>VDFB02379711.1:221935852-222123601 GCA_007258455.2 Sequoia sempervirens
TGCATCAAGACCTCTCATAGTACTTAATAGCTCATCAACTCTTTGCATGTAGGCTGTAATTGTTTCATCTTCATAAATTAATAGGGTCTCAAATTGTCCCTTCATATTCTATAACTTTTCTTGTTTAACCTTTTCATCTATGTCATAAATTCCCTCTAGCTTATCCCAAAATTTTTTAGCAATCTTAAGATTCATAACTTTAACCAATTTAGAATTTGAAAGATTGTTCATCAGTATAAATCTTGACTTAGAATTTAACTTGTTTTCCTTGATCTCATTACTTATTCATGGACCATTCTAAGGTGCAAAATATTGAGTCTTTATCGCCTTTTCAATCTAAAATACATGAGATGTGAAATATCCTTCCATCTTTGTCTTCTAGAATGCATAGTTTGTTCCATCAAGTCTAGGGAAATCTATCTATTTTGTCATCCTAGATCTACCTCAAGAGGTTAAGATCTTCTCCAAGGATCCTTGCTTTGATACCAATTGTTGAATGAATAAGATAACTGAGAAGGGGGTTGAATCAATTGTAGCAAACTAAAACATCAAAACCCTCACTAGTAAATAAATCCACATACATTCATTACACCCTTATTCTATTAAAGTTATTATTCATGAAATGTAGATAGAAAACACCATACACAAGAGAACACTCGATTTACATAGAAATCCAATGAGGGAAAACCATAGTGAGGATTAGCTCACAATATAAGTAATTGTAAAACTGATACAAAGGATCACCACCACAAAAAGAAACAAATAAGATAGAAGAGAAATGTTACGTAGAAACAACTACTCAATGCAATAGAGAATCCACCACAATTTCTTTAACATTTTTGTAGCCTTGCATGAAAGATTACAGACATCTTTAGCTCACTACATTCAAGAATCCAACACTTTGAAGTTTGCACTGCTTTGCTCAAATTCACATCTATACTTCTGTAATTCACATCACATTCATGACTCCCATCTATCTCGGATATATGTTTCCTCTCTCTTACATCTTATAACAATATTACTCTTATTTATATTAACCTCAACCTTGAAAACCTTCTCCAAGGTTTGTAACTCTCTATTACATTTAAATTTCAAATTAGGTTGGCACCTAAAAATTGTCACGGTAGATAGGAATGAAGGTGACTCATATAAATCCTTGCTTAGGATCCTAATTAATTCTAACACACCTCAACATGCTTTCATAAACATTGCATATAGTTCTAACACAAGGTTGGCCAATACCCATGCTAAACACCATAAAACATTAAGTGCATGCTTCCTTAAATCAATTTGAACTTTTTGAACAAAAAAAATCACTTGAAAAGGATCTAGAATTATCCTAAAACCCCTTGAGATCCAACAAAGACTTCATCCAATCTTGCACCATAAAAATACTTTAACCCAGAACATCCATTTAACCCTATTTGCACATTGATGCATGAAACACACATTGTACTATACCAAATAAAGTGAGGCCTTGAATTCTAAAAGATACAAACATTATAAGAAACTTCCCAAATCTGCACAACCTAAAGCCAAAGTGTAGAGAAACACAAAGAAAATACATTAATCCTAGACCATAGAAAATAATGCTAAAAAACTAGTTCACGCACTAGTGAAAATATCTCTCTACACAGAAATCTAGAAAACTAAATTATGAACATAGCAACTACTAACAATCTTGAACAACAGATCATATCTGCACAGGCATAGTATCAACACAAAAGAAACATGGAGCATATCATGAAGCACGTTCTGAACACTTGCACAACATTGTTTCTTTATTTATCATTTTTTTTTCAAAATCACTTGGAAACTAATTACCAAAGACATCATCTTAGCACATTACTTCATTGTAACACAAATTTAGTCAATGCAACATAAAGATAGCTCCATGTACTCTCAACACTTCCTCGATATCTCAACTACACATACACAACTTGCAACAACCTATTTTCCTCTTTTTCACAATTTTCTCAGTATCTTGACATCTTCATCATGTAACATACTATCTTAACACATAGTTGAAATAAATGACAACACCATCCTATTGACTTCCTCTTAACATCAATGAAAACACCTTCATACTTGAAATATTACTTTTTTCCAACTGAAGAAGGAACACACAATGGTCTACAATATTGCATGTTAAACCTCTGTAAAATTGAATTGACATACTTATTATGCCAAAGCCATAGCTTTTTGTTCTCTCCATCCCTTCTAATTTTCATCCTAAGAATGTGGCTAGTTGCACCAAGATCTTTCATTTCAAGTTTAGCAGCAAGTTGAGATTTTAGTTTTGAAATCATACCTTTCCCTTTATCAATAAATAACATACCATCAACATATAATGCAATAAATAGGAAATGATCACCATTAGTTTTATGATAAATATAATAATCTAATTTAGAATGATCAAATCCCAAACTCAAAACATATGTATCTATTTTTTGGTAACACGTCCTAGGACTCTAGTTTAGGTCATACAAATATTTCTTCATTTCGCAAACCAATTTACTTTTACCTTTCACCACGTAGTACTCTAGGTGTGTCAGATAAATATCCTCCTCCAAGTCACTATAAAGGAAATAAGTTTTCACACCCATTTTCTCAACATATGAATCATAAGAAACAACAATAGAAAGAAAAACTATAATGGATGTCATTTTTCCAATAGGAGAAAAAATCTAACCATAGTCAACAACCTCAACTTGAGAGTAACCTTTCACAACTAACCTTGTTTTTTACTTCTAAATACCTCCATTTGAACCAATATTTTTCTTGAACACCCATTTTTAACCAACAAGTTTTTGTCCTTCAAGTAATGGTATAAGATCCCATGTATCATTATTTTCAAAGATGTCATTTCTTCATCCATATCAATCTTCTAGGATTCTACATCATTCACACCTAATCCCTCTTCTACTGATTTGAGTTCATCCATCTTAGTATTCAAAGAAAAAATACATCTCCAATTATTAGGTGAATAATTTTCACATGGTTGTATATTCCTTGTAGACCTATGAACAAGTTTAGTTAGAATTTCTTCCTCCTCTTTTGAAAATTAAATGCTAGATGAGCTCTTCTCAACTTCTTGTCTATCCATGGGCCTTGATTAAACTTTCTCAGGTGTAGAAGGAAATTGAATCATATTTTCTTGTTTATTTTATTCTAGCTGCAATGTAACAAAACAAGGGTAAGTTTCTCTTAAGATAACAATTCTACTATTTATTACATTTGGCACAATAGGATCTCAAAGCTTGTATCCTTTCACACCATAACTATATCCGATGAAGATAAATTTCACAACTTTGTTCTCTAACTTTGTTTACTTCTCCTTTGGCACATGTGCATATGCCTCACAACCAAAAAATCAAAGATCTATTAATGAATGCTTGTGACCTAACCATGCATGTATACTTGAGTCTTATCAAAAAGAGCTAATGTAGAAGAATTGTTAATCAAGTAACAAGTAGTGGAAACAACTTTAGAACAAAACCTTTTTTCTAGACTAGCACCATTGAACATACTCATAGCCTTCTCCATTAGTGTCATGTTCATTCTTTCTACAACTCCATTATGTTTTGGAGAATATAAAGTTGTATTTTGTCAATGAATGCTAAAATATTTATAGAATTTATCAAAATTATTAGAGAAAATTTATCTACCATTATTAGTCCTTAAACATTTTATTTTCTTTCCAGTCTACAACTCAACCATTGCTTTGAATTCCTTAAATTGATTGAAAACTTCATATTTACTCTTTCAAAAATATACACATGTCCTTCTACTTTAATCATCAATAAATGAAACATAATATGTGGATTTACCAATTGAAGGAACATTTAAAGGACCAACTACATGAGAATAAATAAGATCCAATACACCAAAAGATTTATAAGAACTCAAGAAAAATTGAACGCAATTTTTGTTTTCAAAGTCCTTAGACCCTTTTGTCCAATGTCGAAAAGTCTCTAGTGCCACAACATAGTTTTCTTTCTCAACAGGTAACTTTGATTCAAAAGAAAGAAAAACCTTGGTTACCCACAAGCCATGATCATGTATTGAAGGTGCAACCCTCACCTCTTCCAACAATGTAGCCAAAAACTTGTTGAACAAGATAATTGAGATGGGGGTTAATTAGTTGTAGAAATTTTAACATTCAAAACAATAAAAAAATAGATTTACAAGCATTCACATAACCTTTGCACTACTGGTGTGATTAATAATTAAAAGAATAAATATAAACTAGAAGTAGCAAAACTATACACACAAGAACACTATATTTACATGGAAAACCCAATGAAGGAAAAACCATGGTGAGGGCTAGCTCACAATATAAAGAACTCCAAAAACCGAATTGAGAGGATCACTTCCAAAAAGGCTCACTACCAAGACACGACACACCATCCAATGAGGGATTACTACACAATAATTACAAAGAAGATAGAAGAGAGTTGTTATAGAGAGAAAACTATCTCAATGCAATAGAGATTCCAACACAATTTTGTTGAAAATATGGAGCCTTGCAACATGAGCATGAAGTTTGGATGGTTTTTGTTGGTTTTTCTTGTGTTGTCATTGATGTCAACATAGTGACAACTATATGGGAAGATTACTTGGTTTACCAGAAGTTTTTCTCTATCAGTAATGTTATTTTGTGATGAGAAAGTGCATTGATATTTGAGTCTAGAATTCACTACAAGAATAGATATGACTCTAATCTCTTAAACATGTTATCATGTCTCATTCAAAACTCTATATCCTAGATCTTGAGAATTTTTGGGTTGTGAACATAAATTTATCTCTAACAGAGTTCAACTTTGTATTTTACTGTTGTTCCTTGCTTGGCATATTAGTGTGGGAGACCACCCATTTTCTTAAGAACATTCTAATGCTCTAGTTTTAATGGTGGTCTCTATGATGGTTGTATTATGAGAAATTAATTTGGTCTAAGATCTAGAAGGTT
Source organism: Sequoia sempervirens (assembly GCA_007258455.2). Taxonomy (NCBI): domain Eukaryota; kingdom Viridiplantae; phylum Streptophyta; class Pinopsida; order Cupressales; family Cupressaceae; genus Sequoia; species Sequoia sempervirens. The sequence goes on from VDFB02379711.1 coordinate 221,940,822, forward strand.
TTTTCTTTGAGGATTTTATGTTGGTTTGGAGATTTTGTGAATTAAGTTCTAATATTGGTTGACTTAGTATAATGCACTACATGGATAAAATGTTTAATCATATATGGTGCTAAGAAGGGTGTGTTGATTATTTTTTCTTCATATAGTTAGGCCAACCTAATTGATGAATAAGACATACTTGTACATATAATATGCTTTGGAAAGAAGAGAAAGTGTGAAGAGTGTCTAGAAGTGTGAGTGTGGAAGAAAGGTGAAATACGATCTGATCCTAAATGTTTTATCAGTTGAGGACTAGAGAAAATTTGTTGTGCAACTATTGTGTGAGGTAGTACTTCTTATTATGAGCTTCATTGGAACTGAACCCTACACATTTAAGGTGTATTCTATTAATTCAAATCTTTTGGAAGTGAGCCACAATCTGTGTATCTTGGCAGTTAGCCATCATTTGTATTCATGTAGTGAACCCTACAATATCTTGTATCTAGATATAATATATTGTGAGTTAACCCTAACCATGGTTTTCTCCTTTTTTGGTTTTCCAAATAAAAATCTTGGTGTTCATGTCTGTGGTTGTATTGATTTGTTTCTATATTCTCTCTTGCTAATTTAGTTAGAATTGTGAGTGTTAGCTCTCAAAAACACAAGGATACCTCAAGAGGCTGCCAACCTCTTGGTACATTTTAGGGTAATAGATAAAGCCAAACGGTTTAAGCTTTTTACTCTTCAGGTGCTGCTAGACCTAGGCAGGTGTACCTATATGAATTGGGAAGAATTGACTTATGATCTTTTCTCTTGCAGTGATTTGTCCAGGATGGCAGATGGAAATGGACAAACAAAATCAAATTTGGCATAAATTGTATAGGAATATTCTAAAACTAAATCTTAAAATGCTCAGTTAATAGATGCAAAGAAAATGAATGAATCTAAATGGTGAAATGCAGAGACTAGTGCCTTATTGGGTAAGCAGAGTCAAATGAAATAGCAATGAGCAACCTCTTTCTAGAAAACATACAAATTGTTGGCATATGTTTTATTTATAACTTGTATAAACATGCAAGACTGTGATTACTAAGCTCTTCTTAATGATCCAGATGAATTTCCTTGATTACTGTGATTAATCAAAAGGATTGAATCCCTCCTTGAAAGAGCCAGTTAACTAACCACAGAGATACAAAAAATGTGCCCTGATAAACTGAATATAAACTTGTTATACCAATTTAAATAACCAGAAAATACCAACCTTGGAGATAACTTTAGTAATACTTTCAATAAGCACAACAGACAATTGACACCAGAAAAAAGCAACCACATCAACTGAATTTCATTGACATCTCCATTTGAAATTATGCATCATAGTCTCACAGTACGGCATTTTCTATCTACTGTATTTTTCCCTAATCTATCTAATCTAATCTGATCTAATCCACCATTTACAATCAGAAATGAACATTTATACACCAGCATCCGAAGAGACACAACGCTTCACATTCACTTGTCGGCAACCAACTGTATTCGGGCTTTTGTTAATCATCACTGAAACAATCACTGAGACATCCTGTAAGTATGTCGAAGGAAAATGTATCGCCGAAAGTCATCCTGTGCATTCTTGTGTATCACTGTAACATTCTCCTGTCGGGGAGATGTTTCATAGAATATCTTGTGTCTTATCGATATCTGTCTCTTGTCTCATTCGCTTCGCTATAACCTTTTGTTATCGGGGAGATGTCTCACAAATCATATTATGTGTTACCGATATGTATTTTCTTAATATATTTCCCAATCACTGAGACACAAGCATTTTCTCACCGAGATGTGTCCTTTTGTTTCACATGTGTCACCGTGACTATACCACTCTCACACCAATAGAATCCTTTCATTTTTTTGTTGGTGAGACCCAATGCACTTGCTAAGATGTCACCGTGAAAACCTTTTGTCATATCAATATGTTTGCTTTATCATCGATCGGCAAGACACCATGAATTCGCTGAGACCTCATATTGCATTACTTTAGTCTGGCCGAAACATTGTTCTATGCATAAGTTGGTGAGACATAAAGAGTTCACCATGACCTCATTCTAATGGAAATCTCTCACCGACAGGCTCCTTCTATCACCGGTCGGTGAGACAATATAACTTCGTTGTGAATCATCCAAACAAAGACCCTCTTGTCGATATGAATCTTCTCCTACCATTGAGACAATGACTTGTGTCACACTAAAATGTGCTTGAAGATGGATTTTGATTGTTGTGTCATCAAAACATCTTGCCGATAGGCAACACAGATGTATATCAGCAGAAAATGCAATACGGATTGGAGAGACCTTGATGAACTCATGTCGATATGGACCATAATATGAAATATTCAAACCTAATGGATTTCTATGGGACAAAAATGGACAGAATGTGAGAAAAATGTTGCGAAGAAAGGCCTTGAGCATACGGTAAGGACTCGATTGGAAACTTAGGGATATGAAAAGCTTGTGGAATTATTCAGAATTTTACAGTTCTAACAGTGGCTCCATCTGGAGATGAATGATTGTGAGATCATTGCAAGGATCCAGATTTTTGGGTGAGCAGACCAAACTCAAGGTGATGGATGATGTGAGCAAGATGGACATGGAAATGGATGAAAAATGGAGATGAACAAAACCCTAAACTACTGTGCATGGAAAATAATTTTAAGAGGATTATCAAGAGTTGTCAATGCACTAGCAACCCTTAATCCTCTGTATTTCAACTTCAATAGTTTTGAACTGTTACGGTCTGAAATTCAAACCATAAATGATGGTTCAAGGCAATCCAAAAGAAAGGCCCATACTTTCCTCTATCAAACACCCAGTTTTGCCTTAAGTTCATTAGATTCTTCTTGAAGATATTCATGCAACTTTCCCTGTCACTATTGAAAGTTCTTAGACAATCACCATGCTTAGTTTGGTCCAAATTCCCTTCATCATTTAGTAATTCAAGTTCTCCATCATTATGGGACAAATTTTTGGTATCCTTAACATACAAAGTACATGCATATTTAATGCAAAATTTCTCATTATCTTTCTCATTGTTATGAATTATAGAACATTCTCGTAGCTGAACTAAAAATTCACCATCAGAGTGCTTGCCATGAGAAACAAATTTTTTGGTCATATCAACACTATTTGAGATAAACAAATCTGAAACCTTTAGCACCTCTTCGGTATCACCATTTGGAAACAACATTGGATTATGACTCATATCCTCAATATCATGCATGCATGCACCAATCAATGCTGGACTTTTATCATCATTGGTATGCAAATAAATGTTTTCTCCACGTGTTAGAAATTTCAAAAGCACATACATCATCTTCAATGGACATAGATTTTTTATCAACTTCAAAGGTTTCTCCATCAATTTGAGAAATGAACTGGGAGTTATATGAATCATTGCACAAAGAACTTTCACCATCAAGGAAAATGTAAGATGGACACAAAACTTTAGAATCATCCTTGTGTATACATCTCTGATATTCAAGAGTTAGAAAATCTAAAATTTGCTCATTACTGAGTGAATATGTCTCCTCTTCCATATCTACCATTATTTCTCCCTCTTCTTGATTTCCACAAGAGCTGAAAACATCTCCTTGTTCAAAATCAAGATTCACATGACTGCCCTCAAACTCTTCCTCATTGTGACATGATACACAATCCTCTTCCATTTCATTTTCCAATTCATCAAAATGGAAATTTTCAAGATCATTGTAGTTATTCTCTTCACATGTTGATGTGCTCTCCTCTTCATCATCAAATGTATCGTGGTTCTCATCTATAGCAGGAAGTGTTACTTGTTCATTATCAAATGGATCTGTATTCTCTATTGTTTCATCCTCTGGATTACCCCAAGAACTGCAAGAATCATCTTGCTATAAATCAGAATTCATAGCTTCATCTTCATAATCTAAATATTCATTAGATCCCTCATAACATACATTGATTTCCCTATTACAATCTGTTATGCAAGAGAGATCTCTTGTATCTTTATCTTTCTCATGCAAGCTATCATATGAACCATATTGACCTCCACATGTCTCATCTTCTATTGGCTGCATTGTTTGATCAATTTCTCTATACTCATCAGAAATACAACTATTGGTTTCAACATTGATAGTGTTTTCATACCTCACCCGCTCCATGGCATCAATGAATTTATTCACTAGATCAAAGGTACGCTTCTTTTCTAGCCAATAAACTGATTCAGGCTCCCATGCTCTTACAAACTGCTCAACAAACATGGCCCTTGTAGGCCTACAGTTAGGAGGTAATTGCATATAGATACTTATCATCCTGTTGTATAAAGAGCTTTCATTTTCTCCTTCATATCTCCTTATGTTGAGAAATGCATCCAAGGGGGAAATTCTGCATCGTAATTCTATGATGGAGTCTTGACCTTGAGTATATACATACTCATCTTCTTCTTCAAATTGTTGATTCTGGCATACATATTGCTGCAAGTTCTGATTTTCTTGAATCTCTAATAACCCATGGGAAACCCAATTTTGTGTAGACAGATTTCCATATTTCTCAAGAAATTGATCTTGAAATCCTTGGAGAGAATCAATAGAACTATTGGTAAGCTGTTGAACCAGTCCCTTGCTTCATGAATGAGTGACATCATGAATAGCCTCATATTTAGATCTTCATATGGCACATCCAAGTCTTCGATGAAAGCATTGAAACTCCTTAAATGATCTTTAGCTGAAATTACACTACTCCCTATAAACTTAGGAACCAGACTTCTCTAGCGGCTATCCATATGGTAAGGGTATCATTGAACCCCTGTCAAGTCGAATTGTTTGATCACTATTATGTATTGATGAGGGGGAGTGTTAGGTGAATGTTGATATTGGTATATAGGGTTATTGTAGCGTGTATTATGTTGTGGGATATAATATTGACCATGATGTGGCTATATATTTGTATATTGTGAGGGAATATGCGGTGGATGGTTTGGCTGTCTATATTGATTCCCTATCTGATTGTGAATACCCTATTTATGAGGTGGTACATATTTTGGGCAACCAACTATCTAAGTAATTATGTTATGAGCCTTCTGCAATTTGAATTCTCTCAATGATTGTATCATCTGGGCTCTCTCCTATTCTTCTCTTTCTTTTCTTTGAGATTCAAACCATTCTTTAACTTCTTCATAAGTTAAAGAGTCATAATCATCTTGAGGAGTTTCATGATCAGTAGGATCACTTTGGTTACCCTCCATTATTTGTTCACATTCTAGTTCCCTGTATTGAGATCTTCTTTCATTCATGTTTGAACAAATGCAATCTCTCTATCAGAGTTGCCACTCACTTTTTTCAAAAGTGAGAAAGTATTTGACATTCCTTATTCCCAGCGGAGTCTGTACAAAGTTCCTGACTCTATGATTAAGGCACAGATTCTGAGTTAATTCCCCAGCAGAGTCACCACTTTGTTAGCTCTCGAAAACGTAGGTAAGGATACCTCAAGAGGCTGCCAATCTCTTGGTACGTTTTAGGGAAACAAACAAAGCCAAATGGTTTAAGCTTTATACTCTTCAAGTGCTGCTAGACCTAGGCAGGTGTACCTATATGAATTGGCCAGACTTGAATTATGATCTTTTCTCTTGCAGTGATTTGTCCACGATGGCAGATGGAAATGGACAAACGAAATCAAATTTGGTATAAATTGTATAGCAATATTCTAAAACTAAATATTAATATGCTCAGTTAATAGATGTAAAGAAAATGAATGAATCTAAATTGTGAAATGCAGAGACCAGTGCCTTATTGGGTAAGCGAAGTCAAATGAAATAGCAATGAGCAACCTCTTTCTAGAAAACATTCAAATTGTTGGCATATGTTTTGTTTATAACTTGTATAAACATGCAAGGCTGTGATTACTAAGCTCTTCTTAATGATCCAGATGAATTTCCCTAATTACTATGATTAATCAAAAGGACTTAATCCCTCCTTGAAAGAACTAGTTAACTAACCACACAAATACAACAAATGTGCCCTGATAAACTGAAGATAAACTTGTTATACCAATTTAAATAACCAGAAAATACCAACCCTGGAGACAACTTTAGTAATACTTTCAATAAGCACAACAAAAAATTGACACCAAAAATAAGTAACCACATCAACTGAATTTCATTGACATCTCCATGTGAAATTATGCATCATAGTCTCACAGTACAACATTTTATGTGTATTGTATTTTTCCCTAATCTATCTAATTTAATTTGATCTAATCCCCCATTTACAGTTGAAAATGAACATTTATACACCAGCATCCGAAGAGACACAACAATTCACATTCACTTGTCAGCAACCAATTGTATTTGGGCTTTTGTTAATCATCATTGAAACAATCGCTGAGACATCCCGTAAGTATGCCGAAGGAAAATGTATCACCAAAAGTCATCCTGCGCATTCTTGTGTATCGCTATAACATTCTCCTATAGGGGAGATGTTTCCTAGAATATCCTGTGTCTTATTGAGATGTGTCTCTTGTCTCATTCACTTTGATGTGACCTTTTGTTATCATGGAGATGTCTCACAAATCATATTATGTGTTACCGATATGTATTTTCTTAATATATTTCCTAGTCGCTGAGACAAAAACATTTTCTCACCGAGATGTGTCCTTTTGTTTCACATGTGTCACTGTGACTATACCACTCTCACACCAGCATAATCCTTTCATTTTTTTGTCGGCGAGACCCAATGCACTCGCCAAGACCTCATCGCAAAAACCTTTTGTCATATCGATATGTTTACTTTATCACTGATCATTAAGACACCATGAATTCGCTTAGACCTCATATCGCATTACTTTAGTTTGGCCGAAACATTGTTCTGTGCACAAGTTAGTGAGACATAAAGAGTTTTCCATGACCTCACTGTGACAGAAATCTCTCACCGACAGGATCCTTCTGTCACCGGTCGGTGAGATAATATAACTTCGCTGTGACTCATCCCGATGAAGACCCTTTTGCCGATATGAATCTTCTCCTACCACCGAGACAATGACTTGTGTCACACCGAAATGTGCTTGTAGTTCGATTGCTGTGTCATCAAAAAACGTCTTGCCGATAGGCAACACAAACATATATCGGCAGAAAATGCAATATGGATCGGGGAGACCTTGATGAACTCATGCCGATATGGACCATAATATGAAATATTCAGACCCGATGGATTTCTATGGGACAAAAATGGACAGAATGTGAGAAAAATGTTGCGAAGAAAGGCCTTGAGCATACAGCAAGGAATTGATTGGAAACTTAGGGATATGAGAAGCTTGTGAAATTATTCAGAATTTTATAGTTCAAATAGTGAGAATGGTTAAATGGATTTTATGTGAATGGTTTTGTGGAATACTGATTCACATCCCCTCATAGTATTCTAGATGTTCAACAATTGGTATTAGATCTTGGTTCCTTAGAAGGAGCCTAATAGTTGGAGGAAGGTCTCAAACTTTGAGTATAAGAATTCTTTTCCTCCATAAGTGATCTTTGTTGGTTGTTCAAAAGAAATAGAAGATTTGAAGGACAAGTTGATGAAAGAAAATGAGTGTTGAAAAAATGAAAATTAAATGTGTTGAAGTATGTGATCTATTGGTTAAGATAGATGAAATTGTCCCTAGCCTACTGCAACAACTGGATGAAAAGAAAAGAATTGAAGAATGTCAGGAAATTGAAATTTAGAGGAAGATAGATGAATGCACAAAGCTTAAGCAAGAACTAGAAATCTTGATATTTGATCTGGAAAAGGCAAGAATTTTTGAAGATAAATTTAAGGTAAGCCCTATAATGCTTGATGATTTGATTACCTCTCAAAGATTGGCTATGGATAAAAGTGGTTTAGGGTTTGAAGAAGGTTAGAGCTCTAAAGTGAAGAAATCTACTGATAAGAAGAATTAGTGCAAAGATGGACAAATCAAGAATCTAAGAAGCAATTCTTGAATAATTCCCATCAAACAACATGCTGCTAAAAGGTATTTATCTTTTATCTTTCAATGTTGCTTGTCATTCCTGCAAGAAATTTGGTAATAAGGAAAAGGAATGCAAAAGTGAAATGAATGATATTTTGTAATACTTCAGATAATGTTTTAAGTGCAAGAAGGTTGGACATAAAGCTAGTCTATATGAGAATAGATTAAATAAAAGAAAAAATCGAAGGAAGAATGTTTTTTGATGTAAGTGCAACGATCCAAAACAACTTGTTAATAAATAAAAAAGAAGGAAAATTAATTATCTAGAAAAGAAGCATGAATAAATCATTGATTTGGAAGCAACAATAAAAGTGATGAAAATGATCTAGAGAAAGGAAGGAGAATTCAAGCAAGTTGAATAATAATCATCAGTCTAATCTATGTTAACCTCTGTTGCAGATATGCTTATCAATTTTTGAGTCTAGCAATAACTAAGGGGGAGAAATTATTAGAAAATTTAATAAACCCCCTCATCGATTCTTGTTTCACATCATGAAAAAAGTATATTTAATGTGGTAATGGATTTCAGGAATTTATTAGTCACATGTGTGAAGAATGAAATTTGTAGAATTTGAAAGAATGGATGCGCACACAATTTTTGAGGAAATCTACTTGCAATTTGAGGTATTTATTGATAAATATTTCAAAATGAAAGAAATAAAATAAGACATTTCAAGAAGCATGTGTATTTTTAGAGAAGCGTGCAAAGGAAGCTTAGTGAGCAATTCAAAGTTTCAGAGTTTGAAGGAGAGATCAAGTGGATCTAAAGTGTGCTTCAAAAGTTGGATACCTATCCATTTCTTGTTGGCATTTACAGAGGTATTCCTAGTTGTGCAATATTTTTTATTTATTGCTATGGGTAATTTAAAAGTTATGAATAGTGAAGATATAGTGGAAGTTAATTTGAGGAAATATTTGAAGAATCTATCAGAAGAGTCTATTGTTGCATTCTCTTGCATCCCTCCTAGAGTGTTTCCCCATAAAAGATATACATGCATATGTTTATAGTAAGATAGAGGAATTTTCACCAGTCCAGTTAAGCATTCTATGGAAGAATGAATTGGAAGAGAGCCATGAAGCCTACAAAGTGTTAGTTGAGAAGAAGTTGGATTTGTGGAAGAAATCTCCTTTGTTTCAATTCAACATGAAGCATATTTGAATAGTTTTGAGTAGAATTCATAATGAATCTTTATGGATTGATGATGCACATTTGATTACCAGAGAAGCAATCAAAGATGTAACTAGTTTATGTTCCTTTGGACAAGTTCCCAAATGAAAAGTTGTAAATGAGCAAGATATAATTAAGGTTATTGTTGTGAATCTTAAAGGGAAAGAGATTGATTTGATATCTATTATGGATCTAGTTGTTAGGTATGCCACAATGGTCATTGGTCATAAAGTTTGTATCCCTAGTAATGACCTCACAGTGTCTGCTACTATTGTACATATTGTTGTTGATATGGTTAAAAGAGGTATGGATTATGAATAATGTGAATTACTTAAGATACATCTCTTGAATAATTTAAGGGAAATCAAGAATAGTAAGAAGAATACATTGCAGTATGGTAATTTAGGTTTTTTTCTTACTATTTTAGTTTTTGAAAGAATTACTAGTAATAGGAAGAATAGATAGTCAATTACAAAGCATTTTTCCGATAAAATCAAGAACTTTATGATAAATCTTGGCAATTTGAATGCACAATAGACTGATCTTGCTGCATTCTTTTTGAAATTTTAGATGAGGATGAACACAAGGTCAAGGATTCTAGTAAGTGTTGTTGAAAGGTACTTTGGTTCAAGTATCAATTTTCTAGCGTCTATATAATTCTATTAGATGGAAGTAGTTGAAACAAGATTGGTGTGGACATCTAAGTTAGATTATGAAGAGTTAGAAGTTGAAATTGATTATTATGCAAAAATTCTTTTGGAAATCCCTAAGAATCCTAATGTAGAAGGTACCTCCAAGTTGTAGAGGGAAATGAGTTTGAGAGATATCAACATGAGCATGAAAAAAAAACATTCAAGGAGCTTTTGAAGAATTGAAAAAGGTTATTCCTAGTGCTAATTTTGATTAATCTATTTATGTTGTCGAGAATCTAAGAAACATGATTAATTATTTGAAGGTCTACATCTTTAGTCTTCAAGTGCATGTTGGTATTAGGTCTGTTGAAGAAAATCTAGAAGATATCAAAGAAAAATGTGCAAGTGCACATAGTGGAGTAATGAAGGAATTGGAGAGTGTACAATTTTATGAGGAAGAGGCACAACAAATACTTTCCTTTTTCCTAAATTTGTCTGGAAGTACTCTGAACATAAGAGATGAGATAAGGAATAGTGAGACTAGGATAAGAACTCAAGCTGATACATACAGATTGACAGAAGACAAAGATAATTAGAGGTGGTCCTACATTATGCAGCTTTAGGATAAATTCTTTTCTTTGCAAGACCAAAGAACATAAGTTATTAAGAAGTTTGTGGCACTCAGAGACATGGTTAAACTTAGAAATGTTATTATTTCTAATGCTCTTGATAATATTGGTGAATTATCATAAATTAATCTTAGTCCCAATACTTTAGTAGATTGTATAGAGTCCTTAACTAAGCTTGAGCTATTTCACAAGACATGTAAGTGCAAAAGAATTATTTGAAGAAGGTAAAGTGGCATGGAAGGTCATTCTACAGAGTCTCAAATTTTCTTATTCTTCAACTTGATTCATTTTTGTGTTCATATCTTTCTGGTTATATTGGTATAGAGTCCTTACCTAAGCTTAAGTTATTTCACAAGATTCTTGTAAGTGAAAAAGGATTATGGGAAGAAGGTAAAGTGTCATGGAAGGTCATCTAGGAGAGTCTCAAAGGTTCTTCTTTAGGTTTATTCATTGTTGTGTTCATATCTTTATGGTTATATTTTGATGCATATATACATATATACTAGACCCCATCCTTTTCCATTAATGTGAAAGGGGGAGAGATAGAGGTTGGTAGAGGAAAAACATTTTTGAGAATAGTTTTGATAGGGGGAGTATCTAGTTACCACATATTGGAAAAAAAAATTGACATGCATTTTTCCATTCATGCCAAAGGGGGAGATTGTTGTGGAGAGCTTCCAAAATTCTAAAAAAATTTCTCTATTTCTTTCCATGTCATGATTTATTGCTTCCATGCTCAAGGGTAGGGTTTAGGGTTTTTTTCCAAAATCCCTCGTTTTAAATTTTATGGTAGTAAACCCTTGGGAATTTTAATTCTTCATTGACTTGCTACACTTTCTTATGAGTCCCCTAAGTTACAACTTGATCAATCATGAACATATTTTCACCGACCCTTTGGTCTAGGTATTTCCATCACCAAATAATTCTCCACCACTTTAATACTTCTTATGGTCAGGAAAAATATTTCATGTTCAAATGACTTAAGTCCTAAGTCATTAATCTCAAGGGTCCCAGTCTCATCGACCTAGTTAGGTCCCTTCTTTAAAACTAACCTTTATACATGTGCATATTTTCCAATCATTAAATCAGAGGATGTGATCTTGGCTATTTCCTGCCATCCTTGCTAGATTAAAATAATGATTTCCAAAAAGTAGTGGGGTCAGAGGGTTGTTGACATGTGTTCAGCTGCAAGGTGTGGGGCTCGATCTCCACTTACATGCCCAACATCTTAAGGTTTCAAATCAATGGTAATGAGGAAATGTTGAGATTTAATCTCAATTGTTCCCCGCTCACCCCATGGGATTAAAATAATTCTTTATAAAAAGTAGTAGGGTTAGCAGGATGCCGCCACGTTGATTTTCCTGTCACTTGGAATGAAAGGATGGTGGATCCTATAGAACAGGTGAGTTAGCATCTAGCCAAGACAATTTCATTGGCTGAAGGATAGGTGAATGATGGTGATGAGAATTCAAACCATGTTGACTCAATCTGAGTTGTTCAAAATTTCATCTCATAAGGAGATCAACGAATAATATTCAAAATTGAATATATGAACATGATAGCCATTTTGAATTTGTGTGAGTGAGTAGTAATGGAATAAAATACATTCAATGCTACCAAATCTTGACCTAAATACACATAAGAGATTGAATTTTTCACATAATTGAAGATCGCAAATGAATTTGAAGCATTTATGAGATCAAGAAGAGCATTCTAGAGTTCAATGAGGTCAAAATTAAGGTTTCCTAAAAGAGAAAAATATGTGAGTAAATCAAATGAAATTCTCTATGCTTTATCCAAATTATCTTCAATTACAGTGAATATTCACTATATCTTTCAGTGGAATTGGTTTGCATGCTTTTTCTAATTGCTCTATTTTGCTTTGAATTTGTGTTTGAATTTCTATCAAACCCATTGAGGTTGCACCCTCGAGTTGTGCCCTAGGTTTTGAATTGAAAAGATAGGTCTTAAACCTCTTAGTATTGAAACCTTACACTAGTCGGAACCCACCTTTTACCAATGGCACCCAAAGCACAAACTTCCAGCTCTAAGATCACATCCAAGACTATCTCCTAGGACATTCTTGATCAACTAAAACCCCCCACCAGAAAAAAGGTCAAGGGAAGAGCTTTATTCTATGGTTATAGAATTAAAGAGGGGTTAATGGAAAATAAATTATTTATCAAGGATGTCGAGTTTCCCTTTACTGGATGGAAATTGTTCCAAAACTGATTCAGAAACATAAATCTTGGGGTTCCAATTTGCAACCCTTGTAGATTAGGCATGGGAAAGGTAGTCATCCCAAATGTATACATGGATGTGGACCTATTGAAAGATATTGCTGCAAGGTATGACCCTATTTCTAGAGTGCTCAGGGAATTTGATGGTGTTGAAATGATCAAGATAACCAGAGAGAAGATTGTAGATGTTTTGTAGTTACATGAATGGATTAAGGAAATGATCCCCATTGATTTGGATACTTTTAGGAAAGAATATGAGAATACCAAGGTTCTGTTCAAAAAAACAATGTTTCCTATACACACTACAAGTACTAGGGATGGGAAGAATAGGAAGCAAATAGGGATTGGGAAGGATTAATTGGAACCTTTCCCCATGAAGTATTTTTCCAATTACTTCAAGAAAATAGTTTACTCCTTATGCCAAATCATTTGTGAAGATCCATCAACCACCATGCCAAGGAGTTACATGTATATGGAAATACATTTTAAACACCCAAATTCTAATGTAGTTTATGAATATGCCACATATTTCGAAGACCACATCCACAAGGGTTTGGTTGAATTAAAAGTTAGGAAACATTGGGTAAAGTTCTGGTGGTATTCTCTATTGATGCACATGTTCCTGTACAAGCGAGAGAAGAATTTTGGTAAAGACATGACATTGAAGATGATGGATGGTGATATTGAGTTCCTTGTCCAGTTTTGGACTCAAATTATTGACAAAGATGATTAGAAGTTTGATTATGTAGTATTGGGTATGTGCAGGATCATTGTGGAAAAAACAAGCCCTTAAATGGCAAAAAAATTAGAAAAATTAGAGTTAGGCAACTTGACATAAAAAGTTTGAATAAGTTATCTATATTATTTCAAAAATATGTAAGAATAGAATCTATAGAAAATTGAATCTATTTTCTAGACTACTAGGTTTATTTTAAGAAAAAAAATCTATTTAGTGAAAATTTGAAATTTCAATACAGAGTACTTAAATTTAAGGGGAAAAATAAGAAGTAGGTATCCTGTCTGACCACCCTAACCACAATAAAATGATAATATTTTTTTATAATATTTTAGATATAAGTAGAGGACTCATGTTCCGATGTGATGCATATTTTTTTGAATTTTTTTTCCAAGTAAATAATTAATTATGAAGTTTTTATTATAACTTTTAAAAAATATAAAAAATTGTATGTCTAACCACCTTAACTTGGTCAAAAATTCATAAAATTAAATAATTTTTTTTTGAATCCTATAGTATGTGAAGCATATAATTTGACACATGTTTTAGATTCAGAAATGTGACGTCGTTTGAAAGCTATAGATGTTTTTCAATCATCCTATCAATCAGGACTGTAGTTGTAATTCAAATAGAAAAAGAATAATAATTATTTATTAAATTCAAAGTAAAGCATAATTTATATAGGTGGAAATCTAAGAATCTCCTTTAAAAACCCTTTTTGTTTCATCAATTTTGGGTAAAAAAAATTCGTTAGCCACATGGGCCATCATATCACTTACATATCACCACTTTTTGGCACATCATGATCCTACACATACCCTATTTCATAATGTTTTTGCTTCAAAATTGAGGAGGTTCCTAATCCATGATCCACCTAGGATCCCCAAGGAAATAAATGATTTTTTGAGGCTTATAGAAAGGACGTCTAAGTTTAATTTGAACCACAATTGGTGGGATATCATTCCATACCCTACCACAAAAATCTTCAAAGTTTATGGAACTAATGTGAATCAATTTGTATTGCCAAGATATTTTTCATTGAGGATTGGATTCATTGAAATCATGAGACAATTGGGAGGGGCACAAATGGTACACTTTCTTGAGACATTGAGGAATGGTTCATTCTTCCCTGAATGGATAGTGTTTGCATATTTTTTCATGGAAAAGGGAGGATGGAAGGACTTGGGATAAATTCTAGCACCTTATGGATTGAGCACTGTGTACCCAAGAAATCATGACCTTGAGGGTTTTATTGTTTCCTTGAAGGAAAAGAACGGGAGTGGCTCCTTTGTGCATAAATTTTATCATCTTGAGTGTGTCGTCATGAATATATTTGATTTCCAATTGTAGGAAGAAATAAAAGCAATGTATCTTGCTTTCAATAATGTGATGGAAAATGCTAAAAGGGAAAATCCCAATTATGATCCTTTGCCTAACATTAAAGGTGAATGGAACAGAGTTATGTATGTGATGGATAATTATGAAAATGTAGTGGGAATTTTGAGAGAGGAACATACAATAACTGAAAAAGGGAAAGCAATGGTAGTTGAGGAAGATCCCATAGTAGTATTGGAGGAGAGACCCTCATACCAACCACAATCAAAAGATAGAATCTATTCCAAGAAGAAGGAGACAATAAAGAAACAACAAACATTGCCAACCCCTACTACATTAGAGGGGTCAGTGGCAACTTCTCTTGTGAGACCAGTTCCATTACCTCCAAGATGGGTTCCACCTATTATAATTGACATGGATTACCCCCCAAGAGTTCCTTCTCCATCAGAAAAGTTTCCACTCGAGAATGAAAATATTGAGGTGAGAGGGGTAGTTGATTACCTTGATATAGATGAATATTATATTTTGGTGACACTTGAAGAAATGAAACAAGGAATGCCTCCTCACCCAAGAGGGATTGCATCAAGCCTTGGAGAAAGCAGCCTTAGACTTGGAAAGGATGACAAAATTGGTTTGAACAATGTATATGATTTGGGGCAGGAAGCATATAAGGCATTTATGGATGATTACTCTTTTATTAAGACTAGAGCATTCAAAGATTTTGTGTGGAGAGTTAAGGCTCCTAAATATGTAGATAAATCAATGAAAGAGAGGATCTTACATCCAGAACTGGGTATGTGCAGGATCATCATGGAAACAATAGGCCCTTAAGTGGCAAAAAGTTCAAAAAAATCATAATTAAGAAACTTGACATAAAATTTTGAATAAGTTATCTATATTTTTTCAAAAATATATAAGAATAGAATTTGTAGAAAATTGAATGTAGTTTCTAAACTACTAGGTTTATTTCAAAAACAAAATAATCTATTTGGTGAAAATTTGAAATTTCAATGCAGTAGTACTTAAATTTTAGGGAAAAAACAAGAAGTAGGTGTTTGTCTAACCACCTTAACCACAATAAAATGATAATATTTTTTTATAATATTTTACATATAAGTCGAGGAGTCATGTCCTAATGTGATGCATATTTTTTTGTAATTTTTTTCCAAGTAAATAATTAATTATGAATTTTTTATTACAAGTTTAAAAAATATAAAAAATTGTATGCCTGACCACCTTAACTTGGTCAAAACTTCATAAAATTAATTTTTTTAATCCTATAGTATGTGAAGCATAGAATGTGACACATGTTTTGGATTCAAAATATGTGATATTGTTTGAAAGCTATAGATTTTTTCCAATCAGCCAATCAATCGGGACTTTAGTCGTAATTCAAATAGAAAATGAATAATAATTGTTTATTAAATTCAAAGTAAATCATAATTTATATTGGTGGAAATCTAGGAATCTCCTTTAAAACCCTTTTCATTTCATCAATTTTGGGTTAAAAAAAAGTCGTCAGCCACATGGGCCATCATATCAGTTATAGATTGCCACTTTTTGGCCCGTCATGATCCTGTACATACCCAACTCCCTAAGGGCATTATTTAGGAAATTGTAAGGAAACCAATGAGGAAGGAGTTCCAAGTTATCATAGCAAAAGAAGGAAGATCACTTGTGCAGAAAAGTGGTGTATTATTGCTACCTAATGGGCTATTGTTGATGTAGTTGTGCTAGAAACAATAAGGAGGTCTAAAAATCTCATGTTTCAAATTGAGGAAGAAGAAAAATTGGCACTACAAGGGACAACATTTAGTGAGGAATAGGATGAATTGGTTGATTGGTCATTGTCTTTGGGTTCATGGAAGCCAAGAGTTGTAGAACCAACTGACTTCAGTGGAAAGTTAATTATAAGGAGAGTTTTTGATACTCCAACATTTGAAGCAGCTGATATGATAATAAATGTTGCTAAGTTCACTAAGGAAACAATGGAGAGTCTCACTACTGAGAGAGACTTATACAAGGGTAAATATAATGATCTTTTTGATAAGTACAATAAGAGCTAGCAAGGGGTAGCTAAATTGGAAACAAATCTATCCTTGTGGAAGTAGTCAGTGGAAGCATTGAGGACTCAAGGCCCATCTAGCTCAATTCATACTGCATCCACTTCTCCAATAACACATCCTCAATCTCCACCAGGAAAATCCTTGGCAATAATTCCATATAACTTGGGCCAAGCACATCAGGTGTAGTTCCATCAAATGAGCCCACCAAGGAGCAATTATTTCTCCAAATTGAAGAGTCTAAGAGATTGTTTGTACAGGTTCAAGATATAATGTATAAAAATTGTTCATACTATTTTGAATCATTTGAATAAGAGGATTTAGGGTAAAATAAACAATATTCATGCAAATTATTCTCTAATGTTGCAAGCAATAAAGTTGTCTCAAAGAGATAGGGAATTAACTGCCCCAATCTTGGATAGATGGATTACCAAGGTTGATAATTTGAAACTCATTGTAGTTGGGGTTGCACATCAAAAGGATAACTACACAAATATTAGCCCAACTTATAAATTCTTTAACAAGATTAAAGAGCAGAAGTTTCAAGGGTATGTTGCTTCTTTGGAGGTTAAAATAAGAGAATTGAAGTCAAAGTTTGATGAGGCAGATTTGGTATTATTACTGAATATTCAACACACATATGATGCGATAAAACATCTATAGAAATGCAAAGATTAGATAGAAACAACTATTTTTTCTCAAGCATCTCTCATATGTGAGAGTGTTGATATTGATATGTTGAAGAACACTCTTGAGAACTTGTCTTTCATTATTAGCTTTCTAGAAGATTTTAATAAAGAAGAAAATTATGTTATGGTAAGGTATGCTCCATTTATAAAGAAGATGGATGAACTTATTGGATCAAATTAGTCTTTTGACATAGAATATGAATTGTGGAAGAGGATTCTCATTAATGATTTGGAGTTGTGAGTACAGGGATGGAGAAAATATATACATGGTCAAGTATAGTGCAGGTCTAGCCCTAGAGATTACAATGCATAAAAAGATATGTTTCTCTAATTTCAAATTATGATAGTTAAATGCTGATTACTAGTGACTTGGATGTTGACCTTGATTTTGATCCAACTTTTCCCTCCTTTTGTACACTATTTCTCATTTTTCTGAAAAGGATAAAGATGCTACAACAGTTTGAAACTTCAACAAAATAGCTTTTGGAAGGTGTGTGATTCTCCACTGACTAAAAGAAAGCCTTTGTCTAAATGCTAAATATTCTTTTAGTTTGTTGTAATCATTCCTTATGGGATAATCGATATAGTTTTTCAAATAAAAAAGTGACATGTGTACATTTCGTCCTGAAGCTTTTTTTACTCCCTTGTTTGGAGAAAAGGGAATTTTAGGCCATTTGTGTAGGTCTCTTTTTGAATTCTAGATCTGAAAATACAAATTCAGAACATAGAAAAAATACATTTTGAGTTTGTATCTTAGTTTTTGAGTCGAGCAAGTAGATTTTTTTAATTATATGGTTTCCAAGCATGTCTGAATGGCAATGAAAATATTTTGTCCCTATTGTCTCTCTAGGTATAACATTCTATATGAGTTATTAATGAAAATTCAATCAAAGATCATTTCATTAATTTTCATTGTATTTCACATTGATGTATGTGTTAATTTTGGCTCTCATTTAATAAATTAGCTAAAATACCTTGATTAAATCATGAATTCTTATAAATGTTTAGTGGATCTAATAAGTAATCATAGATTCTAAGTATTGATATATGAATTGTAATGTAATTTCACAAATATCATGGGTTTCTATAATTAGAGTCACCTTGTAGTTTAATTTGTTGTGTTTTGACTCCTTTCCTTGAGATAAGGCACTGGTTGTAAGGTGTTAAGTGCATTTCCTTTGGTTCTAGTTTTTTAATTTGAGAACAACATTCATAAAAAAAATATTAATCAATTTACCTTTGTTGAATTTAGTATTTTATGGTACTCTTAGCTTTAGGTGTTTAATTATTTTAAGGAATTGCTAGTTTCTTGATGGATTTCATCTATTTAGCATCTTAGTGAGAATGTATCTATTTATTATGCAATGTGTGGTATAATTGTGTAGCAAGATTGTAGGATACACATTGTGGGATTACTCTCCCAGATTTTATAGAGCCTAAAGTGTAGGATTGAAGCATTTTAGCTTCCTCTCATTTTTTGGCCAACCATCTCCTAAGTATTCAAGAATTGAATCTAGCAAATTCATAGATGCTTGGTGAGATCTACTTAGTTCTTTAAAAACCACCAATAGATTGGTGACTCTACTGGGGAGATACTTGATAAATATTGTTCTCCAGAATTCCTTTTCTATGATCACTATGATTTATGGTGATGTTTATCCATAGAGCCAGTCTATTTGATGTTCCTATTGACCATTGCTCAAATTTGGCTCAATTTTCCTACCATTTTTTTGTTTAGAAGTAATTGATCAAAGTTGAACCTAAATTGCTTCACATTTGTCAAAGTTTTTCTAAGTCTTTCTTCTAAAGCTTGCATAAAATTGTAAAAAAATTGCAACAAATTTGTCCCAATCGATTTGGGTGGTGACTCTAAAATCTTTGCACCAGTGCATACCAATATTTGAAGATATCAAATAATTTAAAAAGAAGAACATAAGAAATTTGAAAAGGTTGATGAAAGAAAAGAAGCTTCAAGCCTAGATGCGAGGAACCTATGGCAACATGAAGAAACATATAGAGAAAATATTGGAGGGAGAATTGAAAAATAATACTCATGGAAAATGGGGGAAAGAAAAGAATGCAAGAACAAGTAAATCTACTCCTCATCCAACTCCTAAATGTGAAGTTCATTTTAATCTTGGTTATGAACGTGAAAGAAACTTGTTAGATTTAAGTGATAATGCTTCTCCTAAAAGGGGATAAATTATAATGACATATGTTGTGAGTGAGGAATGCTCAAATCAAGGATTAACAACCAAACAGAGAAGCGAGAGGGAGAGGATACAAGAAGATAATGTAAATGCTAGTTTTGCTAGGGCTACAAGGTGTTTGGTTTCAACCTCTAACATAAGAAATCCTCTTCCTCTTGAATTGTTGACTAGGTTTGATGATTCCTTTTGTGAAAACACTCCTTCCCATGTTGAATTGGTAGTGACACCTGATGCTACTACCACCTTACCAAAAGAGGATGAATTTTTTAATGATTTTCAACAACATAGAAGAAGAGCATTAGGATTAGATGAAAATAGGATGAGGGAAGCTATGGTAGATAGGGATATGCTATAAAAAAAAGGTTGAGAAAATAGAGGAACTAGAATGGTTAGCAACTCAATCTCCCAAACAACCAATCCTACTATTGAAGATATTGTAACTAGGGATCTTTTAACTGCCTAAACACATAATTCTTGTGTAAATTCATGGATTGATGGTGTTGTGAAAGATTCTCTTGGAGCTGATCCTATCCCTAGTAGTACAAATTTTGTTTCCCACATTGATGTTAAGGGAAAGAAACCACTCGAGGGTGTTAAGATAAATGAGGGAGGTTCATCTCAAAAGGACACAATACAATATGATTTCATTTCATGGGTTGATAAGTTAATAAAAGTAAATGAGGAATTGTAAAGAAAGGTGAATGAGATGGAGTTGTTAGCCATGAATGAAAAAATGAAGAAGAATCTAGGTTTCTTAGAATCTACTATAAACACTTTTTTTCCTGAAACCAAAATCCCTCAAGCCCATGCATCATCTTCAAACCCCCATATGAATGATAAAAATTCATCCAATAAGAACAATTCCAATTAATCTTCACAACCAAAAAATCAGGCTAAGATAACTCAACAATTTGATCAAGATGATTCCCAGCCAAGAGTGTTTATCACTGGAAGGCCTAAAAATATTTATTATAGGAGAAGGAATTATAGAAACTAAAACGAAAAAGAGGAACCCTTTGGAAGAATAAAATTGCATATTGATAGGTATGAGAAACTATGATTTGAGACAATCCTAGGGTATCCAAATCCTATCTCTGATAATGCAAGAAAACATCTGCCAGAATTCATTGGTAATATTTCTCTCAGTGGTGAACATCATTTGAAATCCTTCCAAAGTTTTGTTGAGGATTTTGAGCATTGGGATGATGATTTTTCAATGAAATATTTTATGCAATCGTTAACTAAAGACACTAGAGATTGGTACAGGAGCTTGCATGATGCAAGCATTGATTCAAAAGATGCTTTGTATAGAATTTTTAGAGAGCAATATGGGGACTAGACTTATTCTAGGTTCAAGCTAAATGATTTTGAAAATATCAAAAAGGGACATAATGAAATGGTCATTGAATTTAATGAAAGGTTTCAAAAGGCTATGAATAGAGTCCATACTTATTTAAAGCCTAATGAGAATGCATGTTTAGTGGTATATTGTAATGCATATGATTCAACGATGTGTTACTTTCTCAGAGAAAAAAATTAACATAATCTAAGAGAATCCTATAAGATTGTGGTTTACATAGAAAATAATAGGAGAGCATCAGACAAGGTAGGGAAAAGAGATTACCCTAAACCTTTGAAGAATCTTAGAGTTCAAAATGAGAGATGGTAAATCTACAACTCCTGAAGAAAAATTGGATCAAGTTATCAGTTTGACGCAAAAGGTGGAAAAGAATGAGAAAACTTAGTTTCAAAGAAATGAAAGGCCACCTAGATTGTAAGATTATCCCTAACATACTAATTGGAATAATGGAAAGCCAATTCACAACAACCAAAAAAATGTTCAAGAACAAGGTACACCTTACCCATTGTAGAAGCATTCTGAAAATGTTACTAAATATTTTTCTTGATGTATGGTATGTCAAATACATCATTAATCACAATAATGTGTTGTTGCAAGATATATAGAAGATTCACAAGATGATCAAGGATATTTTGATTCCCCTCAAGATTAGGATGAAATAGTAAATGTGCTCATCACTCCATCATATTTTTCCTATAATGAATATCCTTCTAACAATGAGACTTTTATAAGTGATGTTGATGTGCAAAGGAAAGAATTAAGTGCACAACATTAGCAAGTATTCTCAAATGAAGATAGAGGCAATGATTGCAATGTTTACAATATTGAATCAAGTGACATTAATTTGAGGAGGCCATCAAATGAAGGAATTCAGAATATGAAAGCTACATTGGCTAATCGAGCATTAAGTACATATCATCTGAGAAACAAAGTTGTGAATGGTGATTAGGGTAAGCCTGGTAGTATGTTCATCAAATAAGAGAAGGTAGATGGCAAAGGGACCAAGACGTAAACCAATAAAAATGAGAAAAGATCCAAAGAAGGTAAATGAGCTAGAATTTGGGCTAAAAGGGTGATAAAGCCAAGATAGATAGTGAAGTTATTTCCCCAGTTGTAAAAGCTAAGGAGTAGAGGCCTAATACTGAAAAGGGTGAGAACAAGATGATAAAGTGATAGACAAGGATGTAATACTTCTTGTATTATCAAAGTATACTCCTATGGGAATGTTTCATGTTTTGTCTCAGGTTAAGGTTATTTTCCTATTTTTTTGAAATGTTGAGGATTAATGAACATAAAAAATGTGGTTTCCCTCATTAATGGTGTAGCTATAGCCTCTACTGATAATATGGTGGTTGATCCATCCAAAGTGAGAAAAAATCAAGAAAATAGTGATAAATTGGAAGGAGTAATTAATGAAAACCCTAAAATATACGTGGTAATGACCATCAGTACATGCCAAGTCATGTTAATCCACTTTTTCTAAGTCTTATTATTGATGGGAAGTTTTTAAAAAACTACATGATTGATTCATGGGCCTCAAACAATGTGACACCAATGAAAATCATGAAGGAAATGGGTTTTAAAATTGATAACACATATGGAAAGTGTTTTTCTATGGAATTGAGAGAGGTAACTTTCATAGGAGTGATTAATAGAATCACATACAAGCTTGTAGCATTCCTTGAGAAGGAATTATACATGAGTGTCACAGTGTGGTGCATGAGAACCTTGTTCACTGAATGCCTCCAAAAGGAAAATTTGTAAAATTTGAATTTCCAAATGTAAAACAATGTGGAAATGTCATGTGAAGATTATTTTCAATGTAATTGAGTCATTAATAGGTCTCTAGGTGGTCAAAATGATGGAAAATGTAAAACTTGCAAAATTTGCAAAGTTGTCAAATTGGGAAAAGTGAAAAAATGCAAAAAAAGGCTAGAATATGAAGAGTCAAGTGGGAAAATAGAACGTTTGGTCTATGAATTTGTAAAGAAAGTTATTTTAACTGATTGGAAACATCATTATAAAGAATGGAATAGGTGAGGAAGAGGCGGTCTGGAGATCTTGTAACCAATTTTGAAATAAGAGTACCCTGCTTTTTGAAAACAATGTTTCCTTTTGAGATTTTTCAATCCTTTTGAGTCTATACATCATCATTAAGCCTTGATTTATAGTGCTTTGAATTAATTTAAGTGTAAAGTCTTCAAGAAAGCTATTTTTGAGAAGTTTCAATTAAAATTAAAGTTGATTTGCAAGCTTCTATCTTGCAACAGTTTGTAACCCTTAAAATAGGGTTTAAGAGTCCTTTAAGTTTCTAATCACCATTCCATTGATGGAGGTTAGTTAGATACGTGGAATGGAGTGTTTTAGGCTGACTTTTAGTTTGTGAATGTGTGTAGGTGTAGAGGAAGAAATGGTGCAAACTTTTGATGTTATCTTTAACAAGAATTTTGAGTTTTCCTCATGAAAAGTGGTGGTTGCAAGCATGGTAATGAAGAAACAACATGTGTATGGGATTGGTTATGATTGGAGAAGCTTTGGTAGACATAATATAACATGTTTGAATAGGGGGAAGGTAGATTTGAGGTTTGTAATGTTTCTTTTCAATAAACCTTCACTCCCTTTGGCATTGTAGAACCCAAAATCAAGGGTTTTATAGTTCAATGTTTTTTTGAGACTTTTAGTCCTTAAAAGTAATTGGTTCTTAAGTTTTGAGACTTGCTTAATGACTGTTTAAAGCTATTTGGTGTTTTTGTGGTGATTTAAGAGCACTCTCATTGTAAAGTTAGCCCAATTAGAGGCTTTTTCCAGCATACAGTTAAGTTTCTGATGTTTATTGCACAAAAAATTTAATTGATATTAATGTATATGATTGTATGTCAAAATGGGTTTCTAAAAATGAATAATTTATGAGGTGTTTTAGTGTGGATTAAATGTTGATACCCAATTTGAGGGTTTGGTGACCTACTAGCTAAATGGTGGTTGAATGCAAGAAAATGAGTTTTCTATACAAATTGAGATGTAGATGATGGATATTGATTTGAACTTGTCTAAATGATGTTGGTAAATATGTCTTAAGGATTGGGGAAAGCTTTAGAAGGAAATTTTTCTAGTTTGATGTTTTGAGCAAAGTTAACTCCATGTGCAAAATGGTGTATGTTTGCTAGAAAGTGCAATTATGTGTAAATAGAGGTATAGATGATTGTAATTGTGTTGTAATTGTTAAAGTGATGATATTAAAGGTGTATTGATGGTTTGGAAAAGGTCTTGAAATATAATTTATTGTTTTGGTGTATTTGAACAATGTGGAGTCAAGGTGGCTTGGGTGAGCAAGTTGGTTGGTTTAGAGTTTGTTAATGCAGTTTTTCTTTTTTTTCAATCTAAATCATTATTTTCAAAGGTGCGTTAAGGTCTGGTAATAGGTTTGAAGCAAGAATGGATGAGTGGTTGTCTTTTTCCCTTAATAGAAACAAGTTACAATGAAGGGTAATTTGGTGAATAGTGAAAGATATGGTTCGTTCATGGTTTCCAATGGTGTTATTATTTTGGTTCAGTCAATTTGATGAAGGTTAAGTTGTATTTGAGTTAGATAAGGGTTTGGAATACTAATGCAATGATTTGGCTTATTCGTAGCTTTGTAATTTCAAGTTAAAATGAGTGGATTTTGTTGAAGGAAAAAAGATTTTATTTGGTTATTTGCTAATTGATCTTCTCAGTTGTGTTTAGGGTTAGAAGTACCCTTGATGGTTTTTAGGTTTTGGTAGATGCTCTACATCAATTGGTATTAGAGCTAGCTGATTCTGTTGAGTTGTTGTTGAGTTGTTGGTTGGTTGTAGGTGCTTGATCCATCTAAGCTATAGAGAGGAAGATTTCTAAGAAGTTGTGTGTTGGTAGACAAACTGAGTTTTATGCTCCACCATCCTCTAATGGAGATTAGTCTGGGTAGAAGTTGCAAAGTAAAAAGTGAGGAATTTTCCTATTGGAATCAAGGAACACTGAGAGGGGGGGTGAATCAGTGTTCTATAATTTTTAACTTTAATCTAATATTTAAAGCACTTATAACATTCAACCAAAAGAAAGAAACATGAGCATAAGAAAAACAACCACAACACCCTAACATAAGGATTCTTTTACATGGAAACCCTATTAGGGGAAAAACCACGGTGGAGGTCAATCCTCAATATGATTTGAGTATACTCAAACATGTTTACAAAAGGAAGGCACGTGCATTCAGGAACACTGACTAGAGCTCACTTCTCAAAAATAGAAAGGTTCACTGCCTTACAATCAATGTCAAAAGACAATTTGAGGGGTGAACTATGAAATAGCATCTACAAATTCCTAAGAATAGTTTTGGTTAAGCGCATTAATTGCTTTCTTGACTTTCTGTCTGATTCTACTCTTCTACTCCGTCTACTTTAACTTGCATCACAAATCCTTTATTGTACAAGTGAAACTACCCATAATCACTCTACAATCCTTCTGAAATTCACAACACACATCAAATCACTTTGTACATTCATTGAAATGATATAAACAATCACTTATATATATATGCTACTAAGACTTTAATCATTACATGTCGGCTTCAACAAAATAATAAAATCAATATAAATTGTCAGCCCAAAACAATAATAATTATCAATGAAAATCAACCAAGGTCAGCCACAACATAGTGAGTACCCAAATCAACATGCTCGAACACAAAAAACACTTAAACAATTATTCCTTGAATATCTGCAACATGCTACATTCATGTAGTCAGCGTTCTTGCACTGATGAATAGAAAATCAATCAATCGGATCTTCTAACTTGCACACAAATTGATACAAGTCTTTAAGATTAAAGGATAACATAGATCATACATCAAACAACCTTCCTTAAGATACACAACTCAAAATGATAACATAAAATTGCATATGAATCGATGAACATAATTCTGTTAGATGTTTTATTCTAGCTTGATAGTTAATCACAAAACTTTGATCTGACTTTCGATATGATCAAATACTGATGTGCAGATTGATTCACTGACTAGGGTTGACATCAATGACAACACCAAATAACCTGTATAGTGTCTCTTTTTAAAAATCTCCCACTTTGGCATTGATGGAAACACTTAGTGAAAAATGACTAAGTGCCAGATCAGTACCAACATGAATTACACTGCCAACCTTCAAAAATCCAAAAACACAAATCCCCTTGAGATGATTAAGGAATTTTTCACTGTCCCATTCTCCCCCTTTGACATCAATGGAAAATATGGGGAATCCAAATACCAAAAATCAAACAAAAACTTCTATGAACAAACTGCATATGTATAAACATGCTTCTACAACTTACACAAACGTGAATGTATCTACAAAATTGGTCTTTAGTAGGCTCAAACTTGTGTCCCAACTCTGTTTGAGACTCTCCAAAATAGTCATGTGACCGCATAATAGATAAGATTACATCTCTGTAGACTCAAGGTTCACTAGATCACTGACCACCAAAGCTTCTTGTACTTCCTTCAATGCACTCAACATTGTTTCCATCTTTAGACCAATTAGGCCTTTAAGATCACATGCTCTTTCCACAGTTCTATCATTATCATGCTTCAAACTCTTTATCTTGTCAAGTAGGGATATAACCTGACCTTCTTGCTTTCCAATAGAAATAGTTAAAGGATCAAAGGCTTCAGAAATATTAGCTAACTATTTATCATGATCTTTAATCTTCTCATTTTCCTCAGTAAATTTAGACAAAGATAAACATGACTTATAGATCTTTCCCCCTTCATATAGTGCACTTTGAATACTCTTGACATAGGTAGCTAATAATGATTTTGTTAGAAACCAAGATCAGATTTGCAAACTAGAATAGACCTTCCACAGAAGAGAAAAACAAAAAAGCAAGAGAGGTTGCAAAAAGATGTGCAACACTATTATTCGAGAATTCTATAATTCTATAATTACATGATAATGATTTTCTTTATAAAAGCAAGATATGCATAACCATAATCTTATCTTGAGCAAGAAGATAGCTCAACAAGATAAGGATGACAACTAATTAACCTAGGAATTAAATAATTACCTAAGTAAACTTATGTAAAGTATAATTAATAATTAATTACACCAACACCCCCCCCCCATAAGTGCAACTTAGGGAGAAGAAAATTATTATGCAAAGATGAGTCCTGGCAACAAGGCTTGATCAAGTACTCATGTACAAATGCAAAGATGAGGTAGAGAAGGAAAACCCAGTGGGACAAAAACCCCCCTACAATGAGATGAATGTTGCAGAGAAGCACTGGAAGAAAATTGTGGAGTAACACTGGAACCGCAATCTGACAAGCAAGGAAAGATACTTCTATCTACAACAGAAACCAAAACCGGAATCATGATAATGTGATAGCAAGCCTGATGCCACGGAACACTGGAAAACTCACAAACTGGAACAACTCTAGAATTTGTGAAGCAACAGGAGATGAGATGATGACATAATCTAGAACCCGTGAATCTCGATGTCGATGCCAGACTGTGACTAAAACTCTTCCATGGGAAGGAGTTCCATGAAGACTCTAGAACATTAACTATAAAAACATGGCCTTCAAACTGAGATGGATCCAATGCAGATCATTAACCATAGGCTCTCAATCTAAAGTGTGAACCGATGAATCTGATATGTGTCAAGCAATAGCAAGATGTGGCCAAAAGAACTAGGAAACCAAATAGTCCCATGCGAGTTGCCATCAAAACAAAATGGATATGGAGATCAAAGTGCATGCACACTCTAATCAGATTATTATGTAAGAAACCCCCCTGATGGAACTTTATCTCAGTTCATTTATTACAATAACCCAATGTTTGTAAAAGGAGAGAATCATAAATGTGCATAAATAGAAAATAACATGATGTGGTACTGAAATGAAGTGCAAATGTTCAAGTTTCACCTTTCCAACTGCCAAAACATCCAAGTAATCTCCAAAACACCCATCACGAAAAATCTAGAATAACGAATAACTTGGGAGAGATATAGAAAAAATTGCATTGACAGCAATATAGAGCTCCTCAATACCTTTCCAATGCCTCAAACAAGACAAAAATCAGACATCGTGGAAAAAAGTTATGAGCTCGGAAGCCCAAAATAAACATCTGACTTCAAACAGAAATAAATGCAGGTAAAAAATAAATTTTTGAAAAAGAAACAGCACCACTGGAAATTTCTCGGAACTAGCTTTCCGATGATATCCTGTTTTCCTGATTTTGATACCGTATGCCCAAGTTATGACCAAAATAAAAAAATTGCTCCTTTAGGAAAAATCAAGGCTAGGAGGGGGAAAAGAGGCCGTTAGAAACCAAGATCAGATTTGCAAACCAGAATAGACCTTCCACAGAGGAGAAAAAAAAAAAGCCAAGAGAGGTTGCAAAAATATGTGCAACATTATTATTCAAGAATTCTATAATTACATGATAATGATTTTCTTTATAAGAGTAAGATATGCATAACCCTAATCTTATCTTGAGCAACAAGATAGCTGAACAAGATAAGGATGACAACTAATTAACCTAGGAATTAAATAATTACCTAAGTAAACTTATGTAAAGTGTAATTAATAATTAATTACACCAACAGATTTGTCATTATACATCATGCACTTTACCCTATTGAACCTTTTATCATCAAATTCCTTCTATACCTAGTCCTCGACTAACTTCTCAAGGGACACAAAATGAGTACTTACAGAATTAATAAGCTTCTTCAGCTCACCAAAGGGAGAACTGAATGGATCCTTAACATGAGAAGGCATGATTCTCTCCAAGATTCTAGATGCAAGAATTAATAGCTCACTATCCTCAATGTGATACTTCAGCAATTCTTCCCTAGCCTTTGCCTAAGCAAATGATGCAATTTTCAATTTTTGAATCAAAGATAAAGTAGCCAAATTAATAGGACCTTCACCCAATTCAAGGTCAAAATCTTCTTGTTTCTCTTCCAGAAATTTCTTGACTACCTCTATAGTGTCTCTTACTTCCATGGGAACTTACTTTACTTCAACCTTCTTTTCTTTAATCATTGTTTCCTCAACTATAGATTCTTTCTTGTCTTTAGGAATCTCAACTTCTTTAGCTATCACATCTTTAGAAGCTTCAGTCTCCATAGGAACTTTTGTATCATGCACATCAAGAGGAATTTGAGTGTCCTCAACTATATCTTCCTTTACCTCTTCAACCACTAGACCAGATGCAATATCTTCATCATGACCTTCTTTAGAAACAACATTGATTATGTTCTTTAACAAGACTTCCTTTAGAATTCTTTCAGTTTCGTTTGCTACCTCTTTAGTCTGACCAATCATAAGCTTTTTTACCCTTGTTTTCATCTTGAAATCCTTCTTAGAACCATTCATAATTATCTTCATTTCCTCAATAGAAATCACCAGACATAAATCTGCAAGAATTCACTCTCTCATCTACTCATCTTCAGTTCTTTCATTCACTCTCCTCATTTCCAAAACTTCATATAGTCCCTTAGGAAACTCAAACATGATCTCAATGAGAGTCAAATTGAAAGAATTAAAATAATTTATTGTTTCTTTTTCAAGAATTATTTGACCAACACTATCAAAGGTATCATACCATTCACATAGTGGCTTAAGATTACCATCCTTGATTATGCCTCTCTCAACTTCCTTTATAGACATACTTGGTTTGTCAATTTTTATCTTCGTCTTTTCTCTCTCTTCTTCAGTAGAGGGATTGTCCTTAGAGGCTTTTGTTTCCTTTGTGCCCTTATGCTTAATTTCT
The DNA here is from genome assembly GCA_007258455.2 of Sequoia sempervirens. Classification (NCBI taxonomy): domain Eukaryota; kingdom Viridiplantae; phylum Streptophyta; class Pinopsida; order Cupressales; family Cupressaceae; genus Sequoia; species Sequoia sempervirens. The sequence goes on from VDFB02379711.1 coordinate 221,970,673, forward strand.
CCTTCTTCATCAAATTCTATTTCCTCATCTTCCTCAACTGCAACATAAACTCTTTTAATTTTATCCTTCTTCCTCTTTCCTTCTCTATTAGATGTCTTCACTTGAGCTTTCATAGGGCTTGATTTTAGTATAGAACTAGATAAGGGTACAAAGCTCCTTATTGATCTAGATTAGGTGGAGGATGTTGCCAGACTAGTAAATTCAGTTCTAGTAGGCTCTTCTTCAGCTTGTTCTCTCTTTCTTCTAGATTCTCTCACAACTTCTACAGATATACCCATGCTCTCTACAAAGGCTTCATCTTCCTTCCTTACCTTATAGACTCTCATAGGTTTCTTCAATTGCTCATGTACCTGCATATCTTTTTCTTCATAGGTTCCAAACCTCTCTTCTATCGAATCTCGAGGTTTACTCAACAAATGTTGTGAATATGGATCCAAAATTTTCTCCTCAACTTCATAGCCCATTGGCATAATCCAAACCGTTCTACGATCTATAGCTTCCATCGAGCATTGATTAATGTAAACCGTAAAATAGACAGTGTCCTTGTGCTTATCCACAATAGAATTAGGAATTATTTCTCTTGCTTGCATCTCACTCTAAAAAATCTTGAAATATCCTGAGATAATAGTTTTCCTTGTCTTACTATCACCAAGCATGTGCAAGATATCTCTAATTTGAATAGCTACTAGTTTATTAGCTTGTCGTTGTATTTTCCCAAAACCTAGAACTTCATTCATAAGTAGAAGAACAAACACAACAATAGATTACCATACTTAAAGGAATTCTTCTTATCTTTTTTTATCTTACCAAGAGTCTCAATAAGTTGACTCTAGAGTAACTCACATAGATCATACTCTGCATTCTCCTTCACCATCTGATATGCTGCATAGATAGTTTTATTAGATGTAGAATTATCCCCACTAGAATGATAGATCTTGTAACCAATGACCATTGAGGAAAATTTCATATCCGCATCAATAATTTCATCAATTCTCATAGCTCTTTTATCAAACACTAAATTGGTTGCATCAGTAAATATTTGATTCTTCACAGACATCAAGATCAACAACCCACTGGAGGAATTTAAACTAGTAATAGTGCTTATGGCTTCTTTCCTAATATTAAAAGGTTGAGTCAACCACATAAATTCAGCATGAAATTGGCTCAAAATATACCAGACCCACTCGTTTTCTTCAAACAAAGGAAATTTTACAATCTGCATGAATTTATTCTCCTCTAAGGTTTTGAATTTGGGCTTTACCTTGAAATATTCTCCAACTATATGATTTTTATATAAATTCAACAACTGCAAGCTCCCTAACTCTTCAATATTTGCATGAATGTCTTCAATATACAAGATGCTATATGGAATGAGCAAAAATGCACCTAAGGACTCTATCTCAATAGATTTCAAAGAATTCCACTTGAATTTTAGATGGGGTCTATCCTTGATATCAACTACCAATGGAGCTGCCATTTTAACAAATTCACAAGTTCACAAGTTTTCATGATAAATACCTTTTTACCAGATTAGGGTTTGATTGCAAAATCACCTTCACACTTGAATCTTTTTCCAAAATTTGTGAAAGTTCACTTTAGAGCTCTCCAAACTTCTTCTTCTCAAAATGCAAAGTGATAAATGAAGAATAGAAATGAAATTTTTGTCATTCATGCACCTAACATTTTCATCACAATAAATTATTTTATCCTAACTCATCCAGATACCCTGTTTCCTTACTTTGTGAAAGATAACTCTTATGCAAACCTTCAATTCTGCATAAATACTCTCTCCAACTATTTCAACAACATTTTTATATCATCAATGCAATCACTACACTCATCCATATCCCGGTACCGACTACTGACTAGGGGGTTTAAAATATTTTCTTGTGAACTCCCCCTAGCCCAGAGGCGATGAACTAATTCCCAAAGGAATTATCAACAATCGATTCTAGTGCTGAACCATTTCCTGCATCAGAATGACTCTTCTTCACCCATATATTCTTCATTTGCTTCATGATCTCATCTATAATGACTTTTCCTTTCCCCTTTTCATCCTCCTGCATGTTTTTTCTTTGATTTACCAGACCCTTTCTGCTTCTACAAAATCTAGCAATGTGTTCGGATTTGTTTCAATTGTAGCACACCACATGTCTTTGTCCAGACTAGATGTTCCATTGATTTTCTCTTGACCTACACTAGTTAGCAATATGGCCAAATCTATTGCATGTATAACATCTAGCATCTCTATAAAAGTTGTTCATCATATTTTTGCATTCATTTGACTTATGACCATACTTATTACAATTAAAGCACTGACTGGAGAATGATGAACCACTTGGATTCATTCTGCTTCTACATTGAGATGCCAAATGACCAAATTTATAGCAAACAAAACAATAACCATTGAATTTTTTAGCATTAGGTTGTCTTACTAGATACCTTCTAGCTTTGTTCATCTGATTTCCTTCCCTAAATCTCCTTTTTCTAGATCAAGAGCTTTCTCCTTTCTCATATCCAAGACCTCATTTGTCACCTTCAGTCCTTTGACATTTAATCAGTTCATCAAGTTTGGATGAGCTAATCTTTTACTTCTCCTTGAATTCATTTGCAGTAGCAAGTTCATCTCTAAGATCAACAATCTGCTTTTTGAGATCTTTATTATTTCTGATTTTTTCCAATTCAAGCTCCAACTGATTGAATCCATCAACAATTCAGCTGCATTCTTCAAATTTCTTTTGAAGGACTAAGCAAGATTCTCTTCATTCTTCTTTTTTTCTTCAATCTCCTTGGTCATCCTCATTATAATAGATTACATCTCATGATTTATGACTACATATCTCTGGAAAAAATTTCACATTATTGTATCTTTTCCTTTAGGGCGTGACTCAGCTATTCATCTTCAATGATTTTACTCCCTTTCTACTTGATTTGATCATAGAGTTCCCTTCTCTTCTCCCTGGACTTATTGATTTTTTCTTTCAATGACTGAATAAATTTCTCAATATTCATGAGATTTTCTAGCAATTCCTAGACTTCATATTTTGACTGATCAAGATCAGCTAGGGCCACCAAAATTTTTTGTTGAAGACTGCTTGAATCCTTTGACACACTTTCCAAGATATTTTCCAAGTTGTTAAACTTCTTTCAAGGAACTAGGCTCTAATACCAATTGTTGGAATCAAGGAACACTGAGAGGGGGGTGAATCAATGTTTTGCAATTTAACTTTATTAATCTAATCTTTAAATCACTTATAAAATTCAACCAAAAGAAAGACGCATGAACATAAGAAAAACAACCACAACACCATAACACAAGGATATTATTACATGGAAACCCTGTTAGGAGAAAAAAAATGGTGGAGGTCAATCCACAATATGATCTGAGGATACTAAAAAATGTTTACAAAAAGAATGCACATGCATTCAGGCACACTGCCTAGAGCTCACTGCTCAAAAATACAAAGGATCACTACCTTACAATCAATGTCAAAAGACAACTAGAGTGGTGAACTATGAAATACCATCTACAATATCCTAAGAATAGTTTTGGTTAAGCACATTCATTAGTTTCTTGACCTTCTATTTCATTCTACTCTTCTGCTTTGTCTGCTTTAACTTGCATCACAAATCCTTTATTGCACAAGTGAAACTATGCATAATCACTCTATAATACTTTTTACTTTCACAACACACATCAACTCACTTCGTACATTCATCAAAATGATATAAAAAATCACTTATATATATCCCCTACTAAGAATTTAATAGTTGCATGTTAGCTTCAACAAAATAATAAAATGAATATAAACTACTAGCCCAAAACAATAATAATTATCAATGAGAATCAACCAAGGTCAGCCACAACATAGTGAGGACCCAAATCAACATGCTCAAACACAAAAACACTTAAACAATTACTTATTAAACATCTGTGCAACACGCTACATTCACTTAGTTGGCCTTCTTGCACTGATGAACATAAAATCAATCAACCGGATCTTCTAACTTGCATATAAATTGATATGAGGCTTTAAGATTAAAGGATAATGTAGATCATACATTGAACAAACTTCCTTAAGATCCACAACTCAAAACAATAATAGAAAATTGCATATGAATTGATGAACACAATTTTGTTGGATGTTCAGTTCTAGATTGATAGTTAATAAAAAAAATGATCTAACTTCCGGTATGATCAAATAATGACATGTGGATCAAACCACTATCTAGGGTTGCCATCAATGACAACACCAAATAACTTGTGCAGTGTCTCTTTCCAAAACATCAACGGTCTACTATTGGGTAAGATGGATGATTTGCTTATTTTTATGGTGAAGCCATGAGGGAAATGGATATCTATCTGAAGAAGCACTTGAGGTTGTAACCATTTGAGAGTACTCCACTGATGGAAGTATATGGAAAGATGATTGGTTAGAGAAGTTCAAGGATGAATTATTGAAAACAAAAGAGATTTCTTAGAAAGTTAATGTGAGAAGGACAGCCCTATGACCTTTGAGAGAGAAAAGGTTAGTGGAAAGTTGAGAGCTATGAAAGGATAGTCCTATGTCCTTTTGAATGAGAAGAATGATTGTGAACTTGATATAGAGAGAAGAGAGATGGAAAAAGACAAGACAAGAAGAGTCAGATATGAAGACAAAGCTAAGGAAAAGGATGGAACTAGATGAAGACAAGAAACATATTCAAGAGAAAGAAAGAAGTAGTAGTTCAAGACAATTTGAGAAGCAGAATGAAATGCAACATATTTCCAAAGGGACTTGGAAAGTTTTGTAGGCTGCTTGTATGGTGCAGGAGCACCTTGTTCACTGAATGCCTCCAAAAGGAAAACTTGTAAAATTTGAATTTCCAAATGTAAAACAATGTGGAAAGGTCACGTGAAGATTATTTTCAATGTAATTGAGTCATTAATAGGTCTTTAGGTGGTCAAAATGATGGAAAATATAAAACTTGCAAAATTTACAAAGTTGTCAAATCAAGAAAAGTGAAAAAGTGCAAAAAAAGGCTAGAATATGAAGAGTCAAGTGGGAAAGTAGAAAGTTTGGTGGATGAAGTTGTAAAGGAAGTTAGTTTAACTGATTGAAAACATCATTATACAACATGGAATAGGCAAGGAAGAGGTAGTCTAGAGACTTATAAATAATTTTGAAATAAGATTACCCTTCTTTTTGAAAACAACATTTCCTTTTGAGTCTATACAACATCATTAAGCCTTGACTTCTAGTGTTTTGAATTCATTTAAGTGTAAACTCTTCAAGGAAGGTACTTTTGAGAATTTTCAATTGAAATTAAAGTTGATTTGTAGGCTTCTATCTCGTAATAGTTTGTAACCCTTAAAATAGGGTTTGAGAGTCTTTTATGTTTCTAGTCACCATTCCACCAATGGAGGTTAGTTAGATAAGTGGAATGGAGTTTTTTAGGATTCCTTTTATTTTTTCAATGTGTGCAAGTGTAGGGAAAGAAATGGTGCAAAGTTTTGATGTTTCCTTTAATAGAAATTCTAAGCTTTCCTCTTGAAAATTGGTGGTTACAAGCATGGTAATGAAGAAACAACATGTGTATGGGCTTGGTGATGATTGGAGAAGCTTGGGAAGACATAAGATAACATGTTTGAAGAGGTGGCAGGTAGATTTGAGGTCTACAATGTTTCTTTTCAATAAACTCTTACTCCCTTTGGCATTGTGAAACCTAAAATCAAGGGTTTTATAGTTCAGTTTTTTGTTGAACCTTTTAGTCCCTAAAAGTGATTGATTCTTAAGTTTTAAGACTTTCTGAAGGACTTTTAAAAGCTATTTAGTGTTTTGGTGGTGATTTAAGAGCACTCTCTTTGTAAAGTTAGCCTAATTTTAGGCTTTTTCCAGCGTATAGTCAAGTTTATGATGTTTACTACAAAACAATTTTATTTGATATTAAAGTATGTGATTGTATGTCAATATGGGTTTCTAAAAATGAATACTTTCTAGTGTGGATCAAAGTGGATTAAATGTTGATACCCAATTTGAGGGTTTGGTGACCTACTAGCTAAATGGTGGTTGAATGCAATAAAATGAGTTTTCTATATGAAGTGAGATGTAGATGATGGATATTGATTGGAACCTATCTAAATGATGTTGGTAATCATGCATTATGGATTGGGGAAAGGTTTAGAAGGAAACTTTTCTAGTTTGATATTTTGAGCAAAGTTAACTCTATGTGCAAAATGGTTTGACTACTAGAAAGTGCAATTATGTGTAAATAGAGGTATAGGTGATTGTCTTTGTGTTTTAATTGTTAAAGTGATGATATTCAAGATGTATTGATGGTTTGGAAAAGGTCTTGAAATATAATTTATGGTTTTGGTGTATTTGAACAATGTGGAGTCAAGGTGGCTTGGGTGAGCAAGTTGGTTGGTTCAAAGTTTGCTAATGTGGTTTTGCTTTTGTTTCAGTCTAAATAATGTTATTCAAAGGTGTGTTAAGGTCTTGTAATATTTTTGAAGGAAGAATGGATGAGTGGTTGTATTTTTTGCTTAATTGAAACAAGTTACAATGAAGGGTAATTTTGTGAATAGTGAAAGATGTGGTTGGTTTAGGGTTTTTAATGGTGTTATTATTTTGGTTCAGTGAATTTGATGAAGGTTAAGTTGTAATTGAGTCAGATAGGGGTCTAAAATATTGATGTGGTGATTTGGCTTATTGGTAGCCTTGTAATTTCAAGTGAAAATGAGTGGATTTTTTTGAAGGAAAAGAGAGTTTATTTGGTTATTTTCTAATTGATCTTCTCAGTTGTGTTTAGGGTCAGACATAACCTTGATGGTTTGTGTTTTTTGGTAGATGCTCTACATCCTAGTGGTGGATATCCCACCAAATTATGGGATATTTCTATCAAGATAGTGGAGTGCATCCATGGGTGGAAGCACACAGTATTATTTATCATTTTCTAATTTTTCCATTGACCAAAAAGATATTAAAATTGCTAGAGAAACAAGAACCCATAATATGATTGAGTATGCTAAGGAACTAGAAGAAATATGGATAATTAATTTTGTGGATATTGGTATGGACACTTTTTTGGGTTGTAGAATTGAAATGAGAGGAAGAAGTTAAGCCTACACCAATTGATTAAGAAGTAAAAGATGCATCACAAGAATATGCTATTTGGACCATGTACTTTGATAGAGCTTGTTCCAAGGAGGGCTCAAGTGCAAGAGTTATCCTCATTTCCCTGCAAGATAAAACATTTAATACTATTTCTTGTTGAAATTTTCTTGCATAAATAATATGGCCAAATATGAGGCTTTGTTGCTTGGCCTAAAGATAGATTCAAAGCATGGAATTAAAATTTTAAAAGTATTGGGTGATTTTGAACTAGTAATATCCTAGGTTAGGTCTAGATTCATTTCAAAAAATATAAGACTTAAGTAGTATGGGAATGTTGTTTGGGATACCATTGAGACTTTTGATGCTTTTAATATTGATTGGCTAGAAAGAGGAAAAAATGTAAGAGTATATTTGTTAGAAAATATTGCTATTAGACTAGATGATGTCACATTTGATGGAATTTAAAAAATAGATGTGCAAACTAGTCCTACAATACCTGATAATATTTTCATCTCGCAAGTATTTGATTATGATAATGATATCTTGAAATTTTTTCACTGTATTGATCAATGTGAAAGCTATCAAATTGATTTCACTGCATTGGTGGTGGAAGTTGATGGTAAAGAAACATTGCTTGGGAATGAAGTAATCAAGTTGAAAACCAATAAGATTCCCAAAGGATTGGTTGCATTGGAGAGGATCTTTGATGGCCATGATAAATCAAATGTCAAGTAAACATCTTCCACAAGGAATATTTGGAAGAATTTAATCTTGGAACTTACAACTCCCCCAAGAAGGTATACATAGGAAAGAAAATGAATCCACATATTAGAACCATGTTGATTTCCCTATTGATAAAGAATAGACATGTTTTCCTAGTCATATGATGACCTTAAGGCTTATAGGGAAGATCTTTTTCAGCATGAGATACCCTTAAAACTAGATGAAATTTTTTTTAGGAAAAAATGGAGGCCAATAAACCCAAAATTGCAGCCCAAAATGCAAGAACTCACAAAGTTAAGGGATGCTAGAATTATCAAGCCTATAAGGCATTCTTTATGGGTTTCTAACTTGGTTCTAGTTAGGAAAAAGAATGGTGACCTAAGGCTCTATGTAGATTTCAGGAATTTAAATGTATCATCCCTAAAAGACAATTACCCACAACCTAATATGGAGGTTATGTTACAGAAGATGACAAGGTGTGAATTTTTATCAATGGTGGATGGGTTCTTAGGCTACAATCAAGTTATGGTGAAAGAGTCTGAACAATAGAAGACTGCATTCACTACACCATGGGGAACATATGCGTATATGAGGATTCCATTTGTCCTAGTTAATGTTGGTGCTACATTTCAAAGAGAAATGATGTGGCCTTTGTTGATTTTATTGATCTATTCCTAGCTATATATCAAGATGACTTGACTACACACAACAAGAAGGAAGAAGATCATTGTTCACATTTGGAGAAGATATTTGTAAGAGCTTTGGAATATATAATTTCCTTAAATCCTAAGAAATGCATTTTTTGGGTAATGAAGGTAAAATTTTAGGGTACATTGTCTCTAAAGAAGGGGTTCAGATTGGCCTTGAACGTGTAGTAGAAATAGACAAAATCCTATGACCTAAAAATACAAAAGGGATTCAATCACTTTTTGGGAAAATTAATTTTGTAAGAAGATTTGTAACTAACTTTGCTAAGATTTTTAGGCCCATCTCCAAAATGCTACAAAAGGGTGAGAAGATAGTGTAGACACCTAAAAATGACCTAGGCCTGCAAGCTTCATTTTTACCACTTTCGTCCTAGCATAATTGTGACATTTAATTATGTCATTGGTCCACATTCAACTATTAATTAAATAATTCATAATTACTTAATTAATTCATGTCCTTTGATTCTTCATGATTATTAAATAAATAAATTTTATTTATTTATTAAATACGTCATTAATTGTGTAAGTCTTCCTTTAATTAAATAAATTTCTTAATTTATTTAATTTCCCTTTTGACATTTAATTCTTCCCGATTATTAAATAAATGAATTATATTTATTTATTTAATACGTCACTACCTGTCTTAATTAAATAAATTGATTAATTTATTTAATTAATTGGTCTTATCTACTAAATTAAATAATTAAATTTAATTATTTAATTGCTAAGTAATATTCTTCTCATTTTAAATAAATTAAATTATTTAAAATGTCATGTCAATCTTAACTGTCAGTCCTTTTTGATAAATAATCTGAAAAAATTTATTTATTATCTCTCAAAATCCATAATTTGAATTATTTTAATTCAAATTAGTAATTAATCTTCTAAAAATCAAGCAATCGGGCAGATTCTTGATTTTTTTAAATCTTATCTTCAGTTCACATCTTATCTCTTCGTTTTTTTTTGAATCTTGCAAATCAGGCAGTCTTATCTTCTTGATTTTTCGAAAATCTTTATTTTCTAATTAATTTGTCTCATTTATTCTCCACCATCGATCCGATTTTATTTTAATTGTTCGATTAAGGATTTTGCCCTAACCCTAATTAGGGATTCTTAGGTTTAATCTGGATCGTTCATTTCATTGATTTATCTCATCCGTCCATTCGAAATGGCATTTTCTATAAAATGCCATCTTCTTCTCATTTTTCGAAGACACGCACATATTGACATTTTGCATAGTTATTATAGGCATTTTCTTTCACACTTAAATCTCCATAGGCAATTTCATTATTTATTATTATAGTCATTTAATCAAGGCATAGGCATTGTCAATCATAGGCTTTTAGACATAGGCATTTAAATTTTGAGTAAATCCTTCAAAACTTGCTTTAGTCTTGTCATTTGTCATAATTGGTCACGAATATGAGGGCATCTTTATTTACTACAAGCTAGGAGGTGTAACGAAGGTGAACCATGGAGGATGAAGATTCTGGGTAATATCGTTCCTTTTGTTTTCATCATTTTTCCTTTTGTGCTTCGTTATTTCAATGAATTTTAGTGTTATTGATCTAACCATCTAACAATCTGATTTTTCTTTAATTACATTGGTGAACCCGACATTTTGTAGAGAAATTTATGTGTGTTCTTGTTTGTTTTCACCAGGGTACAGCCAAGACGTCATACGAAATCCCGTCACCTTCATTTGAGCACAGAAAAATAGGCGAATAAAATATTTTTAAACAGTTTCTGGGTTTTGTAGATCTCGCTTTCATCTTTCCAGAACATCAAACGGTTTTAAATTTTGTTGAGATTTGAGAAAGATATGGGAATTTTAGTGATCGTAGTTTTTTTCAATTTAATTTTTAAACCCGCATTTTTCTTTTGTCTATAACATTCTTTTTATGAAAAATCATGAAAAAAAATTTGTGGATTTTGAAGGTCTATCATTTAGCTTTCCATGGATATCTACCACTTAAAGTTTTGTTAAGTTTTGAGCAAGTTATCGCTGTTTTAATTTGCTACTGTCATTAATGTTTTATTTATTTATTTATTTTTTTGTATTACTAATTTTCTCTTGTAGCATGTGGCGATCCCCATTTGTGTGTCGAAGACCATTGATTAAAAAAATTACTAATTCATTGTTTGCAGATTCGAATGTCGAAGACAAGATAAACAAACATTGTGCTTGTTTTTCTTTCATAGATTATCAAACATTTGATTTTGGTGCATATAGAAAGAACACATGTCTTCTTTGATTGATTGTACTTGCAAGATGGTAGGTGAGTATGCTCTCACTTGGTGAAAACTTCATGATCAGAAAACTAGACCCATCTTTATTTGTTAATTACCCTTCACGATTCGGTATATCAGAGTATCCTCTCCCCTTGTGCATTTGTGTGATCCTGGGTGTAAGAGAAACGGTTACTGACTCTAGAACTTAGGCCTGTTCTGGTGGGAAAAAGTACTCACCCCAGGACGACTCAGACTGGTAGCACCCTGACACCAAGGGACTTCCAGCCGGTATATAAAAGTGGGTTCTTGGGGAAAGCCCAAGAATCACAAGCGTGGTTCTGACGAGATGGATCCAAAAGGGGACTCTCGCCGCATGGATCACGCCCCATGAACGGAATGCTAAAATTAAAAACCTCTTGTCTTAGTGTCCAACCGTTCTATTGGTCGTTGATTGGTATAGTGCAGGGTATAGTATCATGCCTGAAGACACTCACTACTGATCCCCTTGAGTAGAGATAGCAGTTCTTGGGAAGTCACTACCCAAAAATTTGAATTTGGTGTGCTCGAATGACATTAATGAGCCATGGAGGGGAGCCAATGCCACCAAAATTCTAAGCTATCTGCTCTCGAGAAGGAAAGGTGTTTATCACCAATCTGGGGTATATCGGTGGGCTATACCAAGTATACAAACCCTTGGCCTATTGGCCTTTTAGGATTGTACTTGTCTCATGTGTGCTTGAATACACCAAAACATCGTGCTTGTCAAGTGTTTTCTAGATTACTCAAACAATATACATAACATTCACAAATCTGGACAAAAACAGTCAACCTTGGACAACTCAGACTTTTCAACAAGACATTAGAAAACAATCTCAGTCCTCATTTTGAACTTAGACTTGGCATTGTCTATCATAGTCCTCATTTGGCATCTAGACTTGGCATTGGTCATTTTTCCTTAGTCAACATCTTCATTGTCATCTTGGCATTTGACATCCTTTCTTGACAATTTTATCACCTTGCATTAGTCATTTCCCTTAGACAAATGTCATTATCACTTTGCATTTAACATCATGAAATCCACCACCTTGTCTTCCCTTCGCCAAAATATGGATAGGCTTGCTAGTAAAATTGAATACGAATTACTCTGTAGAGGTCAATACCAACAAGCCTTAGACGTTAGGAGACAATTCCTCCAAAAAGACAATCAATGTCCTTCATACCAACAATCCATGAGTCCTAGTCCTCCATCCATCTACCCTCACTACCAAAATTCACTTACCATTCATGACATTAGTCCACAACAAACATCCATTACTCACCCTTATCCTAACTTTGACAAGGGAAGCCAACTGTCCAATAGTCCATTCCAAACCTACATGTCATATTCTGACTCTTCACCTATTAATCTCATCCAAGTCTGCATCCTTTATCAACCATCTACCAACTCATGTCAAGTCCCCACATCATACCATACCGATCTGGTCCAAGTCTCTATGTCCTATTTCAATCAACCTTACACCAATCCAGTCGAAGTCTCCACGTCATATCCTTGTCCTTCAATAGTTAATCCAGTCCAAGACTCCATGACATATCTAGTCCAAGTCCCCATGTCATACCCTTATCCTTCACATACTAGTCCAATGCAAGTACCCATGTCATATACTAGTCCTTCACATACTAGTCCAGTCCAAGTCCCCACATGGACTATCCTAGTCCATCATTCATTAATCCTTTTCAAGTCATCCCCTCACAAGCCACATCTAGTCATGAAAATTTTGTCATTGCTCAAAGTCAAATCCCATTGTCTAAACTTGAGGATACATGTCAAAATGAAAGCCCAAAGCATAACCTTATAATGTCCCCCTCATGTCAAGAACAAGGTAGTCCATCCCATGACCCTATCTTAAACTCCATTCAGGGAGTCCTTCAAGACAATCATGACATCCAAAACATACCTATCCATGACAACCCCATCTTGGAACAAGACCCTACCATTGACCAAGAAGTCCAAATCCATGACAACCCCATCTTTGACCAAGACCTCATCATTGACCAAGAAGTCCAAATCCATGACAACCCCATCTTCGACCAAGACCCTACCATTGACAAAGAAGTCCAAAACGATCCACTCCTTAACCTTTATGCCATTCATGATCAAACACTTGCCGACCCTATACAAGCCTTGACTATTGACACTTCTCACGATGAGAAACTTGCATCCATGGGACACATAGATGATATTTCTCTAGAAAAAGAGTATTCCAATATATACATATTTGAAAATGATCAAGCTATAGCTGAATTTACTGGACTCTATGACACTGACCATAATGATGGCTTCGACATTTGTTTGGAAGCACCAACAGAATCATCTGAACCTGACACGTTACAAGATCAGACGACAAATATCAGTTGGGAATATGTCCAACAAGACAATGAAGCTAAGACACTTTATCACTTAGGGTCATCTATCTTTGTCAAAGCAGGCTTTCTCGCAAATGAAAATATTACAAGTGATAGTATCCACATACCTAATGATGGGTTAGCATCTTGCTTTCAAAACAATAAATACCCCATCGTAAATAGAATCTGTCAAAGCATGCAATATCAAGGCAAAGGATTAGGCATACATGAGCAAGGAATTCTAGAACCAATACAACTTCAGGCAAATTACAGACATCAAGGTCTTGGTTATTCCTCAGATAGCAAATCAAACGATGCCAGTGGTACCTCCTCGATACTAGGGGCAACCTTGTCAAATACAAATGCCAAAATGGAGTCCATGAGAAATCTTTGTCATAAGATTGCTGCCAACACCCCCTCCACCCACACCATAAACCATCATTCTATCATGAATCAACCTCCCCTTTGGAACCAACAAAAACAAAAGTCTTACAAGTCAAAAGATCATAATCAAATGTCAAAGGCCATTGAATCAAACAAAAGGACAAGTGGACAAATAAAATTAAAATGGATCCCAAAGAAAGATGGATCAAACAAAGACACCAAGTCAAATACAAAAGTCAATCACAATGTGGAGCCACAATACAAGAGGACTCCCACATATAACATATGTCCACCTCCTTCAAAATGGTCATCAAATAAGGCATATAAAACTGTTGGTTCCAAATACCATCTCTCCAAAATCCGTCATCCACCATCCCAAGTTTGGAAAATAAAAAGTGATTCATCCAAACGTCCAAACAACCTTTCCATGTCTACCATCATTTGTCATAATCCTACATCTCGCCTAAAGTCCAAAAATTCGACGTCACAAATCTATCACATCATGGCAGCAACTGTTTATCACAAGGACTCTCATGGCACTCTATTGCGATGTGCGTATTTTGATAAGGCCAACTCTAGTATCAGAAAGGATCACAATGACATCGATCAGTTGTATACAAGCGCTATGATCCTGACAAGACAACTCCTTCAGCAAGGTCATTATTGGCATATCATGGCACCAGTCTCCACATCAGCACCGTCAGTGGATTCAGAACAGTCAATGGTTATCTAAAGCATCCAAGCTATCCACAAAATCATAAATACAAAAAAATCAAAAATCAAAAAATCGTCACCCTGATGAAAACCTGGCAAACAGGTGTCTTGGTGACACCAAAAAAAATCAAAAATTCAAGAAAATAGTAAAGAGAAAAATTTCATCCAATGGTGAAAACTTGGCAAACAGGCACCCTGGATAAGTACCATGATGAAAACTTGGCAAACATGCATCATGTGTAAAATAAATCGTCTATGTGTAATCTTACACTTGGGGGCAAGTCATCTCATTTCCCATACCTTCCTCATGACATTGACATCCATCCATCTTAGCCCTATCATTTCCATTCACTTTCCCACTTACCTTGGTCTTGACATAAAACTGGCACACATAAATCATGCTTTGGGAAAACTCTTGACATGTCTATCCTTCGGTCATACATGATTCATGAAACATCATGTTATTGACTGTCATAGTCTTATTGTCCTTATATGACATAGTCCTTGAAAATCATATGACAATTCCCTTAGTCTCATGTCTCTCGTCTTTTACCAAGGCCACCCCCTATCCTTTCATGCCTATCACCTATCTTGGCTTTCCCTTGTCAAACAGTCTAAGGATAATCATCATCCCATCTAGTCCTAACCAAGTCATTCCAAATGCAACGACTCTAATCCATACAAGCACATTATCCAAAACATTACTTGACTACATTCCTGGCCCAGCTGTAGACCTTGATACTTTCATCACATTATTTTCATCATCCTCACGTTGTTTCGGGATGTGTCCTTCCCACGTCAAACAACGTTGTCATCACCTGTCAATTGGTATTCAGCTTGACTAGGGGCACAATCATGTTTGTCCTTGGATTCTCATGTGTAGGCATCAGTCATTTGCATTTGTCACAATCCTCTTAAACGTCAAAATCCAAAAAAATCATAAAATGTCCTGAAGAAAGACAAAAACATCATAAAAAGTCCTAAAAAAAGCAAAAAACATCATAAAATGTCCTGAAGAAGGACCTAAAAAACATAAAACATCCTGAAGAAAACCACAAACAAAACATCAGACTGCTCGAAGAACGCAAACGTAGTGTCATCTCTTGTCAAAGTCAGTCAAGTCAATCAGTCTTTGTCATTTGTCTGAACTACGTTGTCTCTGCACATTTGCTACGTAGGCAAGACTCACATTTGAGTCCCCGAGACATTAGGTCAGTCCTTTTAGGTGTGTTAAAATAAATCATGACTCAATCTTTTGTCATCAAAACAATATCATTGGTCATGTCAAACTACGAGGTCTCTGAGTACATGACGTAGGCAAGGCCATCTATCGATGAGCCCCCGAGGCTACACTAGGTCAGTCCATTAGGGTTCATGGCACTACATTGGCACACACATCAAAAGTCTTCAATCATTTTTCTGCACGGGAAAACTCCTGAAACAAAGTAAAACAATCATTTCTCCAGCATGACAATCTCATCACTGCAATCTCATATCATCAAGGCAATATCGGCATATGGCCAACACAAGTCAAACTCAGTCAAAACAGGTCAAACTTAGTAAAAAAAAGTCAAATTATCGCAACCAGTCAAACTATCAACTCTTGGTTACCTTTCAGATGGGTCCTTCTGAAGAATAACCTCTGTCATTGGTGCCTTAGGATGTGTCCTTCCTAGGCATCATCCCTATCATTTGACATTTTTGAGGGATCCTTTCTGACACTTAAGGATCATTCCTCTCGACAACAACGTTCTTTCAGATGTGTCCTTCTGAAGAACAAAACTCTGACATTGGTGCCTTAGGATGTGTCCTTCCTAGGCATCGTCCCTATCATTTGACATTTTCGAGGGATCCTTTCTGACACTTAAGGATCATTCCTCTCGACAACAACGTTCTTTCAGATGTGTCCTTCTGAAGAACAAAACTCTGACATTGGTGTTTTAGGATGTGTCCTTCCTAGACATCGACATTATTCAGGATGTGTCCTTCCTGAATATGGCAACCTTCGGCATTTGTCATCTTGGCATCATTTAAATTTACATTGATACATCAATGCACTCAGCATCCAGACACACTTGGAAAACACTTGGCATTTTTTTTTTAGTTTTTATCATGATATTAGTTTTTCAGCAAGATCCCACTAAGCAGGAATTAGAGAAGCAGCGACGTATCATGTCAATTGACATGCATGACTACTAGTTTCTCAGCGAGGTCCTGATTTTGGGATTTAGAAAAACAACGACATATCATGGTAAGGACTCTTTCTTTTTTGTATTTTGACAATCATGCTACTAGTTTCTCAAGGATTTCTTGGAAACAGGATTTAGAGAAGCAGCGACGTTTCATGATTTGTCCTTGTCTTTTTTCTGCATGTGGTTGATTATGGCAAAAAGACTAGGGCAAGCACGCTCCTAGTATGAGGCATGATCATCCTTGTCTGTGACTACTTGTCTTATGTGATGGTACGAACTTGCACACCTTGATCTGTCATATCATGGTGTTTATTGGCCATTACAACAGTTCGCCCAATGATGATTAAGAGCAATAAATATTAAAGTCCTATGGCAATGTTTTGAAGGATTTGGTCTAGGAACTAACATGCATTTTCTTTAGTCTTGTCATCTTCTCTCACCCATCTCATATAGGCATTTCATCCATATCATAATCCATATCTTTTTCATTAACATTTTTTTTTGTCTCTTCATATTCTAGTCTTCTCATTAATTTCGAGAGCACACCCATGTTCTTGGAACCTGTCTTTCCTCTCGAGGGGGCATACCATAACCCTCATTGTCATTCTTCCTCGTCTTATTTTGCACTGGGGCATTTTTTGACTTATTTTCTTTGTCACAATGCGACAAGCGACATTATGACAAAGAGGGGCAAAATGTAGACACCTAAAAATGACCTAGGCCTGCAAGCTTCATTTTTACTACTTTCGTCCTAGCATAATTGTGACATTTAATTATGTCCTTGGTCCACATTCAGCTATTAATTAAATAATTCATAATTACTTAATTAATTTATGTCCTTTGATTCTTCATGATTATTAAATAAATAAATTTTATTTATTTATTAAATACATCATTAATTGTCTAAGTCTTCCTTTAATTAAATAAATTTCTTAATTTATTTAATTTCCCTTTCAACATTTAATTCTTCCCGATTATTAAATAAATGAATTATATTTATTTATTTAATACGTCACTAACTGTCTTAATTAAATAAATTGATTAATTTATTTAATTAATTGGTCTTATCTGCTAAATTAAATAATTAAATTTAATTATTTAATTGCTAAGTAATATTCTTCTCATTTTAAATAAATTAAATTATTTAAAATGTCATGTCAATCTTAACTGTTAGTCCTTTTTGATAAATAATCTGAAAAAGATTATTTATTATCTCTCAAAATCCATAATTTCAATTATTTTAATTCAAATTAGTAATTAATCTTCTAAAAATCAAGCAATCGGGCATATTCTTGATTTTTCTAAATCTTATCTTCAGTTCACATCTTATCTCTTTGATTTTTTTTGAATCTTGCAAATCAGGTAGTCTTATCTTCTTGATTTTTTGAAAATCTTTATTTTCTAATTAATTTGTCTCATTTATTCTCCACCATCGATCCGATTTTATTTTGACCGTTCGATTAAGGATTTTTCCCTAACCCTAATTAGGGATTCTTAGGTTTAATCTGGATCGTTCATTTCATTGATTTATCTCGTCCGTCCATTTGAAATGGCATTTTCTATAAAATGCCATCTTCTTCTCATTTTCCGAAGACACGCACATATTGACATTTTGCATAGTTATTATAGGCATTTGCTTTCACACTTAAATCTCCATAGGCAATTTCATTATTTATTATTATAGTCATTTAATCAAGGCATAGGCATTGTCAATCATAGGCTTTTAGACATAAGCATTTAGATTTTGAGTAAATCCTTCAAAACTTGCTTTAGTCTTGTCATTTGTCATAATTGGTCACAAATCTGAGGGCATCTTTATTTACTGCAAGCTAGGAGGTGTAACGAAGGTGAACCATGGAGGATGAAGATTCTGGGTAATATCGTTCCTTTTGTTTTCATCATTTTTCCTTTGTGCTTCGTTATTTCAATGGATTTTAGTGTTATTGATCTAACCATCTAACAATATGATTTTCCTTTGATTACAGATAGCATGGACTGAAGAGCCCTCTAAATATTTTCAAGCTATAAAGGATGCCATGAAGGAGGAACCTATGCTCAAATCTCCTGATTATGCAAAGCCATTTAAACTATTTACTTTTTCTTCATTTCATACTATGGTAGGAGTATTATTATAGAATAATAATAAAGGTTTTGAGCAGCCTATTGCTTTCTTTAGCAAGTCTTTGTAGGCTATTGAGCTTAAGTATGAGGCCACAAAGAAACAAGCATATGCATTGGTTAAGGTTCTACAAAATTTTAGAACATATCTAATGGAAGAAAAAGTGGTAGCATATGTTCCAAGTACAAAATTCAAAGATATTTTCACCTAGTAAGAGACCACAGGTCAAAGATGTAGATGGTTCAATAGGATCCAGGGGTTCAATATTGATATCCAAATTACAAAAATGGTAAGAGGTCAAGGTTTTGCTAAATTGATGGCTAAGACCAACTTAGAAGAAAACTAGATAAATGAAGTTGAGAAAAAAAAATTTGCACCTATGTGTGACATGCAAACCTATGGATGGCACAAAAGAATTGTGGAATGCTTCCAGACTATGCAATTCCTCGATGGCATTCCTAATAATGTGAGAACTCTAAATTTTTAGGCTATCAAATACATTATTATTGGTGGTGAACTCTAGTGGAGAAGCCCAGAGGATATGTTACTTAGATGTGTAGATGGTGATTAGGTAGAAGAACTTTTAAATGAAATGCATAATGGAGCATGTGGAGGGCATTACATGGAAAATAGTACTACTCCCAAAATACTAAGAGCAAGACTATGGTGGCCAACTATGTTCAAGGATGCCCATAGATTTGTTAAGAAATGTGATGCTTTCTAAAGATTCAATCAAAAATTGAAGTTCTCTAGTAATCTTCCTCTTAGAACAATCTTAGTTTAGAATCCTTTTCAACAATGGGGCATTGATTTTATTGGTGAAATGTACGAGAATTCAAGTGGGGGACACTCCTGGATCCTTGTTGCAATAGATTATTTTACAAATTGGTTAGAAGCAATTCCCACAAGGAAAGCAACAAGTAAAGTAGTGATTGATTTTTTGATGAATAATATATTGATTAGATTTGGAGTCCCAAAAAGGATTATCTCTGAAAATGCCATTTGTTTTAGATTAGAGGAATTTACTAAATTTTGCAATAAGTATGGTATATGTATCTCCTATTCATCTACCTATCATCATCAAGGGAATGGACAAGTAGAATCAAGCAACAAGAGTTTTATGAAGATGACCAAATGAATGATTGAGAAGAATAAAAAGGATTTGGATTCAAAATTTTAGCTTTCATTATGGGATGATAGGACCACTATCAAGAAGGTCATTGGGAAATCATGATTCAACCTTGTATATGGGATAGAAGCTAGGTTTCCTCACAACTTGTCGAAAATGTACAATTTTTTGCATGAATATGACACAAACATTTGTGATGAGATGCAACATGCAATGGAGGAGTTAGCAAAGCTTGATGAAACTAGAAGAGAAGCTCATAAAAGAAATGAGAAGCTGCAACTCCAACTTAAGCATCTATATGATAAGAAGGCCCTCGAAAGAAAATTTGAAGTTGGATGTATGGTCTTGATGTGGAATGCAAGGATGGAAGACAAAGGAAAACATGGGAAAGTTGATCATCTATGGCTTGGACCATATCTGATTGTAGATACACTTGGGAAGGACTCATACTTCTTGCAATCCTTGATAGGTGAACTTCTAGAGCTTCTAGTACAAGGACAATTCTTGAATCCCTATTTCTCCTGAAATAGGTTGTTTTCCATGTATATTATATAGTCATGTAATTAGTGTATATAGGTTTGGTGTGTTTGGTTCTAGTTTCCTCTATTTTCCTTGTCCTACCAAGCTCCTAGGATTTTATTTTTTTGTGTTGGTTTGCTTCACCATGAGATCTAAATTCTCGTTATACCCACCAGGGGTATGTGTCCTTGAGCATGAGCTACTTGTAGAGCTTCTAGAATATTCTAAAAAAAAATCTCTAGTTCTCACCTTGTGATGATTTACTACTTTTGTACCCAAGGTTAGGGTTTAGGGTTTTTGTTCAAAAGCCCTCATTTCAATTTTTATGGTATTAAATCCTCAGGAATTCTAATTCTTCATTGACTTGTTACACCTAGTTATTGGTCACCTAAGTTACAACTTGAGTCATCATGAACATATTTTCACTGACTGTTTGGTCTAGGTCTACAGTCACAAAATACTTCTCCATCACTTTGATACTTCTTATGGTCAGGAAAAATATTTCATGTTAAAATGACTTAAGTCCTAAGTCATTAATCCTGAGGGTCCTAGTCTCATTGACCTAGTCATGTCCCTTCTCTAAAACTAACCTTTAAGCATGTGTAGATTTTCCAACCATTAGATCAGAGGATGTGATCCTAGTCATTTCCCGCGTGTCCCATTAGATTAAAATAATGGTTTCCAAAAAGTAGTGGGGTTAACGGCTATTGACAAATGTTCAACTACAAGGTGTTGAGCACAACCTCCAATTACATGCCCGACGTCTTGAGGTTTCAAATTATCAAAGGTTGTGAGGAAATGTTGAGATTTAATCTCAGTCATTCCCCATTCACCCCGTGGGATTAAAATAATGATTTATAAAAAGCAATGGGGTCAGGAGGCTACCACCATGTGGTTTTTCCCATTGCTTGGAAGGAAAGGATAGTGGAGCTCATAGAATAGATGAGTTACCATCTAGCCAGTAAAATTTAATTGGCTAAAGGATAGGTGAATGATGGAAATGAAAATTCAAACCATGTTGACTCAATATGAGTCGTTCAAAGTGCCATCTCACAAGGAAATTGATGACTAATATTAAAAATCAAAGATGTGAACATGATAGTCATTTTTGCTTCACATGAGTGAGCAGTAATGGCAAAAAATGAATTTAGGCTACCAAATCTTGACCTAAATGCACATAAGAGATTGGCGTTTTGCATAATTGAAGATTATAAATGAATTTGAAGCAACCAAGAGTTTGAGAAGAGCATTCCATAGTTCAACGAGGTCAAAATTAGGGTTTCCTAAAAGTGAAAAAGTAGTGAGTAAAGAAAACACCATTGTCTATGGTTTATCCAAAATATCTTCAATTATGGTGAATATTCACTATATCTTTTAGTAGAATTAGTCTATGTACTTTTTCTCATTAGCGGGTTTCCACCACGTGGTTTTTCCCATTGCTTGGAAGGAAAGGATAGTGGAACCCATAGAATGGATGAGTTAGCATCTAGCCAATAAAATTTCATTGGCCGAAGGATAGGTGAATGATGGCAATGAAAATTCAAACCATGTTGACTCAATCTGAGTCGTTCAAAGTGCCATCTCACAAGGAGATTGATGACTAATATTCAAAATTGAATATGTGAACATGATAGTCATTTTTTCTTCACATGAGTGAGCAGTAATGGAAAAAAAGGAATTGAGGGCTACCATTCTTGACCTAAACACAAATAAGAAATTGTTTTTTGCATAATTGAAGATTGTAAATGAATTTGAAGCAACCATGAGATTGGGAAGAACATTCCATAGTTCAACGAGGTCAAAATTAGGGTTTCCTTAAAGTGAAAAAGTTGTGACTAAAGAAAATGCCATTCTTTGTGCTTTATCCAAATTATCATGAATTATGGTGAATATTCACTATATGTTTTAGTAGAATTGGTTTATGTGCTTTTTTTAAATTTCTTTATTATGGTTTCAATTTGCATTTAAATTATGAATTTATGTCAAACTCATTGAGGTTGCACCCTCGAGTTGTGCCCTAGGTTTTGAATTGAAAATCTAGGTCTTAAGCCTCTTAGTATTGAAACCTTAGAATAGTCTAAACCCACCTTTTACCAATGGCGCCCAAAGCACAAGCTTCCCGCTCTGAGACCACATCTAGGACTATCTCCCAGGACATTATTGACCAACTGAAACCCTCCACCAACAAAAAGTTTGAGGAAAGAGCTTTATTCTATGGTCATAGAATTAAATAGGGGTTAATGGAAAAGCAATACTTTATCAAGGATGTTGAGTTTCCCTTTATTGGATGGTAGTTGCTCTAAAACTAGTTTAGAAATAGAAATATTGGGGTTCCTATTTGTAACCCTTGGAGATTAGACATGGAAAAGGTAGTTGTTCCAAATGTATACATGGATGTAGACCTATTGAAAGATATTTCTACAAGGTATGACAATGTTTCCAAAGTGATCAGGGAATTTGATGGTGTTGAAATGATCAAGATAACTAGAGAGGAGATTGTAGATGTTTTCCACTTACATGAATGCATGATCCCCATTGATCAGGATACTTTTAGGAAAGAACATGAGAATACCAAGGTTCTGTTTAGAACAATAATGTTTCCTATACACACTACAAGTAGAAGGGATGGGAAGAATAGGAAGCATATAATGATTGGTAAGGATGAATTGGAACCTTTCCCCTTGAAGTATTTTTCCAATTACTTCAAGAAAACAATTTACTTCTTGTACCAAATCATTGGTAAAGATCCATTAACCACCGTGCCAAGGAGTTACATGTATATGGTAGCACATTTTTTAACACCCAACTTATAATGTAGTTTATGACTATGCCACATATTTGGTAGAGCACATCCACTAGGTTTTGGTTGAATTAAAATTTGGGAAACATTAGGTAAAGTTTTGGTGGTATTCTCTCTTGATGCACATATTCCTATACAAGGGAGAGAAGAATTTTGGTAAAGACATGACATTTAAGAGGAAGGATGGTGATATCAAGCTACATGTACATTTTTGGACTCAATTTTTTGAAAAATATGATCAAAAGTTTCATTAAGTAGAATTCCATAATGTTTTTGCTTCAAACTTGAGGAGGTTCCTGATCTGTGATCCACCTAGGATTCCCAAGGAAATACATGATTTTCTGAGGCCAATAGAAAGGAGGTCTAAGTTGAATTTGAACCAAAATTGGGGGGATATCATTCCATACCCTACCACAACAATCTTTAGTGTCTATGGCACTAATATGAATCCATATACATTTCCAAGAGAAGTTTTATTGAGGATTGGATTCATTGAAATTATGAGACAATTGGGAGGGGCACAGATGGTACACTTTCCTAAGACATTGAGGAAGGGATCATTATTTCTTAAATGGACAATTTTTTTATATTTTTTCATGGAAAAGGGAGGATGGAAGGATTTGGGATAGCTTCTAGCACCTTATGGATTGAGCACTATGTGTCGAAGAAACTATGACCTTGAGGGTTTTATTGTTTCCTTGAAGGAAAAGAATGAGAGTGGCTCCTTTGTGCATAACTTTTATTATCCTAAAGAAGTCATCAGTAATATATTTGGTTTCCAATAGCAAGAAGAAAGGAAATAAATGTATCTTTTGTTGAATAGGATGATGGAAATGGCTAAAAGGGTAGATCCCAATTATGATCCTTTTCCCAAATTTAAAGGTGAATTGAACAAAGTTATGTATGTTATGGATAATTTCAAAAATGTAATGGGAATTTTGAGAGAAGAATGTACAATAACTTGCAAAGTGAAAGAAATGGTAGTTTAGGAAGATCCCATAGTAGTATTGGAGGAGAGACCCTCCTATTAGCCACAACCAAAAGTTAGAATCTATTCCAAGAAGAAGGAGACAATAAAGAAACAACAAACATTGCCAACCCCTACTACATCAGAGGGGTCAGTGGAAGCTTCTCTTGTGAGACTAGTTCGATCACCTCCAAGATAGGTTCCACCTATTATAATTGATGCAGATTCCCCCAAAGAGGTCCTTCTCTATCAGGACAACTACCACTAAAGAATCAAAAGAATAAGGTAAGAGGGTTAGTTGATTATCCTGATACAGATGAAGATGATATTTTGGAGAGACCTGAAGAAATGCAACAAGGAATACATCCTCCCCTAAGAGGAATTGCATCAAGCTATGTAGAAATCAGCCTTAGACTTGAAAAGGCTGACATAAGTGGTTTGACCAATGCAGATGATTTGAGGCAGGAAGCTTGTTTATTGAGACTAGGACATTCAAAGATTTTGTGTGGAGAGCTAAGGCTCATGAATATGCAAAGAATGTGGAAAAAGGGGGGATCTTGCATCTAGAACTCCCTAAGGGAGTTATTCAAGAAAATGTAAGGAAAGCAATGAGGAAGGAGTTTCAAGCTATCACGATTGAAGAAGGGAGAGCACTTGTGTAGAAAAGTGGTGTATTATGGTTTCCTGAAAGGGATATTGTTGATGTAGTTGTGTTACACACAATAAGGATTTTTGAAAGGACCATGTTTCAAACTAGGCAAGAAGCCAAATTGGAACTACAAGGGTCAACATTTAGTGAGGAATGGGATGCCTTGGTTGTTTGGCTATTGTCATTGGGTTCAAGGAAAACAAGAGTTGTAGAACCAACTAACTTTAGTGGAAAGTTGATTATAAGGAGATTTTTTGATACTCCAACATTGGAAGTAGTTTATATGACAATAAATGTTGTTGATTTCACTAAGGAAATAGTGAAGTATCTCACTACTGAGAGAGACTTATACAGTGGTAAATATAATGAGCTTGTTGATGAGTACAATAAGAGCCAACAAAGGGTAGCTAAATTGGAATATAATGAGCTTGTTAATGAGTACAATAAGAGCCAACAAAGGGTAGCTAAATTGGAAACAAAGTTGGGCCTTCAGAAGCAACAGGTGGAAACATTTAGGACTCAAAGCTCATCTAGCTCAAGTCATGTTGCATCCAATTCTCTAATAACACATTCTCAATATCCTCCTCCACTAGAACAATCTTTGCTAATAATTCCATTTAACTTCAACCAAGAGCCACTTGTAGTTGAGGAGCCAAGCACATCAAGTGTAGTTCCATCAAATGAGCCCACCAAGGAGAAATTATTTCTGTAAATTGAAGAGTATAAGAAATTGTTTGTATAGGTTCAAGATACAATGTATGAAAATAATTCAAATATTGTTCATACTATTTTTAAGTATTTGAATAAGAGGATTCAAGGTAAATTAAACATCATTCATGCAAATTATTCTCTAATGTTACAAGAAATAAAGTTATCTCAAAGAGATAAGGAATTAGCTGCCCCAATCTTGGATAGATGGATTCCCAAGGTTTATAATTTGAAACTCATGGTAGTTGGGGCTACACATCAAAAGGATAAGTATCCAAAGGTTGGTCAAACTTATAAATTCTTTAACAATATTAAAGAGTATAAGTTTCAAGGTTATGGTGATACTTTGGAGGTAAAAATAAGAGAATTGAAGTCAAAGTTTAATGAGGAAAATTTGGTATTATTACCTGATATTCAACACACATATGATGAGGTAAAACCTATGCAAACATGGAAATATCAAATAGAAAAAACTATTGTTTCTCAAGCATCTCTCATATGTGAGAGTGTTGATATTGATATGTTGAAGACCACTCTTGAGAAACTATATTTCATTGTTAGCTTTCTGGATGATTTTAATAAAGAAGAAAATTCAGTGATGGAAAGGTATGCTCCATATAGAAAGAAGATGGATCAAATTATTGGATCAAATTGGCCTTTTTAAAAGGAATATGAATTGTGGAAGAAGACTCTCATTGATTATTTGGAGCTATGAGTATAGGGATGGAGAAAACATATACATGGTTGTGTATACTGTAGGTCTGGCCCTAGAGATTAGAATGCATAACAAATATGTTTCTTCAATTTATAATTATGACAAGTAAATGTTTATTACTGATGACTTGTATGTTGATCTAGATTTTGATCCACCTTTTCCCTACTTTTGCACACTTTTTTTCATTTTTCTGAAAAGGATAAAGATGCTATAATGGTTTGAAGATTTCTCATTTCAACAAATTTCCTTTTGGAAGGTGTGGGAGTCTCCACCAACTAAAATAAAGCCTTTTTCTAAATGATGAATATTCTTTTAGTTTGTTGTAACCATTCCTTATGGAATAATCGGTATAGTTTGTCAAATGAAAATGTGACATGGGTACATTTCGGGCTGAAGCTTGTTTTGCTCCCTTTTTCTTATAAAAGGAAATTAAGGGCCATTTTTGCAGGTCTCTTTTATAATTCTAGATCTGAAAATGAAAATTGAGAACATAGAGAAAATAGATTTTGAGTATATATCTTAGGTTTTGAGTCAAGCAAGTAGATTTTGTTAATTGTATGGTTTCCAAACATGTCTAAATAGAAATGAAAATATTTTGAGTATATTGTCTCTCCAACTATAAATTCTATATGAATTATTAATGAAAACTCAATAAAAGATCATTTTATTAATTGCCATTGTTATTTTGCATTGATTTATGTTTTAATTCTAGCTTTGGTTTAATGAATTAGTTAAAATACCTTGAATAAAACATGAATTCATATAAATGTTTAGTGGATCTGATAATTTGTCATAGAGCCTAAGTATTGATATGTGAATTGTAATGTAATTCCACAAATATCATGGTTGTCTAAAATTAAAGTCACCTTGTAGTTCAATTTTCTATGTTTTGACTCGCTGCCCTAAGATAAGGCACTAATCTGAAGGTGTTAAGTGAATTTCCTATGGTTATGGTTTTTAATTTGAGAAAAAAATTCATAAAAAAAACTATTAATCAATTTACCTTCTTTGAATTTAGTATTGTATGGTATTCTTAGCTTTAGGTGTTTAATTATTTTAAGGAATTTCCAATCTCTTGAAGGATTTCATCTATTTAGCATTTTGGTGAGAATGTATATGTTTATTATGCAATGTGTGGTATAATTGTGTAGCAATATTGTGGGATACAAATTATGGGATCACCCTTCTAGGTTTTACAGAGCCCAAAGTGTAGGATGAAATCATATTGGATTCATCTCATTTGTTGTCCAATCATCTCCTAAGTATTCAAGAATTAAATCTAGAAAATTCATAGATGCTTGGTGAGATCTACTTAGTTCTTGAAAAATCACCAACATGTAAATATGGAGCCTTGCAACATGATAATGAAGTGTGGATGGTTTTTGTTGGTTGTTCCTATTTTTTCATTGATGTCAACATAGTGACAACTATATGGGAAGATTACTTGGTTTACTGGAAGTTGTTCTCTTCTAGTAATGTTCTTTTGTGATGAGCTAGTGCATTGGTATTTGAGTACAAAATTCACAACATGAATAGATATGACTCTAATAACTTAACTATGCTATCATCTATCATTCCTAAATTTATATCCTAGATCTTGAGAAGTTTTGGGTTGTGAATAGAAAGTTATCTCTAACATAGTTCAACTCTATATTTTATTGTTGTTCCTTGCTTGGAATATCAATGTGGGAGACTCCATATTTTATCAAGAAGAAAATTCTAATGTTGTGGTTTTGATGCAGGAGCATCCCAATTTTCAAGAAATCTTGAATTAACCAAAAATATCTGCATTCACATTCTCTTGCATTTCAATAGTTATTTGTCTAGACTCAGTCTCGACATTTCATATCGCATGACAACATTAGAGCTTGTGGAGCAGGATATATGATCTTCATGGCTACATCTACATCATATCCATAATTCAAGTGTATGGAGATATATCAACACTTTAAAATTCACATGGATCTACTAGAACTCACATCACACACATATCTCACATCTCTCTATATCTCTCACAAACATCTCAATTCATACTTATATTGTCTTCAACCTTGAAACCCTTCCAAGGTCTTCCATACACAATTTGTGTTTATAAATTCAAATTAGTTCATTGCCAAAGCATTCTCATGGTGAAAGAGAATGAGGGTGACACAAACACATTCATAATGGGGACCTAAATGAGTCCCAACATGCCTCAAAATGCTTCCATGAACTTCACAAGTAGTTTGTAACACAAGTTCGACCAACACCTATGCAAAAACATAAAACAATTAAGTACATGCATCCTTGACTCAGTCCAATATTTTTGGAGAAAAAAATTTACTTGAACATGATTTAGATTATGTAATGAACACTTGAAATTCCATCCAAAAGCTTCATAACAAACTTCACCTAAAGAGTATGAATATTTTGTACATTTGAATAACCCTGTCAACCAGTAAAATATATCGTAACTTAGAAACTCGTCAATAGGAACACAAGATCTCAATTATGCTTGAAAAAAGAAAGATTGAAACCTTATCAACTTATTCTAAGAACCACAAGTCCTAAAATCACCATCCTGAGAAATGCAGAGAAAATACATTTCTCCCAAACCACAACCAGATGCACTAAAATGCACAGTTCACATACTGGTGAAAATATCTCACACTGTACAATGATCTAGAAGCACAAATTATGGATATAGAAACTACCAACAACCATGAAAAATGCATCATATTTGCGCAAGCATAGGATCAACCTAGAAAAAATTCAGAGAACATCTCAAAGCATATACTAAATACCTACGTGACAGTGTTTTCTCTATTTATCAAAATTTATCAAAAGCACTTGGAAACCAAGTACTCGAGACATCATTGCAACACATCACTTTAACACACCTCCAGACATAGCAACATAAGGATAGATCCATGTAATCATAGAAATTCTTCAACATCTCAACTATGCATGCACAACCTGAAAACCTTCTTTATTATAATTTTCTCAATATCCTCAACATATACAACCAATAGCTAGCTTCCATGACATCAATGACAACAACAACTAGTTTACAAGGATTACCAAACCTTAATACTTGCAACAATCTCCCCCTTTTTCATTGCTGGTAGCACAACAACTCTAAACAACCTTTCCTACAACTTTTCATGATTTTTGAATGACTAAGCTTTTTCACATGATGCTTTCTCTCCCACTTTGACATCAATAGAAAAGAAAAAAATATGTTTTGCATTATTCTCTCCATTTGACATTGAACCATGATCTATACTAGCACTGAATACTCCACCTTAAGAGTACAACCAAACAACTACACAATGAAAATACATGACACTACCTACTCCCCCTAAGATGTATCCACCATTCATCTATCTAGAAGGAAGATATATCCACTAGACTGATACATCTCCATATGCATCTAGTTCAATAAAGGAGGGGGAATCACTCCAACTTCTCCTAAAGATACTCCAAATTATCTTTAGGAAGATCCTTAGTAAATATATCTATAATCTGATCCTTTGTAGGTACGTACTCAAGCTTTACTTCATTTTCCATGACCTCTCTCAAGAAGTGACACCTGATTGATATATACTTTTTCCTTGAGTGCAACACTATATTTTTTTAAATGTTAATTGCACTTGTATTATCACATAAAATAGAGATGGGATTAGCATACATTACTATGATATCCTTCAATACCTGTCTCATCCAAAAAAATTGTGTGCAACAAGATGTTGGAACAATATAATCAGCTTCTATAGTGGATAAGGAAACTAAATCTTGTCTTTTTCTTGAACATGATACCAATCTACATCCAAGAAAGAATGCACCACCACTTGTACTTTTCCTATCATCAACACAACTTACCCAATATGCATCTGTATACACAATTAGTGTAGAATTACTATCCCTTGGATACCATAAGCCATGGTTGGGAGTTCCTTTTAGATATCTTAATATCCTCTTGAAAACTGCAATATGTGTTTTTTTGGGATCCTCTTGAAATCTAGCCACAAGACAAATTACATGCATGATATCTGGTTTGGTAATAGTTAATTACAACAATCCTCCAATAATTGATCTATATTTACTCTTATTAGTCTTAGGAGAATCACCATCCTTACTCAATTTGTAGCTAGTTACCATAGAAGTGCATACTAGTTTAGAACCATTCATCCCAAATTTCTTGAATATTTGTTTTGCATACTTTGATCATGAAATGAAAATCCCTTTGCTTGTTTGATTGATTTGCAATCCAAGGAAGAAATTCATCTCACCAAAAATAGACATCTCAAACTCTTTTTTTCATTTCTTCAACAAACATCTTACACATAGTTTCATTTCCTCCAAAAATAATGTCATCCACTTACACAACTACTATTAAGATCTTGTCATCTTCAATTTTAAAATATAAATTGCTATTTGTAGTACCTTTGTTGCAACCTTGCCAAATCAAATACTTTTCTAATCTTGCATACCAAGCTCTGGGAGCTTGCTTGAAACAATATAAATCCTCTTTCAATCTATGAACTATGTATGTGTAGGATCATCATGGAAAAAATAGGCCCTTAAGTGGAAAAAAAATTAGAAAAATCAAATTTAGGAAAATTGACATATAAATTTGAATAATTTATCTATATTATTTCAAAAATATGTAAGAATAGAATTTTTAGCAAATTGAATGTAGTTTCCTAACTACTAGGTTTATTTGAAAAAAAATCTATTTGGTGAAAATTTGAAATTTCAATGGAGTAGTACTTAAATTTCAAGAAAAGAAAAAGTAGGTGTCTTTTTGACCACCCTAACTACAATAAAAATGATAATATATTTTTATAAGATTCTAGATATAAGTAGAGGACTCATGTCCCGATGTGGTGCATATTTATTTATAATTTTTTCCAAGTAAATAATTAATTATGATTTTTTTATTAAAATTTTTAAAAAATATAAAAACTCGTATGTTTGACCACCTTGGTTAAAACTTCATGAAATTCATTTTTCAAAATCCTATAGTATGCGAAGCATAGAATGTGACACATGTTTTGGATTCAAAAAATGTGACACTGTTTGAAAGCTATAGATGTTTTTCAATCAGCCTATCAATCAAGACTTTATTCATAATTCAAATAGAAAATGAATAATAATTATTTATTAAATTCAAAGTAAAGCATATTTTATATTGGTGGAAATCTAAGAATCTCCTTTAAAAACCTTTTTCATTTCATCAATTCTGGGTAAAAAAAGTCATTAGCCACATACCCATCATATCACAAATTTTTGGCCCATCATGATCCTACACATACCCAACCATATTTGATTGATCTAACAACTAGAACCGGTTGACATTGATGATAACACCTTCATACTTGAAACAATGATATTTAACACAAGTTTGACCAACACTCGTGCAAACACATAAAACAATTGACTTCATCCAATTTTTATAAAAGAAAGAAAGTTACTTGAACACAATCTTGAGTAAATAATGAACACTTGCAAATCCATCTAGAAGCTTTAGAAAAAACTTCATCTGAGGGAGATCCCACAATACTGATTTATATTTTCTCAGATATCCTAGTCTTTACTGAAATCGCATTTTTAGAAAATGTAATGATTTAAGCTTGAAAGTTTCATTTAAAGGATTCCAATTGAAGAGGATTTCATCAAACCACCTTAGATCAAACCCCCTTGGATAAAACCCCGCTAGTTTTAAACCATACCTATAACGAAGTCTCATTTACACCCATCAAAAAGTTGATAAAAAACCACTTTTGATTTATCTTTTGGGGGATCAAATGAATTCATTTAAAATTTATTTTTTGTGAGTATGTAGTCCTTATTATAAGCTTCCCAAAAAGTATAATTTTAAATAAATTTAATTCGATTATTATTTCTTGTGAATGTAGGTTTTTCACCAAAAATCAAGCTCTTTGTTCTACACGTGGAAAAATATTAGATTATCAATTTTTCTTTTTTCAAAATATCAGTGCACTAGATATTGATGTTTTTGATCCAATAAAAAAATTAATTGAATTTTGATACATACAAAGTTATGTTGTATACGGTTTGCCTATGTCTAAATTGTAATTGGTTTGACTTCAAAACTTGATTAAGGAAAAAATATTCAATAAAACACTATGAAACCAAATGAAAGCACTAGATATCATAGTTACAAGTCTAAATTCAAAACAAAAAAAGAAATTATGCTTCATGGAAAATAAATTATGTTGTATACGATGAGCATCACTCCTTAAAAATTGTGTTTACTAAAAAGAAACTAGTTTTTGAAGGAGATGGAAAAAGAAGTGCAATATGATTCCAATTTTTTTTTTTAAATAATATTTGGAATCTACAAAAAAAAAATTTCACAAATCACTAGTTTCCATCATCTTCAAATTCCTCATAGTTTAGCTGCTATAGGTGCCCAAAAATGAAGATTTAGTTAGAAAAAATAAATTCAGTGTCCAATTTGGCCAAAAATTGTAAAATAGTATGATGGGATCACCCATGAAGAGTATGAATATTTTGTACATTTGAATAACCCTATCAACCATTGAAATGCACTATAAGTCAAAAAATCATCAATAGCAACACATGATCTAAATTCATCTTGAACAAAGCAAGACAACAACCTTATCAACTTATTCTTATAATCATAATTCTTGAAACCACAATGAAGAGAAATGAGGAGTAAATACATTTCTGCTAGACCATAGCAAGACACACTGAAATGCATAGTTCATATATTGGTTAAAATATCTCACACTATATGATGATCTAGAATAAAAAAATTCTTGATATAGAAAATTCCAACAACCATGAACAATACCTTAGATTCGTACAAGCATAGAATCAACCCATAAGAAATGTGGAAGACATCCTGAAGCATACACTAAATACTTGCATGACACTATTTTCTCTATTTATCAAATTTTCTCAAAAGCACTTGAAAACCAAGTACCAGAGACATCATTGTAGCACATAATTCGCTTTAAAACACCTCCATATATAGAAACATAAGGATAACTCCATGTACTCATAGCACTTCTTCAACATCTCAACTATGCTTGCACAAAATACAAACCTTATTTATTACAATTTCCTCAATATCCTCAACATATATAGCCAATAAACAAATTCCTTGACATCAATGACAATACCTTCATACTTGCAACAAAGATTTCTTCTCATAGAAGTACTATTGCACTTAATAGTACATGCATCAAGCTTATATAATGTTTCATATTTGATAGAAATCACCATAGCACCTCTAACTATCTAGTATCTTACATCATGATTTAATACTACCTACACAATAACATCAAATAGTTTTCTCATAGATAAAAATGTGCTAATCTTAGGGATATTCAACACACCATTATTCATTTTTATTCTACCATTAAGAAACCTAATTGTAATTTTACCATAGATAGCAATATTTAAATAAGAATGATCACCAAAGTACACCTTACCTCCATCAAATTCTTCAAATTTAGAAAACCAATCTTTATTAAAGTTCATATGGAATGATGAACTTGAGTCAATTAACCATGCGTCATTTCCTACATGAGTTGTTGCAATGAATGCATTTCCATCTTCCTTCTCAAACTCAGAATAAAAAACAAATCTCTTCTTCATCTTCTTTTCTTCATTGTAGACGCTATGAATATGTCCAAGCTTACCGTAGTTCCAACAAATAACTTTTGAATTTTCAGGAAATTTATATCTCCCAATGGACTTGGATTTGTCACACTTATCATTATTCTTACCTTTTTCCTTAGGTCTCCTGCAAACATTTAGGGCCTCTTTGGTAGTAATAGATACCTTCCTCCTAACCTCTTTAGAAAGAAAATAAAACACCATGTCTTCAGTCTTCAAGATAATATAAGTACTCCCAATATCCACAACAAGAGAATCCCATGAGTCAGGAAGAGAACAAAGAAAGATATGAAATTTCTCCTCCTCATCCATTTTGACAAAAAATGATGCCATTTGAGCCACCTACATATTGAATGCTTCCATGCGGTCTATTATTCATCCACCTTATTCCATTTTCAAGGAATACAATTACTTCGTAAAGAAAATTTTGTCCACTAAATATTTTTCTTGATACATCTCACCAAGTTCTTCTATATTTTCTCTTTAGAGGTCTATTCATGGACATTAATTAAAACAGAGTCTAACAAGCACAATCTGATTAGACCCTTGGCTTTACCATCCATAACATCATATTAAGCAACCAAAGTAGGATCTGTAGGCCTTGAATATTTCTCATCAACAACATCCCATAGATCTCAATCTATCAATAAATCTACCATCTTCAACTTCCACATTACAAAATTATTTCCAAAAAATCATCTACCTATATTCTCCCTAATGAATTTTCCATCTAAGGATTCCTACAACAAGATAAAAAATTCTTCTACACATGCTCCTAGTGAAATCTAGATTAGTTCAAAAACTTGACAATCCACAACTGAAACCAAAGGTGATCAAGTTGTGATACCACTTGTAAGGAAGCTAAGGTAGAATAACAACTTCCTACACTAATCTTGACATGAGAATAACAAAAAATGTTTACAAATCTTTTCAATAGTTATAGAAACTTAAATAGAAATAAACATAAATATCATGCATATAATGATGTAATTATTTACACAACGAAAACCCTTTCTAGAGAAAATCCCCACACTCCAAAAGTTTTCCAATATATTATTCAAAAATTAAAAATATTACAATATACTTACAAAGCAAGCTTCCCATAGGATTATTACCATCAAAGATGTAGAGATAAAACAACCTATAAGACTCTTAGAATACATCACAATGCATAGTCATAATACTATACCCTCATAAAATAGGGTTACATTATATTGTAAGATAAGCCAACAAAATATCTACCATCAGATCTAAGACCAAATAATGAACAATCCATATTTACAATATATTAGCATAATTTGCATTGGTCATTTAAGAGCTTTTGTTAAAAAAAAATGTTAACATGCATCCCTTACCAACCCATACTCCCCTTATATATTACACATATCAATGTAACTAGGATATAGATTATATATATTAAATACATATAATGAACAACAAACCTTATATAATTGTAAGATTGAGACTCATTTTCCCAACAATCCCAAGTGAACAAAAGGTGGAATTTTCTTCCCTATATATAGAATCAATGAAAGTCATTTGGTGTTGATGGCTATGTGTGAAAAATTAAAAAGAGGCCTCATTGTCTCATAGTCAGTATTTAAAAAGAAATTACAATAATATTATAAAAATATGTGTATTGAGAATTTATTCTATTAGCTAACAAAATTCAATAAATAGCATTAGTCAAGGATGACATTGAACAATTATAAAATATATTCTATAGGGTGAATACAATTATAGAGGAGAATTTGGATGACTTATTTTTATGGGACCATCTTAAAAATTACATCTAGCATGAGGTACACATGCTTAATCCTAACTCTATATTTGAGTCTTTTATCTTATCACATAAGAAAGATAAGAATCATTAAATAATTAGAAAGTAAGGGGTTATAAATGTAATAAGAGAGAAATTATTTTTAGCAACTTAACTCTATTAACCTACTATATTAACACCAGTAAAAATTGAGGACAAGAGAGACAAATATTTATGTTTGAATTGTAATAGGAAATATAGTTGATGACATAGACAAAATTAGAAGAAACTATTCTATATTGAAGGTCCAAGTGAAGAAGAAGATGAGGAATAAATATTGGAGGGTAAAAAGGAGTCATATTAGGAACCAAAATATTCCCAACCAATCATTTTTTGTCATACATTCTAAGGTTTTAGTGCTCCAAAAAATCTTATGGTATTGGATTTATGATAGAAAGAGAGAGTAAAAATATTTTTAGACTCAAGAAACACCTATAATTTCATCTAAAAATTTTGGCTACTATTCTATTAAATTATCTATGAGAGATTATTATCTTGATTGTCTAGTGTTTTCATTATCAATGGGTGTAGTAGATATTGTTCATGAACTACAATGGATTACTACTTTGGGAAAAAGGAATGAACTTCTAGGAACTCTTCATGATTTTCCCCTGTGGGGTAAGTTAGTTAACCTAAGAGGGTTGTGTGCTAAGTCCCCTAGCTGATAAGATCTAATAAAATAAGATTTTTATTTAAGAAAAGGGCTTGTGTATTTTTGGCCAAATTATCTTCATTAAAAATTTATGGATCAAGTGACCATATCCATTCATATTTAGAGAAATTATATATCATCACTGAGTGCTTTTTGGAGATATTCCTAAAGGACTGTGTTATAAGAGATATCATGGTCATGACATACAACTAGAGTTGGGGAGTTGGCCAACAAATGTTATGCAATATAGGTACCCATATATTCCAAAAGATGATCTTGAAAAGATTATTTAGTAGATGATTGAGGTAGGTATTATCAAAATTAGCTAAAGTGCTTACTCATCACCCATGGTGATGGTGTGTAAAAAGGATAAAAATTGGTACCTATGCCAAGACTATAGATTTATCAACAATGGAATCACTAGAGATAATGTTCCTATTCTATTTATTAATGATTTAGTAGATTAATTGAATGGACCAATTTTTTTTTTAAATATAGGAAAATATGGGTATATAGGTTTGTAAAAGGGGGTTCACTGAAATGATACAAAATATAGATGGACCTATTTTACTTTATTTGATTAGGAAATGAGATCCACACAAAAGTTTGACATGCAACCCTTAGTTGAGTCAACTCAATGAGAGAATCTATTGATTTCCTTATGATTGATGACGGGGGTATCAACTTGAACAACACTTTTGGGAGAAAACTAAAAATAGTAAATCAGCTTAGTTATTTTGATTTAAACTTGAAAAATCCATTTGAATCTCAATACAAATAGAAAGAGTAAAATTTCTCAATATCTGAAAAGGGTTAAACACTCTGTATCAATCACCAAAATGCAATTTCAAGAGGCAAACTAGGACTCATTCACCCATGGGAAAATGGTTCTCTATGTAGGGGTTTCAAGAAACTTTTGGGAACATCTAATGAAAATCTATAGCTTCTATTTGATTGGAGATTTAGTGTCAAAAAGTTGCAAATAAATTTTGTAGGTTATTTTTTCATGGATTGACAAGAACATTGACTTGCAACTTTGACAACTTTTCCAATTTTTCTCTTCAAGAGATATCCATTCCTTCTTCAACCTAAGATCTAAAATAAGAAAAAAAGAGGGAAAAATATTTTTTTTTGGTGAATGGGGGTTTTCCTTGGTCAAACCCCATTTTGGTAATTAAACCTTGAATTGAAATAATGAAGCATAAAAGGAATGATGAATGAAAAATGCTATGTTGCAACTCACCGAACCTTGATTTGAAACCTTTGGAAGACTAAAATCTTGAGCTTGAACTTGCATGAAGTTGCTTCAATGGATGTGGATCTTGATACTTGAATCTTTATTTGAATGATTTACTTGAATGTTTGAAACCTACATCACAATGTTAGCTACAAAAACATGCATCATTGAAAAATACTTTGGTATGGCGCTTGATATCTTGTTTTTTTCAATAAATCACTAATAAATCTTCTCTTAAACACCCTTGATCATAATCTTTGCTCTTGTGAAGTCCCATAAAAATTCTAGGGTTGATTTGATAAATAACTTTGTATTTATAGGTATGTTGTTGCAAGTATGAAGGTGTTGTCATTGATGTCAATAGGATGTCTATTGATTGGTGGGGTCATTGATGTCAACTATCTATTAAGGAAGATTTTGCATTATGGAAATATCAAGGATATTGGGAAAATTATGAAAAAGAGGAAAATAGATTGTTGCAGGTTGTGCATGTATAGTTGAGATATTGAGGAAGTGTTTTGAGTACATGGATCTATATCTTATTGTAGTGTCTATAGATGATTTGGAATGATGCAATGAGCTAAGATGATTTCTGTGGTACTTGATTTCCAAGTGCTTTTGACAAAAAATTATAAAAAGAGAAAATAGTATTGTGCAAGTGTTTAGAATGTGTTCTAGATCATGTTCTACATTTATTTTGTCTTGATGATATGCATGTACATAATTAGCATTTTGTTCAAGGTTTTCAAAGGTAGCTATATTTGGAATTTTGGGTTGTGGATCATTGGTGAAAGGAAGTTGTGTTTACTAGCATGTGAACTATTTTTGCAATGTTGTACAAAGGTGTTGAGGAGAAATGTATTTGCTCCACATTTCTCCACAGATTCTTTTACACACTTGTGGTTTTCAAGGAGAGTTAATGGTGTTATCTTTTTTTTGTTAAGAGGACTTGTGGTTAGGTGTATCATAAGTTTCGAAAGAATGTACTTAATGCTTGATGTGTTTTCACATCTAAAGATCAACCTAATGTCTACACTACATTCAAAAATGTTCAAGTATTAATAGATGCATAGCGTGAAGTGTGAGATTTAATTTTGGGTCTTGGTTAAGTGTTTTTTGGGTCCCCTTTTATTCCTATCCACCATGGGAATGTTTAGGTTCCAACCTAATTTGAATTTGTAAATACAATGAACAGAATGTTGACCTTGGAGAAGATGCTTAAGGTTGAGGTTGATATCAATAAGATTGGAGTCTTTGTGAGTTGAGAGAGAATAAAGAGAAGACCGATAGAGGTGAGGTCAAAGCAAGTGATGCATGTGATGTGGATTTGAGTAGAGTAGTGAGAACTTCAAAGTATTGGATTCTTGAATGTAGTGAGCCAAGCGTGTCCAAAATGTTTCATGCTAGATTATGAAAGTGTTGGAGCATTGTGTTGGATTCCTTGTTGCATTGAGAAATTGTTCTCTATGTAGCATTTTTCTTCTATCTTCTTGTATTTCTTTCTATGGTAGTGAGCCCTGGCTGTGAGAATTTTAGAAAGTGTGACCTATTACGGTAGTAAGCCCTTTTGTACCATTTTTGCAATTACTTATATTGTGAGTTAATCCTCATCTTGGTTTTTCCCTTATTTGGTTTTCCACATAAATCTAGTGTCTCCTATGTATGGTGTTTTTATTTTAATTTTTGTTATTTACATTTCATGATTAATTATTATAACAGAATAAGGGTTTAACAAATACATTTGGATCTAATTATTGTTAAGGTTTTTTGATGTTTTGATTAGATACAACTGATTCACCCCCCTCTCACTTGTCTTCTTCATTCAATAGTTGGTATCAAAGAAAAATTCCTTTGAGAAGAGCTTAATCACTTGAGGTAGATCTGGGATGGAAAAAAAGGTTTCTTTAGAATTCCCTAGATTCGATGGCAAAAATTATTCATTCTAGAAGACAAAGATGGAAGGATATCTAGAAGGTCAGGGATTTGAGGTTGAAAAGGCTTATTAGAATACATATACTCCACCTACAAATGGTCCAAGTAGAAGTGCAGAGATCAACACACATGAGATCAATGCTAAGGCAACATTTATTATTATGAATAGTCTTTCAAATATTGAAATAGTAAAAGTTATGAGCTTGAAGGCTTCTAAAGAGGTTTGGGATAAGCTAGAAAGAATTTATGAAGTTAATGAAAAATTCAAACAAGCAATGTTGCTAAATTTGAAGGCACAATTTGGGACCCTACATATGTTTGAAGATGAAACAATCAAAATCTACATGTAGAGAGTTAATGAGCTGGTGAGTACAATGAGAGGCCTTGGTGAACAAGTCAAAGAATATAAAGTGGTATACAAAGTTCCTAGGTCTCTTCCTAACTTTTATAGTGAAAAGGTATCTGCTATTGAGGATATTACAAATCTTAATACTTATTCTTGAGATTAGACGATCAATACATTAACTTCTTTTGAAATGATAAAGAAGGGCTTGAAAAATGGTATAAATGTAGAAACTGCTTTCAAAGTTGGAGTATTAGAAAAGGTTGAAGATTTGGATAAGGAAGATCTTGATGATGTGGAGGCTAAATTTGTAAGAAGAATGAAGAAGGGCACCAGTAAGTACAAAGTTAATTTACATTTAAATATTTTAGCTGTGTTTATATAGGTCATTATGCTTCTAGATGTCCAAAAATATCTATAAACAATAGGAATAAGGAGAACAAAGGATAGATGATTAAGAAAGATTTCTATGTTAGAGAAGATGTTGGTATTTTTGATGATCAATCTGATTATGGAGACTTGATAACAATGAATGCTTGTTCCTGGATATAAAAGAAGAACCTAGTTCTACTAACTCTAAAAGTTGTGTGAAGGAATGTATTCTAGAGAAGAAGGATAAGGTTGAATGTACTTTGGTATCTCCTTTTCATGTTAAAGAGGATACAAATTACCAAGTTCCAGATAGTGGCTGCACTATTCACATGACTAGAGACAAGAGTAAGTTTGCTAATCTTGAAAAATGCAATGGAGGACTAGTTAGATTTGGAGATGATTCAGAAGCTAAGATTTGTGGAATAGGTTCAATTAGTTTTGATGTAAAACATAACAGTGATAATGTTTAATATGTTAAGGGTTTAAGGCATAACCTTTTGAGTGTTAGATAAATGTGTAGTAAGGGATATAGTCTTGTGTTTAAAGATGATACATATGAGATTAGAAAAGTGTCTAGAACTGCGATTGTTGTTGGTAAGAGAATAGATGGGAACATCTATCAGTTTAAGGGTGTTAATGGCCATTACCTTATGTTGCATATTAGTAACAGTTGGTTATGGCACTAGAGGATGAGTAGTATGAATTTTAATAATTTTGTGACAATCAATTCAGTTCATGTAATGAGAGACCTTCCTAGAATCACGAAGCCTATCAATGTTTTCTGCAAGGATTCTCAGTTTGTAAAGCATGTAAGGAGTAGTTTCAAGGGAAAGGAAAAACATACTAATGGACTGAGGGAAATAGTACATATAAATCTTTGTGGTCCTAGAAGGGTGATAATTCTACAAGGTGAGAGATACTTTATGCTTTTGATTGATAATTATTCTAGAATGGTATGGGTTACTTTTCTTAGAGAAAAATCTAATGCATTAGATAAATTCAAGGCATATAAAGCTATGGTTGAGAATGAAATGGATATGAAAATCAAATGTTTGAGGTTTGAAATAGGTGGAGAATTCATCTCTAATGAATTTAACATGTTTTATGAAGTTCATGGAATAAAGAGACATTTATTTTCCCCTAGAACTCCTCAGTAGAATGGAGTGGTGAGAGGAAAAACTAGATGATTCAAGAAGTTGCTAGGACTATGATGAAAGAGGAAAATATACCAGAAGTCTACTAGAGATAAGCTATTCATACTTTTGTTTACATACTGAATAGGGTACAAGCCAAAGCTAACAACACAAAATCTCCCTATGAATTATGGTGTGGAAGGATTCCTACTTTGAAGTACTTTAGAGTATTTGGGAGAAAATGTTATTTCAAAAGAGAATAA
Organism: Sequoia sempervirens; assembly: GCA_007258455.2. Taxonomy (NCBI): domain Eukaryota; kingdom Viridiplantae; phylum Streptophyta; class Pinopsida; order Cupressales; family Cupressaceae; genus Sequoia; species Sequoia sempervirens. Next base: position 222,012,135 of record VDFB02379711.1, read on the forward strand.
GAAAAATTAGGAAAGTTTGATGCATGTTTTGATGAAGGTATTTTCCTTGGATATTCTACTAAATGAAAAGCTTACAGATGTTACAACAAAATGCTGAGAAATATTGTTGAAAGAGTAAATATTAAGGTTGATTGAAACTTGGAGAATTTAATTACAGTGGATGGATATGTGTCAGATGAACTTGATTATAAAGAAATAGGAGAAGAAAAATTTGATGAAGAATAAGTTCAGAATGAAGAGGAAGAATCTCTAGAGAACACCCCTAAGACCCCTTAGTATGTGCAATATAATCATTCTGAAGAACAAATCATTGGAGACAAAAGGAAATATGTATTGACAAGAATCAAAGCTACTAAATTTGAGGTGAATCTATGTTTATTATCTAAATTAAAACCTAAAATAATGAGTGAAGCATGTAAGGATGGACATGAAATGAAGGAAATGAAATAATAAATTATGCAGTTTGAGAAAAATCAGAGTTAGGAATTTGTTCCTAGATCAGAAAATAATAATATAATTGGAACTAGTGGGTGTTCAGAAACAAGCTAAATGAGAATGGAGAAGTGGTAAGGAATAAGGAAATAATTGTGTGCAAGGGTTACTTACAAGTGGAAAGAATAGACTTTGAGGAGACATTTTCCCCTATGGCTAGGATGGAAGCTATCAAATTATTTTTTGGAATTTACAAAATACAAGGACTTTAAATTTTATTAGGTGGATGTTAATTCTACTTTTCTGAATGGTGAATCAGAGGAAGAAGTTTGCATGGAACAACCTAAAGAATTTCAATTATCTAATCAATTAGATATGGTATGTAAATTGAAGAAGGCATTATTTGGGTTGAAGCAAGCTCCTAGAGCTTGGTATGCAAGATTGGAAAGATATTTGATACAAGGATTCAGTAAAGCTACTGCAAATAGTAATCTTTACTTCAAAATTGAGAAAGAAATGATCTTGATAATGGTTGTATATGTGGATGATATTATCTTTGGTGTAAATGAAGCTATGTGTAGGAGATTTTTTGAAGAGATGCATAAATAATTTGAAATTTCAATGTTTGGGGAGATGAATTTATTCCTTGATCTAGAAATCAATCAAATAGATAAAGGGATTTTCATTTCACAATCTAAGTATGTCAAAGAGATATTGAAGAAGTTTGGAATTGATGACTTAAAACCAGTATGCACTCCTATGGTGATTGGTTTTAAATTGAGAAAATATGATGATTCACATAAGGATGATTAAAGCAGATATAGATCTATGATTGGTGAACTGCTATATCTAACTACTACTAGATCAAATATCATGCATGCAGTTCGTCTTGAACTACTAGATTTCAAGAAGATCATATAGAAACACATGTTGCAGCAATAAAGAGGATATTCAGATATTTAATAGGAACTTTGGATTATGGCTTATGGTATCCTAAGGATATTGATTTCACATTAAGATCTTATACAGATGTAGATTGGGCTAGTTGTGTTGATGATAGGAAAATTACAAGTGGTGGTACATTCTTTCTTGGATGTAGATTGGTATCATAGTTTTGCAAGAAGCATGATTCAATCTCTTTATCTAGTACTGAGGTTGATTATTGTAAGTGTGGAAAATGTAAACTAAATACAATTAAATACACCTCTTAATGAAACATTGTATCAAGATTAAACATGAATTAAACTAATTTAAAACATAGAAAAGCCTAAAAGCATCTCATTGTCTCCTATCTCCAAAGATTTATCAAATTACAGAAGCTCTCAAATTTGTAAGCACTGTAACTATTTAAAATGCCTATCTAGAGAATGGAATGGATGCTAAATGCAATGATCTGATGATTGCTAATGAATTCTAGATGATATGGTGCTACTATAAACTATCTCGACATGAAACTTGCTAAATTGAAGCTACAATAAAAACTAATGATGTTGTCATGATATGAAATCTAATAATGATATGATGCTATGATGATACTAAAATGATAATGCTAATGCTTATGATTGCTTGGTTGCTTGGTTGTATTCCTACAGAGTAAGTTTTCATAAAAGACGATAATTCTCAGATCATTTTCATGCTTCAGAAGGCTGTATATATATATTTCCAGCAATAGTTTTGCACATGGGTAACACAAAAGAGGCTAATATTAAATTTGGAGATTTGAATGGTAAGAGATGAGAAGGTGGAGCTGATCATGGAGGATTGTTCCTCCCCATGAAAACACCAGGTAAGATGAGAGGAAATATTTGAGGAAGAAGATTGAGAGGATTTCCTGTAGGTTTTTCTCCGAGGATTTTATCGTGAATGCCAGTTGCATTAATTTGATTTGAAAAATTGAATTTTATTGGTGAGTGAATAGAGGGATTTTATTTGTGCTTTTATTTAAATATTTTGGTTTATTTAAATTAGCAAAAATAGAGATAAATAATTTAATAGAACAAACTACAAAAGTTGTTTATTAAATTAAAATAGAAGGAATATGATAATTAAATTAAAGATTTTAGGATATCTTTATTTAATTAAGAAGAAATATGATGAGATAATTAAATAATACCAACTATTGAAGTTGTATTTTTAATTTAGGATAGAATTGATGGATAAAGTATAATAATGATAATAATTAAATAATACAAAGTATTTAATTTTGTTTATTTAATTAAGAGGAAAATAATATGATAAAATAGAATAATTAATAGTGAACTTAATATAAATAAATATTTGTATTTATTTACTAAGTAGATGAATTCAGGATTAATTATTCAAATAAGTCGTATTTAATTAATTAGATTCTCTAGACCATTTTTAGGTGTCTACATTTTGCCCCTCTTTGAAGTGATGTGTTTACGCATTGCTTCAAAGAAATTTTTGTGCTATTGTTGCCAGTATCGATGAAAAAAAATTCAGAATGCCCCAGACATGTTTTCAAGTGATTCATGGATATATGCCCCCTCGGGAGATAAATTAATGATTTTTTTATTTTTTTGGATTTTTTAGAATGTTTCAATTTTTTTATGATTTTTTGATGATTTGATGAAGAGTTGATATGGAAATAATTTATCTCCCGAAAAAGAAAGATTGACTCTAGAAAATTGATTAAATTGATGCCCTATTTTTCCTCGTATTTGATGATTGATAATCACTCTAATCGATTGCTTGATTTGTTGATAGGATGATGATTGACCTCATGATAGGAAAGGATCAATGATAGGATGATAATGATTGACCTCATGATAGGTGAGGATCAATGATAGATTGATGATTGACCTCATGATAGGTGAGGTTCAATGATAGCTTGATAATTGTCCTTATGATAGGCGAGGATCAAATGATAGCTTGATGATTTGCATCATGATAGGTGAAGATCAATGATAGATTGGTGATTGTCCTCATGATAGGCGAGGATCAATCATAGATTGATGATTTTCCTCATGATAGGTGAGGATCAATGATAGCTTGATGATTGACCTCATGATAGGTGAGGATCAATGATAGATTGATGATTGACCTCATGATAGGTGAGGTTCAATGATAGTTGCTCACAGGATTTGATCAAAGTATCACCAGAGCCGAATAGATTGATAAGCTGATTGTTTTTTGATTGATTGATAATATTGCTGATTTGCAATATGTTATGATCATAGGAGGATTTTATAGTTCTTTCCAAAGACGTGGGACATGATTTTGCATCTGGTGTAGGCTGATATAGATATCATCAGTCGATGTTGAAAATCTATAATGCAAATGCAAAACTAATATGAATGCAATATAATTTAACCATGCAAATATACATATGCAAGCATTGACATCTTCACAGTACTTTTATTGTTCTTTGTATCATCATAGAGCTTTTTAAAATGTTGAAAGTGAGTACAAGCATCAATGGTATAATGTAAACCAATAATGACCAGAGTACTAATTTCATGACTTTTTTGATATTGCAGGCGAACACAAGCATCAAGGTATAATTAAACAAAAATGACCTGAGTATTTCTTGCATAAATAGACAAGAATTAACCACTTTCCTATGTGAATTGGAATGTCATCAGTGATACTTTGTAGAGCACATCTCATGACAATTCACACAGTAATGATGATTAACTCACAAACAACAAACAAAGAAAAATGTCATTCTTCTTCCTAGCTTCTCTAGTTCAATACATCATCGAGTTGCTCCCACGAAATTGTAACAATGATCAAAGTACAACCTATCTATATTTTTCTTAAAGTATTTCAATCATTATTCAGATTTAGATCATCCATCCTTATTTTGTGATGTTTTTGTGTTTTCGAGTTTTTGGATCAAACTAACCTAAAGACCTATCCTAGGGGCCTCAAGGGTTGATCAAATATTAGCCTTGCCTATGTTATACATGTAGAGACCACATAGTTTGACTGACACAGACTCATGTTTTTGAATTTTTGATATTGACCTGTTTGACTTGTTTTTGGATTTTCTATTGTGATATGGATGTCCAATGTGTTTCTGATGGTGATTGATATTCCATGTTGGGTTGTGCTTCAAACATTGTTTTTGTTTTTTTTTTCTTCCTATTTTTTGTCCCTTTTGTTAAGCTCAAGATTTATGTTGCCCCCAATGATCTTCAGATGTTTCCCCCAAGCCAAGGTGAGACATTACCATGTGATTTTCTATGATAACAGATGTAAAATTATGGTGGAAGTAATTACCATGAAATGTTTCCAAATATATGGGAGAGCTGATTCAAATCACAAATAGTGCATGTTAACAGGTTTTCACTATATATTTTTATTGCACTTTTTCATTCTTTTTTGATTTTTTTGTTTTTTGATTTTTGATTTGTTTGGATTTTGTAGCTTCTTTTCCGTTTTGGATTTTTCGGGATATTTAAGATGAAATTAGATGATATGACTGATTGAAGGAACAAGATTCCCCACAATAGGGGCAATGCAACCATGGATAAATGATAGATCAAAATAAAAGATTCACTGCAAAACATGTCACAAAAGCAACATATCTCTTGTCAAAAGATGATAATGGTTGATTGATTAAGATGCTAGGAATGATTGATTCCATAAGGCATGATGATGATAAGTACTTAGGATCACTGATTCCCCTAAGTACAATAAGATTGATGATTGTTGATGATTGATTGACAAAAGATATGAGGATTGGATAATGTTTTGTAGCTAGCTCAAATATGATGTGCATGATAAGATTCAAGGTTGCAAAGGGACATGATGGCATGGATTTGATAAGCTAAGAGATATGGAATGGAAGAAAGAAAGGATAAAGATAATGAATGGTGATGATCAAGATCAACTAGATAAGAAATAGACACAAGGCCCAAGTATTTTTCCCCTATTGCTCATCAAGACCAAGAATGGGAAGAAAGGATGTATCTAGTAAAATGATGGAATAAAAATAAGGTGAAGGATATGGTATGGAAGATATGGAAAATGTGTATTGGATAAGATATATGATGTTTAAGAAGATACATACCCTTGTTAAGATCAAATGTGGAAATATAAGGAATGAGCATAGAAAGGATAATGACCATGAATGATAAGATGGACAAAACTTGTCCCTAAGTGTAGAGTGCAAGAGGAATATGGTAGATAGGATATGGATGATAGGGAGATGGAGGAAGGACTTAAGCATCAATTTTCACAACCAAATATCCCCCTAATAAACCATGGAAATGGGAATTAGACTTCTAAATGTTTGCAGATTAATGATATGATGGAAGAATCTAAGGACTTATGCAAAGGTTTGGATTAAAGGAGGATGATGGGGGATGAATGTTGGATAATGGATAGGGGATTGGAAGGCCTGTTGATGGATAAATGTAAAGGATGTCAAGATCAACACTAGCACACACCTTGAAGGGTGGTGGAGTGATGGAGGAAAAATGGATTTTGAAGGTGATAGGTTATTAGGTGGAAAATTGGAGGAAGATTTTGGATTAGCAAATTTGGATGCCAATTTAGATTTTATTGCTTCTATGATACTCTTAGGAATCCACATGACTTTTGAATTTTTATTTTTTTTGGTGGGCTTTTGTGACCTTTGAAATTTTTCTTTCTAATTTATGGACCTTTTTGGTCTTTGAAAATTGCCTTTTTTCTTTGATGGGCCTTTGTGGCCTTTTATATTTTTCTTTTGATTTTGTATCAAATTTTATTTTATTTTTGCATGTCTCTTCGAGGAGACATGTTGATCCTTTGATACATGTGGATTTTGATATATAAGCTTCTGATATTTGGCATCTAAATTGATTCCAAGAGAAATGGGAGGGGTGGATTGAGATGAATGATATGGAGGTATTATGGATGAGTTAATGTGGGTATAATTTTGAAAAGGCGTCAAGGATGTGTGCCTTTGTTGTTCTTGAGAAATAGGATATGGACCTACGATAGAGGGAAGGTTTGATGGACTTCAATGAGGACCTAGAATAGATCGAATGTGTGATGAACTAGAATGATGACCTAGGATAGATGGAAGGTTTGATGAACTAGGACACTTAGGTATATAATCAAGTCCATGGTGATATGGGTTTCTTTGAACAAAAAGGGGTTCTAGGATACCTTTCTCATGAAGGCCTAATCCTTTTCCTTTGTAATTCATACTTTAACACATTCGTTTACCAATGGGATATGTATTGTTTGTGAAACAAGATGCAAGTCCATTTTGGAGAGGATATGATATGGATGAGAGGATAGGTGTTGGAAGAAAACCCAAATGGATAAAGGTGGAGGATCCCACTTTATAGGTGTGGGGTTCATGGATAGCTTGAATAGGTGTGATAGGATCTTGACATAGGGATGATGGGGTGTTTTGATCTTGACTTGGAAAAGGATTATGAAGTGGTATAAAAGGAATATCTTGATCATGAGAAGGAGAATCATCTTCATGGGATGAAAGGGTGTCCTTGAATGGAAGCATATCTTGGTCTTGATGAGGAAGGGAATCATGAGATTTTGTAGAAATAATATCATGATCATCAGTTGGTAATACATCATTAGATAGGATGGAAGAAATATCATGCTCTTGTGATGTAATAGAATCATGAGATGGTATGGATTGATTATATGATGTGGAAGAAGAACTTGGAAGGATACTTGTCTCTTGAGATGGAAGGGAATTATTTTGGATGAAAAGTGAAAGGAGGGGATCATCATAAGATTCTTGAGAAATGTGGTCTTGATCAAGGATTAGAAAATTTTGTGGAATTTTGATATCATTGGATGGAGTGGAAAGAATATTTTGATCTTGATTTGTAGGGGAGTCTATGCTAGCATGATTTGGATTGAGAGATTGACATGAATCATTGGATGTTGAAGATATGATAGAAGAGGATGATTGGATGGAATTTTTAACTTGAGTGAAAGAATCTTGAGGTTTATTTTGGCTTATGGTGGATGGAGATAAATGCATGACATGATAGGATTGCTCAATATCATTTGTGTTTGAGGACTTAGATTTGGGCTTAGTGAACTTTTGCAAAAAATGAATGGCATTGAAATTGGATGAGGTAATTTTTGGTGAAGCTCTCATGTTCATTGTTTGGTCAAGAGGATATGGGTAGATCTTTGGCAACAAATATCTTTTTGTGGTTGTTTCCCTTTGCATATCCTAGATTTGTTGTTGAAGTTTTTTCATTTGATGAGATAAAGCATTCAATTGATCCTCATCTATTTTAGCCATGGTGGTTTGAGTTTCAATTTCCTATTCTTTGGATTTTTTTGACTCTTGTTGTGAGGGTTTTCTTGAAAAAACTTGTGGATTTCCAATCCCTAATCATAAATTTCACTGTTTGATTTTTTTTTGACTCTTTTGTGTTGTGTTTTTTTTGGATGATCTTTATCTAGATTTTAATGATTTTGGAATACACAACAATCAAATGTGGACAGTTGTTTTTAAGAGTTGTAATCTAAACAAATAGTGTATGTTTCAAAAGAGCCATGCATGGTCCTATTTTCACTGGTTTGATAACAATAAAACACTTCAGAAAAACTCACTCTTAATAGTCAAAAGGTCATCGTTATACTCAATAGCCCAGATCTTAAAATTGTGTCGACTCACATAGTCATGTCAGCCCCTAGAGTGTGCTCATTTTTTTTTAATTTTCTAGGTGCATACTCAAGGTTAGATTTATCGATCCCTTGAGCAAACGGTCCATGGAAATTATATGGTGAGTGTCTTGGGGGAAGATTCTTCCCTCCCCTTGCACTGCAAGTATTACAATGTTTTGTTACTGACTCAGCTGGATACTACACTAGGATCTTAGAAAGGGTTTCCGTTCGGAGCGGAAATAATAAACTCCCTCAGGAGACATCCCAAAATTTAGAACAAAGGCCTTAGGGATGGTTATCTTGCACACTTTTGGTAAAAGTGGGTTTCCCCAAATTTTCTTTAAATTTTATAGTGGGGTGCAGAAACCTGGCTTTGGTTTGAACCCACTTAGGTCATCCCCGTAGGGTGAATACTTTTTCCCACTACGGAAGGCATTCTAAAGGATGTAATAAAACTTGAAGAATTCATAAAAAAGGATGAGTCTGGCTTTTTGGATCACCTAGTTAAGGGGAAAGCATATGCCTATCACCAAAAAAACACATAAATCAAGTTGTTTAATTTTTAGAACCCAAACTACAATTTTCTATCTATGTGAAGATGTTGCTTCACAAAAATACATGGTGTTCATTTTTAAATCCACATTGAAAAGTTTGGTGACTACCCTAGATTGATAAATTTTAGTCCAATTGAAAAAGTGACTATCCTAGGATTGATTCATTTTAAGTCCAAATCCAATAACCAATGAGTTTCTAATGTTATTTTTAACCAGCTTTGACAAAGTTTGTGTAGATGGTTAATTTTAAGCCCAAAGTAATGCTAGTTGGTCCTAAAGCATGAATGAAAAATAACATATGATGGGTTATTTTCCCATGAGTGTTTGAAAATAATATTACAATGGATGTCAAATTCTTTCTTTCACTTCAATGCTCCATGTTCTTCTGAAACCCTACAATAAATTCTCAAAAATGTTAGATGGGATCAAGAAATAAGAAGATATAAGCGTTAGATGAATGATTAAACATAAAAACCCTAAAACTTAGACCACGTTACAATGTGATTTTACTTTAAATGTAAAATTGAAAATTTTAACTTTACAAAAGGTAGGAAATACCTAGAGCATTGCATAGCTTATGAAACTATACCCCATTTCAAAAAAATAATAATTGAAAAAAACCTTTGTATGACCAAGATATGGTCATTTTAAGATTGACTATCAAAGCGCTAAAATAGAGGTCAGAAGCGCTACATAATACATCAGAAGCGCTAAAATAGAGTTGTTTTTCTTCTTTTTTTTGACTGTTTTGTTGGATGCGCTAAAAGAAGTGTCAAAAGAACTATATTTTTTGTTGAACTTGCTATAAAATTTAGTAGAAGTGTTATAGAATTAGGTAGAAGCGCTATAGAAATATCCTGAAGTGCTATAGGATTTTATAAATGCGCTAAAATAGATGTTGGGTGTGAACTGTCCATCTGTGTTGGAAGGTAAGATCGAAGCACTAAAATTGTCCTTCAAAGTACTATAATTTTCCTTAGAATCGCTAGAACAATCCTCCAAAGTGCTATACTTTTCCTCAGAAGTGCTATAGAATCTTTTGATCACGCTAAAATAGATTACGCCAGATTCATGTATGAAAAATTTCCAAAAAAACTTGTTAAAAACATGGTGTATGGCTCCATGGTGGGCACTAGAATGTAAGTGTGGAAAATGTAAACTAAATACAATTAAATACACCTCTTAATGAAACATTGTATCAAGATTAAACATGAATTAAACTAATTTAAAACACAAAAAATCCTAAAAGCATCTCATTGTCTCCTATCTCCAAAGATTTATCAAATTAGAGAAGCTCTCAGATTTGAAAGCCCCGTAACTATTTAAAATGCCTATCTAGAGAACGGAATGGATGCTAAATGCAATGATGTGATGATTTGTAATGAATTCTAGATGATATGATGCTATTGTAAACTATCATGACATGAAAACTACTAAATGGAAGCTACAATAAAAACTAATGATGTTGTGGTGATATGAAATCTAATAATGCTATAATGCTATGATGATACTAAAATGCTAATGCTAATGCTTATGATTGCTTGGTTGCTTGGTTGTATTCTTGTAGAGTAATTTTGCATAAAAGATGATAATTCTCGGATCATTTTCATGCTTCAGAAGGTTGTATATATAGATTTTTGGCAACAGTTTTGCATAGGGGTAACACAACAAACACTAAGATTAAATCTAGAGATTTGAATGGTAAGAGATGAAAAGGTGGAGCTGATCATGGAGGATTGTTCCTCCCCATGAAAACACTAGGAAAGATGAGAGGAAATATTTGAGCAAGAAGATTGAGAGGATTGCCTACAGGTTTATCCCAGAGGCTTTTCTCATGAATGTCAATTGTATTAATTAGATTTGAAAAATATAATTTTATTAGTGATTGAATAAAGGGATTTGATTTATGCTTTTATTTAAATATTTTGGTTTATTTAAATTAGCAAAAATAGAGATAAATAATTTAATAAAACAAACTATAGAAGTTGTTTATTAAATTAAAATAGAAGGAATATGATAATTAAATTAAAGATTTTAGGATATCTTTATTTAATTAAGAAGAAATATCATGAGATAATTAAATAATACAAACTATTGAAGTTATATTTTTAATTTAGGATAGAATTGATGGATAAAGTATAATAATGATAATAATTAAATAAAAAAAAGTATTTAATTTTTTTTATTTAATTAAGAGGAAAATAATATGATAAAATATAAGAATTAATAGTTAACTTAATATAAATAAATATTTCTATTTATTGACTAAGTAGATGAATTCAATATTAATTAATCAAATAAGTTGTATTTAATTAATTAGATTCTCGAGACCATCTTTAGGTGTCTACAATTATATTACAACATCATGATGTACACAAGTTTTGTGGATGAGACAAACATTGAAGGATTTCAAAGTTGTTTATGATGATCCTATATTTATCTTTTATGACAATACAAATGCAATTAACATTTCAAAGAATCTAGTGATGCACTCAAGGACAAAGCATATATCTATTAAGTACCACTTTTGGAGAGAGAAGGTTATGGAGAATGAGGTGAAACTTGAGTATGTACCTACAAAGGATTAGATTGGTGACATATTTACTAAGGCTCTTCCTAAGTATACTTTGAATATCTTTGGGAGAGGTTGGGGTTATCACCGCTCCTTTGTTGAACTAGGTGCATATGTAGATGCATCATTCAATTGGATCTATGGATCTATCTCTTGTTTTGGACTTATGTTGGTGGCTACCCCTCAGGGGGAGTAGGTAGTGTCATGTTTTTTCATTGAATTATTGACTTTGTTGGGTATAATCCGAAGGGGGAGTATTCTGAGTAGGTATGTTGGTTCAATGTCAAATGGGGAGAATAATGCAAAAAAATTATCCTTTTCCATTGATGTCAAAGGGGGAGAAATTATCATGTGAAAAACTATAAGGTTTCAATGGAAAAATTTGTGCATATTGTCAAATCATTCAAGGGGAGAAAAGAAAGTGTTTTCAGAGTTGTTTTGATGCCTTTGATGGTTTTTCACATCATGTGTTGCTATTAATGAGAAAGGGGGATATTGTTGCAAGTATGAAGGTGTTGTCATTGATGTCAATAGGATATATATTGACTGGTGTTTCTATTGATGTCAACTGTGTATTAAAGAAGTTGTTGCATGATGAAAATTTCTAGGATACTGAGAAAGTTATGAAAAAGAGGAAAACATGTTATTACAAGTTATGCATGTATAGTTGAGATATTGAGGAAGTGTTGTGAGTACATGGAGCTATATTTTATTGCATTGTCTAGAGATGATTTGGAATGAAGTAATGAGTTGAGATGATGTCTCTAGTACTTTATTTCCAAGTGCTTTTGAGAAAATTTGATAAACAAAGAAAATAGTATTGTGCAAGTGTTTAGAATGTGCTCTGGATCATGCTTCACATTTCTTCTGCATTGCTTCTATGTATATGCAGATTTAGTATGTTGTTCAAGGTTTTTAGAGGTTGCTATACTAAAACTTTTGGGTTCTATATTTTTGGTGAAAGGAAGTTGTGTTTACTAGTATGTGAACTAGTTTTGTAGTGTTGTATAGAGGTATCAGTGAGAAATGCATTTTCTCCACAATTCTTTGTAGTTTCTTTTCAAGACTTGTGGTTTTGAAGGAGAGTTAATCATGTTGTTCTATTTTTTGTACAAGAGGATTCATGGTTAGGTGTATAATTTTTTTTGAAACATTTACTTAATGTTTAATGTGTTTTCACTGGTAACAACCAACTTGGTATCTACAATACATTAAAAAATGTTCAAGTATTAATGGATGCATAAAATTATGTGTGAGACTTAATTTTGGGTCTCAATTAAGTGTTGTTTTTGTTCCCTTTCATTCCTATCCACTATAGGAATGTTTAGGTGTCGACCTAATTTGAATTTGTAAATACAACGAATAGATTTCTAACCCTTTAGAAGATTCTTAAGGTTGAGGTTGATATAAATAAGAGTGGAGTTGTGAGTTGAGAGAGAATGAAGAGAAGCAAGAGAGATGCAAGGTCAATGCAAGTGATGTGTGATGAAAATTTGAGTGGAATAGTGTGAACTTCAAATTACTGGATTCCTGAATACAGTGAGCCAAAGTTGTCTAAAATATTTCATGCTAGACTGTGAAAGTTTTGGAGCATTGTGGTGGATTCCTTGTTGAATTGAGAAATTATTCTCTGTTTAAAATTTTTCTTCTATCTTCTTGTATTTCTTTATATGGTAGTGAGCCCTAGTTATGAGCCTTTTTAGACAGTGTATCCTATTTTTGCATTAAGCTCTTTTGTACCAATTTTTCAATTAATTTTATTGTGAGCCAATCCTCACCATGGATTTTACCTCATTGGGTTTTCCATGTAAATCTAGTGTTCTCTTATGTATGGTGTTGTTAATTCAATTTCTCTTATATGCATTTCATAATTAATCATTATAATAAAATAAGGGTTTAACAAATGCATGTGGATCTAATTAATTTTAAGCGTTTTGATGTTTTGATTAGATACAATTGATTCACCCCCCCTCTTAGTTTTCTTGTTCATTCAATAGAATTTACAAGGTTGATGTGCATAAATGACCTTGGAGAATTTTTCAAGGTTGAAGATGGTATAAATAAGAGTTGAGTTGTTAAGGGATGAAAAGATAGAAAAGAGAGATGTGAATGACGTTAAGTGCATAGTTATAGAGTGGAAAATTGGGAAGTGCGGTGTGAGATTTGTATGTGTTAGATTATTAGATGTAGTGAGTAGAAGGTGTCTACAATTCTTCAATCAAGTTGCAAAGGTGTCAGTGAAATTGTGGTGTATTCTATGTTGCATTGAGATAGTTTTCTTTGTGTAAAATTGTTCTCTATCTTCTTTTCTATTCTGGTAGTGAGCATTTCTTTCTTTGGGTAGTGAGCCCTCTAACAATGATCCCTATTATATTCAGTGTTGGTGTTACTTATATTATGAGCTAATCCTCACCATAGCTTTTCCCTTCTTGGGTTTTCCACATAAATGTGGTGTTATCTTGTGTATGGTGTTGTTGTGTTTCAATTTATGTTATTTTCTTTTCATGACAAATAATCATTACAAATTTAAGGATTTAATGAATGAATGTGGATCTGAATGTGTATAAGGGATTTGAAGTTTTGGAGTAAAAATGATATACCCCCCTAATTTTTCTTTTGTATTCAATAATTGGTATCAAAGTAAGGCTCCTTGGAAGAAAAGTTAATTGCTTAAGGTAGATTTTGGATGGCACACAAGAAGGAGATCCCTATGTTTGATGGAACAAACTATTCTTTCTAGAAGAAAAAAATGTTGGAAGAATTTTTAAGTTATCTAGGATATGATGTCTAGAAATTATTTAAGAATGGACATACTATGCCTACAAATGGTCCAAGAACTGAAGCTAAAATCAAGGCATATGAAAGAAATAGTAAAGCAAGGTATGATCTCTTAAGTAGTCTTACAAATTTTGAATTAGTAAAAGTTATTAACATGAAAACTATAAAAGAAATCTAGAAAAAGTTGGAAAGGATTCTAATTCAAAAATTCACAAGTTCTCAAATGTGATCTTTAGATTCTACTTCTTACCTTGTTTAGCCTTACTATCTAATTTTTTTGAAGATGAAAACATTATAAGCTACATGTAGAGGGTAGATGAAGTCATCAACTCCATCAAAATTCTTGGTGGAAAATTAAAAGAATCAAAAGTGGTAAAAAAAATTCTTGAAACCCTTTTTAAATCTTACATTCATAAAGTTTCTACTATTTGAGGAATTTGAAAATCTAGATCAGTATTCTAGAGATCAATTGTATGGTTATCTAATTATATTTTGAATGAGAGAATTTGGTACAAATAATGGTGTAAAAGTTGAGACTACTTTTAAGGCTATAAAATTAGAAAGACTAAAGAATCAACTTAGGAGGATCTTGATGATGTGGAAGCTAAATTTTTAAGAAAGATGAAAAAGGGTACTGGTAAGCACAAATGTAAGTTGCATTTCAAATGTTCTAGCTATGCAAATATAGTTCACTATTCTTCAATATGTCCAAACACAGTTGTGAATGATAAAAACAAGGAGAAAAAAGGTGAAATGATTAAGAAAATATATTATGTTAGAGAATATGCAAGTATTTCTCATGATTAATCCAATTATGGAGATGGCAATGATGAATTCTTGTCCATGGATTTAAATTATGAATCTATTTCTACTAACTTTGGAAGATGTGTGAAGGAAATACCTCTAGAGAAAAAGCTAAGATTGAAGGTACTTTGGTATTTTTCTTTCATGCTAGATGTGATAAGAACTATTGGATCATTGATAGTGGATGATTTAACCATATTACTAGAGACAAGATTAAGTTTGTTAAACTTGAAAAGTATGATGGAATAATTGTTAGATTTGGTGATGATTTAGGTGCTAAGATATGTGGAATAGGTTCAATAATTTTTTATGGAAAGCTCATAATACCAATGATATTTACTATGTTAAGGGTTTAAGGAATAACTTCTTGAGTGTTGGAAAAATGTGTAGCAAAGGACACAATCTTATGTCTTCGGATGATGGGTGTGAGATTAGAAAAGGTTCTAGAACTGTGATTTTTTTGGAAGAAGGAAAAATGGAAATGTTTCTCATCTCAAGGGTGTTGATGGTAAATAATTTATGGATTATATTAATGAAATATGGGTATGACATAGGTGGATGTGTGACATTTTTTTTATAATCTAGTAAGAATCAATTCAACTCAAGCAATGAGAGATCTGCCAAAGATTACAAAACCTATCAATGTTGTGTGCAAGGATTATCATATTGGAAAACAAACAAGAATAAGTTTCAAAGGAAAATAATAATGTACTATTGGATTGTTGGAGCTTGTACATACATATCATTATGGTCCAACAAGAGTAAGAAGTCTTCAATGTGACATGTATTTCATGCTTTTGATTGATGATTATTCTAAAATGACATGGGTTACTTTTCTTAAAGAAAAATATAAAGCCCTAGATAGGTTCAAATTATTTAAAGTTATGGTTGAGAATGAAATGGACATGAAAAAAAAGTGTTTGATGTTTGATAGAGGTGGATAATTCACCTCCAATGAATTTAACATGTTTTGTGAGAAGCATGGAATAAAGAGGCACTTTCCTACCCCTAGGACTCCTCAACAAAATGGAGTGGTCAAAAGGAAAAATAGGATTGCTGAAGAAGCTACAAGGACTATGATGAAAGAAGCTAACCTATTGAAATTATATAGGAGAGAAGCAATTCATAATACTATCTATATACTTAATAGATTTCACATAAAAGGAAACAACACAAAGACTGTATGAGTTATGGTTGTTAGAATTCAACATGCTCTGATATTATGTTCAAATGATGGATGTTGAATCATCCAATGAAGTTGTGCACACTTCAAAGGATCTTGGCAAGAGAAATTACACCACACAGAAAGTGTTGCAACTAAGGGTTGCAAAGAGATATTACTATTGATCTACAACATTAGATCATAGATTTATATTTGATTGATATGATATTGGATGATTACAAATATACAAAATTCCTTGAATATATAGGCATGAATGAAAACCTAAGATGCATGAGATGTTTCCATGTTTCATGATCTAACAACATGTGACAACATGTGAACCCTATCTAGGAAATTATTAAATGTTGAGATAAGCTCTAGAAGGACAACTCATCTTCAAGAAGGAATCTTATCCCTACAAACAAGGAAAGGGACATTACCCCATTATTAAATGATTTATTAAAATACAACCTATGACTAAATTATGCAAGACCTAAGTTAACTTATGCTAGTGTAATAAAGAATTAATTACACTAACGCCCCCCCATAAGTTCAACATAGGGAGGAAAATTCAATGATTATGCAGAGATGATGATGATGATGATGGGTTCCAGCTACGAGGCCATGTTAGGTACCCATGTACATGAAGATGATGTAGAAAATATCCCACAACTAGAGAAAAGGGGAAAACCTAGTGGGAACAAAACCCCTCTCCAAAAGGAGATGAAAATGAAAAAATGTGAGATAGGATGGGAAGGATGGAGGAATCCCAAATACCCCCTAAGGACACCATCTGTCACATGGATAAAATACAATATCCCCCCATGGGGAGGAAAGAGAGAGACAATATATCCCCCTAGAAGATGATATCACCTACAGAAATGGTAAGTGTCCAAAGAGAAAACATGATCCAATGTCAACAAACAACTTGTCTCCCTTTCAGAAGAAACAAATCTAGGTGCAAGTGTGGAGATGCTTCCCATTCTAGATAGGAATTGAAGGAAGGAAGGATCTATGCTGATGGTGTCTCTGAAATCTTCTCAAAAGTGTCCTTACCTGAAGATGGAGATGCCACAATCAATGAAGAGGGTGACAAACTAGGATGATGCAAAAACTAATGTTGAACAATATCCAAAGACTGAGATGTGATGAATATGATGGAGACTTGATGGCCCCCTTGAATGAAGTGTCTCCAAAACCATTGAAATAATTTTTAAGCAAATCCAATGGTAGGTGTTGAAGAAACCTCAAGTCCTAAATGGAATGGCAGGGAAGATGTCTCATACATGAAATATCTGAAGAGAAACGAAGTGCCTCCAAGATATTTTTTGGATTCCTATTCAAGGTCAAGAAAAAAGAATGAGGAGACACAAGAAAACTCTCCAAGGAAGAATCTAAATAGAGTGATATCCCCTCAAGAATTTTCTCAAAACCGATAGAAGTAGCCAAGTTAGTGATACCTAAAACAAAGTCGTCCTATGATGTCAAGTCTTGAAAACTGCATGTGTCCTGATGAATGATGAGGGTGGAAGCCTCAAACAATGAATCTAGACAAGGGATCATTGAATTTGAAGGGATAACAACTATCTCTGATGGAGAAGAAGCACCTAAAGCAACCTTGTCAACCTCTTTGGAAGATTCAAGGAAATCAACCTCTTGCACAACAATATCATCATGGGGTACTTGATCTAAAGAATGATATTATGAATCATGATCATCGAGGAATGATGGAGTGTCTGAATCTCCATATATCTCCCAAAGCTTAGCCCAAAGGATATGAAGACAAACACAATTATCAATAGAATTAAAAACATCACAATCAACTTGCATAGAAATGATCTCCAAGACAATGTATCTGCTACAACTCCAAGAAAATTCAAGAATACCTTCACTTGGATGAGGAACTATATCAAACAGATGTGCCAAAAAATCAAGTGATTAGAGATGGTGGTTGATCCCATCTTGCCATTTTGAATAGTTTCCCTTGTGCAACATAGTCAGAGAAGAAGTACGTGCAAGCTCCATAATGAAATTTCTCCAAAAACAAAAAGATGTTGACCTTCAACAACAAATAGAGACCTCCAAATATGATGTACAACTGAAGTGATGTTACCTGGATCAAAAGATCTTTTCCTAAGCTTCAGGATATCCAAGTTATTGAACAAATGCTCCAAACAAAAAAAATCAATGCAAGAGTACAGGGAGCTAAAACTGATCAAGGTGTCTAGACGAATGAAAAAAGCTCTAAATTATCTTCCTGATGTCGTTGGAATCACTAAAATATGATGAAAAATTGTGAGGATATGAGCCTTTGAGTCTAGATTAGGGTTTTATCTTCAGTTGGCTATAGAATTTTCTATGAGAAAAATTTCATAGAACTTATGTCACCACTCGAAAGTGCTCAGAATTACTTTTCTGATGGTATCTCGTTTATTGATTTTCAATACCCTGGCGAAAAGTTATGATAAAATGAAAAAAAAGGCCTTGATTAGGCACTTTTCAGGCTAAAATGGAGCAAAAATTAAGCCCCTTGGGTGCTAGCACCTGGTTCCTGATGTGACTGGCGTGAAATATATGGAAAAAAAGAGAGTTCCACCCGAAGTGGTGGTAGGGTGAAAGATGTTGGGTGGAGTGGAGGCGGTGCCGCTCAGATAGAGCAAAGGTCATAGACTTTGATAGGACCGTCAGCCAAGAAGATAGGGTTGTCGGTTAACTCTGTGATCATTGGTGAAGGGAAGCCAATGGTGGAGGGAGAAAAGGCCGAGAAAAGGATTGATGGAGGTGAGGAGGGCTGGTGTGCCAACAAATTGACAATGATGACCGATGAAGTACTCCCCTATCAGAGCTTTAAAGACAACTAACTAAATTTCTATGTCTGTAGATTTTGATTTAAGATTTTTAAATATTGCAAACATAAATTTAAAAATCAAAACCGATATTTAAAATGAAAACCCTATAATTTCTGCCACAATATTATTCCAATGAAAAAAAGGTAATGTCGATGGATGAATAATATGAGCCCGATGATTTTACAAAAAAAATCAACCCGATGCATACCAATGGAGTATGTTGACGAAGTATTTTATTATGCAGTCGATCAAAAATATTTTTTCTACAATTATAGAGATTGCCCCAAAAATTATTTTTTACCAAAAATAAATAGAAAATGCCCTGATTTTAGTTTTTTGAAATAAAAAATGGCCTAGGACTAAGAAAAAATTTCCTTAGAGGATAACTGACTGGATGATATTTTATTGCAAATTGTATGGATAGTACGGTTGATTTTGCAAACTTGAATACCTTTGATGACTCTCATGTTGATGTATCCTATTCTAATGAATGAACAGGTGATGCTAGGGTTTCGAGGCCTTCTGAAGACAATGGAAAGCTCAAATCTGACTCAATCTACTTCAGAAATTAGCTTGGTCCCTGGGTGGAAACAAGTAGCCTTCAATGGAAAAATTCAAGCCTATGATGAATCTCTCTAGCCCAACTTTCTTGATCTTGTGATGAGCTCTCAATGGAATGGCTCTGATACCATGTTAGAATTCAACATGCTCTGATATTGTGTTGAAATGATGGATGTTGAATCATCCAGTGAATTTTTGTACACTTCAAAGGATCTTTCCAAGAGAAATTACACTACACAAAAAGTGTTGCAACTAAGGGCTACAAAGAGATATTACTATTGATCTACAACATTATATCATAGATTTATATTTGATTGATATGATATTGGATGATTACAAATGTACAAAATGCCTTGAATATATAGGCATGAACGAAAACCTAAGATGCATGAGATGTTTCCATGTTTCATGATCTAACAACATGTGACAACATGTGAACCTTATCTAGGAAATTATTAAATGTTGAGATAAGTTCTAGAAGGACAACTCATCTTCTAGAAGGAATCTTATCCCTACAAACAAGGAAGGGGACATTACCCCATTATTAAATGATTTATTAAAATGCAACCTAGGACTAAATTATGTAAGACCTAAGTTAACTTATGCTAGTGTAATAAATAATTAATTACACTAATAGTGGTATGGAAGGGTCCCTATTGTCAAGTACTTCAGAGTGTTTGGAAGAAAATTTTATATCAAAAGAGATGAAGAAAACTTGGGAAAACTTGATGCAAGGTCTGATGAAGGAATCTTCCTTGGATATTATACTCAAAGAAAACCATATTGGTGCTACAACAAAAGACTAAGAAATATTGTTGAAAATGCAAGTGTCAAGGTTGATGAATATTTTTAGAACTAGGTGGTGATATATGGATGTGAAGAAAATGAGCCTATTTGAAGTGAAAAATAAAAAGCTAAAGAAATGGAACTATATATTGGAGAGAAAGAAGCCTAAAAAAAAATCCCTAGAACCCCTAAGTATGTCTAGAGGAATAATTTTGAAGAACCAATCATTGGAGACAAAAAAAGTGTGTTAAAAAGAAGGAAATTTTTTGAAGTAGAGATAAATTTTTGTTTACTTTCTAAGATGAATCTAAAATAATGATTGAGGCATGCAAAAATGAAAATTAGATAAAATATATGAAAGAAGAACTACTATAGATTAAGAAAAAATAGACTTGGGAACTTATCCCAAGACCTACAAATGAAAACATAATTGGAATGAAGTGGGTATTTAGAAACAAATTGAATTAGAATGGAGAAATTGTAAGAAACAAAGAAAGAATGATGTGTATGGGATACTCACAAGTTCAAGGAATAGGATTTTAGGAGTCATTTTATCTGGTGGAAAGAATGGAAGCTATTAGGATGGAAGCCTACTTTCTTGAATAGAGAATTAGAAGAAGTATACATGGAAAAACTGAAAGGATTTTAGTTATCAGATAAACCAAATATGGTCTGTAGATTTAAGAAGGAATTATATGGATTGAAGTATGCTCCCACAGTTTATTATGCAAGGTTAGCTAAGTATTTGATACAATAAGAATTCAATAAAGGTACCACATATAGTAATATTTACTTTAAAATTGAAAAAGACCAAATCTTGATTGTGGTTGTTTATGTTGATGATATAATTTTTGAAGGTAATGAAGCTATGTGAAAGAAGTTAGCAGAAGAAATGCAAAAAGATTTTGAGATGTCTATGTTTGGGGAAATGAATTTATTTCTTGGGTTACAAATCAATAAAACAAAAAAATACATATTAATTTCACAATCAAAGTATGTCAAAGAAATAATTAATAAGTTTGGAATGGAAGCCTTTGAACTAGTATGTAACCCTATGGTCAATAGTTGAAAACTAAGCAAAATGATGAATATCCTAAGGCTGATAAGAGAAAGTACAGATCAATGATCGATAGACTACTATATCTAACTAATACTAGATTGTATGTCATGCATGTAGTTTTTCTTGTGGCTAGATTTCAAGAAGGCCCTAGAGAGTCACATGTTGCATCAGTGAAGATGATATTTAGATACTTTAAGGGCACTCTAGATCATGGCTTATGGTATCAAAAGGATTCTAATTTCACTTTGATTGTTACATAGATGTTGATTGGGATGGTTGTGTTGATGATAGGAAAAGTACAAGTGGTGGTGCATTCTTTCTTGGATGTATATTGGTATCATAGCTAAGTAAGAAACAAGATTCAATATCTTTATCTACTATAAAGGTTGAGTATATTGAAACATCTTGTTACACATAGGTGTTATGTATGAGGAAAACATTAAAGGATATAAAAGTGGTGTATAATGAACTATTTTCTATCTACTATTATAACAAAATTGCAATCAATATTTTAAAAATACTAGTAATGCATTCAAGAACAAAACATATTTCAATCAGATATCACTTATTGAGAGAGAAGGCTGTAGAGAATGAGGCAAAACTTGAACATGGGCCTTCAAAGGGTTAGATTGCTGATATATTCACTAAGGCTCTTCCTAACGATACTTTTGAGTATCTCTAGGAGAAGTTTTTGTTGAATTAACAAGATAACTATGAGGGAGGGTGAATCAATTGTACCAAATTAAAGCATCAACACCCTCAATAGTAATCAAATCCACATGCATTCATTAAACCCTTAGTTTGTTATAATGTTTAAACATGAAAAGAAGATAATAGAAATTGAAACAACCAACATCATACACAAGATAACACTAGATCTATATGGAAAAAAAAATGAGGGAAAAACCATGGTGAGGATTAGTTCACAATATAATATTACAAAAGTAGGTACAAACAAGCTCATTACCAAAATAGGACACACTGTCTAGAAAGGCTCATAGCCAAGGCTCATTGCTGGAATAGAAATAAGAAAGAAGATATAATGTTACACAAACAACACAATCTCAATGTAATAGAGATTCCACCACAACATCTCCAATCAACACTAGAAGTCTTCAAGAGATCAAGATACCTCAACTCACTACATTCAACAATATTGCATTATAACTCACACTACAATTCCTACTTTTGTAATTAGTTTCACAACAATAAAATTTATTCCACTCTCCATCTCACATCAATTCACCTTGAATTTATACCATCCACAACATGAAAAAGATCTTCAAGTCAGATACACTCTTCTTGCACTTTACAAATTCAAATTAGGTCAGTAATAAACATTCCCACAATAGATTGAAATGAAAGTTTACCAATAAAAAACTTAGGTAGGAACCAAATCAAATCTCACATGACATGGTACACCTTAATTAATTTTTCAAACATATTTGAATGTAGTGTAAACATTAGGTTGGTCATTACTCATGCAAACACCATTAAACTTTGAATTTAACACTTCCTCAAATCCAAGAACAACTTGTGAACCACATACCATGCTTCAACATGATCTATAATATTCCTCTATCCTCCTAAAATCCATCAAAATCCTTGGAAACAACTCACACCATCAAAATGTATACACCTAGTACACTAAAACTATGCTGCCAAACACTACAACTATAGAATCTAACTTCCGAGGTACCAAACCACAAATTATTTTGATACAAGAAATAGATCAACATCATCAACATACCTTCAAAATCACAATACATAAAGAGAAAATACAAAGAGATATGAAGCAACAACACAAAAAATACATTTCTCCCAGACACTTTTGCAAGCAACACCACAAAAATAGTTCACACACTAGTGAACATAACTTCTTCTAACCTTCAATCCGGAAGCCAAAATACTAGATATGGAAAATTAGAACACCTCGAACCAACATATCTAATCAACACAACCAAAAATTTGAACCAAGAGAAATGTGGAGCTAAAATAGAACGCCTCTACAACACTGTGTTTCATTATTTAATCAATTTTCTTAATATCCTCTATTGGCATATAGTTGTCATTTATGTCCAAAATGCAAATTAGGAAAAGAAGATGGATTAGAGAAAAATGGTTGTGATGGAGAATTAGGTAGAAAATTTGATGCAATTTTTTCAAGAATAGTCCAATGATGTGTTGTGCAGGTTGAGAAAGTAAAAGATGTGCCCCAAACTGATTTAAGTATGCTCTCAAGTGATTCTAGGGTTTATAGGTAAACCCTAATGTATTTACAAACTTGGCATCCTCAAAATTTTTTATTTTGATGGTGACCTAGTATCAACAATTACTAGTTGCTCAAGTTATGACTTAGTCCCTTTATGTCATGAGGTTGATTGGCCCCTCCACCAAGCGTTCAAGGTAACAACTTTTCTTGTGGTCAGTGTGACATATGTGGATTGATGGGAGTCATGTTTGTGTTTCTTTGATGGACTAATGGTCACTTTATTGGCATAACTATGTGTGATCAAAGAGAATCTAGGAGGTGTCCAAATGATGATGCAATGGATTATGGGACTAGCAGAGGTGGACATCAATGATGATGGTGTAGACACAAGGATGATCGATGGAGCATGGAACCTAGGTGAAGTATGGAAGCTTCATCAGTGTGAGTGTATGCTATCGACAGGACCTAAGATCTTGTCTCCTCGACATAACAATGAGAAGGTAGTGCTCTGAGTGGGACCCAATTTTAATGATGTTTCTAACAGTGATGACAATGCTAGCACATGGCATGGTGTGATTGGGTGAATCATAACCCACATCCTCATTGTGGATTACATTGTAATGACAAGGAAATGAGGTGGAAAAATTATGCAATCAAGCATCTTTATCAGTGTGACTAAGTCATATCAGTGAAAGTATCATGATCATCTCCCCAATGCAG
Source organism: Sequoia sempervirens (assembly GCA_007258455.2). Lineage (NCBI taxonomy): Eukaryota > Viridiplantae > Streptophyta > Pinopsida > Cupressales > Cupressaceae > Sequoia > Sequoia sempervirens. The sequence goes on from VDFB02379711.1 coordinate 222,036,236, forward strand.
CGATGGCTATATCTTCAGTGAGACTATATGTCATCACTAGGACTATGGAGCTAGTCCCAATGATAGGGCAATAGGATTTGGTTTTTGACTATGGGACCCAATAAGTTGGACATGGATTTGAGACCCGATAGTAACAAATATGTTCAAAAGGTGAATAATATGGCAACACATGGTCAGTTGGGACTAATTAGTGAAAGATTTGATGATGAAGGATAACAACAATCAATGATGCAGAATGAAGAAGGTTGATTGGATGATGCTAGTGATAAGATGTTTCATCGGTGTAACATGGGTGTATCGGTGAAACTTTAAAGCATGATCCACTGATAGAGTGATGAAGTGCTATTTGGGACCCAAATGTGACGATGGATGAAAAATGACAATGAACGATTGCTCAACATGTCATTTCACATCGGTATTGTGAATTATGTGGTGACATGATTGGATGACATGTAGGTTGTGGGCTCGATTAGATAACATGGAAAGCATACCGGTATAGCCTACTTGTATCAGTGGGAGTCTGAATGGAATTCTAAATGGCAGAGCAATATGATGGATGAACGACAATGGTTTAAGTGACTGATTATCTAACAGTCAGGGTTTAAAGACACTATAGTGAATGTTGATTACATGATCAAGGCACGAAGGAATAGGTCAATGGCCAGATTTCAAATAGAGAGATTTGAAATGGCTAACTTTGTGTGAATAAGGTTTTTTGTCTAGTAACTGACATGAATAGAATTTGATCAGTCAACTCCCCTAGTGAACATTAATAAGGGTGATTCGGTCTTCTAGGTGGTGGAAAGGAGGATTCTTGATCATTCAAGATCAAATCAAATCAAAGGATGAATAGATAACATTAAATGCAAAATCTAATTGTAGGATTTGACAGAGAGAACAATGAAAAAATATCTAAAATATAATTTAATACTGTATGGATTGATGCAGGGAATGGTGATGTCTAATTATTTGGATAGTATGTGTATGGATTGATGTTGTCACAACTATTGAAGTAGGTTGTAAGTGGAAAACCCCTAATGGTGATTCCAATATGTATGAAATAAATGTAGGAAATCAAAATGAAACAGAGAATGAATGAGGGTGTCTGAATGTAGAGGGAGGTGAACTGCAACAAAAAGAAAAATATAAAAATTCATGAAGCTAGTTATAGTGGAGTAAGGGAGAACAAAGAGAGAAAGAACTTATGTACTGAATTTGTACATTGTAGGTTGTGTAGAACCACTTTATGCATAGTTTATTGCAAACCTTTGTAAGAAGTTATAGCCTCCATTTTAACTAAGTTGTAGCTCAAAATACAATGTAGTAGCATCCTTGAAGTTGTAGCTTCTAAATAGGGAGTTTTTGTTTCCTTGGGTTACAACCCTAAACATTGTAACTGTACTTTGATGCTTTTGAGGTTGGATTAGCACAATACATCCTAGCAACATTTCTCACAATGGTTTTTCCCATCTAGGTTTTTCCATTTACACACTTTGTTATGTGTTGATATCTCTTGTGCATTTGGTTATTATATCTGTTAGTACTTCAATCTGCACATTTGAGTTTAAGGTTGAATCTGCAAAAGGTTTTTTAGAACAAAAAGTTTTAATATCTACTGATTCACACCCTCTTAATAGATCATTTTGTTCTAAAAATGGGTATCAGAGCCCTAGGTACTCTAGGAGAAGCTTAATCAGCTTAGGTAGATCTTGGATAAGTAAACACAATGGTATGTCAGGAAGGTTCAAGCAATCCAACTAGATTAGATGGAATGAACTATGCTAAATAGAGCTCTCTAATGAAAGGTTACTTAGGTTCTCCTGGACTTGATGTTTGGATGTTAGTTAAGACCAAATATGCTCCTCCTATTTCTCCTCCTATTGATACTATAGTGAAGGACTATGAGAGTAATGAGAAAGCTTGGTTCACTATTATGAACAACTTATCTGATTCTATGTATAGCAAGGTTATGCATTGTGAAACTACCTATGATTTTTAGGAAAAACTAAGTAAGATCAATGAAGGAGATTCCAAGGTGAAGCTGGAAAAGCTACAAAGACTGGGAGCTAAATTTGAAAGCTTTTAGATGACTAAAGAAGAAAAAAAATTAGATTATCTTTTTAGAGTTGATGATATAGTGAATGCTATTAAGGGATATGGCATAGATCCGAAAGATGTTGTGGTGAAATTTCTCAGGTCTATGACAACTAAGTATGATTCCAAACAAAAAATCATTGAAGAAGGAAGAGAAATTGATAAACTCACTCTACATGAGTTACATGGTATATTTACTACTTATGAGATGAGAATTCCAAGTGTTGAATCATCTAGGAGAGAGGCTACTTTTAATATTTTCAAGAAAGAAAAAGATGAAGCTAATAAGAAAGACAAAGCTACTCTCATTGCATCTGATTATGAAGAAACTAATGAAGAAGAAGAAAACTTCATAAAAAGGCTAAGGAGGGGATATTTAAAGTATAATGGTAAGCTCCATTTCAAGTGTTTTAACTATGGTAGAATAGGTCATTTTTCTTTAAAGTGTCCATATGGTAAAGAAGACAATTCCAAGCAAGAAGTTGATAATAGAAAGAAGAAAAAGTTCTACCCTAAATGAAAGAAATTTGGAAAGAAGAAGAGTCTATACATCAATGAAGAATGTGAAGCATCTGATGCTAGTGATAGTTCTAAAGAGGATCAATATCGTGCTCTTGTAGTGAGAGAAGATAGATGTTTTCTATTTTTGGCTAAAGAAACTAAGTATCAGGAAGATGCACAAATTGAAGATTCACTTGAAGAAGAAGAGGAGGAAGTTGTTGATCTTGAAGGATAATTATTAGTGATCTTGAAGATCTTGATGAGTTAAGAGATAAATATGATGATCTTAAGAAGGAAAACAAGAAACTAAAAAAGAATTCTCTAAAGGAGATTGACAGAGTAACTCAAGAACTTGAGGAATCTAATAAGGTGATAGTTGGTCTGAAAGTTCATGTAGAAGAACTCAAAAGATTTGAAGATGTTATGAAATCCAAATTGCAATTAGATATGGATAGATGCTTGAAACTTGAGGTAGAAATAGTTTCCTTAAAAAAATAATTTGAGAAAGCTAATGAGAAAATCAGTAAAGGTATGAAGTTAAAAGGTGGTATGAATATTCTTGATGAATTGTTGAGTACAAAACACCCTAACAACAAAGAAAAATCAAGTCTAGGACCTAAAAAAGGAAAAATTTCATTTGTTGATGCTTTTGGAAAGCTCTATGAATGATTTAGAGTAGAAGAAAAATCAGTCCCCAATGGTGAAAATTTTGACAAAGGAGAAGCCTCTGAAGATGAAAAGAAGTTAACTACAGTTGAGAAGTTTGTTAAAGAGAAGGAATCAATTAAAGAAAAGAAATTTAACTGGTCAATTATTAATTACCAAAAGAAGAAGCAGAATACCAAGGGAATAGATAAAGATGGTTTCATAAGAGTACCCTATCCAAGGAGACCTCAACTGAGAAGATTTCCACATCCTATCAAAGGAAGCACTATGACCAAGTAATCATCATATTTTAATGAGTATTGCTATACTTGCAACGATTTTGGTCATAAAGCTATAGAGTGTAAAGCTATTTCAAGGAGAAATACAAATTTCCTAAGTAAAAATCCATTTGCTCCATTAGTTGATATGAATGTGGCTTGTTTCAACTACAATAATTTTGGTCGTAGAGCTATAAATTGTAGAGAAAAATTTTTAATACCTAATGCTCAATTTGAGAAGAAGAAAAACAAACCTCTCAAAGTTGAAAAGAAAATTAAGGTCCTTGAGAAAAAGGAAGAAAAGGTTGAAAATACACCTAAGAAGGAATGGAAGGAGAAAAGGAAAAAAAATTCTCATTCTATGATTATTCAAACATCATTGCATGCAAAGGAACAAGATCTATGGATAATTGATAATGTCTACTCCAAGCACATGACTAGAGATAAATATAAATTCATTAAGCTTGAAATGAGAAAAGGAGGTTCTGTAAGCCTAGGTGATAATACTATTGTTAAGATTCATGGTAAAGGAATTCTAAGCATAGATGGGAAGAACAAAACTAAAGATGTGCTATATTTGGAAGGTCTAAAACATAATCTTCTTATTGTCATCCAGATGTGTGATAATGGATATAATGTTGTATTTGATTCTAAAGGCTACACGATAAGAATGAATGGTAAAATAATTGCTCAAGGGATAAGGATTGATAGTAATCTCTATAATCTATCTGAAGTGGAAGGCCAAAAATGTTTGATTAGCCAAACATATGAGAGTTAGTTGTGGCATAAAATACTAGGACATGCAAATTTTGATAACTTTGTAAAGATAAGATCAAAAGGATTAGTTAGAAATATGCCTAAGATTACAAAGCCTAATAATATCATCTACCGAGGATGTTAGCAAGGAAAGTAAACAAAGTTGAAATTTCCCAATAAGGATTATTCAACAACAAAACCCTTGTAGATAATTCATTCTAATCTGTGTGGTCCAATGAGGACAAGGGTGTTTCAAGGTTAAAGATATTTCATGTTTTTGATTGATGATTATACAAGAATGGCATGGGCCATGTTTTTGAAGAAGAAGAATAAAGCATTTGAAAAGATTACAATCTATAAGAAGCTAGTAGAAAATGAAACTAGAAGAAGAATCAAATTTCTTAGGTTAGACATAGGTGGATAATTTATGTCAAGTGAATTCATGGAATATTGTGAAGATCATGGAATCAAATAGTAGTATTCAACCTCAAGAACCCTGCAACAAAATGGAATGGTAGAGAAAAGAAATAGTATTGTGAAAGAGATGGTTGGAGCAATGTTGAACAAGGAAAACTTGATAGATACATTTTGGAAGAAGTAGTACAAACTAGTTTATTCATTCAAAACAAAGCTCTTATTATATTTAACAGTGGTTGAACATCATATGAATTGTGGTTCAATAGGCCTACATTAGTTAAGCACTTCAAATTTTTTGGTATAAAATGTTATATCAAAAGAGAAGCTAAAGATCTAGGAAGTTTTGAGTCAAGATGTGATGAAGGGATATTTTTAGGGTATTCTAATCAAATCAAAGAATATAAATGTTACAACAAGAGATTGCATAAAATTGTACAGTGTGTACATGTTAGGGTTGATGAAAGTCAAGACAAGTCTAGTAGAAACAATCTTGAAAGAGAATCAAATGATGAGGATATAGGTGCAACAACAAGAGAATAACACAAATAAGAGAATAAGCAACAGGTTGAACGAGCACCTAAAAAATATGTGCAAATGGATCATCCTATAGATCAAATAATTGGTCTTAAGAATGAAGGTGTGTAGACTAGAAGAAATCTTACAAAGAACAAGGAACAAGTGAACTTTTCCCTATTATCACAGATTGAACCAAAAAGATTTGATGAAGGTAGTAAAGAAGAGAGTTGGATAAAAGCAATGGAAGAGGAACTTAATCAAATTGAAAAGAAAAAAACATGGAAATTGGTTCCTAGACCATGAAGTAAGAATTTAATAGGCACCAAATGGGTATTCGAAAATAAGTTGAATGAAGATGGAGTAGTAGTTAGGGACAAAGCAAGGTTAGTGTGAAAATGATATGGTCAAGTAGAAGGTATTGGTTTTGAAGAAACATTTTCTCTAGTTGCAATATTAAAATCTATTATGATGTTTCTTTCATTTTTTGTATATAAAAGGTTTTAAGGTATATCTAACGGATGTCAAATCTGCATTCTTGAATGGAAACCTTAAAGAAAAAGTATACATTAAGCAGCTAGAAGGATTTCAGCTATCAGAAGATGATTATTATGTTTGTAGATTGAAAAAATAATTCTATGGTTTAGAACAGGCCCCAAGGGCTTGGTATTCAAGGCTAGATCATTACCTGCAACAACAAGGATTCAAGAAAGGATGTGCAAATAGTAATTTGTATTTCAAATCTAAAGGTGATCACATGATTTTTGTGGTAGTATATGTAGATGACATTATATTTAGTGGTAGCCATGATTAAACTTGTAAGATACTTTCTACTCACATGCAAGATGAGTATTAAATGTCCATGTTAGGAGAACTCATATTTTTCTTGGTTTGTAAATTACACTGATTGATAAAGGTATTTTTATATCATGAACCAAGTATGCAAAAGAAATGCTTAAAATTTTTGGCATGGAGAATTATAAACTAGTTAGTACTCCCATGGTTACTGGATACAAGTTGAGTAAATCAGATGAGTCACCTGATACAAATCAGACTTTGTATAGATCAATGATTGGAAGTTTACTATATTTAACTACATCCAGGCCTGATATTGTGCAATAATTTTGTATGGTAGCTAGGTTTTAGGCATAACCAAAAGAATCACATGTCAATGTAGTAAAGAGAATATTTAGATGCATCAAAAGTATTGTTGACTATGGATTATGGTACCTGAAAAGAAAGGATTTCCCTTTAACAACATACACAAATGTTGATTGGGAAGGAAGTTTGGATGATAGAAAGAGTACTAGTGGAGGAGCCTTCTTTTTGGGAAATATATTAGTTTCCTAGATGAGTAAAAAACAAGAGTCTATCTCTCTTTCTACAACAGAAGCAAAATATGTTGTAGTAGCTACATGTTGCACTCTAATCCTTTGGATGAAGTAGACAATAAAGGAAATCAAGGTAGAGTATGATGAGCCAATTTTGATTCTTTGTGACAACTCAAGTGCCATTAATATCTCAAAGAATCTAGTGATGCACTCCAAAAAAAGAATATATCCATCAAGTATCACTTCATCAAATAAAAGTTTGAAGATAAGGAAGTAAACATGGAGTATGTTCCTACCAAGGAACAAGTGGCTGATATATTTACAAAGCCTCTTCTTATAGAACAGTTTGAATACTTGAGGCAGAAGCTAGGAGTAGTTTCTCCCACCACATATCACTAAACATTAGTGATAGGGCATATATCCAGGGGGAAGTTCAATGATCAATTATCTAATCCCAGTTAAGCATAGTGTAATCAAGTCATGTAAAATATTTTTTTTACAATTTCTAACAACTTGATGGTTGCAAAGCTTGTCAAAATTGGAGCATTTCCTCTAGGGGAGTGTACCATTTTCCATTGATGTCAAAGGGAGATAAATGTGATGCAAAATAGAAGCTTGCTGAGAAGAGATGAGATGCATTTCATAGGGGGAGTTGTTGTGTTGCAATGTGGGTAATAGAATTGGTGTAGAGCTTCAGTGGTACCTAGATGAATAGTTAGAGTTTTGACATCAATGCCAAAGGGGGAGATTGTTGGAATATAGTTGTCATTGATGTCAAAAGTGAAAATCAGGAAAATAAGATGGATGAGAGAATAATGGTTGTGATGGTGAATTGGGTACTAGATCTAATGTGGTTTTTTCAAGAATAGTCCAGTGATGTGCTCTATAGGTTGAGAAAGTGAAAGATGTACCACAAATTGATTTAAGTATGGTATCAATAGATTCTAGGGTTTATAGATAAATCCAAATGCATTTATAGACTTGGCATCCTCAAAATGTTCTATTTTTACGGTGACTTGGTATTAGCGGTTATCGGTTGCTTAAGTTATGATTTAATCCCTTTATATCATTAGGTTGACTGGCCCCTCTTCCTAGCATTCAAGGTAACACATCTCCTTATGGTTGGTGTGACATTTGTGGATTGGTGGGAGTCATTTTTGTGTTTCTTTGATGGCTCAATGGTCACTTTATTAGTGTAACAATGTGTGATCATTGAGATTCTGGGAGGCATCCCAACGATGGTGCAATGGTGTATGGGACCCATAGAGGTGTAAATGGGTGATGAAGATGTAGACACAAGGATGACCAGTGGAGTGTGGACCCTAGGTGAAGTATGGAAGCTTCATTGGTGTGAGTGTATGCTATCAGCAAGACCTAAGATTTTGTCCCCCCGATGCAATGATGAGAAGGTAGTGCTCCAAGTGGAACCCAATTTTAATGATGTTGCTGATAGTGATGTTGATGCTACCATGTGGCATGGCATGATTGGGTGAATTATAATCCACATCCTCATTGTGGATTACATTGCAATGACATGGAAATGAGGTGGATAGATGATGTCATCAAGTGTCTTAATCGGTGTGACTAAGTCATATCAATGGAAGTATCATGATTGTATCCTCAATACAATGATGATTATATCTTCAATGAGACCATATGTCATTTCCAAGACTATGGAGCTTGTCCATATGATAGGGTGATAGGAGTTGGTTGTCGACTATGGGACCTAGTAAGGTGGACATGGTAGTGAGACCCGATAGTAACAAAGATGTTTAGAAGGTGAATGATATGGTGACATGTGGTTGGTTGGGACTGATTAGTGAAACATCTAATGATGAAGGAAAATAACAATCAATGGTGAAAAATGAAGGTTGATAGGATGACGCTGGTGATAAGATGCTTCATCGGTGTAACATGGGTGTATTCATAGAACCTTAAAGCATGCTCCACTGGAAAAGCGATTAAGTAATATGTGTGACTCAAATGTGATGATGGCTGAGAGAAGCTAGTGAAAAACTTCTCAACGTGTCATTTCACATCAGTGTTGTGAATCATGTGGTGACAACATGGATGACATGTAGGTTGTGGGCCCAATTAGGTAACATGGCAAGCATATCGGTGTGACCTTCTTGTATTAGTGGGAGTTTGAATTGAGTTCCAAATGATAGAACAATATGATGTATCAATGATGATGGATTAAGTGACTGATTATCCAACAGTCAAGATTTAAAGACACTGTAGTGAATGTTGATCAGAGGAGCAAGGTATGAAGGAATATATCAACAACCAAAGTTCAAATGCACAGATATAAAATAGCTAACTCCATTTGAATAGGGGTTTGTGTTTGGTAACCAACATGAAGTGAATTAGATCACTCAACTTCCCCAATGAAAATTAATTAGGGTGATCCAATCTTCTAGGTGGCATAAAGGAGGAGTATTGATCATTTGAGATCAAATAAGATCAAAGGATTAGTAGAGAAAATGAAATGAACAATCTGATTATAAGATTCGATAGAGAGAACAAAGGAAAATTATATGAAATAGAATTTAATGTTGTATGGATCGATGTAGGGAGTGGTGATGTCTGATGAGTTGGATATTATGTGTATGGATCAATGTTCTGACAACTACTGAAGTATGTTGCAAGTAAAAAAATGCTAATGGTGATTCCAATATGTATGAACTAAATGAAGGAAGTCAAAATGACATAGAGGATGAATGAGGGTGTCTGAATGTAGAGGAAGCTGAACTGTATCAGAAAGAAAAATCTGAAAATTCATGAAGTTGGTTGTAGTGAAAGGAGAAGAAAGAGAGAAAGAACTTATGTACTAAATTTGTGCATTGTAGGTTGTGTAGAACCACTTTATGCATATTTTATTGCAGAAATTTGTAAGAGGTTGTAGCCTCCATTTGCACTAAGTTGTAGTTCAAAATAGGGTGTAGTAGCATCCTTTAAGTTGTAGCTTCTAAACAGGGAGTTATTCTTTCCTTGGGTTGCAGCCCTAAACATTGTAACTAAACTTTGATGCTTTTGAGGCTAGATTAGGATAGTAGATCCTCACAACATTTCTCATCATGGTTTTTCCCATCTTGGATTTTCCAAGTACATACTATGTTATGTGTTGATCTCTCTTGTGCTTGTGGTTATTATATCTGTTAGTATTTCAACCTACACATTTTAGTTTAAGGTTGAATCTGCATTAGGTTTTAAGAACAAAAAAAATTAATATCTACTAATTCCCCCCCTCATAGTAGATCATTGTGTTCTAACATCCTTTGAATCTAAACCATAAATAAAATCTTATTAAAGCAACACCAGAGGTTAACATTAGTAACTTAACTAATAAAAACATAATGTAACAAATCAAAGAAACAATCTCTTCTCAACCATTTTATTACTATCATCAATGACAACATAGGCTTGTTGACATCAATCACAACACCTTCATACTTTCCAAAATCTCCCCCTTTGTCATTAATGGAAAAACAAGATGTTAAAAGCCATCAAAGACACAATAGCTCCGAACATACTTATTTCCTTTTCTCTTTTCTCCCCCTTGCACAACTAACACATTACAATTTCTCTCTCTTTGATACTTTCCTTTCTGACATGAATTTTCTTTCTCTCCTACTTTAACTTCAATGAAAAAGGATAAGGTATTTTACATTATTTTCCCCCATTGACATAGAGCTAAGATACTTACAACTACTCTAAAAACTCTCCCTTAGGAGTAAAAACCAATCAACTTAGCAACCTCGACAACATGACAAAATAATTTTCATAATACAACAATGTCACTACCTACTTCCCCTTAGAGGTAGCCACCAACATTAGTCCAAATAAAGAATGAATCCATAGATCTACTAGACTGATGCATCTCTATATGCATCTAGTTCAAATAAGGAGGGACAATAACCCCCAACTTCTCTCAAAGATACCCAAAAGTATCCTTAGGAAGAGCCTTAGTAAATATGTTAGCAATTTGATCCTTTGTAGGTACATATTCAAGATTTACTTCATTTTCCATTACCTTCTCTCTCAAAAAATGATACCTAATTGATATATTCTTTATTCTTGAATGCATCACTAGATTCTTTGAAATATTGATTGCACTTATGTTATCACAAAATATATAAATAGGCTCATCATAAAATACTTTGATATCTTTCAATATTTTCCTCATCCACAATACCTATGTATATCAAGATGCTACTTCAATGTACTCACCCTTTGCAGTAGATAAAGAAACAAAATATTGCTTCTTAATAAGCAATGATACCAATCTACATTTGACAAATAATGCACAACCACTAGTACTTTTCTTGTCATCAAAACAACAAACCCAATCTGCATCTATGTAAGAACTCAATGTGAAATCAATGTACTTATGATACCACAAGACACAATCTACTGTGCTCTTCAAATATCTCAATATCCTCTTCAATTTTTTTCAACATGTGTATCTTTAGGATCTTCTTGAAATCTATCCACAAGACAAACTACATGCATGATATCTGGGCTAGTAGCAATTAGGTATAGCATTCCACCAATCATAGATTTATACTTGTAATTGTTGTGCCCTCGGCACACAGACACCATTTGAAACAGGGACCCTCTTTTCTTTCGCATTGTTGGGTCATTCTATCACTACCTCATTTTGCATGCCCCCCCATTTTGGTGTCCTATATAGTCAATGTACCTCTGAACTCTCATCTTAAGTTGACCATGCCTCATCCCCTCTGATTTGGCTAGGTCCTGGATCCTTGCAGACTCCCCTTGGCATATTTCTTTTTCTAGCGGCCCGACCTTGCTAGGTTTCCCTTTCTGGGTTTCCTCTGGGTGTTCGTCGTTCTGAGCGGCAGAAGGCTCCCACCTTGCCGAACCCCTAACCTCGGCTCCTTGTTTTCTGCCAATTTAAATTTGCAACGTTTTGGACTACTTTCATCCACACTGGGTCCTATCCACTAGACTTATGTCCCCAGAATTCCATTCCAACTTCGCCGTTTCCGACAGCCAACCTATGGTGTCTTTCTGCCCTCTAAACCCTAGCTTCCCTTTCATTGACAATTTGAAAATGAAGTTTCAAGCAGCCATCTGACCGTGTCTTTCTAGCCCCCAGCCCCTAGACCTCCTGCCACCATCCAAGATATGAATCCACCAACCCTCCAATCATCGATACGGGCATTAAATCAGGGTATTAAATGGATGTTTGAGTATATATACCTAGCTCGACCTATAATTTTCATTTGTCAAGTTTTCTAGAGGAGTTTAAAATGCTTGCTAAGGAGTCCAGTGCATTTTTTTCCCATTGCCCTCACGTTCATGATCATGATTCGACCGTCCATAGTGGATTTCACATCTTCCCTCATTAGACTTCCGAGGTAGGTTCGTCGTTCATTCCTCTTAGAGTATTTCTATATTTTTATGCCTAAAATGATGAATAAACATGATCTAAAACACATTAACTTGATAAAACATGACAAAACCTACAAAACCCATGTCTTCAAATTCCAAAGAAACCTGCAAATCATCTCCTAAGATCAAACCAGAACTAAACCTCGCCACCACTGTTTAGCTGCTCACCACAGAACTAGTGCTAGAAGGAGGGCCTTGTGAAGTTGATTCAATTTGGATCATTATCCCCAAAAATATTTCAAGGAGTTCTATGGTTGACACTGAACAATGGAGAATTTAAAGAGTTGCAACCCCTTGCAAGGGAAAAATGAACTAAGGGAGGAGACACTACTTCTTCCTCTTCCTCCACGCCACCCACTTCCCTTCTACCTTCACCTCCATTCCACTCTTTTCCATCCTCCACCCAGCCATACCAAACTACCTTTCCACCCCTCATCTCTGGTAGTCAGGCAGTTGCCTCTCTCCCGACCTTTCAAACCCAAGGTATAGTCCAAACAGTCGTATCCCATGTATAGTTCTAGGCTGCTATTTTACTATAGGTATAGCTCTAAATCGTTGTCCCTCAATAGCAAATACTGCCTCTGCCTCCCTCCATGGCTTGGTTACCACAAAATACCTTGCCATTTCACTGTGGCACGTACCATGACATGCCGAAGAATCCGGTGGGCTTCTATTCAAAATTTAATCCTCGTGATCGACAAAGAATGACAAAAGAACACATTAAGATATTTGAAACAACAATCATAGATATGCGAGTTAGTCATGAAGACATTGCGTGCCACCTTTTTTCATACTCATTAGGTGAGGAGACTTTCTATTGGTACATCAATTTTTTGAGGGGGTCCATTACTTCATGGGACCTTACGAAGAATGATTTCTTGTAGAAGTATAAGATTCCAATCAGCCCTTTAGAGCTATACTGACAATTTATGTCTATCCAGAGGGAAGTTAATGAACCCATTGGATCCTTTAATGATTGTTTCCATCATTCCTTCATGAGATTTCAGGATCCATACATATAAAATGATGTTGTAGCCCTCCCCATCTACTATGCAACATTAGATAATCTCATGTTAGCTTTGGTAAAAAGGATTTGTTAGCCGCTCACCACACTAGTAATTGCTTATGCAGAGGCAGTTGTTGGAAGTGTGGATTTGGGTCAGAACATCTCTAGTCCATTGCCTTCACTGGGACCGGTAGCTCACCTGATGCAAGTTCAGGGGCTTAATCAAGAATTTGCTCACCAAACCCCTCTTATGAACTAGGTGCCCCAGCTGCCCATCACTCTACACCCAGGGAAACCAATGATCATGCACCTCCTGTGCCTTCTTATTTACAACCTCAGCAACAACTAAGCTATCCTCAGGCTCCCCCACAACAACATGAATATACTTAGTAGCTACAACCACCATTGTACTTTTCAGGACTAGAATTATCTCCAGCACATCAAAATCAGTCGGGGGCCCTGCCTGTCTTTCTCCAAAACATAGTATAGCAGCCAAGTAGCACTATTGAGAAGGAAAAATTAGAAGAATTTACTGAGATGATAAGGAAAATGTCTACAGAAATGATGCACTTAAAGAGCTAGAATAATCAGTTGCAGGAATCTCAGTGTAGTCTCCAGGACAATCTTAATCAGGAAGATCAAGACAATAGGGATGGTAGGGACAACTGGGAAGCAAGCACCTCCTCTGGGCCAAATTATGATAGAGGATAGAATTCAAATCAAAAGTTTTAGAGGAGACCTTCTCAGAGGCAAAATCGTATGTGGAATACAAGACCCAATAATAGAGGTGTCCCTACCCCTCTTGATCAGATTTCCAACAATGAAAAGATGACCAATGGAGTGTACCTCACCGAGGAAACCTTGTTTGGATGGTGTCAGATTCACAAGACCAGTAGACACTTCGAGTTGGATTGTCCCGAATTCTAGACAGCCACTGAAATCTTCCAAGTCGAAGTTTGAAATGTTGTTGATGGTGCCAGTTGCAGAGACATCATTCTTTCCAAGCCTTATGACTCTTCTTGTCTCATGGTAAACCAAGTAATGTTTCCATGAAGCGACTACAATGAGCCTGAGGTTGAACTCACCCTCGTTAAGAGCGAATAAGTGCACGAGGTAAGTAACGAACAAACCTTGGCTCAAATTTTTGATTCACTAGATAATGGTTCACTAGATGAGGAATAATTGCATATAGATGAAGTCCAAATGTTCCACCAAAGAACAACTCCCTACTTCCTCAAGAATAGGTAGGTGGGTGAACCCTTTATGAATTCTACTCCACCAAACATTTTTACTACCCCGCTTGACCCTAATGCCAACAATAACCCTAGGATTCACCATATACCTACTCAGTATCTCAACAAGGATAGGCCCAAAAATTAGTCATAGAATCATCCTCAAGGACAATCACAAAACCAGTCAAGTCAAACAAAATCCCAACCTTCTAATTCTTCCCTTTGAGCCTTTGACTCTAAGATTGAACAAATGGGTGAATACGTGGTAGAAGAGTTCAAGAAAGTAAAAATTAGTTTATCTCCTTTCAAACTACTCAAAGTCCCTACTGTAAGACATGCCTTTTTTAGGGTACTCAATGGGACCCCATCCTCTAACACAACACAAGAGATGTCAGCTAAAAGAGTCACCTTTGAGGAACCTAGGCAAGAACCTCTAGTTCATGATAGTACAGGGAAAAGGAAGGATGGTCCGTCAAATCAATCTATAGGTTACAAGCGGCTAGAAAAGGAACCAGATCAGAACAATAGGTATATTTCCAAAGACTAGCCATCTAGGTAGACCAAGGATAGAACTGGCGATAAGAATAAGATGGACATAGTGCAGATAGATAGGTCCCTGGGCTTCTTCCAAGGAAATTTTGAAACCCCACCTTTCCTTACCACCATCTAGATATTCGGGAAGAATTTGCATAACTTCCTGCTTGATTCGGGAGCATCTTCCAATGTTATTCCTCTGGCAGTATGCAAGGCTCTTGGGATCACTCCCACACCTCAAAAAGGAAGGTGACCTAGTTGGACAAGACAAAGATCAACATCGTGGGAGAAATGAATTAGATCCCGATGCAAATTGTTGTAGATCCAAAGATACAACAAGTCATTGATATTCAAGTGGTTGACATTCCTGATGCATATGAGATTATTTTGGGAAGAAACTTCACTAGAATGTTGAACAGGTATGCTGCCACATACCATTCTCACATGTGGCTACCATGGAAAGGGCTGCCAAATCAAATCCATATAGACAACAAGCCTCATATGAAGTACATGATCGCAGAATACAACCTAAACGAGGTGCTATTTGTTGATACAGGATTGGGAAATTACTATCCTTTTGCCTGCCAAGACAAATTTGAACCCCAAGGAGAGTGTGCTTCCGAGGTACTCTTGGTACAATGCATCCCTCCAACTGACTTCACTCAAATGCCCCAGAGTACAGAGATGTTGATAGAACCAGATGATAGACTTGATGAAGATGATAACTTGGGACTACTAAATGGTTTCTAGGAATTCATTGAAAAGTTCACAAAGGACTGACTCAGTTTGGGTGCCCAAATGGATTTCTAGGATCTCTTGCTACCAAATTGGTGTAGAATTCACAATGTTCCCCACTCTGGTTTTGATTACTACTTGTGCCAAATAGCAATAGAGTATGTCAAAAAATTAGCTGTCCCTCATAAGGAAACACCAAAGGAGGTTCTAGTAGAACCACCTACTATTAAATACACTAAGATGGAAGATTCCCCGAAGGTCACATAGGAAACCACCCCACCAGAAGGAAACGAGAGCCTAGTTGGGCTTTGAATCAAAGAGCTTTCCAAGTTTTAGACACTTCGATTTGATGGGTCCAAGTCAAAATAAAGAACTAGTGTCGGGCTCGAACTCATCAGCCCAATGGGTAAGACCTTTCTTGTTTCCTATAGGTTGCAGTGTTATTACACCAATAATGTAGTAGAATACAAGGCATTAGTCCATGGTCTTCTTATGGCCCTAGAGAAAAATGTCAAAATGCTGTAAGTGTTCAGTGATTTTGAACTCGTAGTCAAAAAAGTTCAAAAATTGTATTCTTGCTGATCCGGTGGATATTTTCAGTGAAAATTGAATTGTCTCATTTCTCTCCAGAATCAGCACCATCAGAAAGAGCTCAATGTCCTGATTCCAACGCAACTTGAATGGAGTGAAAAGGACTTTGTTTGTGCAAGTTATGGTCGGTCAAACCTCAGGTCAAACTGGTATTAGAGGGTGTCCAGGAAGCAAAAAAAATGATGTTGTCAAAGTTGGCATCATCACAAAGAGCTCATCACAAGCTTTCCAACGCAACTCGTTTCATCAAAATCTGACATCGTATGCTCGAGTTACAAGCAGTCAAAGTTTGGTTGACTTTGAGGGTACAGTTGCTGACGTCATCATTCTGTACTATACAGACAATGAAGTGGACCATTCAAAATCTGACATGTGGCATCCATGTTGGCATTGTATGGAACCAATCGGATGACGACATTTGGCAGGTGCAGAGTCAGCAGTCCAATCAGCGACACATCATCGGCCAGTCAGCACTTGTCAGCATACATGTCATCATCTCAGTTGGCATACACATCAACATTGTCAGTGAATTAAATCTTGCCATGTGGCACCCTCCTAGTGTGCCACGTGGCCTCTCCCTCCTTCGTCGGCATTCGTTGTTTTTGTTAGAAAAAGGTTTTATGTAGCCCGCATGGGGCTCGAACTCCTCACCTCTCATTCGCGAGATTTTTAGGTGGTCGTTCCGCCAAAACATCGGCCGCTAGTTAGATAAGGAAGTTGTTTTGTTTTGTTATAACACAGTGGGAAATTGGCTATTAAAATCCAGCAGTTGGGTTGGAACCTGCAACTGCCGGCCCACCAAAATGGTAGGCAACCAACATGCCACCGAGTGATTTGTTAATAATGTGGTAGCGGTTGTTTTTATTGATTAGGCAGGCCCAATGCCTAACTAAATAAACTAAAAAAAGGTATATTTAAGATTTAAAAAATAAAACAAAACAAACAATAACCTCCCAAAAATCAAAAGCCCGATAGAAATACATTATTGAAGGGCTTAAATTTTTTTTTTAAGAGATTATTAAGGATATTGTAAGATTTTTATGGGAGATTAAGTTGTTTTAGGGAGATTGTTAAAGATTATTATGTAATTTGGAGAGATAAGGAATATTTTGTAAATCAATTGGTTAGTAACCAATTTGATTCATTTTTTTGTATAAAAAGGGGTGTGAGGTGAGAGTGAAAAGGGCACTTTTTTTTCAGGTGAAGTATTGATGAAGTATTGAAGCTGAGGTGACAAGTCGAAAGAGAGGTCTTGTGGAGATTATTTTTGAGCCATTCTTGCACGTCGGAGCGTTGTTATGCTGCTGAAGTGCTTGAAGAATGGTTGTGGTGCATTTGTAATTGATTTTTGGAGTTAATCGGATCAGTCTCTCTATTGGAGCGGACCCGAAGACGTAGTCACGTTTGTGATGAACTCCGTAATCAAACGTTGTTTGCACTTCTCTTCTTCTCTCTCACTTTCTCTCAGTTTGTTAATTCCTTCATTTTGTTATTTCCTTAAGTTAATTTTGATTTTATTAACTTGGAATAAACATTGTAAATAAATAAGCATTCAATTCTGCAATATAGTCTAGATCCTATACAGATCACCTGCCATGATAGAAGATTTGAAAATTATAGGCATAGGGTTTGGGAACTTTTAGAATGTTTAGATGCATTTAATATACAATTGATCCCTCATTCTTAGAATCATACAACCAATGCCTTGGCTCAGGTAGCCAGTACTTTGCAGCCCCTCTCCTTTTCCGGGCTTTAGAAATTTATAGCTGAGTTGACATCCACACCGTCTATCCTAGATAATGTCACTCAACTTTAGGTCTCCAATGATTATAAGCATATCCTTGACTTTATCATGAGTTATGATGTCTTCGCCACCCAAATAATTGATGAATCGGATCCGAACGAGGCTGAATTGGATATAGAAGGAGTTATAAAACCTCAAAACCAACATGATTCCTAGAGGCATGGTCTAGCTTGAACGCATATTTTATTTGGACTAAATTAGAGACCATGATCGGAAAACTAAGGGGGGAGCCATAAGCAACCAATGTGATGCTCACAACCTCGGGACAACCAGGGAGACCAAAAATGTTTTTATTGGCAAAGTATGCACGCCCAAGGAAAAGAAGGGAATTATCGATGCTTTGCAGAGGTATCATGACATGGTGGAATGGAGCTATGAAGATCTAAAGACTTATGACACCTCCATCATCATGCACACCATCCCTCTTAAGAAAAAATCTAGTCCCTTCCACCAATGACAATGTCCTATTAATGCCTTGCTAGATCCCATCATTTAAAAAGAGGTACAAAAGCTGCTATTGGCTAAAATTATCTTCCCGGTTAGACATTCCATATGGCTGGCCAACCTAGTCCTTGTCAGAAAAAAGAATGGAGAAATCAGATTGTGTGTAGATTTCCGCAATTTGAACCGAGCTTCAGAGAAGGAAAACTATCTGGTACCTTCATTGGGGAATGTATTGCAGACTGTAAATGGCTCCGAAATGATGTCCTTCCTCGATGGGTACTCTAGATATAACCAAATTATGGTGCAATATGAAGATCGTCATAAGACAACATTCACCACTAAGTGGGGAACCTTGGCTTACAAAAGAATTCCTTTTGGGCTCATCAATGCTAGCGCCACTTTCTAATGTGCCATGGATATTTCCTTCAAAGATCAAATTGGGAAGTGTATAATCATTTACATGGATGATTTAACTATGTTCTCTAAGAGGCAGAGTGATCATGTCTTTGATTTATGCAAGGTGTTTCAGAGGTGTAGGGAGTTTGGAGTTTCCTTTAACTCAAAGAAGTGCATTTTGGCGTGACTGAAGGTAGGTTGCTTGGACATGTTATTTCTGAAGGACAGACCCTAAATGTATCCAATCTTTACTAATTATCCCACCACCAAGCAACAAGAAAGAATTAAAATCCTTCTTTGGAAAGATCAACTTTGTTAGGAAATTCATCACGGGTTTTACTAAGATTGTTAAACCACTCAATGCCATGTTAAAATAGGATTCCAAAATTGAATGGACCTCTGAAGCCAAATAGGCTTTTGAAGAAATCAAATGGGCCATTACTGAGGCACCTGTGCTCATTAGCCCAAACTATCTGAAGTCATTCTACATCTATTCATTCACTTCAGAGCATTCATGTGCCAGTATTCTGACTCAAAAAGATGATGAAGGAAATGAGCACCCAATCACTTTCATGAGTGCTCCTTTGAAAGATGTTAAATTACGCTACCATAATGTAGAAAAGCAAGCATATGCCCTCATTGGGGGAGTAAAAAAAAATAGGCATTATATCTTGTGCAATAAAGTGTTTGCCATTGTCCCCAACCTAGCAGTGAAAATGCTACTTATACAAATTGAATTGGGTGAACGAAGAGATAAACGGGTCACATTTCTCTAGGAGTATGATATGGAAATCCAACTGATGAATTTGGTGAGAGAACGGGCCTTACCCCCACGATTGCTGAAGTAGCAGTAGAAGGACCTAAACTCACTCTGCAACAATACCAACTTGAAGATGTTTCCCTGGGAGAGTGGTACGAGGATGTTATCTATTATTTGTTGAATCACAAGTGTCCACTCACACACTTTAAAAATAGCATCAAATTCATGTATTCTCTTTCACTTATCTTCTTTTCTTGTGTATAATTTTCATTGCTAGGTCATTCTATATTTATACTATATCCAACCTTGAAAAAGATACAAAGTTGGCCATCCAATGTCAAATTCAAATTAGGTCGGCACCAAATATCCTAGGGTGGAATTAAAGTGAGGGAAACCCAAACATACACTTCACCAAGGCCAATAATAGATCCAACTCACTTCATAACTTTGAAGATAGTGCTTGACACATGGTCGGCCAAACCTATGTAAAAAATATAGAATGATTAAGCTTGACACTTCTAGAAACCAAAAATATCTTCAATGCAATAAGAACATCTTTTCTCTAAACCAGCAAGTCAAAAGACTTCGACAAAGAGAAATATGGACCAACAAAATTTGTTTTAGACCTCATCCAATAAATAGAAAACCTAGTTCACAACTAGTGAACACAACTCGATCTTCACAAAGAACCAATAGCCAAAAATCTAGATATAACAACCTTTAGGAAAATTGACTAACATATCTAATCTACATAAACAAAGGGATAAGTACTGAATCAACAACCTCAATAGCTAAACACCTATAGTCTTCCTTTAATGCAATTTTCTCAATATCCTCAACATATATAATCAACAAGAACTAGTAGATAACCACCTGACTAGTTGGTATCAATGACAACAATTTCATTCCTTTTTTACCATTCTTGTAACAATCTACCCATTTTTGATTGATGACAAAAAATGATGTGAAATACCATCAAAGACACAATACTAGTTCTAAAAATACTTCTTAAGATTTTCTTTTTTTCTTCTCCCCCTTAGAAGATCATCTTCCTAATTACCTACTTTCTCTTATCATCTTTCTTTCCTTGTCACATACATTCTCTCCCCCTTTTACATCAATGGAAAAGGTGAAATACATGTTCATTGATTCTTCCTTTGACATGAAAAAAAAAATACTCATAATGATAACACTTGAAACTACCTGCTCCCCTTGAGAGGTAGCCGCCAAAACATCAGTCCAAAAAGATAGAACCATGAATCCACTATACTAATGCACCTCCAAATGAATCTTAGTTTATGAAAGGATGGGAGACAACCCCTATCTTTTCCTAGAGATACCCAAAAGTATCTTTAGGAAGAGCCTTTGTATATATATCTACAATCTAATCCTTTGTCAGAACATACTCAAGCTTGACTTCATTCTCCA
Organism: Sequoia sempervirens; assembly: GCA_007258455.2. Classification (NCBI taxonomy): domain Eukaryota; kingdom Viridiplantae; phylum Streptophyta; class Pinopsida; order Cupressales; family Cupressaceae; genus Sequoia; species Sequoia sempervirens. The sequence goes on from VDFB02379711.1 coordinate 222,057,119, forward strand.
TGACCTTCTCTCTTAAGAAATGATACATGATATATATATTCTTCATTCTCAAGTGCATCACAATATTTTTTGAAATTTTTATTGCACTTGTATTATCAAAAAATATAGAAATAGGATTATCATATAGCACTGTGATATCCTTCAATGCCAATTTCATCCATAACACTTGTGTACAACAAGATACAACAACAATATACTTAGCTTTAGCAGTAGACAAATAGACTGAATATTCCTTCTTACTCATCCATGCCACCAAATTACATCTAACAAAGAATGCACCACTACTTTTACCCTTTGTATCATCTTGTGGACATGAGAAATGGATGCCCAACTTCACAATGCTCACATTCAAGAATACCTTAGAGATCTAAACCCAATAAAGGATATGAGAGATATAATTGTAATATATTCTTGGAGATAAGTGGAGACAAGAAATGGGTTCACCACCAAGTGTAAACTTGGAAAATGCAAAATGCAAAATGTTTAAAAACACATTATGATATGCAAAAAGACCTAAAAAAATTAATTGAATGCAAAATGGGAAAGACAAATAGAAAGTTTGCACTTGGAAAATTGTAGAGGCTAGAGAAAATATTGGAAATTTCTATAAAATTCTAGAAAATAGGACTTTTTTGCCTACTAGGACTCATTCGCTAACTTGGGCAAATCAGTCCCAGATTAGGGTTTCTGCCCAAAAAGCTATTTGAGGGAAAAGGGTACTAGAATCTGCAAACTGGTCTGGTAAAAACCTTTAATGGGACTCATTCACCACTAATGGTGAGTCAACCATGCTCCACTTTTTCAAAAATTAAAATTACTGATTTGCATTCTAACACCTGCACTTTCTCCCTAGATTGAATTCTAGATCTAGATATGTGAAAACACCTGTAAAACATAATATAATTTTATTTTCTAATGGTGGGTTTTCCTTAGTCAAACCCCTAGTTTGGTAATTAAACCTTGAAAGAGATAATGAGACATGCATGAAAACCCTAGCGTTTAGTGTGTCGAAGACTAGGAAATATGAAGCATGATGCAATCATATTCTAATATGAAAGAACAAGATGCATAAATCAAACTTGAATGATGCAAGACACACTTTAGGAGATCCTAAATCACCTCAAGTGAATCTCAATGGTATGCACACCTTCTTTAGGCTAAAATTAGAGAGATGATGGAAGATGGAATTTCTTAGAAAAAAAGTTTGTAGCCTTGGCTTGATAGCTAGTTCCATCTCCCCAACCTAAAATTACTCATGATTCACCATAGACATCCATGATCTCAACCCTTGAAAATTATAGATATTGAACAAAAGTGAGCTTGAAGACTTGGAAAAACACTAGAATTTCTGCTCCGAAGCTTCAACTCTACTACCAATAGACTCTTGAATACTCTTGCGAACTTGATCCTTAAATTTTCTCTTGAAATATATTTGTTCAATATAATTTAATTAATTAGGTGTCTCATGAAAATTATTTAGGAACTTGTATTTATAGGCATTGACACCTAATTAACCATTATTTAAACCTCAAAGGCCGGCATCGACCAGAAATTTGAATTAAATTCATGAATTTTTTGCTTAAACTTGAAAAATTCCCCAAAAGGGACACATTCATCACCCTTGGCGAATGGGTTCCACCAAAGGGGATTCATTCGCCCAAGGTGGTGAATGAGTCCCACCTAAGGTTTGTAAGGTTGGTTTTTAGGATTTGAATGTCTTAAATGTTTTTTGTCAAGATTTTATATGATTTTTGAGTGGAATAATCCTCCAAGAAGTTGAAATAAGGGGCCCTAGGGGCCTATAAACCCTAATTTAAAGGATAATTAATGCAAGGGTTCCCAAGATAGGTCCAAATTACACCAAGGATTGTACTATCTCCAAGAAGGGACTATAATTTTAGTGTCTACACATCGATACTTCTGGCCCAATATGCATCTGTATAGGCACTAAGTGTAAAGTCAATATCTTTAGGATACCATAATCCATAATCTCAAGTTCCATTCAAATATCTAAATATTCTTTTAACTATAGTAACATGTGTTTCCTTTGGATCTTTTTGAAATCTAGTTACAAGATAAATTGCATACATAATATATGGTCTAGTAGTAGTGAAATATAGTAGTCCACCAATCATAGATCTATACTTGCTCTAATCATCCTTAGGTGAATCATCATCTTTACCTAGCCTGCAACCAGTCCCCATAGGAGTACGTACTGGTTTGGAACCATCCATCACAATCTTCTTCAACATTTCTCTCACATACCTAGACTATGAAATGAAAATTCCTTTCTCTATTTGATTAATCTGTATCCCAAGAAACAAATTCATCTCCCCAAATATAGACATTTCAAGTTATTTTTTCATTTCTTCTAAAAACATCTTGCACATCTTTCCATTTCCTCCAAAGATAATGTCATTAGCATACACAACTACAATCAAGATTTTCTCATTTTACTATCTTCCATACATTTGTTAAATTCTTGCTGACTCAAATACTTATCAAACCTTGCATATCAGGCTCTATGAGCTTGCTTCAATCCATATAAAGATTTCTTCAATTTGCACATCATATCTGGTTATTTTGTTAACTGAAATCCTTCTAGTTTTTCCATGTATACCTCTTCTTCTAGATCACCATTAAAAAATGTGGACTTGACATCCATCTAATAGAGTTTAAAATATTTATAAGTAGCTAATGCCAAGAACATCCTTATAACTTCCATTCTTGCTACTGTAGAAAAAGTATCCTTAAAATGTATGCCTTCTACTTATGAGTACCATTTACACACAAGCCTTGCTTTATTTCTAACAAATTTTCTATTCTCATTCAACTTATTTCTAAATAACCATTTCAATCAAATGATATTTTTGTCTACCAGTCTTGGGACTGATTCCCAATTTTGATTCTTCTCAATTTGCAAAATTTCTTCTTTCATTGCTTCCTTCCAATGTTCATCCTTGCAGGCTTCACTTACTCACTTCAACTCAATTTCAGAGAATAAGTACAAATTTACTTCAACAACAACTTTACTTCTAGTTAACACACTTTTTGTCTTGTCTCCAATAATCTAACTTTCTGAATGATTCCTCTATACATATTTTGGTGTGCTAGGGGACATCACTAGAGCATCCTATTCTCTTTCATTTTTTTCATCCTACATTTTCTACTCATCTTTATCCCATTCTTTCATAATTTCTTCTATTCTTGCATAGTCATGTTTGTCAAACACATATCCATCAATATCAATAGAATTCTTAATTGTTTCATCAACCTTCACATTCGAGCTTTCTACAATCTTCCTCAATATTTTATTAAAACATTTGTATGCCTTGCTTTTAGTAGAGTATCCAAGAAATATTCCTTCATCACTTCTTGTACCAGACTTCCCCAAAATTTACTCAACTCTTCTGATATAGCACTTGCTTCTGAATACCTTGAAATATTTAACTATAGGAATTCTCCCATACCACGACTCTTAGGGAATCTTTGTACTATTTTATCTCACTTAAACTTCATTGAATGCATATACAATAGTGTGAATAGCTTCTTTCCAGTAAACTTCTAGTAATCCAGCTTCAATGATCACTAACTTAGCAGCTTCTTGAACTATTCTATTTTTCCTTTCAATAACTCCATTTTGTTGAGGAGTCCTTAGAGAAGATAATTGTCTCTTTATTCCATGCACTTCACAAAACATATTGAACTCATGGGAGGTGAATTCTCCACCTCTATCAGATCTCAAGAATTTATCTTCAAATTCACTTGATTTTCAATGATACCCTTGAATACCTTGAATCTATCTAATACATCTGATTTCTATCTTAGAAATGTAAACCATGTATATCTAGAATAATCATTGATTAAAATTATAAAGTACCTTTCACTAGGTAGACTTTGCACTCTCATAGGACTGAAAAGATTTGTTTGAAATAAATCCAGTAATCCAGTAGTGGATTGTTCTCTTGATCTATAATGATTTCTTGTTTTCTTCCCAAACTGACAATTCCTACAGATAACATTTACAAGCTTTTAAATTCTCAATAGATCTCTCACGACCTGAACAACACTAATCCTTTCCAAGTTATCAAAATTCATTTGACACATTAACCAACTTCATTTATTTGAGTCATAAAGCATTGTCCATCAACACCCTTAAGTTGATAAATATTCCCTTCAAATTTCTTTCTTGTAGCAATCAATGTTTTAGATCCTTTATGGATCTCACATTTCTCATCCTTAAACATAATATCATATCCTTTTATGCACATTTGAACAATTCTCAACAAATTATTCCTCAAACCCTTAACATAGTAAACATCATCAGTATGATTCTTTCCATCAAAACTTATCGAACCTATCCCATAAATTTTAGCACCAGTATAATCTCTGAACATAACCAAACCTCCATCATATTTCTCAAGTTTCACAAAATTACTCTTATCACCATCCATATGATGTGAGAAACTACTATCAACTACCAAAAAGTTCTTTCCTTGTTTAGCATGCAGGGCAAAGATAACCATACCTTCAATTTTCTCCTTCTCCTTCTTTGGAGGACTTTTCTTTGTCTGATTTTCTAAATTAGTAGAAGTAGGTTCATTGTGAATCGCTAGGAACAAGCATTCACTGTCATCTAGATCTTCATATTCTAAATCTTTATTTGAAATGCTAGCATTCTCATTAACATAGTAAGTGCTATTAATCTTCTTCCCTTTCTTTTATTTCTCATATCTTTGTTTATTCTTTTTAGCTCTTTCCAGACATGTTGCAACATAGTGACCAATTTCACCACAACTGAAGCATTTAAAGGGAAATTTACATTCATATTTAGTGGAGAATTTTCTCACCCTTCTTACAAAGTTAGCTTCAATTTCATCAAATTTTTCTTCATCTAGATCTTCAATTTTTTTATTTTTAAAAATAATCTCTATTTTTCCTCCACTTCTTAGATTCAACTTCCTAATCTCATAAGATGTCAAGAATCCTAGCAGTAGATACTTAGTACAAGTCTTATAATCTATTGTCTACTCAGTAGCACTCACCTTTTCACTATCAGCATTTGGAAGAGTTCTGATAATTTTCTTTACAATCCTGGTTTGATCATAGTAGCGCCAAGAGATTGCATTCTAGACACTACCTCATCCAATATTTGTACATAAGCTTTAACATTTTCATCTTTGAACATATGTATAAGATCAAACTATGTTTCCAAATTCTATAATTTTTCCTTGTTTACCCTTTCATCACCATCATGTGCACTTTCTAAAGCATCACAGACTTCCTTAGGTATCTTTGACTTTTGAACCTTAATCAACTTGGAATGTACCAAACTATTCACAAGATGAACTTTTCCTTATTACTCACTTCATGTGCTTTGATTTTTTCAAGTGTACTCATACCATTAGCAGGAGGAGTGTAGGGATTCTTATAAGCTTTCTTTACATCATATCTACAATTCTCCAGATATTATTCCATCAATACTTTCTAGATACCATAATTAGTTCCATCAAACCTTAGATAATCAAAGACCATTTTGCTAGCCATCGCGTGTTGGAATATGTTATCATTGATGTCAAAATGGGATCAAAGGAGAAGTGGATCTGATCTTGTGCAAAAGAACATAATGTTTTCATTGATGTCAGAAGGGAAAATGAGGAAAAGGAGTTTTTTGGCATGATGCTAGAGGATGGATGGAGAGCATTGGATCTAATGGAAATTTTGGTGGCAAATTCATGATGGATTTTTTGATAGAATTTGAGTGATGTACTTTGTAGGTGTAGAAAGTGAAGGATGCATCCAAGAGTGCATTATTTATGCTCTCAAGTGACTCTAGGTTTTATAGATAAACCCTAATGCATTTGTAGTCATAACAACCAATATGTTCTTTGATTTTGGTGTTAACTGTCAACTACAAGTAACTTGTCACATAAGTTATTACTCATGTCTTTCAAGTCATGACGTTTACTGACCCCTCTACCTAGCACTCAAGGTTACTCATATCTAGTGGGTCAGGGAGATAGTTCAATTTTAATGGAACTCACCCAAGATTTTATCTAACATTCTGATGATCATTTCATCTGCATGGCACTAGTGTATCGATAGGAGTTTGTAAGGGCTCTCTTCAATGGAGTGATAAGGAGTAAGTAGAGATTTTTTCAGCGTGATAGTGCATAATCAGAAAAATAATGGGAGATGTATCTTCGAAGGGTTGATGATCATCTTATAAGAAAGAAATTGATGTATCAAAAGGTGTTTGGGAGAAGTCTGCTTGATGGAGCGATAAGGAGTGTGGAAATTTTGTTAGTGAGACTAGATGTCATCTGTAAGACCTTTGGCTATGTCTCTCCAACTTGGAGATGAGAAGATAACACTCCATGTGGGAACTAGTCATAATGACATGGATGACAATAACAACAAAGATAACATGTGGTGTAATGACATTGGATGAATGGTAATCCACATCCTTGTTGTGGATTACAATGCAGTGACATGGCGATGAGGTGGATAGGTGATGTCATCAATAGTTTTCATCGATGCGATTGATGATCATCAGTGAGACTTGTTTGAATGTCTCCTCGATAGCCTAATGGAATTTCCATCAAAGAGATATCAGTAGTTCAACAGTATTTTGAAGCATGTCTCTTCAACATGGAAATGAGGGAGTATGATGCTGACCATGGGACGCAGTATGGTGGACGTGGCAGTGAGACCTAGTAAGGTAAGGTTGATGTGTGTCGATGATATAGTCAAAGAGAAATTGAAAGGATGACATGTGGCAAGAAGTGATATTGGATGGTGACATGTGGTGACATGATGGCATGGGGACCACTTGTCTATAGCAACAAATGGTATCAGTGTGAAAACTCCATATCGATGAGAGTGGAGTTGATGTCTCTTTGATATTGTGATGGTTATTTAATTGGTGTGACATTGGTGTATCGATAGGAGATTGGAAGATGTCCCTTCGGTAAAGTGATAAGTAAAAAAGCTAAGTGGGACTTGATAAGATGGTGACATAAGAGGTGTACATGTGGTAGTAGCCTGTATACCCCACCAAGACTTCAGTGGGGCTTAATCAAGACTTGTAGGGCTCATGAGGAATCGTGAAGATTAATCAATGTTGATCAAACAATGTTGGTAGAATGATGCTTCATCAGTGTGAAAGTTGAGTATCACTAGGACTATGAATCTAGTCTCTATGATATGGTGATGGGTGTATGTCAGTGTGACAACTACATTTTGCTGGGAGTTATTTAGATGTCCCACTGACACAACGATACATGAAAATCATTTGGTGGGACCCAATAGGATGCTGATGATGATATATTGGATGGAGAAGAAAAGGTGGCAAAGAGTGATTGCTTAATATGCTAATTTACATCGTTGTTATGAATTAGGTGGCAATGATATGGAAGACAGATGTAATGTGGGCCTATGTACTCAAAGATGGTTTATATCAAAGAGAATGATGGACACCAATAGGACTATGGTATATGTCTCTTCAATAGACTAATATGATAGATCGACGATGGAGATTTGAATGACTGCTTATCCAATGGCCATGATTTAAAGTAACGATGATGAACAAAGGATAATTGGATTAGGGAGAAAAAGGAAAAGATTTCCGACCAATATTAAAACTTGAAGATCTACAATAGTTTGGTAAGTTTGAATTGGTGTTTGATTGGTAACCAACATAGGAGAAAGAATTAATTGGCCTAGCTACACCTTTGACCAATGTTAGTGAATATTTGATCTTCAAGAGGGAAACATTTTAGATTGTAGATATGATCAAGAATGAATTTGATCATCTTGATAAGAGAATACATTTAACGCATATCATATTTTAGGGTTGGCAAAGAGCTAATTTGGGGAAATTCTTTGTAATAGAATTAAATGTTGGGTTATGGCATATGGATTGAGGTGAAAAGGATGCTTGTTGGTGAAGATAGTAAGTATGGAAAACCTAACAGATGAGTTTAGTGATGCATTGCATGTAACCAAATTGGACAATCTAGACAGTGGCATGTATCTTGGTGTGGTAAGATAGTAGGTTGGTGGAGTTATGCAAAAAGTAGACAATTAGAGAATTTTTGAGATAGTTATATCAATGGTAAATGAGCATAAAGTGTAGTCTAGAAGAAAAGAGAGATATGAAAAAATTAATGTATAGTTGAGGTGCAGTAGAAAAAGTAAGAAAAAGTAACCTAGATTGTAATTGAAAGTGAGGGATAAAGATAGAACATTGATTGTTCTATGTGTAGAAGAGAGAAGTGTAGAATGATGTGTTGTTGAGAGTGCAACTTTAACAATAGAGTGTGTGTTGCAGAATATGCAACAATGTACTAAATGTAATGGTGCATCTTTGGTTTATGTAGAACCATTTATATGCATATTTGAGCTTTAAGTTTAACAAGAGGTTGTAGCCTTAGTGTACTGGGTTGTAGCTCAGTTTAGGGTGTTGTTTCATCCTTGGAGTTGTAGTATCCTTAAAGTTGTAGCTTCTAAAGTAGGGATTTGTTGCTTCCTTGGAGTGGTAGCTCCTAAATCAGAGTGTTGAAGTGTCCTTGGGTTGTAGCCTTAAACATTATAACATAGATTTATTTTGTGATGCTGGATTTGAGCAGAAGACTCAAGCAGCCTTGGTCACCATGGTTTTTTCCATCTTGTTTTTTCAATGTATATCTGGTGTTGTGTGTATTTGTGTTGATTGTTTGTTTGAATATTTATGTTTGCATCTATTTTTTACAGTCTACATAGTAAGAGTTGGGTAAGAAATCTACATAAGGTATTTAGAGTTAAGGAAGTAACCTACATAAAGGTTTTGAGGGCTAAAGTTTTAGTATCTACTATTTCACCCCCTTCTCAATAGATCATTGTGTTCCAAATATTGGTATCAGAGCACTAGGTTCCCTAGGAGAAGCTTAATTAGCTCAGGGTAGATCTTGGATAAGGTGAACATAATGGCTAGTTAGGAAAGTTTACTTGCATATGATGGACCTATATTTGATGGATCAAGATATATTTTTGGGAGCACATTGATGAAAGGATATTTGGGATCCATAGGATGTGATGTTTGGAGTTCAGTTGTAAATGGATATATAGTTCCTGCTACATCTCCAATAACTAAAGCTAAAAATAAGGCATATGAGGATAATGCTACAACAAGATATATAATTCTTCATGGACTATCAAGTATTGTGTTGGTAAAATTCATGCATTTTCAAACAGCACATGAAGTGTGGAATAAGTTGAAAAGGATGTATGGAGGTGATGATAGTTCAATGCAAGCCAAGATTAAGACATTTGGAGGAGATTTTGAAAATGTGAAGTTTAATGAAGATGAGAAGATTGCAGAAACATCCATGAAAGATGTTGTAGAAAAAGGTGATGAGGGAGAAGCATCTACTTCTAGATTTGAGGAGTCTAATGAAGTGGAAGTTGATTACATTAGGATGTTCAGAAGAGGCTCTAGAAAATATAGAGGTAAGATACCCACTAAAAGTTTTAAGTCTAGTAGAATAAGTTCTATAGCTACTCAATGCTTTCATACTAAAAGGAATAATCCTAAGAAAGAAGAGGACAATAAGGAGAATGAGAAGAAGGATCTACATGGAAGTGAAGAAAAAGGGTCACTTGATGTTAGTATTAGATCAAATAATGAACATGGAAGTTTCTATGGGTATGACCCATTTGGAAGGACCTCTAATGAAGAGGTTTAGAGGTTCGATAAAGATGAAGAAGTTGAAACCTCCAATAAAGAAGAAGAAGTGGACCTTGAAGGTAACCTCATTAGTTCTATTAATGATATTACAAGATTGAAGAAGGAGAATGAAGAAAAAAAGTTGCATGCACAAGAAGATATTGATAAGTTGACAAAAAGTATTGAAGAATCTAATCAGATGGTGATTAGGTTGAAGACTAAGGTGGAAGAAGAAAGAAAGATTGAACTTCAATCTAAATCAGAAGTGTGCATGATGTTGGAGAAAAAAATAATGGCCTCAAGAAAAGACTTAGAAAAAGTCAAAGAGCAGATTGATAAAGGCCTCAATTTGAAGGGTGGTTTCAGAATACTAGATGAACTGGTTAGTTCAAAATATCCATCAAAACTAAGAGAAATTCTAGTCTTAGTTTTGAAAATGGTAAAAGCTTAGCCAAGAAAGCATCTGCCAAACTGTATGACAATTTTATATCAGAAGAAATATGTCACACCTAGAATGAAGAAGCCTACACAAGTTTCTCTAGAGAAATTTCCTTTCGAAATGGAAGATCGGAAAAGGAACAATTGGAGTAAAGAAATAAAAAGAAGAAAATAAGCTTACCACTGCTGATATGAAGAAGCTAGGTAAAAAGAAGATTCCCATAGTAGATATGAAGATGAAGAAATCAGTTCCAAGGTTTCAAAGAAGAAGACAAAATATTATGAGAGCTGATGAGAATGGAACCCCAAGGATAATATATGAAAAGAAGTCAAATCAAAGAAGACCTCCTTGTCCTAGTCAGAGGAATGCTATGACCAGGTACTCCCCATTTTTTAATGGTTACTATTATACTCGTAATTAGTTTGGTCATAGGGGTAGAGAATGTAGAGCTACACATAGAAGGAACACTAAATATGTAAATATAAATTCATTTTCTCTTGTAAGGAATATGTATGTGGTATGCTACAAGTGTGAAAATTTTGGTCACATAGCTAAAGATTGTAGATTAGATCTTGTAAGACCTGTAGTATAGAGAAAGAGGAAGAACACAAGGAAGGATACATCTTCCAGAGTGAAAAATGGTTCACATACTTGTGTGAAGAAGGTAGGTGTGACAAAAAGGAAATCAAAGAAAGTCTAGAGAGAGAAAGACTAGCAAGAAACACTCCATGAGGCTACTTCTTCCTTACATCACTAATTTGTAGTGATAGGGCATGAGTCCATGGGGAGTTAAATTGGTACAATATTCATCCCTAGAAATGGAGAAAGAGATCAAGTTAGCTAAACTATGTTTTACAAATTTCTAATGAATTGGTAGTTGGATATGTAAGGTTACATTCTTGCTCTTTGAAATTTTAGTAAGAGGGTAAGAACATCAGCAAAGAAGTGAATAATTGCTGCAAATATTGATATCAACCATTAGTATCAGTTATTGAAGAAAAAGTGGTGAAGATGCTCTATTAAGAGAAATGATTCTTTCCTACAAGGAGAAGAGATATGGTGAAGGGGGAGTTGTTCTATAAACTTTAATTTTTAATTTGGTTTTAGATCACCATAAATTGGTTCAAAATAGACTAGTTGGTATAGAGCCCGAAAAGAAGAAAATGCTTGAGTATGCTAAGAAGAAAATGGAGCAAGGTCTAAGGGGGAGTTGCTATTGGTATCAAATCAATGTTATACTTGATACAGTGTAGTCCTAGATATCAATTGGTACATAGCATAAAGTGAAGACATTCACAATTGGTATTAGAATGATAATCAATATTAGGGCATGATATCATCAATTGGTGTTAAGTATATGATATCAATTCATACAGAGCATGAATCAAAATATCTACAATTGGTATCAAACCTAATTGGAGAAGATAATTAAGGTTGAATGTAGTAGTTGGTATGAGAGTGAATTTTTTTTTCAATTGGCATCAGTCAAATGGGGAGCTAAGTCCCTTTTTCCGTGCTAAGAAGAAGTGAAGGCTACAATAGTATGGTGACCTATTATAATGAATAGGAGAAAGGATGATCAAGTGCTCAAAATAATTGAGCATCATGGAGAGAAGAAGTGAGCAATGCTCAAAGTAGAGCATACGAGATTAAGTTGTGCAAATGCTCATAAGGATGAGAAAAGGAGAAGAAATGTCAAAGGGTGAGTAAGTTTCTTTCCCAATTCAAAGGAGGATATTAGAGAATAGCTAGATCCTTTGCACTGATTGTAAAAGGGTGAAAATTATTTCAAGAGGAGTGGTCCATGTGAAATTAATGTCAAAGGGGTAGAAATTCATGTAAATTCACATGCAAATGCTCAAAAAGGAGAAATGGAGAAAGTAACAATAGAAGTAGAAGGTAAAGATAATACTAGTACAAATGTTTAATTGGTTAATTGGTATCATTGAGATTTTTAAGTTTTTCCATCAATGACAAAGGGGAAGATTATTGGAATATGTTTTCATTGATGTCAAAAGGGGATCAAAGGAGAAGTAGAGCTGATCCTATGCAGAAGCACATAATTCTTTCAATGATATCAAAAGGGAAAATCAAGAAAACGAGTTTTTTGTTATGATCACAAAGGATGGATGGAGAGCAGTGGATCTAATGGAGAATTTTGTGGTAGATTTGTGATGGGATTTTTGAGAGAATTTTACTGATATGCTCTATAGGTCCAAAAAGTGAAGGATGCATCCAAGAGTGCATTATTTCTGATCTCGGGTAAATCTAGGGTTTACAGATAAACCCTAATAATTATGCAGTAATGGAAGCCAATATGTTCTTCTATTTTAGTTTCAACTTTCAACTACAAGTAACTAGTCACATAAGTTATCACTTATGTCATTCAAGTCATGAGGTTGATCAACCTGTCTACCTAGTGCTCAAGGTTACTCATATCTAGCGGGTTGGGGAGACAGTTCAATTTTGGTGAAACTCACCCAAGAGTCTCTCTAACAGTCCAATGATTATTTCATCAGTTTGAAACATGTATTAGTAGGAGTTTGGAAGGACTCTCTTCAGTGGAGTGATACAGAGTAAAGAGAGATTTATCAGAGTAACATTGCATGATCAGTGAAAGAATGGGAGATGTCTCTTTGATGGTCCAATGATCATCTTATCGGTGAGACATTGATGTATCGATAGGTGTCTAGGATAAGTCTCCTTGATGAAGTGATAAGGAGTGTGGAAATGTTATCGGCGAGACTAAACAACATCAGTAAGACTTTTTCCTATGTCTCTAATCCGGTGATGAGAAGGTAGCACTCCATGTGGGACATAGTCATAATGACATGGGTGACAATGATGATGAAGTCAACATGTGGCATAATGAGATTTAATGAATAGTAATCCACATCCTTGTTGTGGATTATAATGTAGTGACATGGTGATAAGGTGGACAAGTGGCATCGTCAAGGGTTTTCATTGGCATGACTGGTAGTCATCATCAAATTGTTTAGATGTCTCCTTGACAACTTGATAACCTCTCAATTAGTGAGACATCGGTAGTTTGATGGGACTTTGAATCATGTCTCTTCGACATTCCAATAAGAGAGTATGATGCTGATTGTGGGACCCAGTAAGGTGAATGTCACAGTGAGACCCATTAAGGTAAGGTTGACATGTTTCAATGATACAGTCAGAGAGCGAATAAAAGGATGACAAGTAGTAGGAAGTGATATTGGATGGTGAAATGTGGTGACATGATGGCATGGGGACCACTTGTCTATAGTAGTAAATGGTATTGGTGTGACAATCCATATCAATGAGAGTGGAGTTGATGTCTCTATCTAATTGGTGTGACATTGGTGTATCGATAGGAGACTAGGAGATGTCCCTTTGATAGAGTGATAAGGTGAAAAGCTAAGTGGGAATTGATAAGATGGTGATGTTAGAGGTGTACACATGGAAGTAGCTTGCATATATCTTCGAGAATTTAGTGGGGCTTGATCAAGAGTCATGGGGCTCATGAGGAATGGTGAATATTTATAAATATTGATCAAATGATACTGGTGAAAAGATGCTTTGTTAGTGTGAAAGTTGAGTATTGCTAGGACTATGAATCTAGTCTCTATGATATGGCGATGGGTGTAGGTCGGTGTGAAAACTACATTTTGATAGGAGTCATTTGGATTTCCCTCTAACACAATGATACACAAGGATCATTTTGTGGGTCCAACAGGATGGTGATGATGATATATTGTGATGGAGAAGAACATGTGGAAAAGAGAAATTGTTGAATATGCTAATTCACATTGTTTTTGTGAATTAGGTGGCAATGACATGGAAGACAGATGGCATGTGGGCCCATGTACTTGAAGCCAGTTTATATTGAAGAGAACAATGGATGTAGATAGGACTATGGTATATGTCTCTTCAACAAAGTGATATGATAGATTGAAAATGGATATTTGAATGATCACTTATCCAAAGATCAAAATTTAAAGTCATGTTGATGAACAAAGGATCATAGGATCAGGGCATGAAAGGAAAAGATCAATTACCAATATTCAAACTTGAAGATCTACAATACTCTAGTTAGTGTGAATAGGTGTTTGACTAGTAATTGACATAGGAGAAAGAATTAATTGGTCCAGCTGCACCTATGACCAATGTGAATGAAGATTTTATCTTCAAGAATGTAAAAATTTAGATTGTAGATGTGATCTAGATTGAATTTAATTATCTTTAAAAGTGAATACATTTAATGCATATCATATTTTGGGGTTGGCAGAGAACTAATTTGAAAAATTCTATATAACAAAATTAAATGTTGGGTTATGGTGTATGGCTTGAGGTGAACAGGATGCTTGTTGGTGAAGATAGCAAGTATGGAAACCCTAACAGATGGTAATAGTGATGCAATGCGTGTAACCAAATTGCACAATTTGTATGGTGGTGTGTATATCAATGTGGTAAGATAGTAGGTCAGTGGAGCTATACAAAAAGTAGACAATTAGAGAATTGTCGAGGTATTTGTACTAGTGGTAAATGAGTAGAGAGTGTAGTCTATAAGAAAAGAGAGAGATGAACAAAGTAATGTATAGATGAGGTGTAGTAGAAAGAGTAAGAAAAAGTAACCTATATACTATAATGTAGATAATCATCTAGGTGAGTATATGTGGAAGTGTAAAAGAGTAGAAATAAAATGATAGAGATAGAACATTGATTGTTCTATGTGCAAAAGAGCGACATGCTGAAGGATGCGTTGTTGAGAGTGAAACTTTAGTAGAAGAGTATGTATTGAAAAATATGTAACAATTTACTAAATGTACTGGTCCATCTCAAGTTTATGTAGAACCATTTATATTCATATTTGAGCTTTAAGTTTAGCAAGAGGTTGTAGCCTTAGTGTACTGGGTTGTAGCTCATTTTAGGGTGTTATTGCATACTTGGAGTTGTAGCTCCTAAAATAGGGTGTTGTAGCATCCTTGAATTTGTAGCTTCTAAGGTTAGGATTTGTTGCTTCCTTGGAGTGGTAGATCCTGAATCAGGGTGTTGAAGCATCCTTGGATTGTAGCCCTAAACATTGTAACAAATATTTATTTTGTGATGTTGGATTTGAGCAGTAGACTCAAGAAACCTTGGTCACCATGGTTTTTACCATCTTGTGTTTTCTACATATATCTTGTGTTGTGGGTATTTTTGTTGATTATTTGTTTGTATATTTATTTTTTCATCTTTAGTTTACAATCTACACAGTAAGAGTTGAGTAAGAAATCTACACAAGTTATTTGGAGTTAAGGAAGTAGCCTGCATAAAGGTTTTGACGACCAAAGTTTTAGTATCTACTGATTCACCCCCTTCTTAGTAGATCATTTTTTTCCAACATCCTAGACCTTCCTCAAGAAATTAAGCTATTCACCAAGGAACCAAGCTTTGTTACCAATTTTTGGATAGGATAATTGAGAGGGGGGTGAATCAATTGTCACATATTATAACCTTAAATTCATTTACCAAAACTATCACATAAACTAATTAAATCATTAACAATAAAATGCTAATGCACAAAAATAATAACACCAAATTTACATGGAAAGCTCAATGAGTGAAAAACCATGTTGAGGATTAAATCACACTATAGAGAATATCAAAACTGATTAGGAAAAGGCTCACTGCCTGAAATAAGGCTCACTGCCTAAAATGAGGCTCACTGCCTATAATAAGGACTCACTATATGGACTCACTTTCCACAAGGCTACAACCCATAGATATAAAAGAAGACAAAAAATACTTGTTATAGAGAGACAATAATCCCAATGCAATAAAGGATTCCACCACAATCACTGATTAACTTGCATGAATGATAGAGTTCAACTTTTGCTCACTACATCTAGAAACTCAACATTAAGCTTCACATTAATCAACCACACACATAACTCATACACTTTTAGAATAGCATCAAAATAATGTCTACTCTTTCAGTTATCCTACTTTTCTTATGTACAATTTTCATTGTTATCTCATTTTGTATTTATATTATCTCCAACCTTGAAAAAGATACAAACTCGGCCATCCAATCTCAAATGCAAATTAGGTTAGTGCCAAACATCCTAGAATGGAACTAGAATGAAGGAAACCCAAACATATGATTCATTGGGACCCATAATAGATCCAACACACTTCATCAACTTCAAATATAGTACTTAACACACAGTTGGCCAAACTAGTGTAAAGCACATAGAACGATTAAGCTTGATGCTTCTAGAAACCAAAAGTATCTTCAATGTAATCAAAACATATTTTCTTTAAACCTGCAAGTCTAAATACTTCAATAAAGACAAATCTAGACCAACAACATTTCTCTCGAACCTCAACCAATACATAGAAAAACATAGTTCACAAGTGGTGAACACACAACTTGATCTTAACAAAGAACCAACATCCAAGAATCTAGATATAGCAACCTTTAGCAACCTTGACTAATATATCTTATCTGCACAAACATAGGGACAATTTCCAAATCAGCAACCTCAACATTTGAACACCTATAATCTTCCTTTAATACAATTTTCTCAATATCCTCAACATATACAATCAACAACAACTAGTAGATAACAAATTGACTAGTTGACATCAATGACAACTCTTTCATTCCTTTTTCCATTCTTGAAATAGTACTTACTAGCTCATCAACCCTCTACATGTGGATTGTAATTGTTTCATATTCAAAAATTTAGAGGGTCTCAAATTGTACTTTTAGATTCTGTAAATTTTCTTGTTTAACCTTACCATCTACTTCGTAAAAAGAATATAGTTTGTCCCAAACTTCTTTAGTAGTCTTCAAATTCATAACTTATACCAATTCATAATTTGAAAGATTATTCAGAAGAATAAATCTTTCCTTAGAATTTACCTCATGCACCTTGATCTCATCGCTACTACATGGACTATTTTCAGGTGTAACATATTGAGTCTTATTGATTTTTCAATCTCATACCCATGTGATGACATATATCCTTCCCTATTTTTCTTCTAGAATGCATAGTATGTTCCATCAAATCTACAGAAATATAACTTGTTTTCCATCCCCAATCTACCTTAAGTGATTAATCCCTTCTCCAAGGAATCTTTCTTTGATACCAAATTTTGACTAAACAAGACAAATGATATGGGTTGAATTATTTGTATCAAATTAAAACATCAAAACACTTAACACTAATCATATCCACAAGAATTCATTAAACCTTTATTTTGTTAAAGTAATTAATCATGAAATTCAGATAACAAAAATTGAAACAACAACACCATATAGAAGAGAACACCATATTTACATGGAAAACCCAATGAGGGTAAAATAGTGATGAGGATTAGCTCACAATATAAGTAATTTAAAACTTGATATGAGGGATCACTAATAGAATAGGCAACACTATCCAATAGGGCTCACAACCAAAGCTCACTGATTAGAATATGAAAAGAAGATAGAAGAGAAATGTTACATAGAGAGCACTATCTCAATGCAACAAGGAATCCACCACAATTAATACAAAAAATTTACAACCTTTTTTGAAATATTATGGATTCCTTCATCTCACTACCTTCAAAATTCCAACACTTTGAAGTTCACATTACTCTACTCAAATTCACATCTATACTTCTACAATTTGCATCACATTCATCACTCACATATGTCTTGCATCTATCTTGAAATTTTCTAACAAAACCACTCTTATTTATATCATCCTCAACCTTGAAAACCTTCTCCAAGGTTGGAAACACATATTTTACATTTACAATTTCAAATTAGGTTAGCACCCAAAAATTCTCGTGATGGATAGGAATTAAGGAAACACATAAAAACCCTTGGTTAGGACCCAAAATTTTCTTAGCACACCTGAACACGCTTTCACAAAATTTGTAAAGCATTCACATGTAGTGTTAGCACCATGTCAATTGTTACCCATTCTAAACACCATAAAACTATTAAGTACACACTTCCCATTTTATCAAGACAACACATGAACCACAAAAATATCTTTTACATGACCTAAAACAATCCAT
This sequence comes from Sequoia sempervirens, assembly GCA_007258455.2. Lineage (NCBI taxonomy): Eukaryota > Viridiplantae > Streptophyta > Pinopsida > Cupressales > Cupressaceae > Sequoia > Sequoia sempervirens. The sequence continues at coordinate 222,075,307 of VDFB02379711.1, forward strand.
GAACCACCTGAGATCCAACAAAGAATTCATCCAAACTTGCATCAAATAAATACTTCAACCTAGAACATTGAGCTAACCTTAGACACACACTGACACATGAAAAATGCAATGTACTACACCAAATCAAGAGAAACCTTGAATTATGAAACCTACAAACATTATATGCAACTTCTTAGATCTACACAACCTGAAACCAAACTATGGATAAATTTTGAGCAAATACATTTCTCCCAAACCATAACAGGCACCATTGAAAACCTAGTTCACACATTGGTGAACATATCTCACTCTATTCAATGATCTAGACAAGCATAGAATCAACACATATCACATCTTGGAGCATGTTTTGAACACTTGCACAACACTATTTTCTCAGTTTATCAAATTTTCTCAAAAGCACTTGGAAACCAAGTACTAGAGACACCATCTCAGGGTATTACTTCATTCCAACATATTTCTATATAATACAATATAAAGATAGATACATGTACCCACAACATTTCCTCAATATCTCAACTATACATGCAACAAACAACAACAAACTATTTCCCTCTTTTTCACAATTTTCTCAATATCCTTGACATCTTCATCATGCAAAAACCTTCCTCAACACATATTTGACATCAATGAAAACACCTTCATACTTGAAAAACAATTGAAGAATCAAAATATCGAGCAAAGCTTACCATGGAAGAGTTATTTAGATCATTCACCACCTATGAGATAAGAAATAAAGTCCATGGTACACACAAAAGAGAAGCTACTTTCAAAGCTATGGAGAAAAAAGGGACATCTAGTTCACATAGTGAACTTGAGGAAGAAGAACAAAATTTGTGAGAAAGCTAAAGAAAGGATCAGATATTTATAAAGGTAAATTACCTTTGAAATTTTTTAATTGTGGAAAATTTGGTCATTATGCTTCTAAGTTTCCTTTTAGAGAAAATAAAAATAGCAACAAGGGTTTCAAAAGGAACAATTTTAGGAGTCTCCTCTCCAAAGAAGAATATAGCTCCTTGGAAGAACGAGACTACTAATCATCAAATGATTATGGGGAAGAATATGTATTCATGGCAACTATGATCTTTGATAGTTCAAACAAAAATTTGGATGATGAAGAAGGTGAAGTTTATTATGAAAGTGAACTTATTTTTTCTCTTTAAGACTTCGAATGTGCTAGAAAAGAGAACAAAGAAAAAAATAACTTGATTGAATCTAAGGTAAAATAATGCACAAAGATTGAGAATGAAATCATTTTACTGAAAAAGAAATTGGAGAAAGTAATGTCTATAAATTTGGAAGTACTTATTATACCTCAAGGAAGATCTCATCAAGTAAGAAGTTTCTCAAAAAATAGGTTCACTTACGTAATTTTTGGTTATTGTTTTATTTGCAATAAGTATGGTCATAAGGCTAAATATTGTAAATTTGAAATGAAAAAAATAAATTTGTAAGTATAAATTCTCTTTCTTCTAGTGGATGTCAATATGATATGTCGAATATACAACAAAGTTCGACATATATAAAATACTGCTGAAGTGATTTACCAAGATTAAAAATTCAAAAGGTAGATGTTACAAAGAAAGTCAAGGAAAAAAATAATGTGGTTGAAAATTCAATGGTTTTCCAAACAAAATTTCATGCTCAAGGGAAATTAAATATCTAAGCAATTGATAGTGATTTTTCAAGTCACATGACAAGTGAAAAAAGAAACTTCATCAATCTTGTTAAATGGAATGGTGGATCAGTCAAGTTTGGATACAATTCATTAACAAAGCTATGTGGAAAGGGCACCATATGTATTAATAAAAAAAATCCAAGATAGAAGATGTTCTCTATATTTAACATCTTGAGTATAATCTTCTCAATGTATGTTAGATGTGAAAAAAAGGATATAATATTATATTTCATGATCAAGGATGTGAAATCACTAGAGAAAATTATATAAAATTGGTGGTAGAAGGAGCTAGGACACATTCATTTTGAATATGGCACAAAAAAATGGGACATATTAACTTTGATAACCTTTTGAAGATCAACTCCATGAAAGCAATGTGAGATATTCCAAATATTATCAAGCTTGCAAGCACTATGTGTAAACAATGTCAGATTGGGAAGCAAACAAGGATATGGTTCAAGACCAAGGAGAATTCCTCCACAAGTACTTTGTAACTAATTCATACTTATTTGTGTGGACCTACTAGGACAAAGAGTCTCCAAAGTGAAATGCATTTCATGTTACTCATTGATGATTTCTCGAGGATTACATGAGTTATATTCTTAAAATAAAAATTAGAAGCTTTTAGTAGATTTATTTTTTTCAAATCAATGGTTGAAAATAAAATGAATGATAGAATCAAATGTTTAAGGTTTGGTAGAGGTGGTGAATTTACATCAAATGAAGTTGAGGAATTTTGTGACGAACATGGGATAAAGAGGCATATGTCTACCACTAGAACTCCTCAACAAAATGGAGTAGTTGAAAGAAAAAATAGAACCATTCAAGAGATGGCTATGACAATGTTGAATGAATCCAAAATTTCTAATGTATGCTAGAAAGAAGTACATAATACTATCTATATTCTTAAAAAGGTCAACTAAGAGTAGAAATCACCAATAATCCTTATGAGTTGTGGTATGAAAGATCAACAACTATCAATTACTTTATAAAAAATTGAAGTAGATGTTCTATCAAAAGAAATGAAGAAGGTTTGGAAAAAATTTACTCAAGATCTAATGAAGGAATATTTCTTGGGTACTCAACTAGGAGAAAAGATTACAAGTTCTACAATAAAATTTTGAGGAATATAGCTGAAGCAAAAATTGTCATATTTTATGAAGAGTCACATCAAATCTCACATGAGCAAGAACATTGTTGGATAGATGAATCTGATTTCTTAGAAGAAGAAGAAATTTAAGAAAAGGAATAAGCAAAAGAAAAAGTCCCCAAGTCTCTTGCCAAGTATGTTCAAAAGAATTATTCATAAGATCATTGAACTAGAGGAAAGAATGGATTATAGACTAGGAGAATATTTTCAAGAACAAATTAACAAGTAAATTCATCTTTAATATCAAGTATAGAACCTAAGAACTTTTTTAATGATAGAAAGGATGAAGGATGGATTCCAAAAAATGGAATAAGAACTAAATAAGATAGATAAAAAATAGACTTGGGAATTGGTGCCAAGGACTACAAACAAGAATGTGATAGGAACAAAATGGGAGTTTAGAAAAAATGAATGAAGATGGAGAAGTGAGAAAGAAAGCAAGGATGGTGTGAAAAAAATACTCATGGATAGATGGAATTTCCTTTGAGGAAACATTTTCTCTGATGGCAAGAATGGAGGAAATCAAAATGTTTCTTCATTTTTTTATTCAAAAGGACTTAAAAGTATATCAGATGGATGTAAATTCTTCTTTCTTGAATGGTAACTTAGAAGAAGAAGTTTACATAGAGAAGTTTGATCAATTTTAGCTATGAGAGGATCCAAACATAATGTGTAGACACAACAAGGATTTGTATGGTATAAAACAAGCTCCTAGGGCTTGTTATGCAAGGTTGGAGAAGTAATTATTCTAGCAAGGATTCAAGAAAGGTACCACAGATAGCAATATATATATTAAAATTGAGGATGTAATAATTGTAATAGTTGTTGTGTATGTTGATATAATATTTGGTGAAAATGATGAAATGTGTAAGAAATTTGTTGAAGAGATGAAAAATGAATTTGAAATGTCTATGATAGGATAGTTATAATTATTTCTTGGACTCTAAATTTCATATTCAAATGATGGTATTTTCATCTCTCAAGAAAAATATGTCAAGGAAATGCTTAAGTTTGGTATGAAAGATTGCAAACCAGTGAGTAATCCAATCGTAACAGGTTGTCATTTGAGAAAAGATGATGAGTCAGCTAGGGTTGATAAAACTTTGTATGGGTCTATGATTGGGGGCCTAATGTAATTAATAGCATTAAGCCTTGATATTATACAAGATGTCTACTTGGTTGCAAGGTTTCAATATGATCCAAAAGAAAATTGTTTAAAGGTGATTAAGAGTATTTACAAATATTTGAAGAAAACTCTATATTATGGATTTTGTTATAAAAAAGGTAATGAATTTTCTTTGAGTGCATATACTAATGTTGATTGTGTTAAAAATTTTGATGATAGAAGGACTACTAGTTGTGCAACTTTATGTTTAGGAGATAGATTGGTCTCTTGGTTTATTAAGAATCAAGACTTGGTGTCCTTAATAAGAAAGGTAAAGTATATAGTTGTAGCATCTTATTGCATCCAAGTTTTGTGGATGAAGAAAATATTGAAGGATATCAAGGTAATGTATGATGAGCCCATTCCTATTTTTTGTGACAATACAAGTTCCATCCATATTTCAAAAAATATAGTGATGCATTGTACAACCAAATATATATCTATCAGGTATCACTCATTAAGAGAGAAGGTTGCAGATCAAGAAGTAAGATTGGAGTATGTTCTCACAAAGGAAAAGATTATAGATATATTTACAAAGAAAATTTAAAGATACATTTAAATATCTCAAATAGAAGCTTGGAGTTGTTTCCCCTCCTTCTAACTAGATGCATAGATGGTGCATCTATCTAGGGGGAGAAATTCAAGATATATCTTTATCTCTGGATTGATGATGACTACCTCTCAAGATGGAGCAGGTAGAAGGATGTTAAAATTTGTATAGAAAAGGAGAGCTTGTTTGTTGTTCCAAGAATAGTTGAATACAAGCACCCCTTCGCCCTTGATGTCAAAGGGGGAGAAAATTGCATATCATGTTAGTGTTTCCATCAATGCCAAAGGGGGATATTATTACAATCTTGTTACATGCATTGTCATTGATGCCATTGGTGTTTCAATTTGATGGTATAGCTTCTCATAAAGGGTAGCTACTCCTTATCATTGGAGACCCTAGGTCAGTGGCCAATGAATAGGAGATGATTAGAAAGCTTCTCCTCTACTCTTTAGGCTCTATAGGACCAAGGTGGGTATCCCTATATATTAAAACAAATCATCACACTACAATGGTGGAAGGCCTTTGATGGGCTAAATCATCTTCAAAAACTTTTGTATTATCAATGCTTTTTGGTAGTGTGGAAAGGAAAAAAAAGAAACATGAAATAAAATATGAACTAAGAAAGCAAGGAAACATTTTTTATTTAAAATTTTTGATTCTTCCCTAGCTTCAAAATTTGTAAATCTCCTTGACTAGTGCCTAATCCATGTAGAGTCAAGAATGAAATAAAATCCAACAATAGACCAACCATTTCTTCTCATAACCCTACTACATTTCAGTAGGAAACCAATGAAAGGACAACACCATCAGATTAATTACTAATCCACATTGCAACAACAATACCTCCACTATCTCTATGCTAGCAATTACTATAAGATAGGGGGACCAACCATGTCAAGGTACCATGTCACAGAGAGCCAAGAGCAGAGGGATTCCCTAGCTTACCTCACTCTAAAGGGATGTTTTGGGAATAGGGATCGAGAATGATGAGGAATATAAGGTTCATCAATCACTCTATAGATCTGAACTTTAGTTTGGCCTAGGCAAGCTAGTTTTTGGAGTCAGTATTGTGCCTTAGATAACTCTCTATCTGAGAATGGTGGTACAACTCTAGGATGTTAGCATGGTGTGTTGGAATCTCTTAGGTTTGTTGGAATCCATAGGGTCATAAAATAGTGGACACAACACAAACTACCAAAAGAAAAATTGACATCCTAGCTAGTAAATCTAGATGGTAAAAATGGAATGAGGAAGTGTAGGAAATGAAAACTAAAGTGATGAAAATAAACAAGAACTAGGGTGACGAAGATAATCTCATCAAAATGCATGTTCTCTAGCTAGCTCCAAAAGTATAATCTCTTACATAGAAGAAAGAGGGAAAAATTGTTGGGGTTGTATAGGGGCCTACCTCAGTCAAACCCCCATTTTGGTGTTTCCAACTCCACAGGAATATAGATAACAACACGATAGAAATATGCGATAAAGAAGTAAAGAAAAAAGGAATGCAAATAACACTACAAAACAATAAAGAGCTACTCAACCAAATCATAAAGGAGAGGAGAAAAACGTTACCACCTCCACCAATAACTCACTAGCTAAAGGAGGAGAAATAAGGCTTGAACAATCACCACAACCTCAACTGTGATGAAGGGAGGTGTTACAAAACATCAAGCCCATGCTACAATGACTTACTTCACAGTTGCTTTATGAAGTTGATAGAGTGTTGTTGTTGCAATGGAGTGTTGAAGTTCTATTGAGAGTGAAGTGAAGGATAAGAATGATAGAGAATGCAAAAAAGAGATGAATCAAAGATGAGTTGAATGAAGAATGGATGAATTTGAAGGAGAAGGAATAATCTATCATTTTCGAGGTTGGTTGGTCGAAGAGGGGCATTACAAATCAATCCCAATAGAAAGTGTAATGCCTCTATGAACTTCAGATGTAGGAATATGTTAGGGACATAAGAACACCACGTGGAATTCTACACATCACGTGGGAATCCATGACAAATATTCTTCTATTGACATAAAGGACAAACACAAATTGGAAGGAAGGCAGCTTGCTGATGTGGAATTTCACCTTCAGATTTGGCTTTCTAAGGTGAGGATGTGTAAAAGGGGAATTTGTGTAAGGGGTGCAAATTTTCTCCTATACATTTTTCCCCCAATTTAGTGAGCATGAATACTAATGAGTGCTTTGGTAAAGTAGATCGAAGAGGTAGTAGGGGGGTATGTGCAGGATCATGATGGGCCAAAAAGTGGCAATATGATGGGTATGTGGCTGGAAACTTATTTTTTACCGAAAATTGATGAAACAAAAATGGGTTTTAAAGGATATTCTTAGCTTTCCACCAATATAAATTATACTTTACTTTGAAATATTGAACAAGTAATTATTATTCATTTTAAATTTGAATTACTACTAAAGTCCTAATTCATAGGTTGATTGAAAAACATCTATAGCTTTCAAAAGGTATAACATTTTTTGAATCCAAAACATGCATCACATTCTATGCTTCACATACTATAGGATTAAAAAAATAAAAAATAAATTTCATGAAGTTTTGACTAAGTTAAGGTGGTTAGAGATACGAGTGTTTTATATTTTTTTAAAGTTGTCATAAAAAATTCATAATTAATTATTTACTTGGGAAAAAATTACAAAAAAATATGCATCACATTAGGACAAGTCCTCTACTTATATCTAAAAACTTATAAAAAAATATTATCATTTTATTATGGTTAGGGTGGTCAAACAAGCACCTACTTCTTCTTTTTTTCCTAAAATTTAAGTACTACTGCATTGAAATTTCAAATTCTCACCAAATAGATTTTTTTTTTAAATAAACCTAGTAGTTTAGAAACTACATTCAATTTGCTATAGATTCTATTCTTACATATTTTTGAAATAATATAGATGACTTATTCAATTTTTTATGTCAAGTTTCCTAACTCTAATTTTTTTGCCACTTAAGTGCCTATTTTTTCCATGATGATCCTGCACATACCTAGGGTTAGAAATGTATACCTAAACTGTCGAGGAAGTAAACCACAATCTGGAAAGCTTAAAAGTAGAGGGTAGGAAAAGGACTCCATAGCCCCACAAAACTATGAAGTTGTAGAATGATAGGGTCTTATAGGCCCACAGACCCATAAGGAGGAAACCCCCAAGATCTCTCACATGAAGGAAGCCTCAAGAAAGTTCCCTATAGTCAAACAAACTTGTAGGGAAGGTGTCCTCCAAGATCTCTCATATGAAGGAAAACTAGAGAAAGCATCGTACAGGCCCATAGACCTATAGGGGAGCAACCTCCAAGATCTCTCACATCGAGGAAGCTTAGAGGAAGCACCTTACAAGCCTATAGACTTGCAAGGAAGGTGTCCTCCATGATCTCTCACTTGAAGGAAACCTAGAAAAAGTTCCTTACAGACCCATAGACCTACAAGGGAGTGACCTCCAATATCTCTCAAATGGAGGAAGCTCAGATAAATTTCCCTATAGGTGTCTAAACTTATAGGGAAGGTGTCCTCCAAGATCTCTCACATGAAGGAAACCTAAAAAGGGTGCTTTATACACTCGTAGAAGTACAAGGGAGTGACCCCCAGGATCTCTAACATGGAGGAAGCTTAGAGAAAGTTCCCTACATGCCTGTAAACCTACAAGTAAGGTGTCCTCCAAGATATTTCACATGAAGGAAACCCAACAAGGAAGGAGACACTGAAGAGTTAGAAAGCGGCTTTATAGGAACACCTGCAAAGTGAAATGTTTACCCATAGATAGAACATGTCTGAAATCAACCACACATGCAAGTAAGTCGATAGTCACACAAACCATCAATAAGTTGGAAATTTTTTGAAGGGGTCCCTCGAGAACCCAATGTGAAAAGAGATGGGTATCCACTCAAGCGACACACTCTTTGAAAGTGCAGAAGAGATGTCTTTTCTCAAATCGATTCAACACCAAGGAATCCTTTTGAAATATGTTCACTTCATCAAGGAATTCAAAAGGAAGAAGATTCCCTGTCACGAGAGGAAGATCAAAGCTTCTTCCACCTCTTAGGAAAGTTTAATTTATTTCTTTGCGAACCCATGATGAAGGAAACACATTATGTTAGGGGTCCAAGTTGAGAATGCAATTCTTTGAAAAAATTTGCAAATATTCTTCCAAAAATATTTGTTGGAAATGAATGTATTTTCTAAAAATCAAAGTATTATAGAAAAGGTGTTGTCACATAGGAGAGGGAAAACTCAAGAAAATAAGAGAGAAAGATAAGAAAAGAGTGAAAAAGAGAAATAAACATAAACATAGGGCACAAGGGTGATCTGATATTTTGAGATCAGAGCTACTCATAAATATATATAAGTATAACAATAGTATATAAAATGAACTGTCATCATCCCCCTACTATATCAAACCATGTGAAGAATGCACAAGAAGACAAAGTAAAGATAAAAAATTGGGTCAACATGGAAGGGAAGTCTAAATTCCCCCAACACTTTGCATCATCCCCAATTTATCAAAAATCAAGCACAAACATGGAAGAATGATTATACAAAAAGAAGGTTTACAACAGAAAAACCACACCTGTATAAAAGCACCAACTAGGGTGACAAGGGTCATCTAGGAACACATAGCATGATCATGGGGGAACACACCACAACACACACACACACATCTAATCTAAAGATAAAGAAGGGGTCTCTCCATAACACTCATCAACCAAGAGGTCATTCGCTTCACACTCTATATCATCATAGGGGGAAGGAGGATGAGCTTGTAGTGGTAGAATATTAAGGGGAGAAGCTTCCAACCCTCCCACAAAAAGGGATAAGGAAGAAGTCCCCACAAGGTCTCCTCCACTTGGCTCTTGTAGACCTATGGTAAATGATTTTACAAAAATCACTAACAAGGCTAGAACTTTATTTAGAGAGTTAAACATGCACTTTTCTAGAGTGCCATGTCATACTTCAATGGATGGAGAGGGTTTTACCTGAGGTTCACCGCTAGAATCACCAAGTGACTCAGGATCAGTGACAAACTTATGGGAAGCTAGGGATGGTTCCATCACTAGGATAAAACAAGTCAACATAGGACCACCCTTCAAAGAAGGTGGGCTCCTCTTATGCCATCCATTGCTAGAAGGACCACTCTCCACCTTATGATCCATGAAGGAATATGAACTCCCCATAGACAAGGAAAGAGTTGTAGAGGAAGATGAGGAGGGTAAAATTATGATAGCTACCACCGAAGTATTTGACATATCCAAGGTCTTTGGGAGAGGAGTGATGTCTAGAAGGAACATCAACAAGGGTAGCTCAATCGAAAGAGCGATGAACACCTAAACCTTTTTACAGTCAAGAGTACTCACAATAGGAGCCATAAGCAATAAAAATGTTGATTTAATGGAAGCATAGGGGAGGAGAGAGGAGGAAATAGTAGGAGGCCCTAAATAAGGGGTGGTCATCTCATCTTCCTTCCTCTGTAAGGTGGCCTGCTTAACAATGAGAGCCTTTCACCAGCGTTTGCATTCACATACAAGGAATTGAAGACTCCTACTCATCCATGGGATTATCAACCATAATTTTTGTGTGCATAGGGATAGGCTCCTGAACAAGAGTAGGAGTAGGTTGAGAAGCAATAGGGAGATTCAACTCTAGTGCCTCATTAGTGGGCTTCTTCCTAGTTACAACTTTAGGAGTAGAAGCAATAGGAGGCCATGGAGGTTGGGACATAGAGGATTCCCCATAGGGACCTTTCTTCTTTCCATACCAAATGGGCCTAGGCTCCACGAAAAAAATAGGAAGCTTAAATGCATGACTCTTAGGCTTCCACCAAGCAGACACCATAGGATTCTCTTGTAAACATGAAATAGAATCAGATGTCACCACAGTAGGCTGAGAGGGAGCATCAATCTAAATAGTGGAAGAGGAAGAAGGAGAATCTCAAGACCACTTATCTTCTTCCCTTCTACATGCCTTGGTAGCATCACTATCAGCTTTTAAGCAATCCCTATGTGAAATAGCATAAGGCGATGGAGGGTATCTCACTCTCAGTGTTAAGCACCCTCTCTTGTAATTTTGATAGTTCTAGTACTAGAAGTCCTTCCTAGGTGGAAGAGGACCAATGGGCATAGGCCAAGAGTAATCCAAGGAGTAACTGTCATGCACGAACGGTATTTTGTAATTGTTTTCATTTATCACATGTACCAAAACCCTCATGAATGAATTTCAAAAGTTTATTCACAATTGAGGGAACTACATTCATAGCTACTAACCAAGGGATACCTAGCTTCACTCTGAAGAGTTCAAACCCTAGGATTATTTCAAACAAAAGGTTCATAGATTTGGCTCCAACTAGAACTAACAAGGCAATACTACCTAGACGAGATATGGAATTTTTTTCATGTGTGAAGATGGTGCTCATAGATGCATCATACCTAGTTTTATGCAGAAATTTTATTGGTATGATCTCCTTAGTTATGATATTTACTTGAGATGTTAGATAAATTAGAATACCTACTACAACGTTTCCATTAATTCGTGTAGGGGTGTAGAGAGGAGATGGTTCTCTATTAAATCCCATTGGTAGATCTTGTGAGGTTAAGGTTATACTAGTACCACTGCTCACATGCTACATAGAGGGGATAGGTTGTTGTAGGAAAGATGCCATCACATGCACTAAATGACACTCTCAAAAAGCCCCCCAAAGGTTACAAGATAGGACAGTGACCCAATTAAGGTTTCATTGCACAACACTTTTAGAACCTTACAATTACTCCTACTAGGGGTCATAGGTTGGGTTGTTAGGCAAAGGCCTCACAACACTCACACCTACAAAAATCCTAGAATACAAGAAAAGGAACTTTTAGTATCGCAAAATGGAACCAAAATGGTTTGTCACATTCACCACGTCAAGGCCCCAAGTCATGGAGATCCAAGACCGGAGGGCTGCCCTAACTTACCTCACTCTCAAGGGATGTTCTGGGAAAAGTGATCAAGAATGATTAGGACTATAAGGTGCCTCAATCACTCTATAGATCCAAACTTTAGTTTGGGCTAGGCGAGCTAGTTTTTGGAGTTAGTACTATTCCTTAGACAATAATTATTCAAGGATGGTAGTGCCATTCTGAAACATTAGTTCAATGTGTTGGCATCTCTCGGGAGCGCTGGTGTCCATACAATTAGAACAAAATGGACACAACACAAACTACTAAAAAAAAATGATAGCCTACCTAGTAAATCTGCATCATAAAAACAAAGCAAGGAAGTGTGGTAAATGAAGACTAAAGTGATAAAGAAAATAAACAAGAACTAGGTTGACAAGGATAATCTCACCAAAATGCACATTCATGAACTAGCTCCAAAAGTATGCTCTCTTGCACACAAGAAAGAGGGGAAAATTATTGGGGCTATATAGGGGCCTGCCTCAATTAGACCCCCATTTTGGTGTTTCCACCTCCACAAAAAACTAGATAGAAACATAATAGAAATATGTGATAACAAAGTAAATAAAGAAGGAATGCAAATATCACTACAAAAAATAAAGAGCTACTCAACCAAATCATAATGGATAGGAGTGAAACATTACCAACTCAACCAATAGCTCACTAGCTAATGGAGGAGAAGGAAGGCTTGAACAATCACCACAACCTCAAATAGGATGAAGGGAGGTGTCACAAAACATCATGCCCATGCTACAATGGCTTGCTTTACACTTGCTTTACAAAGTTGACAGAGTGTTGTTGCTACAATGGAGTGTTGAACTGTTGTTGAGAGTGAAGTGAAGGATAAGAACGCTTGAGAATTCAAAAAGAGATGGATCAAAGATTATTTGAATGAAGAATGGATGAATTTGAAGTAGAAGGAATAATCTTCCATTTTTCAGGGTTGGTTGGTCAAAGAGAGGCATTACAAATCAACCCCAATTGAAAGTGTAATGCCTCTACCAACTTCATATGTAGAAATATCTGAAGGACATAAGGACACCACATAGAAATTTATGTGCCATGTGCATATCCCCAACAAATATTCTTCTACTAACACAAAGGAAAGATGCCAAGTGGAATGAAGACAACTTTCTAATGTGGAAATTTTCCTTTGGATTAGGTTTTCTAAGGTGAGGATGTGTAAAAGGGGAATTTGCATAAGGGGTGAAAACTTTCTTCGATACAATTACACCACTCCTTAAATGATAGGAAAGCATTGAAATTAATTCAAATAGTGAATATGATTGAAGCATAAAAATAACCCTTGATTACTTTGATTCAAAAGATAATGTGTACAATATTTGGAGGACATGACAGATTGACATTTAGATTTGAGACAAAATACAATGTGTATTATAGTCATCTATTGTTATTATAGACCATAGCTTAAAGCATTTTTTATCTATCTCATAAGGACTTACCCTATTCAACTTGACTCAATCAAAGACCTACAACAAAAATAGAAAATAGAATTTTGGAAGGGAGACACTACACCAAACCCCTCATGTTGGAGAGTAGAAGTCCAAACCCAAAAAAAGACAACAAAATTTTTCTTTATAGTGAAAGCATCACTCAGATTGAAATTCAAAATCCTTAACCCTAACTCTAACTAAGGTTATAGGAAGAAGAACCCCAATTAGATTACAAACACCAAAATTTTCCCCCAAAACAAAGCAACAAAAAATCCATAAAGGCCCCTGACACATTGAGCACACCCCAACATAATAGTGTTCATGAATCTAGGTATGGTACTCCATGAAATCCATGATCAAAATCAGGAAAATAATACCCTGACAAAGAACTTGACCTCTATAACACATCAAGGAATAAATGGTGCCACTCAAAAATACATTTGGCCTAGAAGAAGCACCAAAATTTGATTTGGACCCATTATGAATTGATCTAGTAGCTAAAATGTAGATGTTCCATTATTGTTCTATCTTTACCATGAAATGGGGCAACTAGCTATTACACTTTGAATTTTGACTGTTAGATATGAGATAGACAACTGAGATTAGATCTTTGATGAGATTTAAAACATGACCATTGATCACTCCCCTGGAATTTAGGTCATTGATCGCCTAGAGACCACATAACCATCATTGAAGGTAAGGAAACATATCAGAGTGAGGCACCCTAGAGTCCATTGGATGCAATGAAAGCATACACCAGTCTTGACCCATGTTGGGTCCCACCATGCCACACATTACCTCGTCACTTCCCCTCTGAAAGATAGGAGATGTTGGCGGATCACTCATAGGCTAGTGGGGAATGATCAAGCTCAACCTGAACTACTTCATCTCAACTATTGATCTCGCAAGACTTAATTTTTGTTTCCTTCACATGATAATAAGCCCCACTAACTGATAAGACACGTGGCACCCGCCCACTAGCCCATTAGAATATTTTAACGAATATTAAAACCCGATAGGGGGGTGGGGAATTGTCAAGATTGAATCACTTAGATCCAACCACCTGTATTATTAGTGTAAACCTGGACATGCAAATGCTATCAACTTAAAAGTGGGCCTTGACTAGGTAAATAACACTGAGGTGAAATAGTTGCTTGACTTAGGGACAACAATCAAATATTTGAATGGGGCTACAACTGGGAAGGAAAGGTAAAGGGTCTAGTTAAATAATGACTACCTAAGGCATAAGTTATAACTTGGCCTATTAGGAACTAGGAAAAATAGGTCAATGAGTGGATACAACAAAATATCAAGGCATGGAACAATCAGGGTTTTAGGAGGGTTTAAGCCCTACACACAATTTAGTACCCTAAGTAGATACAATTATTGAGTTTCAAAACCTCAAGGATCACAAAAATTCAAAATTATCCATGGATTTTGCAAGAACCACCAGTGCCTTTAGTTGGGAACGTCTATTCAAGAGGAATAGAGTGAGAATTTACATCTCTGGAGATCAAACTATTGCAACCATTAGGCCATAGAGTCAACCCAATCTTACAAATGTTATTTGATATTCCTAGGTCACCAAATGGAAAAGGAAATTTAACACTTACCCTATCAAACACAAATTTGTTAAAGGAGCTAATCCCCTTCAACCAATAATTGTTTATATCACACCATAGTAGCACAAGTAGCCCCTTTCTTGCAAATTTTTTTTTTATTACCTTTGAACAAGTGATAAATTGATCCATGTTTGGCTTTGTTGTTACATGGTAACCACATCATATGGGCCACCTCATTTCCACCCATTTCATTTTATGATTTTATAGCAAGTGACAAAAAATAAGAACATTGATCAACACCATATGAAACCGCAATTTCCTCATATCTTCTAACCCCCTCATATGAACTAAGGAAAAATGGAAACACCTCCAATTCACATGGAAAAGGAAAATATGATATCTCATCATACTAACATTCAAAGGGAAACTCATCCTCAGATAAGTCAAACTAAAAAAATTGAAGCTCAGGCACACAAGGGATGTGATCAACCAAAAAATTACCACTCTATTCCTACTCATCAAAATTACAAGCAACATTCTTGGAGTTCTTAATGTTGATGTAGTTCTCATTAACACATTCATTCAAATCATGATACATTTTATGCGAAGATCTATGCTCTTCAAATTGTCTCTCTTCTTCAACCTCTCCACAATTTGTTGAAGCATATGTATCACAAAAATCAGAATCATGATGCACATCTATTGAAATTATCTCAACAACACTACTCTACCATGATAGATTTGAAGTCCACTACTCATGAGGAAGACTATGAGTTGCACCCCCTAGAAAGAATTTTTCATAGGAATCCATATGATTCATACAATCATACTCCTTAAGTGCAATCTCATCATAAATAACATATTCAATTGTATTAACATTTATATTTTCATTTTTATCTTCACATACAACTACATATATGCTATCCTCATGCAAAAATTCATTATAGAAGAATGTGAGAAATCAAACAATGGAGCAAGTTCTTGTTCATGAATTGTATCAACATCATATGCATGCCTGTCAAAATAAACTATCTGACTATATTCATCCAATGAATCTCTTGCACACATATCCTATTCTTCTTCCATTCTACTACAACAATCAACAAATTCATATTCCACACTTTCAAACTAGAAATCACCATTAGATCCATCATTGTTGCTTTCTTCCAATTGAAAATCATCACATGTACTATCACATTCATTTGGTACAGAGAGAAAAATCTCTACCTCTATTGTTTCAACATATGTAGGAGGTATGACATCAATTTTTTTATCAATTCATCATACCTTACATTTTTTTTCTCTCATAACAACCCTCATCTACATGCAATTCTTCTTTAGGATGCTCAAAAGTTGAATCTTCACTACTACAAGATGCATCGCTTTTGTCTTCCACTATACTATCCAGAGCCATTTGATCAATCTTAGAATAAGTACCATCACATAAATTAGATAATAAAATATATCCATATTTCCCTATCAACCTATCAATGACTGAAATTCAACTATCAATCTCTCTAACTCTAGAAGGCTTCCATCTTTGTGGCATTGTAGGTATACCTAGTTCAAGTATTTCACAAAATAAATCAACACATGCTATTTCATTCGACCTATCTGATTCTGGTATAGAAAACCAACATTCCATGAATTTATCATGAAATTTAGATGTGGATTCATTGTCATATCTTTCTATGTTCCATAATGCTTCTAAAGGTGAGAAATTTTCAACCTTAGATTCATACTCTTCTTCAACTTATTGATTGTGTAGAAAACTATTGTTAGAAAAAAAATCATTATTCACTTCACCAAACTAATCCATGAATATTTTTTTAAACTCATGCCATGAACAAATAAAATGCAAAGGAAGATGAAAAAACCAATCCTTAGCATCATTTTATAAAGCTCTTACAAAAAAATTCATGAAAACATCTTCTTCTACTATTTGGCATTTCACCATCAAATTAGTGAAATCTTGCAAATATCTTGATGTTGATTCATCAAAACCACCTCTAAGCTTAGGAAAACATTCATTTATCTCTTTTGGAATAATGTGTAGATAGCCATAGATTTTATCGAAATATAGAGGGTTATATATCTCCAAAGAAAAAGGTTTCCTTTGAGGATATGACTATGGTTAAGTCATGGTAGAATAGCTAGTAGATGGGGAGCCCATTTGGTTATACATTATTGCAAAATAATATCTAACCCTCTACAACTATCTACTTCAAAATATCCAATTTCTCAATTCCATTTTCAACTAGTACCTTAAAGCACTAAATAAGGAACACTATTTACTAGAACTTTGTTGTAGACCTTCATACAAGATGCTATAGTAGGAAAATACCTAAAAACTACTGCAACCAAATATTTTTATGATATAATTTTTTTGTAGAGTTTCCACCTCTTTGAAAGAGAAAAAGATCTTCAAGCAACAAAGAGCTCCTTCGAAGATCTAGGTATTTCTAAGTTCTCTCCACCAATAGAGTATAAGAATTCTAGAAACACCAAAAATGCTACAACAATCTCCCTCTTCAAGTATGCAAGTCCCTTTGAATCATTTGACCCAAAACTTCATAGAAAAAAATTTCTTGACTCTCCCAAATAGATATATCTCTATCTTCCTCAATGGAATCACCACTTCATGTGGCTCACAAAGAGGTAGAGCATATTTTTAGTTGCTCACCCAGAGATTCTCATACTTATTCTTTCTTCCCTAGTGGAGTCACCAATATATTGGTTTTTCTAGTAGATGGTCTAGATTCTCCTAAAGGGTAGCTACTCCTTATTCTTAGAGACCCTAGGTCAGTGGTCAATGAACAAGAGATGATTGGAAAGCTTCTCCTTTGCACTTTAGGCTCTATAGGACCAAGGTGGGTATCCTTATATGTTAAAGTAGATCATCACACTACAATGGTGGAAGTTCGTTGATAGGATAAATCATCTACTCAACCTTTTATATTATCATTGAATTTTGGTAGTGTGTAAAGTACAAATAGGAAACACAAAAGAAAATATAAACTAAGAAACCAGGGAAATGTTTTGGATTTAAAGATTTTGATTTTTCCCTAGCTTCAAACTTTGTAAATCTCCTTGACTAGTGTCTAATCCATACAGATTCGGGAATGAAATAAACTCCTACAACAGACCAACCATGGCTTCTCATAACCCTACTACCTTGTAGAAGAAAACCAACAAAAGGATAACACCATCACATTACTCATTAATCCACATTGCAGCAAAAATACCTCCACTATCTCTATGCAATAAATTACACCACTCCATGAATGATAGGAAAGCATAAAAGTAATTCAAACAAAAAATGTGTTTGAACCATAAAAATAAACCTTGATTACTTTGATTCAAAAGATAATGTGTATAATATTTCGAGGACATGAGAGATTGACATTTATTCCCTATCTATGTCATAAGGACTTACCCTATTCAACTTGAATCAATCAAAGACTTATAGAAATATAGAAAATAGAATCTTGGAAGGGAAACACTACACCAAAACCCTTAGGTTGGAGAGAACAAGTCTAAGCACAAAAGAAGACAACAAAATTTTCCTTTATAGTACAGGCATAACTCAGATTCAAATTCAAAATCCTTAACCCTAACTCTAACTAGGGTTATAGGAAGAAGAACTCAGATCAATTTACAAACACCAAAATTTTCCCCTAAAACAAAGCAACAACTAGGCCATAGAGGTCCCAGACACTTGAAGCACACCCCAACATAATGGCATTCATAAATGCATGTATGGCACTCCATGAAATCTGTGACCAGAATAAGGAAAAAAATACCTTGAAAAAGAACTTGACCTCTAGAAGACATCAAGGAATAAATGTTGTCACTCAATAATTAATTTGGCCTAGAGGAAGCACCAAAATTCAATTTGGAGTCATTTTGATTTGATCTAGTAGCTGAAGTGCAAATGCACCATTACCGTTCTTTCTTTACTGCAAAATGAGGTAGCTAGCCATTACACTTTGAATTCTAACCATTAGATATGAGATAGAAAATCAATATTAGATATTTGACAGGCTTTAAAACATGACTATTGATTTCCCCCCTTCAATTTGGGTCGTTGATCACCCAAAGACTGCATAACCATCATCAAAATGAAAGCAACATATCAGAGTGAGGCACCCTAGAGTCCCCTTGATGTAGTGAAAAAATACACTGGTCCTAACCCACTTTGGGTCCCACCATGCCAGATGTATCCTCCCCACTTTCCCTCTAAAAGTTAGGAGATTTTCGTTGGTCCCCTATTGGCTAGTGGGTAATGGTTACCCTAACCACTTCATATCAATCATTGATCTCATAAGACTTAGTGTTCACTTCCTTCACATGATAATGGACACCACTAACTAATAATACACATGGCGCCCACCCACCAACCAGTTGGAATATTTTAATGAATATTAAAACCCTACGGGGGATTAGGGAACAATCAAGATTGAATCACATAGATCCAACTGCCTGTATTAAAAGTCTAAACCTGCACATGCAAATGTGAGCAACATAAAAGTGGGCCTCAACTAGGTAAATAACACTTAGGTGAAATTCTTCCTCGACCTAGGGATAATGATAAGATATTTGAATGGGGCCACAACTAGAAAGGCAAGGTAAAAGGGCCAATTAAAGAATGACCACCTAAGACATAAGTTATAACTTTTCCAACCGAGAACCTAAAAAATGGTTCAATGAGTAGATAGAATAGAATACCAAGGCATGGAACAATTATGGTTTAGAAGGATTTAAACACTATACACAATTTAGAACCCTAAGTAGATACAATTGAGGAGTTTCAAAACCTCAAGGATCACAAAAATTCAAAATTATCCATCAATTTTTCAAGTACCACCAAATTTCCATAAAATGGAGATTGTTGCATATTTTTTCTTCTTAAAGGTGTTATCTCTAATGTCAAAAAAGTGGTAGTGTGTGTCAATCAGTGTGTTCATCATAAGTGTTGTGAATTATTGTATTCTATTTCCTTCGATGTAAAACATTGCAGAAAGCAATGAAATAAAGCATGAAAGGGTTTCATGCAGTTAGTAGCTTAGGGAGTCATGTTGAAGAAGCTTGGGAGAATGCTTTGTATTCATCTAATTTTGAAGATTTGGCCCTTTGGTTTGGAATTTAGAAAAATATAGGTTTGAAGTGTGTATTTTCCCATTTTTAGAACATGGAAGTTATTACAAAAGTTTCTAGAGTTAGCAAAGTGAAGATTGTGTTGTGACAGTCAAGAAGGTTCTGAGGAATGCTCCAAATTACTCTACAGTTGATGTGGATTTACAATTTGGAGAATGAACTAAAATTTTGTATATGTTTTCTCATTTTCAAGTTTTAGGTGTTGAGGTGTACCACAATTATTTTTCAATGTACTATATCAGGACTGTGTTTTCTATGTTTGCAAGAGATGCTACGTCTAGTGTTTGTTTTCTTGCACTTGCATAATGTTGTGTGAAGCTATAAAAGGAGCGAATGAGAACATTTTTGAATATAATTTATTATTTGTAATGTGATTTGAATGATGTTCTCTAGTCTGTATGGTATTGTTTGTGGTTTGGAGTTAATGCATGGAAGGTTAAGTGTTTGTTGGGCCAACATGGCATATTGAGTTGTTTATGCCAAGTTTTTGTTGTGTTCACCTATATGGGAATATGTGATAAAGTAAAATAGGTCATTATTATCACTTTTCTTGCACTACATTCAATTTCCATTTACCACAAATGTTTTGGATCCAACTTATTATGGCCATTGTATGTTTCATGTCTACACATTTCATCTTGGTTGACAAGGAGAAATTTCTTGAATCTTGTACATGATATAAATGTAAGATAAAGTATGTGATAAATTGTGATGTGATTTGTTTGAGTATGGTATGTGTTATTTTCCAAATGTAGTGAGATGAAGGAAAAAGAATATGTGTGAATGTGCAAAAAATTATATGAAGTATGATTAGTATAGTGAGTCAAAGGGAGAAGTGTAGGAGTGAGTGCTAAAGGTATTGAGACAAAGGAAATAGTGTGTTGTGTGAGTAAGAAAGTGTTTGTGTTGAGAATTATTGTTAGAAGTAGTGAGCTAAAGGTAACAAATGTGTTGATTGTTTTGGTGTTGGTTGATCACCATAATTCATCAAGTTTTGTATGTTGAAGTTGTAGACTCTTCTTGTAAGTGTTTTATTTTGTAGGGAGTTGTAAAATTCCTTAGGTTGAAGCCATAAATCTATTTTGTAGGGAGTTGTAGATTCATTTGGGTTGCAAACCATAAAACCTGTTGTAAATATTGTTTTATTTTGTGAGGCTATATTTCAGATAGTAGCTTCAAGTAGCTTTCTCATCATGGTTTTTTCCTTGTAGGATTTTCCACATAAATCTAGTGTTTTGGTTGTGTACTTGTGCTTTGAATGCTTTATTTGTTTAAGGAAATAATAAGCTTTGATTGATAACGTTGAATTGGATTAATTATGGGATATATTATTTCACCCGACTCTCAGTATATATGTGTGTTCTAAGGAGAGAACCTTGTATTTATAGGCTTGATTAAATCACTACTTGTAACTACCTTTTTTAAATACATTTTTTTTTAAAACAATAAACCTTATTTTTTAAAATTCACGTCATTTTTCTAGAAATAATGTTCTTTCTCTAGCTTTTATTTACCATACGTTACATAAGTAACTTTTACAAAAAGGTAACATGTAACACATAACTATGAAGAAAGACCAAGTCATTAATATTTTCAATATAGTTATCCACCTTTACTTCTTTATTTTTGATACTTTTTGAATATTTTCTAGCACTCATTCTTGTCTAAACTTATCCTCTTCATCATGTAGTAGGAACTAGCACATAGCTCATCCTTCCTTTGAAATTTATTTATTTTGGGTGTGTGTTCATTCTTCTTCTAGAAAGAGTCTTTGGGGTCAATAGGGAGAACTTAGAGTTTCAACATTTGACTAAATTATTTATATTCACCCTGAACATTTCAAGACTATTCATATTTTTCCCCAACAAGAACACCAATTTCTTGAGCATTTTTGAAACTTAATTTAGCATTCCCACTAATTATTTCATTTATGTTACTTTTTCTACTATCAAATTTTATCACAATCATATGAAATTTAAGTTTATAATAAACTCCACATTCACCACCTCCTCTTTCTTGTAAATTATACTGTCTATTTTTGTTAGTTACATTTGGACTTATAACAATCTCACCATCTAGCTAGTTGAGAACATAAAACTTACATCTTTCCATTTGAAAATAATAAGAAATTATAAGTCTCTTGTAATCTTCCTATCTTAATGTCTTAACACAAAATTAATTTGGAAATTAATTCAACAACATATGAACACAAATATCACTTTGATAGCATTAAATTTATAACCACCTATATGACATATCAAATACAACTCACTAAGACTAATCTGAAATGATATACAATATTCCTCTAGATCAACAAAGGTATTACTATCTTCCTTATAGATTCCTTGAATCTTAGATGCAATCCCTAAATGGGAATTCCTTTAAGAACCAAAGGGGTTTTATACTCTTATCCTAGTGACCATTTTATTTCCATCCAATTATCACAACTCCTATAGTTTTTCATCCATAAAATTATTTTGAACATAAGTGTCCCTAAATAAAAAAGAAAGATATAATAATATGACACATATTAAAGGAATTTAATCTCTATATTTGTATTCTAACACTTTCCCTCAAGGAACTAGTTGGCCATAAGCCAAAGTGGTGCCAAAACCCATAATTTTAACTTCACACACTACACCAAGTTGGCCTTAAGGCCAAAGTAGATTATTTTGGAATTAGCATGCCACCCTATAGACCTATCCACATGCTTACATGGACCCTTCCATCTCCCTTAAACTTCATAATTAATGCACCATGATTTAGAGGTGTTTTAACCATTAAGCTTGTTGAAGTAGGTGCTAGTTGCTCAACACAATAATCTTTTGATAGCAATATCTTTCTGTTATTGGATCCGTTTCCCTTAATATTGGTATATGATGTGTATGTGTCATTTTAGATACTATACATGTTCCAAATCACAAGACACAATATGTTTGGTATAGTGAGTCTCAAATAATGATATCATGATGGTGATATATTTTTGATATATATTCCTTTTTCCATGGGCTCTCGATATGATGTGTGGGTGTTATTTTAGATGTTATATCCCAAACTACAATTTAAGAGGATGTTTTGTGAGAAAATGTGATAGGATTCTTGGATTTCACTCTTTAAAACTTTGTTTTCTTAGAAAAGAGGACATGGCAAGTCCTCCAGTCTCAAGATAGTTTTTCCTCAAGAAATGAAAATTGGGATGTTCAAATATTGCATACCCTTACCAAGTAGCATATTCTAGGGGAAATTATTCTATTGGATAAGATACTCCATGATACTCATGTTTCTCATTTTTTTGACTCTAGTATTAATCATAACTTCTGAGATTAGAATGAGATTCCCTTCATCATATAGTGGGGGTAACTCCCCTATAAGGGTAGTATGCAATCCAAGAGACTTTCATAAATATGATACATGGAATACATTGTGAATTTTACTATCAATGGGAAGCTCCATCTTATATGCAACTTATCCAGCCTTCTTAATTATCTTATATGGCCTATAGAATTTAGGCTTGAAATTTTCTAATCCACTTGACTTGACAAAAGGTTGTTTATATGGTTGCAATATGATAAATAACATATATCCCACCTGAAATGATCCCTCTGTGCATTTCCTATATACATACATCCTTTTATTATTTTGGGTGACTTGTAGATGATCCTTGAGAGTTATCAAAATATCTTGACTTTGATTAACCAAATATCTTGCTACTAGAACTCTATAAAGGTCATTGCATCATATTCATAGAGTGCTCTGAATGGAGACATGCCAATGGAAATGTGATGAGGATTTTTGTAGCAATAATTTCCCAAATATAGACACTTTATCCAAGCCACATGTTGACTTGTGGAATATTTCCTAAGCATCCTTCTATCAACATGTTTACAATTGTAGTTTTCTCATCAATTTGCTATTATAGCTTCTACTAGTGGTGAGGTTGGTTCCTATTAGATGGAATAAATCCTTCTAAAATTCACTAAGGAAATAGATGCCTTTGTTGTTGATAATGTTTTTGGGTAGCCAATGCAACTAGATTTTTTTTTTGAAGAATATATCTACAACTTACAGAGCTTTGTATTTACTGGAGATGGTAAAGAAATGAGCATATTTTATTAATACGTGAACTACAATATATAAATCTAGTATTTCCCTTGCACTTTGAGAAATATGATAATGAAATCCATGGATATGCTTTCCCATTTTTTTTCTAGAATGGGAAGAAGCTATAATAGTCCCAAAAAAAATTCTCGCTTTCCTTTGTTTTGTTGACATGTGACACATTCTTGGATATGTGGGAGGACACACTCCTTAAGGACCTTCCAAGAGAACCTTTCTCTAATTTTTTTGGGAATGAGGAATACTCTATTCTTGAATAGAATCAAACCCTCCAACACCACATGTACCAATCATCCTTTTCTATGCCTTCTAGAATTCCAATAACAAAAGGATATTTGGCATATTCATCCATGATTGAATTCTTCTAGTCTATTTATGTGATGGTCACATGAAATAGAGTAGGTCTCATAAAATTTTCATCCATCATAGTATTATTTTTTCCTTTGAAATATTCAATATCAAAATCATATGCTTGAATTTTACTTACCCATTTTTGTTTCCTATCATTCAAATTTTGTTGCCTCAAGAACTTCAGGTTGTTATAATCTAATTTGATCACAAATATTTAGCACAATAGGTATTACTGAAGCTTCTCTAGGGTATACATTATGATAAGAATCTCTTTTTCATATATGGAATATCATCTTTCATTAGCTATCCACTTCCTACTTTCAAATGCTATGGGGTGTCCCTTCTAGGAGAGAAAAAATCCTTCATTAGAAGTGTTACATTATACAACAAATGATATTAAAAAAATAGGAATTTGAAGAACCAAACAAGAACTCATTACCTCTTTTAGCTTTCCAAAATTACTTTATTCTTCCTCTATCCATTTAGAGGCTCTTGCTTTAGTCATATTCATGAGAGGTGTTGTATGCCAAGAATTTTTTTTTGACAAACCTTCAGTAATAGATACATAGTCCAAAGAAACCTCTTTGTTGAAACAAATTTGTTAGACGTGGCTAGTCCAAGATGGCTTGAATCTTCTATTGATCAACCTAAAATCCTTTAGAACTTATTAAATTTCCTAGACACAATCTATTTGTTACCAAAAATGCACATTTGGACATCTTTGAAAAGAGAGATTATTGCTCTAGAATTCCCAAGACTATATCCAGAGGATTCAAATGCTCTTCCAATGCTTTGCTATAGATTAAAATATGATCAAATTAAAACAATATAAACTTCCTCAAATTCTTACCAAAAGAATGGTTCATGCATGATTGAACAGTCATTAGAGCATTAGTGCGACCAAAGGGAATAACCAATAACTCAAAATGCCTATAGTGACATTGGAAAGCAATATTTTGTACATCCTCTTCCCTCTTCCAAATATGCTAGTATTTAAATATAAAATAAATCTTTAAATGTACACCATACCATGTACCTCATCAATCAACTCATTTATCCATGGTATAGGGTATCGGTTATTAATGGTCATTTTTAATTCCTATTAGTATATGTACATTTGCAAGGTTCCATATGTATTCTTTACCAACCCTACTGAAGATATGAAAGGACTAGAGCTTGGTCTGATGTAGCCCATATCCAATAGCTCCTCTATTTCATTCTCTATATCCTCATACATCTAGGGATGTGGGTAAAAGTGGTCATAATCATATTTCATTTTGGTTCAAGTTTTCTAATATGATAGAAGCATCTATTTGGTAGAAATATAGGAGGTATATCACTAAAAACAAAAGTATGCTTATCCAAAATCTTATGTACATCAATATGAATTTGATAACTCTTACCTCTAGAAGAATATTTTGAAATAACCAAACAAATAGCAATCTGAGCAACTTGGTTCTTCTATAAAATCCTTTCAATTCTCCTAGTTAATACTACTTATGGACCTCCATTAGCCATTCCCTTTAGAACCACATCCTTACCATTAGATTTGAACTTCAATTCCATTTTTTTATTGTTTGTAGTATACTCACCCAATAAATGTAACCACTAAACAGCCAAAATTGCATTAATTTCATCCAACCCAATAACATAGAAGTCATGAGGTACCTCATGATCTCTAAATTTTATGTCTAGCTTTGAGACTTTCTCCTTGTAATTTTAGTTATATGCATTTTCCATGGTGATAGTGAATCCTTTAAAAATTTCCATTTTATCCTTCTTCTCTTCACCATTCCTTCATCAATGATGTTGTGGGTTGCTACATCAATTTGAATAGTTACTCTTTTCCTAGACAAGACTCTCTAAACCTTGAAAGAGTGGTATCTATGTGCACTAGATGGGTAAAAGCACAAAGTTGTGACACACTTTATAAAGGAAATGGCCAACACTAATCCAAATTTTAAACCTGAATCACTAAACAGTGGCATATATGTTTTGAATTTTGAAATGATGTAAACTAGTAAAATATGTATTTTTTAGTATATTTTATGCTTGTATTTTAAAAATAAAAATAAAAAATTATTTTAAACTAGTTTTTAATAAATTAAAACTATAATTTATTTGCTAATAAAATGTTGAAAAATGAAGTTTCATGAGACATCAAAATTTTTATAGTAATTTTCTTTTTCTTTCAATTTTTTTGTGTGTACTTATAACTTGAAACTTGAGTGCATGGATACACTTTTTTCCAATTTTGGTAAATATATATTTTTAAATAAATATTAAAATTTGCATGAATCCAAAAAAGGTTGTTTCCATGGGACATCAACTTTCATATTAAATATTTATCTAAAATGGAAAAAAAATTATACCATCTTGAAATAGATTCTTTTATCTAGTGCATCATATTTTTTTCTATTTTTTTAATAAGTTTTAATATTTTTCCTTGGCATGGTAAACAACCTAATATTTTGTGTTGATAACCTAATTTTAGTAAAAAAAAAAAAGTAAAATATAAATAATTATTAAACTATTAAAATAAATATATTTTTGAAAACTACACTTATGGATCTACAAAAGGGTATTTCTTATATTTTAAAAAAATGTTATTTACACTAGTAGGAGTTATTGAAACTTCAAGTTTTTTGAATAATTTTATTTTTTTGGTAAATTGGACTCAAAGTGGTGCTCCATATATTTTTAGCCAACAATTTTAGTTGCAAAAGTTGTGGAAGTATCTAACATTTCTAGAATGAATCTTACTAGCTCATATGTTTGACCAAAATTGATGTTTAGATAGAAATACTTAAATTCAGTTGTGCTAATAAGTTGGTTGAAAGTGTGACACAACTTTTTTCTTTTACCCAGATAGAGATGCTAGTATACCACCATTGTCTTGCTCCTTATCTTCCTCCCCTAGAAGGGTGTCTTCCAAATCATGAAACTCTTTGGACCCATCAGATTCTATTTATTTGTCAGAAAGAACTTATATAGTGAAATTTCCCCTTACCAAGACATCTATGTCCCTAAACCCATGGTTCTATGCAAGATAAACATTTTTACCTCTGAAGCTCATTCCTAGTCTCTTCATCAACCCTTTTTTCCACATTAGGAGTTGGATTTTTGGGTGTCAGTTTCAATTCATGTAGTAGTCTATTCTAAAAGCCACCATTATGGTTCCATGTATTGGTTTTTTGGGTGAGAGAAAAAATTGTTTGGATCAGATGCCTCAAGGGTTAGATCCATTTTAATAGCCTCTTGTAAAGAGATTGGTGCAAATTATTTCATAAAAATCTTAAGAGGCTCAGTGAGCCCTATAATAAAGAGATGTACACTCCTCTTTTTTGATAATTCAAGCACCATCACCACCACTTCTTGAAACTCCATTGTATAGTCATCTACTGAGTGATGTTTGATCATGTCCAACTTGTTATGATGTTATTCTTCACCCTTCAAATTAAATCTATCAAGAATTAACTTTTTGAATTCATCAAATTTGTGTATTTGATCATGGCCTTGAGTGGTAGAACCATGAAATCACCATTCATAGGATTCCCCTTCGACATGTAAAGAGGTAAACTAGACTACATCTTTCTCTATGATATTATTAAGAAAGAAATAAGTTTCCATCTTTTGCAACCATGCTCTAGCTAAGATCTTATTACTCCCATAAAAAAAAGTTGTGGAAATTTTTCCCAACTTATGCTTTAGGTCCTTTATTTTATATAACCCTTTCCTTTGTGAATCACACTTCCTTGCAAACTCTATGTATTGTGTATATAAAATATCTCTGATTTGATTTTTTTTATAAGAATTGGTACTCACCATGCCATCTATGAATATGTTTTCAAGTTAAATGCACTATTGTTCACATGTTAACTTTTCTCTTGTTCAATTTCTAGTAGGAATATGTTCCTTGGAGCCCCTAATAGAATATTATTTATTACATCATACTTCTACCAATGTTTGATGAGGTCTCACACTTCTGAATGTTGTGATTTAAATTTCCACCTAACATCTTGTCTACCAAAGTTTTCAATACATCTTTTGTTCTACTATGGTTGTTGGTATATCCCTTCACCATATTGTAGTCTCTTGAATTTCTATAATTGTTTCTTTAAGTATTTCTTCATCTTCTGACATCTTTCTTTTTTGTAGGTTTAAGTTTCCTTCTTGATCCAATTTCTTCAGTTCTCTCCTCTAGTACCTAATGTCCCTTTCGATCAACATCAGTCATTAGGAAAACCCCATAGGCTATTATAATCATGCTCTAATACTACTATAATATTCCTAGCATAAAATTTTAACACAATTCTAAGTTTTAAATTGAATAGAATAACATATGAACACAAATATCACTTTGATATAATGATGAAATTTATAATTCTAACCATATATATGATATATCAAATACAAATCACTAAGAATCATCTAGAATGATATTGAATTGTATTTTAGATCAACAAAAGTACTAATATCTTCCTTATAGATTCCTTGAAGCTCAAATGAAATACTTTAATGAGAATTCCCATAAGAATCAAATGGGTTTCATCCTGTAATCCTAGTGATGGTTTGGTTTTTGTCCAATGATCACAACTCCTACATTTTTTTTGTCCACATAAGGATTTAGAACACAAGTATCACTAAATATAGAAGAATGAAATAATAATATGAAATCCATTACAAAAATTGAATCCCTATATTTGTATGTTAACAATTTGCCTCAAGTAATAGGTCAGTTATAAGCCAAAATGGTGCCAAAGCCAAAAATTTAAATTTCACATGCTAGACTAGGCCAAACCTAAGTCACCCTAAAAACCTATCCACATGCTTCCCTATCTCCTTCCATCTTGTTTAATTTTCACAATTGATGTCTCATGATCTAGAGGTGTCTTATCCATTATTCATATTGAAGTAGGTGTCAGTTGCTCGAAAAAGTCATCTTACTATAGCAATATCCTTTTGGTACCAGATCTATGTCCCTTGAGATTATGTTATGATGTGTAGGTATCATTGTTTATCCTATGTTCCAAACCACAAGCTAGAATGTGCTCCTAGGGAGCAATGTGGAGGAATACTCTGAAGCAATTCTACTCTAGTACAATGAGGCTAGACTTGAAATCTTCTAATGGCAATAGCTTTCTGATATATGATAATTTTTCCATGGGATTTGGATATGATGTGTGGGTGTTATTGCAGATGTTATATCCCAAACTACAAGTTGGGAGGATCTTTTGTGAGGAAATACAATAGGATTCCCAAATTCCACCCTTTAGTTGTTTTCCCCAAAAAGGGGACATAATAGCTCTCCATAAGGATGAAAAGCTCAAGTGATACAATGGTCCCATACATTATTACATCAAACATTGAAATAAAGAATAAAAGTTCAACAACATTTTGACCTTCAAGTACATGAACTATAATTGTAGTTGTCAACAATTAACACCTTCCATGAACCTATAGTGTAAGAAAAAATATCCCTTTTTCACAATTAATTTGGGAATGATTAACATTAAAATGAACCTAATGTTTCCTTGATCTAGTGTTGTAATGTGTTTTACACATTCACATTAGGTTTAGCCCCCTTTTAAGCTAAATAGACCTATTTTTTCCTTAATTTAGTGTTGTAAGGTGCATTTATTTACACCTTCACATTAAGTTTTAGGCCCTCTTACATTTATGGCCTTCATACCATCATTAATATGCCTCTAAGACCTTTTATTATGTATCCCAAGGCTTATTTCAACTAAGATTTGGACATAATCAATAAATACACTTAATATTTTAACCCCTCAACATTTCCTTTACCCAAAATTCCCTAGTGGGACCCATATTCCACCTTGGGTGTATGAGTCCCATCCAAATGGGACCTATATTCCACCTTGAGCATATGAGTCCCATTTAGCCCCTTTTAGGGTTTTAAGTTGGAAATCAGGGTTTTGTATTCAAATTTCATGAATATTGGCATTTGGGATCTAATAAATGGTAAGTTAGATGGAAGTTCCTATATAAACAAGGTTATTTAACTCATTTTCACCTAGCAAGTTTACAAATGACCAATAAATAAAGATTCAAGGATCCTAAGACTTCAAAGGAGCATCATAGATTATTCAAGAGCATTTCTAAGGAATTCAAGGGTAGATTTTGTCATCATGTCAAAGACATAAACCATCAAGTATGTTGTTGAGCTAGTGTTGTGATGTAGCATTCAAGATCCAAGTTAAGCATTGTTCAATATCTATTTCAAGATAGGGATCAACATTATTCATGGCCACTTCATGTTAGATCATAGATTTAAATTTGAAGACATTATTCAAGGTATTACTATTCATGTTTCATCTTCATGTTTCATTGTTTCATCATAAGGTTTAATTACCTAAATGGGGTTTGACCAATGAAAACCCCTATTTCCTAACAATCAACAAGTTTTTCTCTCTCTCACTCTCTACATGTGTGATTGTAGATCTAGGTATTTCAAGACTTGAAGATCCTTTAGAGACTAAGTTACAAGATTGAAGAAAGTTGTCAACGTTGTCATAATGTTGTCATCTTACTTGCATAATCATAGAAAGTCACTTATAGGTTACAATTTAGTGTTTCAAACTCAGAGATTTGGTAGGAGAGAAGCTACAACAAAGTACTAGATGATACCCAAGTTTCAAATCAACCCTAATACTGGGACTAAATTTCCACTTGTGGTGTATGAGACACAATATACTAGATTTTAGACAGTTCCAGTAGATCCTAAGTTGCCAATTCTAGATTCTAGTTTTTGTCAAAAACCCTAAACTAGGAATAAATTTCCCCTACTGGTGCATGAGTCCTAGTGTGCATTAAAATTTAGTATTTTTAGGATTTCAGACCCTCATTCAAGCCTCTTCAATTTCTAGGTGCACCTCTATACTTTCTTAGTTTGTTGTTATGATTTGAGTTTCTAGGTCATTTACTTAAGTCTTGCATATCATTTAAATTTATTGTCATTCCAAGCCGTAGCTTGGTGGTGAACCCCCTTTTAGCCTCAAATCACACCCTAGGGTACCCTTCTAGTAGATCTCTTTACCTCATTCCATTCTTGGATTGAGATCTATAGGGTTTCCTTGAATGAAACTTGAAGGAAATTGGTTGTTCTATCTCTGAAAACATGGAACACCTATTTTCTTCATTTCAGAACCTATAGTGATATTCCATATTATCTTCATATTTAATAGAGGCTCATTATATTTCTAATAAAATCAATAAATAAACTGCATAAATTTATACTTATATTATTATTTTTGCTATTCAAAATAACTCATTTTATGATCATCACAAACCGTTATCATCTTCACATAGAAATTATGCATTCTTGAATTATTCAAGAACTTCATTTTTCTACCCATTCAAAATCCATCAAGTGTTTCCTTTGGATCATTATTGCTCTAATCTATAACTTGAAACTTTTTCTATAGAGGATTGGAAATAATTAATTTGAAGTCCCAATGTTTGCTAATAGCTCGATACTTTAACATTTGTGTAGGTGCACCTTCCCTACCAATTTATTTGTTGGTGTTCATCAAATCCTTTCTTTCTCCTTGCATAGTTCATGCATTTCCTACACTAGAAACTTCTCTAGGTGATATATGATTGGATGTTTGGTTTAAAATCAAGCACATTATTTCTAATTTGAGGCCCTAAATTTTTCTTTCATTCATCAGAACGTTTGAGTCCCTTTAGAACTTCTAATTTTAAATCCATGTCCACATCCTTTAAGGAATGGTGGTTACAATTTGACATTTATCTCATCCCTATTTGGTCCCACAAATCTTCTTTGGTAAGTATTTCTTTGTGAATATTATACCTCTCACACATCTTCCCTAAGGATTTCTTCATCTTGCATCTTGTCAAAGTTCCCCTTTTCTTCAATCACAACATTGGCTAATTATTTTATAGTTCTTTCTTTTAAATGCAACTCAAACCCAACTTTGGATCTCCTTGATAATTATAATCATTCATCTTTCCAAACTTCCCATGACCTTTTTTTTGAAGCATGAGTGTCTTTTCATTTCTTTCCACTAAATATTATAGCTTTCTTTACTTATAAAGCTAAGTTGATATTGATAAACACCATGTTGCCTTTTATGGCCAATCACACTTGATTGAAAGCTTATAAAACCTATTCTTCCACATTGCTTTTCTACACATTGACTAGGGTAGCTACAATGACATCTAAATTAGAATACATCTCTTTGATGCATTCTACAAAAAAATTCATGTCCTTTGTCTTTGTTTCCAAATTTTGCATACATGTCAACCTAGCCACTCACTATAGTTTGTAGATCCCTCCTTCAAGAGAGATTTAATTATCTCTTCAAACTCACCCCTATAATTTACTCTAGCCACTAAGGTTTACTAGCATGTTAATGATAAAGTCTATATTGTCATTAAAGTAGCCAACACATTCAAGAAGATCAATCATCGACTATAAGTGTAATGCAATAAGAGTTACCCTTGAGATTAAATTATGGAAAATCATCATCTAGTAATTTTTCATGATTGCATGCTCATAGAAAAAAGAAATTCCAAAATTCGTTCATTAATTCAAAATGTGCATATCATAAAATCATTACCATCCATGAGATGAAATTTCTTTTCAGGCATTATATTATACACTTTGCATGCCTTTTCTATGCTTCCATATTTAACATACACATCTACTAAAGCATTTCCATCTATAATATCTAGCAAAAACATCTTTCATTATGTTATATAAGCTTCCTATTATTGTGTAGGTAGTGAACATGGGTTGGGCTTAAAGAGAACACACTAATGCTTGAATTCTTACGTGGCTCTGGGTCCCACTCTTACACTATTCAGTCAGATTCTCTATTTTATTTTTGTCTTTTGTTTCCCATTTTGTTTTCCACTACACTCCTTTGAATCTCAATAATCATGGTCACTGCAACTTCCACCCAATCCAACTATCACACTCATTGATAATGAAACTGACATTTAATATTGAACTTAAATTTTGAATCTACCTCTCCCACTCATGTAGAAACAAGAGGATTTCTAGTGCTCAAGATATTCCTTTCGGGCTCATGTCTGAAATATTCACTCTAGATTCTAGAATCTCATCACTTATTGAAAGAAAAAGATGAATTGATGTCTCTTTTAATCTTTTGTTTCTTCTCATGGAAGCCTAGCTTTAGATGTAGGTGAATCAATAATTTTGAATGTTCTATGTACTTGTCTTGCACTCTTAGGATTTTCACCTAAACAGAGACAAGTAAAACTCCAAAATTAAGGTTGTTCACTCAAATAGAGGAATGTATGATGTAATTAAAGACTAAATAGAATTATCTAAATCTATCTAAGTGATGAAATTGATTGATTATGAATGCAAAACTGATAAAATATGCAATGTTTGAAAACATGATTAGGTATTCAAAAATGAACTAAAAACATGAACAAATGCAAACACAATTGAATGAAGTTTTTTAGAGTGCACCTAGAAGTTTATTACTGATTTGGGAAGGTTCTAAAAACTAGTAGAAATCATTTTAATTCACCAGTGGGACTCATTCGCCACTGATGGTGAATCAGTCCCCCTACTAGTAAAAACACCTGAAACTGCTTTCCAACTATAGGGAACTAGATTCTGACAAAATCAACCTTTCCATCCTTTAGGTGGGACTCATTTGACACTAATGGAAAATCATTCATCAAAAAATATACAAATTCAAGAGTCATTCTTGTAGATTCGGATCTATACTTGTCTTCTTATTGGGTTGACGGAGTCAAATATACAAAAAATAGACTGCAAGTTGTCTCCAAGCTTGAACTAGGGTTTGGTTGACTTGAAACACTTTGTTGACTTATTTACCACATTTCAACACTTATTTTCTTGATAAATATGCATGCAAAAGTCTACAAACACACATGCAAAAGGGGGAAAATTGTTAAGGGTTAGAGTATAGGGATTTTCCTTGGTCAAATCCTACTTTAATAATCAAATCCTTAATAAAGAAATGAAATAAAATTAACAAGGAATGATGAATAAAAAACATGCAAATGTCCTAAACTCACCACAACCTTGTTGAAGAAATCTGAAGATATGTCAATGGTTGCTCCAAGATACTTGATTCAATGATCCTTTGATAGAATGAATGCTAATTGATGTTGGATGAGTGAATGCAACTAAATCAGTGAATACTTGGATGAATTAGGAGTAAAATGGGTAGAAAAACAATTATTTATACACTCGTATGCCCTAATAACCCAATGATACCTCATCACAGGCTGACATAAGGTCTTTTTGAATAAAAACTTGAAAGGAATTTTGAATTATTTTGAATTTGGAGCGAAGAGGGACTCATTCGCCACCCATGGTGAATGGGTCCCACTCTAGGCTTGTAAGTGGGTGTTAGGAATTAAGTTGCATTTAATGTTTTTTTTTGGGTTTAATAAAAAATACACTTAATTAAGTCTTATAAGTGCATTTAGTGGTCAAATAAATCATAAGAAAGGTGTAGATAGTGATAACAAGCTTAGAAAAGTGTGAAATCTTGTTACAAAAATTTACAACACTTTAAAATAGGACTTGAAAAGGGATAAAAAGGTGATTTTAGATGAATTACAATAAGAAGAGTTTATAAAAGTGTAGAAATGTGTTACAACACTCCAAAACACCTTCACAAGACACTATAATTTGAATATTTAGGACCTAATGTGAATGAAAAAGCTACATTGCAACATTAAATCAAAGAAAAATAGATCAAGCATCACAAGAGAAAGACCTAAAATACCATGAAAATGTTAATGATCCATTTTTCTATGGTACATTTAGCCCCCACTTTAGTAAGAGGATGAACTTGCTTCAAACTCACACTAAAGAAGCCATGCATAATGATAGGCATCCAAATGGACTTATGCTAGGAAGATGGAATAAAAAAATTCAAGAGGCATGATCAAGCCCCCTAGATGAAGATCCCATGGCAAGCTAAACATAAGAACAAAGGAACACAAGTGTGAAAGAGTGAGAGACAAGGGTGATGAAAAGGTAAATTTGGATCAAGCTTTGATCATTTGTTTAGCTAGTTGTGAATCAGATCTAGGTTGTTTTCTTGAAAAAGAAAATACATACTCACTCTGGGGTGATAGAACTCATCATGGTATGTCAAGTGAGAAGGTCCAAAATGTGAGAAACATACACTAGTTGGTATGCACTCCCAAAACATATAGGTGGCTATGGGAAAAATCATGCCACTGAATGGGCTTCCCGTGCAACCATATCAAAGTTAGACCTCCTGATAACTTTAACAAGGTGCCAAAAAGGAAAATTTTAGTTCATGCTTCATGAGACAAGAAAAGCTTCATATGCTAGAACTCATGAAAAAGAAAGGTGGTACCACAAACATGAAAGTTGCATTATTCAAGGTGGAAAAGATGTAAAATGCAAAAAATGTAAAAATGTAACTTGTAAAAAATGTTCAAAGGAGTCTTGTTAAGTTCATGCAAGGTCTGTCACTTAGGGAACATTGTGTCTAATGTCTCCAAGAGAGTACCAATCAAAGAATATTATCTTCACAACTTAGGGGATGCAGTGTGTCACATCAGGAAACTAAGAGGAATGTAATATGCTAAGAGAGATAACAATTATGAAGGATATCACACCCAATATCATCCACAAAGTGACAAACACATCATATGAAGTAACAAGGTTGCACTAAGAACCAAGAATGTAAATGAATAATGCCAATGTATGCCCCCCACTTTAAAGGAATTGCTACACACCATTCTATGAGAAATTACTTTAAAGTAGCAAAGGAAAAAGGACGAAAGAAAACAAGACACAAGAGCCAACTCAGAAAGCCCCTATGCCAAGTTATATGATTCCAAGTAACGTTGCTTCATGTAAATAAAAAAGAAAACAAAAGAAAAGGAATATAGGTCGGTGGGGTAGGGACCGAACAACTATAAGGGGGGGTGGGGGGGTGGGAAACTATAGTTCCGGGAGATATAGTTGAGGTAGATTCTATTTGTGGGGATACGCCTCAGGTCAGGACAACTTTTCCATTCCTGACCTGAGGTCCCTTAGAATAGTAGGGCCCACCACCCATGCTCTCCTCAGGTCAGGACAGCTTCGCTGCCGACCATGCCCCTTCAGGACCGACCATACTCGCCTTAGGTTGGTCCAACCCCACCATCCCATTCGAAATAGAATGGGGGGCAGGTCGCGTAAGCGCTAGGGCGGTGTTTCTCGGGCGGTGGGCGAAGCCATGGATGGGGGTGGGTGGGAGGCAATAAGTTTCGGGGGGGCAGGAGATATAGCGCTCTAAGGCACATATGGTCGGTGGCGCAGCCACAGGTCAGTGACAAATCCAAGGGGAATAGTTCAGGAATCCTTGGAAAATAGCTTGACTTAGCCAGGGTGGGTGGGAATTACTATGCTGCCGAACTCGACTTAGAGATTCATCTATGCCACCAACTGGACAAGGATATATTTCTTAAACGGCGAAGTGGGTGAGTATCTAATCTATAGTTGGCAGCTACTTCAGATAGGCCCCGATGGCCTACTCTCTATAGCTGGGGGAGGAGCCCAAGGGGAGACTATCTCATGCTCTCGATAGATCGAGGGAGACTATCTATAGTCATGCTCCCTTCATATCCATATACGGCGATAGCCTTTACTCTATTCCCAGGGGAGGCCGAGGGCAACTATCTATAGTCGGCACTCCCCCCGTTATATTTATCTATAGATAGATATAGAAATTGTTGTCGAGTCCCATCTCCTCTCTACCCGACAACAATTAAGTTCTTAGCTTTAGATAAGACTCAACTCGTGGTCCCCTATCCTCTGAATAGAGATCGATCTTGACGGAATATAAAGATCGATCGTTGAGCGATAGAGATCGATCATCGAGCATTATAGAGTAGAGATCGCTCTCGTGCCCCCGAAGAGAAGAATCGACAACTGCCCGCTCTTTAGGCCCTATATATCTATGGCCTTCAGTCCCATAAGTCATTCCTTCTAATAAAAAGAGTAAGTGTAGATATCCATCCAATACGTTGGCTCTGCAAACCCCACCGACCAGCCCCCCCTTAGAATAGTAGGCGGGACCGACCTGAGGCGTATCAACAATAATCTACCGGGCCTCCCACTTCTATAATAATAATCTACCTCCAAGAACTAACTATAATCTACCCCTCCCACTTCTATAATCTACCTCCAAGAACTCTATGGCCTCCCGCCCCCCCGGTCCCGAAGGGCAGGTCAAGTGGAGAGTGTTGGTCCGGAAGGAGGGAGAGTGACCCATCATATAGTATGGTTGGTTTCTACCCGGTGTTGGGTCTAGTTGGATGCGCATCATGTTACGTCTATAGGAAGGGGTGCATGAATGGCCTGGTTGAGTGGTTGGTAAATAGTTGATAGTCGATAGTCGACCCAACGACTGAAGTCAGGCCTGCTCTCCCTCTCCCGACAACCAAGCATACATACCACTCGATCGTATATGGTATGGTTGGACCGTAGCATGAATGGAGTGCTGGGTGGGGGGGGAATTATAGGGCCTCCAACACCAGACGATAAGCGGATAAGACGGACCGCTGGTGGTATGGTTTGAGAAGAGTAGTTTCGGGTTGTTAGGAAAGATAAGAAAGAGTGCCGACCTGCCCTTCGGGCACCGACCTGAGGAGAGCATGGGTGGTGGGGTTGGGACCTCAGGGCGGACCTTTAGCATTATATGCTCCGTAGCATGATGGATGTTACCATCATGTTACGTATCTAAGTAGTAGCGCCGATCAGCCTTTTACGACCACTATCGGGATAGTGTCGAGTGCAGCGGCCAGTATCCGCCCTGTGTATGCGTGGTTGAGTGGGTGTTAGCTTCGCTTTAGGAATGTGTTAGTTGATGGGTTCGTGCTTTCGCCCGCTTTATTGCCGGATAGTAGTCGATGTTGCAGTTGATTCATTCCGTGCCGGGTCGGGATTCAAAAGTGAGTGCTCATTTAGGAGAGGGGGGGCCCTACCGAGATGCTATAAGCTATAACTTTTCCCACCCTGCTGGGAAGCATGGGCCGCCTTTCTTTATTAAGTCCGGAAGCGATGGGGGAAGGGAAAAGGAGCAAGGTCCACCAGTGATGGGTATCTCCCATACAGATTAAGGAATTGATCTATCAAGCGAGTGATAGCTGTCCACTTGACCAAGCACTGCTTCTAAAGCATTGATCCTTAGAATAGTAGGGCCCACCGAACTATAATTCCCTCCACACCGGGGGTGGGTGGGTGGTAATAGGGCCCTGGCCTCCCACCCTCCAGCCCCAGGGGGGTTAAGTCTCCACTGAGCCCTTCTATTCATTTATTGAGCCATAGAATTTTAGGGTGCCCATAGAATTTTAGGGCCCCTACTATTCTAAGGGCGTATGTGATATGATGCCAACCAAAAGCCCTCTCTGAGAAGAGCCGAAGGAAGATAATAAATAAGGGGAATTAATCATGAACCGAGCCCACCAACCTTCTCGGGGAAAGAAGGCCTTCATGGCTGCTGTCTCTAGGGGCTGCCATCAGCAGGGAGTTCTAACTCCATTGGTTGGTGTAGATTCGGATGTATACATATTTGTAACACCCATGTATATTCGGATGTAGATGGGGATAGCCACCAGAGACAGCATGGGACAGAGAAAGGGATGGGTCCGTTGTGAGCTCAACGCATCTATCTCATCCCTCCGTAGATAGATAAAGGGCCCATCTCCCAGTGCCGTGGTATAATCGTGCCTGCCGCATAATCCCTAGGGCCTTTCTCAGGTGTTGAACGAAAGCGTGCCAGTTCCCACCCATCCCATTACGAATCGGATTCCTTACCCGCCCCAGAAAGGAACACATTGAACACATAAGGGATCTATAGATTTTGGGTTCGTATGTTCATTTCTGCAATGTCTTTATGAAAGAGCTCTAAACCATCATCATTCCCTAAATACATAGAACTAGAAGAATGACACAAAGAGAGTGAAAAAAAAAGAAAAAGAAGTTTGTTTTGGGTCAACATAGAAGATACATTATGGTTTCAATGCTTTGAGTCATCCCCAAAAGGAAAACACAAGTGAAAAGAAAACTAAATGACAAAGGAAAAAGGAAAAACTTTTGGGTCAACATGAAGGAGACATTTTGGTCTCAATGCCTTGTGTCATCCCCAAAAGGGAAAAACACAAGAAAAGATAAAAAAAGAAAAGGGAAAAGGGGCCTTTTGGGTCAACATGGAAGAGACATAGGTTGTCTCAATGCTTTACATCATCCCCAAAAGGAAAACACAAAACAAAAGTGCAAAAGAAAATGCAAAATGTACACCATATAGAACAATAAGGTACAAATAGAGGAAGTGCACAAAGAGAGAGAAATTCGAACACACATTACAGAGGAACATGATATGCACATACAAGCACCCAAAAGAAAAGAAAAAGAAAAAGTAAAATGAATGCAAAAGGCTAGCAAGGAAAATGCAAGTCCACCATGTAACAAGTCATCTACTTCCCAATCATGTTCAATATATTGCGAGGGCGGTTGACTATCTAAAGGAAGAATTGCAAGCATCGAACTAGGGGAAGTACCAGGTTTTTCACTTGGTGTAGAAGATTTATCATTTAAGCTCATGGTAGATGAAAATAAAGAATTTAGATCATTATGCACTTCTTCATCTATTTTAGTGATCTCCTCATAATAATCATCATCTAGATTAATCATGATGGGAGGACAAAGAGTAATTTCTAATGAAGGATGTATCAGAAGCAGAGATTGTTGTATCTAGTCATTTTTTTGTGATTGTTGTATAATATCTTGTGGTGGGTCAAGAGGAGTAGGGTGATCAATTAATGCTTCTATCAAAATTGGAGGCTGATTTTCTTTGTTGTTTTTAGTTTGTATTTGAAGAGCAAGGAGACGACGATGATGCCTACGCTCCCTAGCACCAAAATTTATTTTAATTTTATTTTGAAGTTGTTGAGGTGTAAGAGTGGGTTGATCCACCATAGGCTCCTTTTCATCCTAAGGAGGAGGAATTGAAGGAACCAAAGGTGATGGGTTAATCACTTTCTCTCTGGCTTTGTAAACTTGTTTAATGCGAGGAGGCATCACAAGGTTGTTTTCATACTCTCTTGGATGTTTATACAATGGATGGGAAGTGTCTATGGTTGGTTTCTCATGAGCTTGCATTATTTTTTCAAGTTCAAACTCAAGCTAAACCATGGGGTCATCTATGATAGGGATAGTGGAAATGGATGGGAACATGTGGCAAAGAGACAATTTGGTTATTCGTTTGGATTTGAACTTTTGATAGGTAATGAAAAATAAGTCCTTTCGAGAGGTGATGAGTTCCATAGGTTCAGAACGAAAGGATTCTAAGGAAAAAATACCTTTAGAGGATAATGGATTAAAGGAAATATGGTGTATATTAAATATCTCATTGTCATGCAGAAACTTCAAACATTTGTGAACAACTAAAGGAACAAATTTCATTGAGCGAAGCCAAGGATCACCTAGCCACAAAAAAAACTAATCCAATTGTGGAATAATTGAAAAGGTTACATCCAAAGTTTTGGGTCCTTTCTATAATGGGAGTATGATTGATCTGATTGTAGGGCACACAAAACCAATATGTGTTTTAATCCATGTGGTTGGTTTATTATAATCATCTTGATAGAGATCATGTAATACTAAAAATTCTTCCATGATCACATTCTCGCCACAAGTAGGATCTATTAATATCCCATTGGTGAGCTTATCATAGATGTGGCTGACTATGTAAAGAGGACCATCAGGAAGATTTTTAAGTATATCATGAGAAGAAAAAGTAATATCAAGAGATTTTTTAGTTGGGCCCTTACGAGGGATAAAGTCTATCATACCCACAAGTTTATCCATAGGATTAACTTGGGTAACATTTGGAGTAATAGCATGTTGTTCATTATTTGTATCAATGTTCATCACATGAATGTTTGGAGGTTCACTGGCTTTGACAAATGAAACATAGTGTTTAGGCATAGGGTTGGTAAAGAATTGTAAGTTTTGATTGGGGGATGCAATAGAATAATTTCCTTGATCGTTGACACCTGCAATGGACGAATGGCCAAAATCAATGAGGTCTTGAACTAAGTGTTTGAGATGCTTACATTGTTCAGTGTCATGTCCATTTTGGAAATGAACATGATAATAAGAATTTGGTTTAAAGGTGGGTGGTAAAGGCTTTGTAGTATAAATGGGTTTAATGGTAGGCAAAGTGATCAGCTATTGTTGTAGCAATTGATTCATTGTGTTATGGAGGGTAGCAAGTAAGGGGGTAAATTGTCTCTTCTGGTCCCCATAGGTAAAGGGCACAATTGCCTTAACAACGACCACTTGATTAGGAATTGGTTGAGTTGGTTGTGGTGGAAGTGGATTGAATTGTAAAAATCCTCTGTTTGGTTTTCTAAAGTTTTGTGCATTGTTCTAGTTTTTCTTTTTAGACTTCTCAACTCGATTAGAAGTGGAATTTGAATCACAACTAATAACTGAGTTGTGATAGTCACAAAGGGTCATGCATAAATGCATGAACGTAGTAAATTTCATCATAGTCAACTTATCCTAAAGGTGAGTGTGCAAATTTTTGATAAACATCTTTTGAATATGTGAATAAGGAATCTTGACATCTACTTGAGCATACAATGATTGATAACATGAAATGAAATTAACTAGTTACTTTTTCATCAGCATTTTGTTTATATCTCATTGAATCATCCATTATCTTTTTGGGAGTCATATGAACTTGAAAATGACTTATAATTGCATCGATAAGTTCATTAAATGACTAGATTGAATGATTAGGTAAGTTTGAGAACCACTCAATGTAGTGTCTTTTAAGGTCCTAGGAAAAACTTTGGCTAATAGTTTGTCATCAAGGAAAATATAACTGACAATGTTGTATAGGAATTAACATGATTAGTAGGGTCTCTTTTACCATCGTACTTCTCAAACCTAGGCATCTCAATTCCTTGTGGCATCAGGGTTCTTAAAATATCTATAGATAATGGGCTACTATGGACATGGTATGTGGGTGGAGGATTTTGACTTTGGCTAATGGTGGATATTTGTTGCTGCATGGAGGAAACAATGTTAAAGAGTTGTGTAATGAGGGGGAAGGGAAAATGGTGATGGAGTGTATGTAATGTTAGGAGAAGTGAAGGGGACACTAAGGGAGGTGAAGGTGGTGGAGGATGGAACATTCAATGCCACAAAAGAACTAGGAATGCTAGTTGGAATAGTGAAAGGAGTCACATGACTATCCTATTGCATGGTTGTTGCAACTTGAGGAGTGGTATAGGTGAGAATGGATGCTATAGTTGAAGGAGGAGGAATGTGAGATCCTCCCTAGCTGACCATAATGTTTTCTAGTTGGGAATTGGAAGGAACATGTTTGTTGTATATCTCAGAAATTCATTTCATAACTTGTAATCCATCATCACTTTAAATCAAGCAATGAAGGTTTTTTGTGGCAGGTATGGCAGTGGTGGAATATTTTTCAAGGGATAAATCTTGTTGTAAATGTTCAAAATCCTCATGAATACTAATGATTTTATCTTACATAATTTGATTAGTTTGTGTGTCAACATGCATTATATGTGAAGTAAAGGTATACTAGTGGTAGTATCCATGCCTAATGCACCATTTTCCATACCAAGAGTAGGAGCTCTTGAGATCCCAAGGTCCACAATGAAAGAGCTATTGTGGGAAGCTGGCTCGCACTCACAAAAGGATATGAATATCACAGTGAAACTTTCCTGGGAATTGGACATTCCGACAGGTGACTAATATCTTTCTGTGGATGTTCATTTACTTGTCAAACCAGGGGACATAGACTTTAAATGCGCAGCAAAAATATATGCACTAGGAATTTGTTTTAGTCAAATCTTAGCAAAAATACATACTGGAAAGAAATTCTATCTAAGCTACAGAATGGTAATGCAGAATTCTTTAACTCAACTATGCTTGATTAAAATAGAAACTGTAACAGCTACGACTGAAGCACAAACCATGAGCTGGCCTTATGCTGCAGGAACAGTCACAGGGATGGACTCTCTATGCTGCAGGAGCAGTGTAAGACTGAGTTTGCATAAAAACTTCAAAAGATGAAAGCTAACTGGATATCAGTAGAAAAGAACATCTAACTAATTAACTACATATACTTACTAAGTGGGCCCCCTTAGCAAGCATCTACTGATTACACAGATGCTGAACTCAGAACTTCATCGATCTTTATTCATGAAAACAGAATGAAATACATTGTCTTGTTGGTGTGAAAACTAACAACAAACTCTGCTTCTGGTCAAACAGACTCTGTCTTTCATTATCATACTGATTCTTACATGATCTCTGCTACTCTATTTCTATCTTACCTAAAAATCATCTATTACTCATTCTATTTCTCTTCTATCACTACCTCACGCAGGAGGAGTATCTTATTTTTAAATTAAAAGAACAACTAACTAACTAACTTCATCCAAGAAAGACGTGGAAGTAAAGTATATCCCTGAATCAAGGAACAAACTTCATAAATGAATTTATGTGTTCAACCCGATTCAGAGAGAATCTAGCGCTCCACTCTCTCCAGATTGACTTTCCATTAAAAATCTTTCCAAATTGGTTTCGGTCAAAGAGTCTTTGGCGGAGCTTCCTCAAAGTCGTGCAGGAAATGGGCTTTACTGCAAGGCCGAGATCGGCTGCGCTTGACTCGATTCTTCAACAACCTCGAAACAAAAGGTAACATATGCTAAAGAAGAGGCATATGGTACATACGATATCTATTCATTAATCACACATTTCAAATCTACTTCACCATTTAAAAAAAGTATATGATATACCGCCATTTTGGGGAGTCAACAGGGCAATAAATGCAATCAAGTCAACACAATAGGGCAGGAATATAAAAGTGTCTTGCTACAGGATATCCCCATAAAAGGTTTCATCAAAGTTTAAACAGCCATGAAATAACAAAAATAAAATCATTTAAAAGTTTATCATATCATCAAATTATGAGCATATTTTAGGCTCATCACTGCCCCCTACTTAGCCCAATGCTGATCCTCCAACATTAACTTTCCTTGTGATTTCTCTGAAGTCAGTAGTGGCTGCATGACTTTGGAATGGATGTCCAAACCTGTAATAGAATCCTCTGAAATCCTGACACCTTTCATATCTACGGTCTTCTAATTCACTGTTAAGATTTGTAGCCTAATGAGAATACATGGGCCACATTAGCACAGGGGGTCTGAATGTCAGTGGCAGCCACAATTCAAATCTTGTTTGAAGTCCCAATTGAATATATCTGCTAGTTCATTTGAGTGCAGCTGTAAAGTTGAGGGGACCATGTGGTTCTGACTTTCTTAACCCAACAGTCAATTTTTCCCATCTTTTCTTAGTT
This sequence comes from Sequoia sempervirens, assembly GCA_007258455.2. Taxonomy (NCBI): domain Eukaryota; kingdom Viridiplantae; phylum Streptophyta; class Pinopsida; order Cupressales; family Cupressaceae; genus Sequoia; species Sequoia sempervirens. Next base: position 222,119,853 of record VDFB02379711.1, read on the forward strand.
CTGGTATATGCTAATCTCCAAAATGAATATTGTTGTGCCTGGAATTCATCATATACTTGCTTTCTGATGTCAAATATTTTTGCTCTGGCTGAAACATTATTAATACCATATGTCAATGCAAACCAATCTTTCAGCATTGCATGTGGGTTTGAACTTTGAGAGCGTAATGGGACAGGCTCTGTTTTCTCAATTTCCTCATACGTTTCCCACTGTCTGCCATAATTCACCTCATTTGCTGCCCATGACATGAATGCTCTCAAATGAATATCACCAATGTATGGAAGAGGATTCCATTCTGTTTCAAGTGGTATTAAAAAGCCATGCAAATAGAATTCACACAGAGAATTCCTTAACCAGTTAGGGGCTGCTTGATATGCTTCATAAAATTCTTTGGCAGAATGAATTATGGGGTCTTGGTTTCTGGAAATTCTCATCAATTGAAACCATAAAAACTGTTCTTTGAGGCACAGAGCATAAACTCTGGGTGGCGGTCTGCATTCCATAATTTGACCGGTTAACTTTAGCATTTCATCCATTTTTGCTTTCAATTCAGCAATTTCCTATTTCAGATTTTCAATTTTCTTTTTCAATTTCTTCTTTTCTATTTTCCATAGACTTTGTTGCATATCAGTCTGGGAAATGTGTCGAAAAGTCACAGTTTGCAGTGTAACTGTTTCCTAATTATTTTTAACAAATTCCAGAAATTCAATTAAAAAGGTCCTCCTATACACAACAATGGCTTTACACATTGCAGGATGAAATATAACTTCATTAGGCACATTTAGTTGTTCAGCCTGTTCTTGTTCTTGCTGCAGGATAAATTCTTCTTATTGCTGCGGTGAAGAAGTCTGAGCTTCCTCTGAGAATTGCATAGCAACATTAAACAGATCATCAAGACTTGGCAACTCATGCCCATTATGCCTTGCTTCTTTTGTCTCTACTTGTTCTTCTTCAGGAACGACCAAACTCTGAGCAGCATTCTCAGATTCAACAGATCCTTCTGAAATTACAATCACCTCAGGTTGCGGTGAAACAGGGGAGGCCCTAAATTGTTTCCTTGTGGAAACCCTTCTTGGTATTGATGTGGCTGCAGAGGGTGTTCCGGTAGCTTTTCTTTTTTTTGTTTGTTTAGGGGGGCACTTTGCTCTAAAAACTTTAACAAGAAATTCATAACATTCACAGCCAACCCATGCCTTATATGGCTTAATAATTTAAAATGATGCGAATGCAGATAAGAAAAATGGCCTTCACAGGTTAAATACCTCATTATATAAGTGGCATACTCTGAATATGGAAGAGGTAGTGACACTCACTTGCATCCTTGCTTGGAGATGTCTAGCGGTTCATCAGCAGGCATCAAAAATTCAGCCCTTGCAGTTGCAACATCTGAAGAAAAGTTTTCTCCAATGGCTGGGATCTTGGTTACCTCAGCAATTCTGTCTTCAGTTGCAACAACTGTTAGACCCCATACGGTGGCTTCCCATTCAGAAAGTGTTCTCAAAAATTCTGTCACAGCCTCCTCATCAAAATCATTTAAACTCAGAAAATAATTTAACCATCCATAGAGGCTAAATGCTTGGGCTGTCTGCAGGTTTTGCAACAACAATTCATGAGCTACAGGCTCATGTCGTACCAACTGACCACCCATGTCTGCAGTTTTTCTAGCTGAACTCAATTTCTTGCTGAAGATTCAAATTCTTTATTTCCTTTTCTGCTCTGGTTTTTCTCCGTCAGGTCGCCACATTTCTTTCTTTTTTCCAAAAATGAACTTTCTTAAACAAGCAGTCTTAATCGTAGTTTGCAAGAAAAAGATGCATTAAAGAAGGTCATGCAATCATGTTTGGAAAGTACCAGAAATATATTAAAGAAAGATTATTTTGCAGTTATGGCAGCGGCAAAAAGACAGGCTTCAAACGATGAATTACCCTGCCCCCTACTTAAAAGATGACATGTGTCCTCACATGTACTAAAAAATAGTTAGAGATTCAGGTGATAATGACCGGTACATGCATAGCAGTAATTGAATGGAATGAAATAAATCAAATATGCGATATGAAAAGATATGGCGTACCTTTAGTAATTGCATGTACGTGTGAAGAAAGATGACAACGCTGCATGAATTGACAAGTTGGAAAGATATATGAATTAAGGTTGATGCAGACAGATGAAGTGGATGGGTGACGTGGGTGGATGAAATGTACGAATGAAATGGATGGATGGAATGGATGGATGGAAGATAAAGAAATGAGGTGGGGGCAATAAATTTAAATGGAGAAAAGGGGTTTTCTTAAAAAGAAAACCTTTATTATAGGCATGCTTTTTGAAAATTAGAGGAACGCTACAGGAGAAAGGCCAGAGCCTTCGACTATAGGAAGAGTAGCGGGAGGAACCTGAATGAACTACTTCATGAAGTCTTCCTTGGAAACTGGCTTATGGTACAGTCAGAGTCGGTGGCCATTGACGAGCAATTTGAAATGGACTGGATCAATTATGACCAGCTGCACAGCTCCATTGTCAAACACATTTTCAACCTCATAGGGGCCAAGTCAGCGTGTTGTGAGTTTACCCTGATTTTCTTGGTACCTGGAATCATATAACAAAGCCCAATCTCCAGCAAAAAATTTCTTGGTTTTGATGTGCTGATCATGCCATCTCTTTCTCTGCTGTTGGATTACTTCTGTATGCTGCAGGGTGGCTTTTGTCATTTTGTCCAAAGCATTTAGCTGTAGGAGACGGTCCTTCTGTGCTTCGGATAAGTCCATGTTGAGTTCAAGAGCTGTCCTCAAAGTTTTATGTTCAAATTCAATGGGTAACATAGTTGTTTTCCCATAGAGCAACTCAAAAGGTGTAAACCCAGTTGTTATTTTCCATGTAGTTCTGTAAGCCCAAACTGCTTCAGGAAGTCTATTACTCCAGTCTTTCTTATGAATCTGCAGTGTCTTTACGAGGATTGCTTCAATTTCTCTATTTGTTACCTCCGCCTGACCATTGGCTTGAGGATGATAGGGGCTGGACTTCCTGTGTTTGATCTTATAGTCATTCATAAGTGCAGTGATCAGATTTGACGTAAACTGAGCTCCTTGATCAGTTACAAGCTCTCTGGGAACTCCAAATCTGGTGAAAATTTGTTCATACAAAAATTCAGCAACTTTTTTATCTTGGGCATTAGTCATAGCTTTTACCTCGACCAATTTTGTGACATAATCCGTGCAAACTAGAATATATGACTTTTCATTTGATGGTGGATCAATTGGTCCCACAAAATCCATCCCCCATTTATCAAAAGGGGTGACTATTACCTGCGGATATAGTGGCATTTCATCTGACTTAGTTGGTCTTCCCATACACTGGCATCTATCACACTTCCTTGTATAGGCCACAACATCCTTATGTAATGTTGGCCAGTAATACCCTGTTGTAAGAATTTTCATTACTGTTCTTTTTGCTACAAAATTCCCTCCACATGGTTCATCATGGCAGGCATGCAAGATATCATAAGTCTCATCTTCTCTTACACATCTTCGCATTACTTGATCAGGGCCAGTATAAAACAGACAATTGGCAATCCAGGTAAAGTTGAAACTTTTCTCTGTCAACAACTTCTTTCCTTTTAAAAAATGATTGGTATTCTCGCTTTGTTACCGAGCACTAGCAATATCCTCCGTGATACCAGTAAGTGTATAAAAAATAATGGAAAATGCTGTTCATCCGAAATCTATCAGATGCAGCTGATTGAAGTCTTGATAAAA
>VDFB02379711.1:222123701-222146258 GCA_007258455.2 Sequoia sempervirens
CTCACGAGGCTGCCTAGCGAGAGGTCGTCTCCCCTATCGTGTAGGATCCGGCTGTGCACCAGGCCTATCCTGTGCTGACCCCCCACCTCTCCCCTGAAACTCCTTCATATCAAAATAATTTGGGATTTGGTTCAATACAAACTCATAGTATAATTTTCTAAGAAAATATTGGGGGACTTCACAGTTATTGCACGGTGGGTAATCAAAGACCATATACCATCTGTCATAAAAACGGTTCCTAATCTCCACGTGGTGGCACCAATGGATAGGAAACCTCTTTGCATTGAGGGTGAGATTTTGATTTGTTCTAGGTCAAGGAATAGAGAGCACAAATCAGCCTTTTTAGTAATCTTTAAATCTTTAACTTGTTTATATGATAATTTATCTGCATAATATGCCCTTGATGTTTGCCTCCTATTTTGCCATCCAGATATTTGTTGGGTAATTGCATCCACATTTTTTAAAAAATCTTTCAATGAATCTGCTAGATGTATCCTTTCTGTGGTTGAAGAATTTTGATCACTCAACCTACTAATAAGATCTTCAACTTCTTTTTTGTTGTTTTCAATTTCACTCCTCAAATTTTCTTGAGTGCCAGGAGGGTATTGAGAGAATGGTGGGGCAGGTTGATTTTGTTGTTGAGGTTGATTTTGTTGAGGTTGATTTGGTTGAGGATTTTCCTCCTCTTGTTGAGGATTTCCTACAAATTAAAAAAAAATCATTCATTTCTAAACTAGAACAAACAAAATTAATTTAAAACAAAAAAATTCATTAGAAATACTAAACAAAACTTACCTCTTGCATCTCTTCGTCGTCGGGGTGCCATATTTGTGAAGAAAATTAAACTCAAGTTGATCAAGTGTCAAGAAGTCACCTCCTCAACAACGCGAGCACGTAGTGCAGGGTTTTTGGCCGCGGGAAGAAATGGAAATCAGAAAAAATAGAAATGAAGAATGTTCCTTTTTTTTTTGCTTTTAAAAAGACAAAACGCGTTCGCGTTATAACGCGAATGCATTTTGTCTCATTTTGCACTTTTGTGGCCACAAAAGTGCGACCATCTTGGTGCACTTACCCTATAGCCAATATTTATATTCGCAAAGATGCAAAATGTAAGTTTTCCAAAGAAAAACCCTAGAGGAGCCAGAGGAAGAAATGTTAAGAAGAATATATTTCTTACCTTTATAGTTCAAGCATAATTTAGAACCACAAATTGAACCCTAACACTCAGTAGGGTTAACAATGAATTATGTGCATGAAGGAAAGAATCCCTCCCATGAAAATTGTGATTAGGGCATGGATTCATTAGGAAAGTCAACAAAAAATAATAAATGAGTATGGGAAACTATAAAATCCACTTGTAGAAGTCATGGGAGCAATAAATGTCATCCTTGAAGCCCTAGAATTGAAATAGGCCACTTCGAAAGTGATTCAAGAATTAATGGTGATACCTATAAAAAAATCAAATATGCTAAAAGGTCAAGGCATTGGGCCTAAAAGAAAAAAAATTTATATGAATTAAATGGTTTGGAGCTATGAAAAAGAGCACCTTTTTTGAGGATTGAGCCTCGATACTGCTTCATACTTTATGCACATCTTGGCATTAGATCATCAAGAATTGGGCTTCGAGCATAATGCTTACCACATACAAGAAGAAATGAAGAGAGGAGGATGAAGGAGAAAATCACAATGTCTAGAAGGATAACCCTTTTTTGGATATTGAGGTTAGGAAGGAGGCTTATGCATTATTATAGAGATGAAAAAGGTAAAAGGGAAGAACAAAGGCCAAAGTCTAAAAGGAGTCATTGGTGGTCAGAGAGAAGAGTCACCTCTTTCTAAAGAAAGCTAAGAGGTGAAGGAGAGGCCAAAGCTTGGAGTCTGAGCTACCTCTTACTAAGGAAAGATAAGAGGTAAAGGGTATGTGTAGGATCATGATGGGCCAAAAAGTGGCAATATGATGGGTATGTGGCTGATGACTATTTTTTAACCCAAAATTGATGAAGTGAAAAGGGTTTTTAAAGGAGATTCTAAGATTTTCATCACTATAAATTATGCTTTACTTTGAATTTAATAAGTAATTATTATTTATTTTCTATTCAAATTACGACTAAAGTCCTGATTGATAGGATGATTGAAAAACATCTATAGCTTTTAAACGGTATCACATTTTTTGAATCCAAAACATGTGTCACATTATATGCTTCACATACTATAGTATTTAAGAAAGAAAAATTGAATTTCATAAAGTTTTGACCAAGTTAAGGTGGTCAGAAATACGAGTTTTTATATTTTTTAAAAAGTTATAATAAAAATTCATAATTAATTATTTACTTGGAAAAAAATTATAAAAAAATATGCATCACATCAAGGAATGAGTCCTCTACTTATATCTAAAATCTTATAAAAAATTATTGTCATTAGGGTGGTGCAGACAGACACCTACTTCTTATTTTTTCCCTGAAGTTTAAGTACCACTGCATTGAAATTTCAAATTTTCACCAAATAGATTTGAAAAAAAAAAAACCTAGTAGTTTAGAAACTACATTCAATTTTCTACAGATTCTATTCTTACATATTTTTGAAATAATATAGATAACTTATTTAATTTTTTACGTCAAGTTCCCTAACTCTGATTTTTCTGAATATTTTGCCACTTAAGGGCCTTTTTTTTCCATGATGATCCTGCACATACCCTAAAGGGGAATTTAAATGCTCAAATTCCAAAAGCTCAATAGTTATAAATTTTTTTGAAAGGAGCAAAGGTGAGAAGGAAGAAAGGTGGAAAATAAAAGTTTGATTCTTGAAAGTCAAAGATGAGATTTTGGGGATCAAGGATTGGTAGGAAGAAATACTTCTAGAGATGAAGAAATTGAAAATGATAAGAGGGAAGCCCTACCATCAATGTTTGGAAATTTAAAAAATATTAAAAAGTCTCTTCAAGACATCAGTGGTCAGGGGTAAGACTCGAAGATTACCAAAGGAAGAGATACATGTTAAAGGGTAGGGCTGATAGGAAAACCCAAAACAATTAGAAGGAAAGGAAAGGAAAAGGAGTGGGAGCAATGAAGAAGGCATGTTGGTATGAAGGGAATTGAAAACCTAAAAGCCCAAAACACCAAGACTTAGCCAATTTTAGGACCCTTCAAGGAGAATTAATGCAAGATGGCCCATGTATGATCTCTCAGATTGCTTATCAATGATGGGTTGTCAAAGGGTGGCATGAAATGTCAACATTTATGATAATTTTTGTGGGATGATTTCCTACTAGTCATGGAATCTAGGGGCCTTATCAATCCATTGGGCATGAAGTCATGAGGGTAAAACTTCACAGTTGGACCTCCCAAGGGGCAAAGAAAAACATATGCAAGCTACACTTGGAGAAAAGGATAAAACTAGGAACAAACATTCCCTTAAGGAGAATGCAAGGTGTGTAAAAGCACTTCATGGAAAGCAAAACAAATACAATATGTACATAAAAATAAAAATAAGCAAAAAATGGAAATTTTTCTCTATCAAATATGAACCTTTTGAAGGAGATGATCTCCCTCAAACCATAGTTGCAAACCTCACCCACTTCCAACAACTAAAAATTGCTACTAACATGGATGTAATTGCACAAGATGCCTACAAGGTGAAGGATAACTTCACTATAAACTTTTCCATTGTAGGGGAACAATATGATGCAAGTGTCAAAGTCTTCTAACACTAGTGCCTTAGGTGAACATGCAATAGAAAGTGTTAACATTTATGAAGATAGGTAAGTAAACAAGAGAAAACCTTTAGTAGAGGGAAGATAATTCACCTCACAAAAGGATAGGCCATTACTATTACCATTAACCTCCTCAATGCATGAACTAAAACAAAAAGGGAAATTTTCTAGCTCACATGGTGAGGTAAGTAATGCCAAACCTAGTTTTTGATCTACACAAGGAATCTCTTGTTCATGCACATCAAATGAAAATATTTGAAGCTCAAGCATACTTTCAAATTGAGAAATAGGATCATCACTCTCCTAGAAGATGTGTGGTTTCCTAATAGTTATTGAAATTATTCTATTGACACACACTTCCTCAACACAAAACCTCATATTTTTGAGACACTTCAAATGAAGAATTGAATTCTTTAGATTTCATTTCTATGTTCATTTCTTCTTGGTAGCAAGATGCAACAAAATTGGACTCTTGGCATGTAATGGATGCCACATCCTCTCTTTTTTCCTCACTCTTATGCTACTACCCTCTTTGCTCCTCTTTTAGGGATTAAGGATTGAAATCTAAGATTAAACAAAAAGCTTATAAATCAATCCAAAAGAGGTCCTCCACCTCAAAACTATAGACCTCATTAGATAAGGGGGTTTCCTCCACTATAGCAGGGGCTAAACACATTTTTTGTTGCTGCTCCAAAACCATGGAGTTGTCTTCATCCATCAAGCTAGAACCAAGCTACTCAAAGGCTTTTGCTAATGTAGGTATCTGTGATCTATCCTCCTCATCTTTAATAAAAAAAGGGAGGACATCAAATGAGAGGATTGACTCCTCTATTGTATCAATTTTCTCTACCTCTTTAATGTCTTGCTACTGCAACTAATTATCTTCAACTGTTTCTTATAGTAGATCAAGACACTCATTGTATAGAGTACAAGAAAGCTCCTCAAGAACAACCTCTTCACTCCTAGCTTGAAAATTCTCCTCCCTCTTTTGTTTTGACAAACTAGCCCACAAAACCATAGGTCCACCCTTAAAAAGTGAAATTATATTAGGGCAAGAAAAAATGTTAGAAAGGCATTGAAAATCTTGTTGAAGCTCTAGAAGGGGTTGCTCAATAGGAGTAAAAAATTGAGTCTTCTCAAGGCTTGGTTTTTGTGAGGAATGGAGGCTCTTAGAACTTGGGATTTGCAACATGGGAGATATGTTTTTTGGCACATGAGGTTCAATAATGGTTTCAAGAGGCCAATTAGGGTTCTTAAAACTAAAAATTTTGTGCTTGCATACCTCTTGCACAATATGTTGTTCTAAAACAACTAGAGGGATAATAGAAGTTTCAAGAGGTTTTCTATGGTTCTTGAAGCTTAAAAAACTTATTTCTTTATACCTCCTCCTTAGTAGGCTATTTTAAAACTGATGTAGGTGTTTTTCTAAAACTAGGCACACAAGGGGCTACCCAAGCCTTGGGAATTTATTCTAGATCAAGGGTAATTTTGAGTCTCTCTTTCCTAGAATCAACATCCTTTGTTGTATACTCCTCTTGTTGCCTTCTTTTAGCCTCCAACTGTTGCTCATATGTCCACTGAGCTTCTGTATTTTACTATTAAGGATAGTGAGCTTGATGGAAAAAAGTATCCTACAATGGGAAATAACCTTGTTGGATAGGCGTGATTCACTCACTCCTCTTATTGAAATATCATCTAGCTTCCTATTCAAATATAGCAATATACTTGTAATTTTACTTGCACTCATATAACTAAACTTTGGGGCTAACATGGAGAGAAACAAGGATAATTTTAAAAATGGTGGGTCTCTTGGGGTTATTGATAGGAATTTTTGGGTGTCCAAGAAGACTGAATAGGGTGGGGTAGGTGGTTAGCATTTTTAAAGAGATTGGAAACCCATAACATAAGGGTTTTGTGAAGTGAATGGGGGGGCATAACTAGCCTAATATGGTTGATGGGGAGGTGCAAATTTAGAATTTTTGTGAAATGGGGAGTATACAAGTGGTTTCCATTAAAAATTGACATATTTAAGCATGAATCATATAGGAAACACTTATAAAATTTGAGAGGAAAGAAAAGAGGTACCCAACCAAAGATTTTGTTAACATACCAACAAAGTCGCCCAAAATTGAATGGCAGATTTGTTAGGTGCTACTAGAACCACCTCTAAAGGATGAAATATTGAAGAAGGAACCACTTCCTCAATCACATGAAGTGAAAATAGCACTGCTTTAACTAGTAGATATGAATGGAATCACCACAATGTTAGAAGATATGCCTCACAAGGAAAGTTGCCTTGAAGAAAACACCAAATTCTTTAGTACAGAGAAAGTGGTACCTCCAAGCATTCCAAAAACTATTGTAACATGAAATTACACCCTCCTAAACACATGGTTCAACATCTCAATGACAAGTGATCCCACAATAATGGGTTACACTTTTTGGCCAAACTTGGCATTGAAATCAATAATTTTCACCAGATCTTAACTTTCTCACACCGATAGCAGCTAAACCATTAAGAATTTGAATATGAAACAAACTAGTGATTTGTGAGATTTTGTGTGTAGATTCTAATTATATATTTTTAAAAAAATTAAAAATAAATTGTGAATCCTTTTATGTAATTTTTAATAACTTATTTTTTCTACTAGAAACAATTTTTTTAAAAAGTGATGTTTACTTCAGACCACGTGAATTTGTTTATATAAATGATACAATTCTAAGTTTTAAAATATAGATTTTTCACACCAATATCAAGTGCATGGATATTTTTTCATAAATTTTTTGCATTTTTTTAAATTAGTTTTCCAAGTTAGAGTAATTATAATTTGAACAAAGGTGTACTTCAGACCACATAAATTTTTTTGTATGCATTTGAATTAACATATTTTTTTGTTGGAATAAGGACATAAATACCTAGTGCACATGTAATTTTTAGAAAATTTTTCTCTATTTTCCTATTTTTTCATATATGTGAAATAAACACCTTAATGTTCATTGAAAAATCTACATTCACAAGAAATAAAAAATAAATATAATAATAAAATTAGATATATTCAAAATTATACTTTATGGGAAGCTTATAATAAGGGTTACATAATTAAAAAATATAAAAATTTAAATGAATTCATTTGATCCCTCAAAAGGTAAATCAAAAGTGGTTTTTTATTAGCATTTTGATAGGTGTAGAGGAGACTCCATTATAGGTGTGTGGTTTAAAACTAACGGTGTTCTATCTAAGGGAGTTTGATCTAAGGGGATTTGATCAAACCCTTTTTAATAAAAATACTTTAAATGTAACCTTTAAAGGATTAAATCATTATATTTCCCAAAAATATGTGATTTAAGGAAAAAACCAGGATGTCCTAGAAAGTATAACACATTATTGAGGCAACACCCTAACACAATGGAAACAACCTCAAGGTGTGGGACCTTTACACATGTGAGGTTGAATCTCTAGAGAAGTTTGACTTCCTCTTTCAATCCAAGTGTAATGTTTTGGTCCAACCCAACACATGAAAACCTACCACTATCCTACTCTAATAGCTCAAAGGGGAAAAGGGGGAGAATGAATCTATGAAAGGGAAATGAGAGGTGGTGTACCAAGATGGAAAGTTGTTTCTTATTGGATAATATTTCTTATTACATAAAATAAGAGGATCAAAAGACTCACAAATTTTTCTATTTGGTGATTTTAAGAGGAAAACATGGAGGTTAGGGTTTGACAATGTGTTGGAAGGAAAGAAGATTCTCAAAATAACAACTGTAAAAAAAAAAACTTAGCATATAAGCATGAAAAAATATAACACTCATGAATGAAGGTAATTAATGATTAATAAAACATAAAAGAGGGGAAAAATACCAAAAATGATCAACTTCATTAATGTAAAGGCATATAGCCAATCTTTACAATCGTAGAGATGCAAAATGCAAGTCTACCAAAGGAAAAACTTGAAGGAGCTAGAGGAAGAACCTTGGAAATGAATACATTTATTTCCTTTATATTTCAATCATAACATAGAACCACAAAGTGAACCCTAACCCTAACCAAGGTTAACAATGAAGTATGTGCATTAAAGAAAGAAGCCATCTCATGAAAATCAAGATTAGGGAATGTATCCATTAGGAAAGTTAATAAACAATAAAAAATGAGCATGGACACCCATAAAATCCACTTATAGAAGTCATTGGAGTAATAAAAGTCATACTTGAAGCCCTAGAATCAAAATAGGCTACTCAAAAAGTGATTTGAGCATTAATAGAATTACCTAGAAAATACATCAAATTTGCTAAAAGGTTGGGGCATTGGGCCCAAAATAAAACCTTTACTATGTATTAAATGGTTTAGATTCATGAAAAAGATCACTTTTGTCAAGGATCAAGCTTTAGGATTACTTTATATTTTATGCACATCTTAGCATCAGACCATCAAGGATCGTTCTTTAGGTGTACTACTTATTTCATAAGAGAAGAAAAGAAGAGAGGAGGATGGAGTGAATTGTGAAGTTTGGAAGGATAGCCCTTTTTAGGCTTCAAAGGTTAGGAAGGAGGTTTATGCCTTATCACAAAGATGAAAAGGGTAAAAGGGAAGACCCAAGGCTAAAGTCTAAAAGGAGCCATTGGGGGTTAGAGAGAAGAGTTTCCACTTGCCAAAGAAAGGTAAGAGGTACAGGAGAAGTCCAAAGCCCAAAGTCTAAAGGTAGTCATCAGTGATTGAAGGTTTGAGCTACTTGTTATTAAGTAAAGATAAGAGGTAAAGGGGAATGCTGATGTCTAAAGTCCAAAAAACTCAAAAATTAGACAATTTTCTTAAGGAGTGAAGGTGAGAATGAAGAAAGGAGGTGAACTGTAGATTTTTGGGTTCCTAAGACTTCTCTTGATATTCTAGGCTTTTTCACCTAAATAGAGAGAGATAGGACCCAAAACTACTAAGGGTTCATTCAAATTATGTTATGTAGGATGCTTTATAAACTATATGAAGTAAACTAAATGCAATTAAGTAATTTAAATGGATGATTATGAATGCAAAACATAGATTTAAACTATGTTTGAAAACACGTTGTGATATGCAAATAATGAACTAAATGATAAAATAATGTTGAACATAAAGAAATGAGATGAAACATAGTGCACCAGGGCAATGTTTGAAGAATATTGAATGTTGTAGATGCTAACTAGAATTATTGAAATTTCACTATGGGACTCATTCACCTAGGGTGGCAAATTAGTCCTATTGGTGAAAAAAGTGTCAGAAATTGGTTTCTAACTTGCGGGATCCAGAATCTGACAAAATTCATATTTTTAGTCCTAAGATGGGACTCATTTTCCACTAGTGGTGAATCAGTCCTCTCTCAAAATTATTAAAAATAAAGAGACAACTCTACAACACTAGATTTGGAAATCTCTGATTGTCTGGTTGTTAGAGTCAATTTTGTAGGAAAAGAAAAAAACAATTATCCAAGCTTGAAATATGAATGAGTTGACTTGAAAAACATAGTTGACTTGTTTACCAATCTTCAACACCAAAAATATTGCTAAATCAGCATACCTAGGTCAAACCCTTGATGATGCAAGTCTAAAGCAATGTCAATGGATGCTCCAAAGTGCTTGAGTAATGCTTGAATACTTAGGTGAATAAGTGGATGAGAAAACTTGATGAATGGGCATTGAAATGAGGTGAAAATAATTTATTTATACAATATTGTGCCTTAGTTGCCTATTCATACCTCATCACAAGATGACATCAAGTGTTTTGAATAAAAACCCGAAAGGAAATTTTAAATTTTTTGAATTTGGAGCCAAGGGGGACTCGTTCACCACCCATGCTGAATGGGTCCTACCTAGGACTTGAAAATGTGTGTCGATAATTAAGTTGTATTTAATGTTGTTTATCATGATTACATTCAAAAATACACTTAATTAAGACATATGAGGGCATAAAAGGATGAAATAAAACATAAGAAAGGGATAAATAGTGAAGTTATGCCTAGAAAAGCATGAAATCTTGTTACAAGACTTTAGAACACTTCAAAATAGGACTTTCTTAGTAATGAAAAGGTAATTTTTATGTGAATTGTAATAAATAGAGTCTAGAAGAATGGAGAAATGTCTTACAACACTTCCCAACACCTTCACAAGATGTCATTATTTTAATTTTAGTTCCTGAATATGCATGTTCAGGCCATGTTACAACTTAAAATCAAAGAAAAATATATCAAACACCATGAAACAAGACCTAAAAGGCCATGAAAATGACAAGGGGCCATTTTTCTATGGCACATTTAGTCCCCACTTTAGTGAGAGGATGAACTTGCTTCAAACTCACACTAAAGTAGCCATGAACATCGAGAGGAGGGTTCAAATGCACTTACATTAGCAAGATGAAATACAATGATCAATAGGGATGATCAAGCCCCTAGGATGAAGATCCCATGGAAAACTAAGCATAAGAACAAAGGAACACACAAGCATTGAAAAGAATCAGATGAAGCTTCAATCATCAGTTCAACTAGTTGTGGATTAGATCTAGGATAATTGTTTGAAAAAGAGAATGAGTACTCACTTTGGGGTGACAAAACACATAATGGTCTATCAGATGAAAAGGCCCAAATTTACTCACTATGGGGCCATGGTACTTCTAGCTTTCCGTGAGGTGAGAAATCCCAAAAAGGAAAGATACATACACTAGTTGGTTTTCACTCACAAACACAAAGGTGGATATGGGGAAAATTCATGCTGCTAGGTGGGCTTCCCGCTCAACCATATTAAAGTTATGCCTCTTGAGAACTTTAACAAGGTCAACAAGGAAAATTTTCATTAACAAAAAGGACAGTACCACAGTCATGCAAGTTGCGTTATTCAAGGTGGATGTGAAAATGTAAAATTTTAAGTGTAAAATGTGAAAGATGTTCAAAGGAGTCTTGTTCAGTTCATGCAAGGTTAGTCACTTAGGGAAAATTGTGTCTAATGTCTCCAAGAGAGGACTAATAAAAGAATAGTATATTCACAACTTAGGGGATATAGTGTGTCACATCAGGCCACCAAGAGGAATGTAATATGCTAAGATAGATCACAATTATGAAGGACATCACACCCAATGTCATCCACAAAGTGACGAACACATCGCATAAAGAAGGCTACACTAGGAACCAAGAATGCACATGAATTAATGTTAATGTATTCCCCCCACTTTAAAGGAATTGTGACACATCATTTTGTGAGAAATTACTTTAAAGTAGCGAAGGAAAAAAAAAAAAAAAGACATGAGAGCCTACTTGGAAAGCCCTATGCCAAGTCACGTGTTTCAAAGTTAGGCTATGTCATGTCATCGAAAATGAAAAAAAAAGAAAGGGAGTTTCCCCTCAAAAAAGAGCACACCAAACACATAAGGGATCTATGGATTTCGGGTCAATATGTTTGTTGTTGCAATGTGTTTATGAAAGATCTAGGAACTATCATCATTCCCCAAAGCACATAGAACTAGAAGAATGACACAAAGAGAGTGAAAAAAAAAGAAAAGAAACTCAATTTTGAGTCAACATGGAAGAGACATTGCAGTCTCAACACCTTGCTTCATCCCCAAAAGGAAAACACAAGCGAAATGAAAGAAAATGAAAAGGTGAAAGAAAATGAAAATTCTTTTGGGTCAACATGAAGGAGGCATTTTGATCTCAATGCCTTGCGTCATCCCCAAAAGGAAAGCACAAGAAACAAAAAGGAAAAAGAAAAGGAACTTTTGGGTCAACATGGAAGAGACATAGGGCATCTCTATGCTATGCACCATCCCCAAAAGGAAAACACAAAATGAAAGCGAAAAAGACAATGCACGACAAATAGAAGAATAGAGGTACAAATAGAAGAAGTGTACAAAGACAAGCAACATCAAACACACGATATGGGGGAACACTATACGCACATGAAAGGAAAACAAAAGGAACAAGTAATGCAAATGTAATCCAACCATTAACTAATTTATTGGTTTCTTAATATTAAATGGTTAAGCAGAAAGGGAATAACATAGTTAAGAGACAAAGGAAAATGCATTACAAGGTCAAGCCTAACAACTTCTTGCCCCCTCAAAAAATGTAAAGGAAAGAATGAGTCAAGGTTGGTGATGGGAAAGGATCATGCAATAGTGAGAAGAGGGAATTCCACAACTATGGTATGATGAATGGGTTTATATTTTGTTAAGGTATGATAGGGAAAAAATTAGTATTAGTGAAGTGATACTTATCTAGTATTTCCTTCAATGTTTGACATTTTTCTATTTGATGTCCAAGAATATAATGATATTTGAAAAATGGTATGTTAGAGTCTTTCGAATGAATAACCAACCTATTCATAGGTTGTAAAATCATAAGAGCTTTGTTTACAAGTAGTTGAAGTCTCCTTTCACATTCAGGTGGAGGATGTGTAGGAAACTTTAGCTTCTTTAATTTGTATGGTCATTTCCATTTGCTAGATTCTCCTTGTTCATGAATAGGAGGAAGAGGAACTATAGGGATCCTAACATCCTTACCATTAGAAGGGGATAACGGTTGTTCATGTGGAAGGATAATGTTTAAGTTAGGAGGAGCATCCAAGATCACTATACTAGTATCCCAAAGTCTCCTAGGCTGAAAAGGATGTCTATCAAGATGAGAAGGATCTTGGTATCCTAATCCTATTGTGTGTGCGTTGGTTGACTATTGTTCAAGAATTTCATGGATGTCATGTTCCTTTTTTTGTGTCACAACCATGTTTACTTAAGATAGTGAATCCTTTACCATATGTTTCTTCAAGATTGATAGGAGTGTTTGTGATTTTATGATCGTAAAAGGGTTTGGAGTGTGGTTGTTTAGAGGAACTAGGTCCAATTGAGGGGGAAACATTAGGTCCTTCATTGATTTCAGGATGTAATTATGCAAAGTGATCAGGAGGTGCAACAGTAGGAAGATCTTGTGACTTCATGGATGGATAGAAGGTTGCATGGGCTTGAAGGTGATCAAGGAATTCATTATAGAAATTGTTCATACTATCATCATCTTCTCCAATGATGTCTACATCATGAGGAGGACAATCATGAGGAGTTGAAGGAGCATGAGGAAGCTCAATGTCATTAGGATCATAGCCAAAGGCACAATTGGAAATGTCTACCAATGATTTTAATGAATTCAAAAACTTATTCAAAGAAAATACCATGATGCAAGTAAACTAAGGTGCAATAAATGATTAAAAATAGAGTTTCTGGAAATTAAAATAGAACACAAGAATAAAAATATGTGATACAAGAAAATGCCAGAAAAATGCTAGAAATGTTGTGTAAAAAGTGCAGAGGGACTGATTCACCCAGGGTTGTGAATGAGTCCCAATATGATGTTTTTGTGTGTTTTTTAGAAATTTTAAGATGATTTTAATGCTCTACAGAAGGAAATTAAGGATGCGGAATGTAGGTTTTTAGTTTTTTCAATGAGATGCAATGCAAAAATGAAAGCTAGATGAAGTTTTCACTAATGCAATATGAAAATTCCTAGAATACAAAAACCAAACAATGTCTTAATTGAATGTTGGTGCAAATATAAACTAAGATGAAATATGAAAATGAAATAAAAAATGAAAAGTGTTGAAAATTTGGGCTCACCAAAATGAACAGTAGATTGTTGGGTTCCTAAGACTTCTCTTGCTCTTCTAGGCTTTTTCACTAAAAAGGAGAGAGATAAGGCCCAAAAATGCCAAGGGTTCATTTTAATTATGTTATGTAGGATGTTGTCTAAGGTACATGAAGTAAACTAAATGAAATTAAGTGATTTAAATGAATGATTATGAATGCAAAACATGGATTTAAACTATGTTTGAAAACACATTGTGATATGAAAACAATCAACTAAATGATGAAATAATGTTGAACAAAATGAAATGAGATGAAATAGAGTGCACCTAAGCAATGTTTGAAGAATCTGGAATGTTGTAGATGCTAACTGGAATTATTGAAATTTCACAATGGGACTCATTCACCTAGGGTGGCGAAATAGTCCTCCTACTAGTGAAAAAAGTGTCAGAACTTGGTTTCTAATTGGGGAGATCCAAAATCTAACAAAATTCAGATGTTTAGTCCTATGCTGGGACTCATTTACCACTAGTGGAAAATTAGCCCTCTCCAAAAATTCTAAAAAATTAGGGGACAACTCTGCAACACAAGATTTTGAAATCTCTGATTGTCGAGTTGTCGAAGTCAATTCTATAGGAAACAGATAGGAAACCTTCTCCAAGCTTGAAATATGAATGAGTTGACTTGAAGCATGTTGTTGACTTGTGTATCAATCTTCAACACCAAAAATATTGTTAAATCAACATACCTAGTTCAAACCCTTGATGATGCAAGTCTGAAGCAATGTCAATGGATGCTCCAAAGTGCTTGAGTAATGCTTGAATTGATGTTACAAGATGATTGAATTCTTGGGTGAATAAGTGGATGAGTGAACTTGATGAATGGGGATTGAAATGAGGTGAAAGTCACTTATTTATACAATTTTGTGCCTTAGTTACCCATTCATAGCTTATCACAGGCTGACATCAAGTTTTTTTGAATAAAAATCCAAAAGGAAATTCTAATTTTTTTGAATTTGGAACCAAGGGGGACTCATTCACCACGCATGGTGAATGGGTTCCACCTAGGACTTGAAAATGGCTGTCAACAATTAAGTTATATTTAATGTTGTTTACTAGGCTTACATTCAAAAATACACTTAATTAAGACATATGAGGGCATAAAGGGATGAAATAAAACATAAGAAAGGGATAAATAGTGAAGTTATGTCTAGAAAAGTGTGAAATCTTGTTACAAGACTTTACAACACTTCAAAATAGGACTTTATTAGTAATGAAAAGGTTATGTTTAGGTGAATTGTAATAAATAGAGTCCAGAAGAATGTAGAAATTTATTACAACACTTCACAACACCTTCACAAGATGTTATTATTTGAATTTTAGTACCTAAATATGCATGTTCAAGCCATGTTACAACATAAAATCAAAGCAAAATAGATCAAACACCATGAAACAAGACCTAAAAGGCCATGAAAATGACAAGAGGCCATTTTTCTATGGCACAGGAGGATGATGAAAGTTTGATTTCAACAATCCAAAGATGAGATTTTATTGATCAGGGATTGAGAGGAAGAGATGGAAAGTGATAAGAGGCAATCCCAACCTCCAAAGTTTGACAATTCAAGACTTAGAAAAATCTTGAAAGGTCTCTTCAAGACTTTAGTGGTCAGGGCTAAGACTTGAGGCTTACCAAAGGAACTGATAAGGGTTAAATGATAAGGTTGATGGCCAAAGGTTGCAACATGCAGAATGAAAGGAAAAGAAGGAATGTTAGTTTGAAGGGAAGTGAAAACCTGAGAGCCTGAAACACCAAGACTTAGCTAATTTTAAGACCCTTCAAGGAGAATTGATGCAAGATGTCCCATGTAGGATCTCTTAAATTAGTTATCAATGATGAGTTGTTAAAGGTTGTCATGAAATGTCTATAGGCACCGAATCTACATTTAGTTTTTGCTACATGCTCTACAGATGGAATTTATCTTGCTATTCATGTACTAGTTGTAGTAGTGGAAATAGCAACACCATTTACTACCAACTTCTCATGCTCTGTGTAATCAAAATGAGGAGTGAATTCCATCTCCAATTCTATGTTAAGGGAACTTATGGTAGATTCAAGTTTTGTGTCAACTATTTTTTTATAATATGTGGTGTTGTAATCCATAAGGATAACTCCATGGAGCCTCACCATTTCTTTCTCGACCACCACTAGTATGCCTCCTATACCATAGAAAAATGGATCATTGAAATTTGCATGGTCTTTTAGGTCTTTCTCTTGTGATGCTTGATCTATTTTTCTTTGATTTAATGTTACAATGTAGCTTTTGCATTCACATTAGGTCCTAAATATTCAAACTATGGTGTCTTGTGAAGGTGTTCTAACACGTTTCTACACTTTTCTAGACTCTTCTCATTATAATTCATCTAAAAATCACCTTTTTTTATCACTTGTCAAGTCATATTTTAAAGTGTTGTAAAGTCTTGTAACAATATTTCACACTTTTCTAAGATTGTTATCACTATTTACACCTTTCTTATGCTTTATTTGACCCCTTTATGCACTCATAATACTTAATTAAAAGTATTTTTGAATGTAAACATGACCAAAAAAAAAATGCAACTTAATTCTTGACACCCACTTACAAGCCTAGAGTGGAACCCATTCACCATGGGTGGAAAATGAGTCCCTCTTGTCTCCAAATTCAAAATAATTCAAAATTTCTTTCACTTTTTTATTCAAAAACACATTATGTTAGCCTATGATGAGGTATCATTGGGTTACTAGGGCATAAGAGTGCATAAATAAGTGATTTTCTACCCATTTTACTCCTAATTCATCCAAGTATTCACCCATTCACTCACATTCACTCATCCAACATCAATTAGTGTTCATTCTATCAAAGCATCATTGAATCAAGTATCTTGGAGCAACCATTGACATATATTCAAATTTCTTCAACAAGGTTGTGGTGAGTTTAGGAAATTTTCATGTTGTTTATTCATCATTCCTTGTTAATTGCATTTCATTTCTTTATTAAGGTTTTGATTACCAAAGTGATATTTGACCAAGGAAAATCCATATAATCTAAACCTTAACCATTTTCCCCCTTTTGCATGTGTGTTTGTAGACATTTGTATGCAGATTTATCGAGAAAATAGGTATTGAAAGGTGGTCAACAAGTCAAAAAGTGTTTCAATTCAACCAAAACCTAATTCAAGCTTGGAGACAACCTATAGCCTATTTTCTATATATTTGATTTCATTAACCCAACAAGAAGATAAGTACACATTTGAAGCTATAGGATTGACTCTTGAATTTGTAGATTTTTGGAGGAGGAATGATTCAAAATCAGTGGTGAATGAGTCCCACCTGAAGGTTGAAAAAGTTGATTTTCTCATAATCCAGTTCCTGACAGTCGGAAAGCAGTTTCAGGTGTTCTTACCAATAGGACGAGTGATTCGCCATCAGTGGTGAATGAGTCCCTCTGGTGATTTACAATGATTTTTTCCAATTTCTAGAACCTTCATAGATTAGTAATCAACTTCCAGGTGCACTCTAAAAAACTTCATTCAATCTTGTTTACATTTTTTCATGTTTTTAGTTCATTTTTGCATACCTCACTATGTTTTCAAACATTGCATATTTAGTTATCTTTTCATTCATAATCAATCAATTTCATCACTTAGCTACATTTATATCATTCTATTTAGTATTAATTAGATCAAACATTCCTTTATTTGAGTGAAATAACTCAATTTTGGAGTTCTATCTCTCCTTTTAGGTGAAAACCCTAAGAATGCAAGAGAAGTACATAGAACATTCAAAATTGTTGGTTCATTTTGGTGAACCTGCATATTGAACACATTATCTTTCTAATTTCAATTACATATTGAATCCTAGGTTTCCTTTTTATCAACATTCAATTAGGTTTTATTTTGTTTTTGCATCCTAGGGTTTCTAAAATTGCATTAGTGAAAGAGTCATATAGACTTAATTTTTGCATATAAAATCATTAAAATTTTGAAAAATATGCTTTTGCATCTTCATTTTGCATTTGAAAATCATTAAAATATATATATTTTTTTTGAAAAACAAAAAAATCTCGTACCTGCACTCATTCGCCACCCTGGGCGAATTAGTCCAGCTGCATTTTCTGCATTTAAATTTTTGGCATTTTCATATTCTTTCATACATTTTTGTTTCCTATTACTACCTTCTTATTTTAGTTTACACAATTTTTGTCATTAGTAATTTGTTATTCCTACTTTTCATTTGCATTCACCCCATCTTTTGTGGTACTTGCATGAGTGTTTGGTGCCCTATTGATAATACTTTAGTGAGACGAAGTTCTAGACTCATGGCTTTGATGAGCCTAAAATATGCTCATAATTTGATGATATGATAAACTTTTAAATGATTTCATTTTTGTTATTTCATGGTTGTTTAAACTTTGATGAAACCTTTTATGGGGATATCCTGTAGCAAGACACTTTTATATTCATGCAGCCTATTTTGTTGACTTGATTGCATTTATTGCCCTGTTGACTCCTGAAAATGGCTGGTATATCGTATACAGTTTTTAAATGGTGAAGTAGATTTGAAATGTGTGATTAATGAATAGATATCGTGTATGTACCATATGCCTCTTCTTACGCGTTTGTTACCTTTTGTTTCACAGGTTGTTGAAGAATGATCGAGTCAAGCGCAGCCGATCTCGGCCTTGGAGTAAAGCCCATTTCCTGCACGACTTTGAGGAAGCTCCGCAAAAGACTCTTTGACCGAAACCGATTTGGAAAGATTTTTAATGGAAAGTCAATCTGGAGAGAGTGGAGCGCTAGATTCTCTCTGAATCGGGTTGAACACATAAATTCATTTATGAAGTTTGTTCCTTGATTCAGCGATATACTTTACTTCCATGTCTTTCTTGGATGAAGTTAGTTAGTTAGTTGTTCTTTTAATTTAAAAATAAGATACTCCTCCTGCGCGAGGTAGTGATAGAAGAGAAATAGAATGAGTAATAGATGATTTTTAGGTAAGATAGAAACAGAGTAGCAGAGATCATGTAAGAATCCGTATGATAATGAAAGACGAGTCTCAAGTTTTGACTGTGGCAAAAGTTTGTCGTTAGTTTTCACACCAACAAGACAATGTATTTCATTCTGCTTTCATGAATAAAGATCGATGAAGTTCCGAAGTTCCTCAAGACCAGTGTAATCAGTAGATGCTTGCTAAGGGGGCCCACTTAGTAAGTATCTGTAGTTAATTAGTTAGATTTTCTTTTCTGCTGATATCCAGTTAGCTTTCATCTTTTGAAGTTTTTATGCAAACTCAGTCTTACACTACTCCTGCAGCATAGAGAGTCCATCCCTGTGACTGTTCCTGCAGCATAAGGCCAGTTCATGGTTTGTGCTTTAATCGTGGTTGTTACAATTTCTATTTTAATCAAGCATAGTTGAGTTAAAGAATTCTGCATTACCATTCTGTAGCTTAGATAGAATTTCTTTCCAGTATGTATTTTTGCTAAGATTTGACTAAAACAAATTCCTAGTGCATATATTTTGTTGTGCCATTTAAAGTCTACGTCCCCTGGTTTGACAAGTAAATGAATGTCCACAGAAAAATATTAGTCACCTGTCGGAATGTCCAATTCCTAGGAAAGTTTCACTGTGATATTCATATCCTTTTGTGAGTGCGAGCCATTTTTGGCACCGTTGCCGGGGATGGTGTCTAACTAGGAGTCTGACAAAGTCATTTTCAGCATTAGTTTAGTTTGTTAGTTAAAAAATTTCAAAATCTTTCAAGCTGTTATTCACCATATTGCATGCATAGAAGAAGGAGAGACACACTAGGAAGGTTCCTCCCTGAAAATTTGTTTATTGAACTACCGTTTAACCCAGCTGATAATGAACCTGAAGAAAATCCATTTGCTCTGCTATTCCAGCACCCAGACATGGCAAATAATCCACCTAATAATCCACCTCCTGCATTTGAGTTTCCCATTGTTCCCCAATAAGATACTGATAATCTTAAAAACATCCCCTCTTGCTTGCTCCCAAAGTTTTATGGCCTGGTCATAGAAGATCCAGAAACCTTTCTGTTTGAATTTGATGTCCTCTGTCACAGTTATGACTAGAACACCGATGCTCATAAACTGAAGCGATTTCCTTCCACTTTGAAGGAGGGAGCTCTTAGATGGTTCATGACTCTAGGAAGAGCCGTTGTAAATAGTTGGGCAGCCATGCAGACGAAATTCCTTGAAAAGTATAAGGAATATTGTAAGAGTGCCAGCAAAGGTGATGACATATTTCGAATTCAGCAGAAGGAGGATGAAAGTCTGGAAGACTATATTTCAAGTTTTTTGTTTTCATTAAAAAGAAACTCAAACCATACTCTTAATGGTGACTCTTAGAAACTACTCTTTCTAAGGGGAATCAGTGATGCCTGTATTGACGCCCTGGACCTAATGGGAGGAGGTGATATAACTCAACTGCCTTGGGATGATATACAGAAGATATGCCTTAACTACTCTCGACAATAGTTAAGAAAGGTCGAGGTCATCATGCTTCAGTGGGGAAGTCTTCTTCTGGTGGAGTTTCCCGAATGGAGATCACAAATCTGCTATCTGATTTCAAGCAGGACATCATTAACAATATGGCTACACAATTGGATACTATGCAAGCTTGGAAAAAACATGCAGAAGCTGAGGTAGCTTTGGCTGAGTTCTGTCCCTACTGTAGACAAAAGAAGCATGATTGCAGATGCAAGATGGTGGCTAATCTGGAAGCCAGACAACTGCCTACTGATTTCAAACTAGTGGAAGGTGATGATGATCAAGTGTTCTTTGTTGCACAAAGAAGACCATGGGCCCAAAGGCAAGGTATGCCTCAAGACCCTTTAACTTTTGGTAATCCCTATTCTAGCTATAATAACCAATGGCAACAAGCATATGGACCACCACCACCATGGAATCCGCCTCAACCAAGCTGGCCTAATTATCAAACCCCACAGTGGCAATCTCCTCAAGGAGGTTGGCAGCAGCCACAAGGTCAGTGGACCCCACCTTCAGGAAATTGGCAACAAAATCCTCAATGGAGAGGTCCTCAACACAAACCAAATTTCCTGCTTCCTAAAGCCTCCATGTTTCACAACAATGTGCCCTTTATGCTACCCCGCAACTACCATGCACCTCGGATCTCCAAAGTAAACGCCTATGCCTCCTTCAATCCCAATAATAAGAACCGCGAGTGTTTCAACACTGTGTGTATTTCTCAAGCCAACCAATATCGCTTATGCTTTTGGAATGTTAATGACATCCATCTCAGGTCCTGAACTACTTTTACCTCAAGCCCCAAAACCACTTCCGGCTATAGGAAATATCCGATTCACTCCTTTAGAAGAATCTTAATGCACCCGCTATTTCACCGAACACATGCCTATACCCGATACAGTTTCTATGGAACCTGTTCTGCAGAGACAAGATAAACCACCTTTTCCTCAGAGGTTACAAAATACTGAATCTAAACTCATGGAAGAACCCACTTTTGATATACTAGATCAGCTCAAGAATGTGCAAATTCAAATCCCTTTGTTTCAAAGCATAAAGATGTTCCTATTTTTGGAAAAGCTATTAAAGAAGCTTGTTTGAAGAAGCCTAGACAGAAGAAAAAGGATCCCCAAACAATTCATGTCTTAGGGAAATTGGCTGATATAATATTGGGAAATGTAGTCATCGAAGTATATTGACCTCGAGGCTCGTGTACAGATACATATAAATGGCCAAGTTGTAAAAAATGTTTTGATTGATTTAGGAGCTGCCATTAATGTAATGACAAAGCATACTATGGACTCCTTGAATATTTCAAACATTAGGTCTACACTGATAGTTCTGCAACTTGCAGACAGCTCCACAGTCAAACCTGATGGGATGATAGAAGATGTAATTGTTACTCTTGAATCTTGGGAGTATCCTGCTGATTTTACAATATTATCAGTTAAGACAACTTTAGGAGGGTATCCAGTTATCCTTGGTAGGCCACGGTTAGCAACTGCTGATGCTTTTATAGGATGTCGTTCTAGAGATATGACCATTTCTGATGGGCAGTCCACAAAGAAATTGGCTTTGTATCCACCTGCTAAACCTCAACCAGATTTGTCCCAACCTGTTTGGCTAGATGTGGGAGAAGAAACTAAAGAAGCCAATTCTTTGGCTCAATTGATGATGCTTCAAAATGATCCATTCTCTCAACTTCAAAGTGAAGATGCTTTGCTTTTTCAAATTCTGCAATTCAATCTTGATGATAATTTATCCGATCCAAGGACAATATCAATGTTTCCTCTGGAAGAAATTAGATTCCAAGAGTCATCGCTCCAAACTTCCTATTAATTTTTCATAACTTGCTTCCACAAGAGGTACAAACATTACCCATTGATTCTATGAGTAATCTCATTAAGCAGATAGAATTGTCTCCAGATCATTGTTTGAATGTTAATAGCAAGTTGTCTCAGTCTCAAGAGGATGACTTATTAAAATGCTACAAGAACAGCATAAAGCTTTTGCATGGGAATATGGGGACATGCAAGGAATAGATCCTCGAAGTCCGTACTGCAGGGATATATATCAAAGAAGATTGTTCACCGCTAGACAACCTCGTAGAAGAGTAAATCCAAAGACTTAGAGAAATAAAGGAAAAATGAACTTCAAAAGCCATAGATGCTTCTGGTTTTATTTACTCCACTTTTGGACAGCCTATAATACTTTCCATTAGTCGTATTGTCCCCAAGAAAGGAAAATTGAGAGTATGTGTAGATTACAGAGAGTTGAAAAATGCCACTAAGAAAGATCATTTTCCATTACCCTTTGTAGACCAAGTACTAGATTCACTGTCTGGTAAAAGATATTTTTCCTTCTTAGATGGTTACAGTGGGTATAATCAGATAAAAATTGCCCCTGAAGATCAAGACAAGACCACTTTTACCTGTCCATGGGGAACATTTGCTTATTCGGTCTTGCCTTTTGGCTTATGCAATGCACCAGCAACATTTCAGAGAGCAGTAATTAGTATATTTGCTGATATATCTCATGAATGTATGGAGATTTATATGGATGATTTCACTACATATGGAGTCACATTTGAAGAAGCACTGGTGAATTTAGAAAAAGTATTAAAAGGTGTAGAGAGAAAAATTTGTCTCTAAACAGTGAAAAGTGCTTTCTAATGATGGAAGAAGGTATTGTTCTAGGTCATCATATTTCAAAGAATGGAATTCA
>VDFB02379711.1:222146358-222192382 GCA_007258455.2 Sequoia sempervirens
ATGGGTTCACAAATAAATAAATTTAAGATTCCTCAAAGGTGGAAGCAACTTTGACCTTCCCCTCCTGAGGGGGCATCTTCTTCCTTTCAAATTCCTTGTGAAGTGAACATATTTCAAAAGGATTCGTTGGTGTTGAATCTATTTGATAAAATGCATCTCTTCTGCACTTTCAAAGAGTGTGTCGCTTGAGTGGATCCCCATCTCTTTTCTCATTGGGTTCTTGAGGGACCCCTTTGAAAGTTTTCCAACTTGTTCATGGTCTACGTGACTGTCGACTTACTTGCATGTGTGGTTACTTTAGCCATGTTCTATCTACGAGTAAACATTTTCTTTGTAGGTGTGCCTATAAAGCCACTTTCTGACTCTTCAAAGTCTCCTTGCTTGTTGGGTTTCCTCCATGTGAGAGATCTTGGAGGACACCTTCCTTTCAAGTCTACGGGCCTATAGGGAACTTTATTTGAGATTCCTCCATGTGAGAGATCTTGTGGTTCACTCCCTTGTATGTCTACGGGTCTATAAAGCACTTTTTTTGGGTTTCTTTCATGTGAGAGATCTTGGAGGACACCTTCCCTATAGGTCTGGACACCTATAGGGAACTTTATTTGAGCTTCCTCCATTTGAGAGATATTGGGGGTCACTCCCTTGTAGGTCTGTGGGTTTGTAAGGAACTTTTTCTAGGTTTCCTTTAAGTGAGAAATCATGGAGGACACCTTCCTTGCAAGTCTGTAGGCTTGTAAGGCAATTCCTCTAAGCTTCCTCCATGTGAGAGATCTTGGATGTTGCTCCCCTATAGGCCTATGGGCCTGTACAAAACTTTCTCTAGTTTTCCTTCATATCAGAGATCTTGGAGGACACCTTCCCTATAGGTCTATGGGACTATAAGGCACTTTCTTGGGGATTCCTTCATGTGAGAGATCTTGGGGGTTTCCTCCTTGTGGGTTTGCGAGCCTATAAGACCCTTTCATTCTACAACTTCATAGTTTTGTGGGGCTATGGAATCCTTTCCCTACCCTATGCTTTTGAGCTCACGATATTGTGTTTTGCTTCCTCGATAGTTTAGGTATACATTTCTAACCCTGGGTATGTGCACGATCATGGTGGAAAAAATAGGCCCTTAAGTGGCAAAAAATTCAGAAAAATCAGAGTTAGGCAACTTGATGTAAAAAATTGAATAAGTTATTTATATTATTTCAAAAATATGTAAGAATAGAATCTGTAGAAAATTGAATGTAGTTTCTAAACTACTAAGCTTGTTTAAAAAAAATATATATTTGGTAAAAATTTGAAATTTCAATGCAGTAGTACTTAAATTTTAGGAAAAAAATAAGAAGTAGGTGTCTGTCTGACCACCCTAACCACAATAAAATGATAATATTTTTTTTATAAGATTTTAGATATAAGTAGAGGACTCATGTCCCAATGTGATGCATATTTTTTTGTAATTTTTTCCCTAGTAAATAATTAATTATGATTTTTTTATTAAAACTTTTAAAAATATCAAAACTTGTATGTCTAACCACCTTAACTTGGTCAAAAATTCATGAAATTAAATTTCTATTTTTTAATCCTATAGTATCTGAAGCATAGAATGTGACACATGTTTTTGGATTCAAAAAATGTTATACTGCTTGAAAGCTATAGATGTTTTTCAATTAGCCTATCAATCAAAACTTTAGTCATAATTCAAATAGGAAATGAATAATCATTATTTGTTTAATTCAAAGTAAAGCATAATTTATATTGGTGGAAAGTTGAGAATCTCCTTTAAAAACCCTTTTTGTTTCATCAATTTTGGGTAAAAAATAAGTCGTTAGCCACATACCCATCATATTGCCACTTTTTGGCCCATCATGATCCTAGACATACCCCCCTACTACCTCTTCGATCTACTTTACCAAAGAACTCATCAATATTCATGCTCACTAAAGTGGGGGAAAAATATATAGGAGAAAATTTGCAACCCTTACACAAATTCCCCTTTTACACATCCTCACCTTAGAAAACCAAATCCGAAGGAGAAATTCCACATCAGAAAGTTGCCTTCCTTTCACTTTGTTTTTGTAAGTTATGTCAGTGGAAGAATATTTGTCACAGATTCCCACGTGATGCATAGAAGTTCACATGGGTTGCTTACATCCTTGACAGATTCCTACATCTAAATTTCATATAGGCATTACACTTTCTATTGGGATTGATTTGTAACGCCCCTCTTTGACCAACCAACCTCGAAAATGATAGATTCTTCCTTCTTCTCCTTCAAATTCATCCATTCTTCATTCAACTCATCTTTCATCCATGTCTATTTTGCATTCTCAAGCATTCTCATCCTTCACTTCACTCTCAATAGCACTTCAACACTCCATTGCAATAACAACACTCCATCAACTTCATAAAGAAAGTGTGAAGTAAGCCATTGCAACGTGGGCTTGAGTTTTTGCAACACCTCCCTTCATCACAATGGAGGCTGTGGTGATTGTTCAAGCCTTCTTTCTCCTCCATTAGCTAGTGAGCTCTTGGTGGAGGTGGTAACATTTTTCTCCTCTCCTTTATTATTTGGTTGAGTAGCTCTTTACTATTTTGTAGTGTTATTTTCATTCCTTCTTTCTTTACTTCTTTATCACATATTTCTATCATGTTGTTATTTGGATTTTAGTGGAGTTGGAAACACCAAAACGGGGGTTTGACTGAGGTAGGCCCCTATACAACCCCAAAAAAATTTCCCTCTTTCTTGTGTGCAAGAGAATGTACTTTTGGAGCTAGCTAGCGAGCATGCATTTTGATAAGATTATCTTTGTCACCCTAGTTCTTGTTTATTTTCTTTATCACTTTAGTCTTCATTTCCTACACTTCCTCATTCTACTTTTATCATCTAGATTTACTAGCTAGGATGTTAGTTTTTTTTTGTAGTTTGTGTTGTGTCCACTATTTTCTGACCATATGGATGCCAATAGGCCTAAGAGATGCTAGTGCACCGCGCTGACATCCCAGAACTACACTACCATCCTTGGATAGAGAGTTGTCTAAGGCACAATACCGACTCCAAAAACCAGCTCGCCTAGACCAAACTAAAGTTCAGATCTATAGAGTGATTGAAAAACCTTATATTCCTCATCATTCTCGATCCCTATTCCCAAAACATCCCTTTAGAGTGAGGTAAGTTAGGGAATCCCTCTGCTCTCAACTCTTTGTGACATGGGGCCTTGATGTGGCTAGTCCCACTATCTTATAGTAATTGCTTCCATAGAGATAGTGGAGGTATTGTTGTTGTAATGTGGATTAATAATTAATGTGATGGTGTTGTCCTTTCATTTGTTTCTTATTGCAATTTAGTAGGGTTATGAGAAGCCATGGTTGGTCTATTTTTGGAGTTTATTTCATTCCCGACTCTATATGAATTAGGCACTAGTCAAGGAGATTTACAAAGTTTGAAGCTAGGGAAGAATCAAAATCATTTCCCTACTTTCTTAGTTTATATTTTCTTTCATGTTTCTTGTTTGTCCTTTCCACACTACCAAAAATCATTGATAATACAAAAGGTTTTGTAGATGATTTAGCCCATCAAAGGCCTTCAACCATTGTAGTATGATGATCTTTTTTAATATATAGGGATACCCACCTTAGTCCTGCAGAGCCTAAAGAGTAGAGGAGAATCTTTCTAATCATCTCCTATTCATTGGCCACTGACCTAGGGTCTCTAAGCATACAGAGTAGCTACCCTTTAGGAGAAACTATAGCATCAGATTGAAACACCAATGACATCAATGACAATGCATGTAACAAGCTTGTAATAATCTCCCCCTTTGGCATTGATGGAAACACTAACATGATATGCAATTTTCTCTCCCTTTGACATCAAGGGTGAATGGGTACTTGTATTCAACTATTCTTTGAACAACAAACAAGCTCTCCTTTTCTACACAAATTTTAACATCCTTCTACCCACTCCATCTTGAGAGGTAGTCATCATCAATCTAGAGATAAAGATATATCTTGAATTTCTCCCCCTAGATAGATGCACCATCTATGCATCTAGTTAGAAGGAGGGGAAACAACTCCAAATTGCTATTTGAGATATTTAAATGTATCTTTTAAATTTCCTTTGTAAATACTTCAATATATTTTCCTTTGTGGGAACATATTCCAATCTTACTTCTTGATTGACAACCTTCTCTCTTAATGAGTGATACTTGATAGATATATACTTTGTTGTAGAATGCATCACTATTTTTTTTGAAATATGGATGGAACTTGTGTTGTCACAAAAAATAGGAATGGGCTCATCATACATTACCTTGATATCCTTCAAAAAAAATTCCATCCACAAAACTTGGATGCAATAAGATGCTACAACTATATACTCTACCTTTCTTGTTGAGGACACCAAGTCTTGATTCTTACTAAATCAAGAGAACAGTCTATCTACCAAATAGAAAGCTCCACAACTAGTAGTCCTTCTATCGTCAAATTTTTTAACACAATGAACATTAGTATATGCACTCAAAGAAAATTCATTACCTTTTTGATACCAAAATCCATAATATAGATTTTTCTTCAAATATTTGGAAATAATCTTGATCACCTTTACACGATTTTCTTTTGGTTGAGATTGAAACCTTGCAACCAAGTAGACATCTTGTATAATATCAAGCCTTGATGCTATTAAGTACATTAGGCCCCCAATCATAGACCTATACAAATTTTGATAACCCTAGGTGACTCATCATCTTTTCTCAAATGACAACCTGCTACGATGGGAGTACTCACTACTTTGCAATCTTTCTCACTTCTGCTCCATCTTCATTTATTTTTTCTAAACTCCCATTTTGTCTCTATCACATTCTTGTTTGTAGTCCTTGGCACCAATTCCCAAGTCTATTTTTTCTCTATCATATTTAGTTTTGATTCCATTTTTTGGAATCCATCCTTCATCCTTTCTAGCATCAAAAAATTTCTTAGGTTCTATACTTGATATTAAAGATGAATTTACTTGTTCATTTGTTCTTGCAAATCTTCTCCTAGTCTATAATCCATTCTTGCCTCCAATTCTATGATCTTATGAACGATTCTTTTGAACATACTTTGCAAGAGTCTTGGGGACTTTCTCTTATTCTTATTCCTTTTCTTAAATTTCTTATTCTTCTAAGAAATCAAATTCATCTATCCAACGGTGTTCTTGCACATGTGAGATTTGATGTGACTCTTTATAAAATTTGACAATTTTTTACTTCAACTATATTCCTCAAAATTTTATTGTAGAACTTGTAAGCTTTTCTCCTAGTTGAGTACCCAAGAAAGATTCTTTCATTAGATATTGAGTAAAATTTTCCCAAACCTTCTTCATTTCTTTTGATAGAACATCTACTTCAAAAAAATTTAAAGTAATTGATAGTTGTCGATCTTTCATACCACAACTCATAAGGAGTATTGGTGATGTCTACTCTTAGTTGACCTTTCTTAAGAATATAGATAGTATTATGTACTTCTTTCTAGCATACATTAGAAATTTTGGATTCATTCAACATTATCGTAGCCATCTCTTGAATGGTTCTATTTTTTCTTTCCACTACTCCATTTTGTTGAGGAGTTCTAGTGGTAGACATATGCCTCTTTATCCCATGTTCTTCACAAAATTCCTCAACTTCATTTGATGTAAATTCACCACCTCTACCAAACCATAAACACTTGATTCTAGCATTCATTTCATTTTCAACCATGGATTTGAAAAACTTAAATCTACTAAAAGCTTCTGATTTTTCTTTTAAGAATATAACTCATGTAATCCTAGAGAAATCATCAATGAGTAACATGAAATTAATTTCACCTTGGAGACTCTTTGTCCTAGTAGGTCCACACAAATAAGTATGAATTAGTTACAAAGGACTTATGGAGGAATTCTCCTTGGTCTTGAACCATATCCTTGTTTGATTCCCAATCTGACATTGTTTACACATAGTGCTTGAAAGCTTGATAATATTTGGAATATCTCACATTGCTTGCATGGAATTTATCTTCAAAAGGTTATTAAAGTTAATGTGTCTTATTTTTTTGTGCCATATCCAAAATTAATGTGTCCTAGCTCCTTCTACCACCAATTTTATATAATTTTCTCTAGTGATTTCACATCCTTGATCATGAAATATAATATTATATCCTTTGTTTCACATCTAACATACATTGAGAATATTATACTTGAGATGTTAAATATAGAGAACATCTTCTATCTTGGATTTTTTTTAATAATACATATGGTGCCCTTTCCACATAGCTTTGTTAATGAATTGTATCCAAACTTGACTGATCCACCATTCCATTTAACAAGATTGATGAATTTTATTTTTCACTTGTCATGTGACTTGAACAACCACTATCAATTACTTGGGTATGTGCATGATCATCATGGAAAAAAAGGCCCTTAAGTGGCTAAAAATTCAGAAAAATTAGAGTTAGGCAACTTGACGTAAAAATTTGAATAAGTTATCTATATTATTTCAAAAATATGTAAGAATAGAATATGTAGAAAATTGAATGTAGTTTCTAAACTACAAGGTTTATTTTAAAAAATATATATATTTGGTGAAATTTTAAATTTCAATGCAGTAGTACTTAAATTTTAGGGAAAAAAAATGAAGTAGGTGTCTATTTGACCACCCTAACCACAATAAAATGATAATATTTTCTTATAAGATTTTAGACATAAGTAGAGGACTCATGTCCGAATGTGATGCATAATTTTTAAATTTTTTTCCAAGTAAATAATTAATTATGATTTTTTTATTACAACTTTTTGAAAATATAAAAAATTGTATGTCTGGCCACTTTAACTTGGTCAAAAATTCATGAAATTCAATTTTTATTATTTTAATCCTATAGTATGAAGCATAAAATGTGATGCATGTTTTGGATTCAAAAAATGTGATACCGTTTGAAAGCTATAGATGTTTTTCAATCAGCCTATCAATCAACACTTTAGTCATTTTTCAAGTAGAAAATGAATAATAATTATTTATTAAATTCAAAGTAAAGCATAATTTATATTGGCAGAAAGCTGAGAATCTCCTTTAAAAATCCTTTTCATTTCATCAATTTTGGGTAAAAAAGTCGTCAGCCACATACCCTACAAATACCCATCATATTGCCACTTTTTGGCCCATCATGATCCTGCACATACCCACTTAGATATTTAATTTCCCTTGAGCATGAATTTTGTTTGGAAAACCATTGAATTTTCAACCTCATTATTTTTTTCCTTGACTTTCTTTGTAACATCTACCTTTTTAATTTTTTATCTTGGTAAATCAGCTCAACAATATTTTATATATGTCAAAAATGGTTGTATATTTGACATATCATATTGACATCCACTAGAAGCAAGATAATTTATACTTACAAATTTATTCTATTAATTTCAAATTTTCAATATTTAGCCTTATGACCATACTTATTGAAAATAAAACAATAACCAAAAATTACATGAGTGAACCTATTTTTAGAGAAACTTCTTGCTTGATGAGATCTTCCTTGAGGTATAATAAATACTTCCAAATTTCTAGACATTACTTTCTCCAATTTATTTTTCAGTAAAAGGATTTCATTGTCAATCTTTGTGCATTATTTTACCTTAGATTCAATCGAGTTCTTTTTTTCTTTGTTCTCTTTTCCAGCACATTCCAAGTCTTAAAGAGAAAAAATAAGTTCACTTTCATAATAAACTTCACCTTCTTCATCATACAAAGTTTTGTTTGAACTATCAAAGACCATAGTTGCCATGAATAGGGATTCCCCCCCATAATCATCTAATGATTAGTGGTCTCCTTCTTTTGAGGAGCTATATTCTTCTTTGGAGAGGAGGCTCCTCCTAAAATTGTTCCTCTTGAAACCCTTGTTGTTATTTTCATTTTCTCCAAAAGGAAACTTAGAAGCATAATGACCAAATTTTCCACAATTAAAACATTTCAAAGGTAATTTACCTTTATAAATTCCCGATCCTTTCTTTAGCTTTCTCACAAAGTTTGTTTCTTCTTCCTCAGATTCACTATGTGAACTAGATGTCCCTTATTTCTCCATAGCTTTGAAAGTATCTTCTCTTTTGTGTGTACCATGGACTTCATTTCTCATCTCATAGGTGGTGAATGATCTAAATAACTCTTCCATGGTAAGCTTTGCCAAATCTTTGGATTCTTCAATTTTTTTACAAGTATGAAGGTGTTGTCATTGATGTCAAATATGTGTTGAGGAAGGTTTTTGCATAATGAAGATGTCGAGGATATTGAGAAAATTGTGAAAAAGAGGGAAATAGTTTGTTGTTGTTTGTTGCATGTATAGTTGAGATATTTAGGAAATGTTGTGAGTACATGTAGCTATCTTTATATTGTATTATATAGAATTGTATTGGGATGAAGTAATACCCTGAGATGGTGTCTCTGGTACTTGGTTTCCAAGTGATTTTGAGAAAATTTGATAAATAGAGAAAATAGTGTTGTGCAAGTGTTCAAAACATGCTCGAAGATGTGCTTTGTGTTTCTTCTATGTTCATTCTATGCTTGTCTGGATCACTGTGTAGAGTGAGATATGTTCACCAATGTGTGAACTAGGTTTTCAATGGTGTTTTTTGTGGTTTGGGAGAAATGTATTTGCTCCAAATTTGTCCATAGTTTTGTTTTAGGTTGTACAGATCTAGGAAGTTGCATACAATGTTTGTATCTTTCATAATTCAAGGTTGCTCTAGATTTGGTGTAGTACATTGTG
Source organism: Sequoia sempervirens (assembly GCA_007258455.2). Classification (NCBI taxonomy): domain Eukaryota; kingdom Viridiplantae; phylum Streptophyta; class Pinopsida; order Cupressales; family Cupressaceae; genus Sequoia; species Sequoia sempervirens. The sequence continues at coordinate 222,155,104 of VDFB02379711.1, forward strand.
TGTTTCATGTGTCAGTGTGTGTATAAGGTTAACTCAATGTTTTAGGTTGAAGTATTTATATGATGTGAGTTTGGATGAAGTCTTTGTTGGATCTCAGGTGGTTCATGGATTGTTCTAGGTCAAGTAAAAGATATTTTTGTGGTTTGTGTGTTGTCTTGATAAAATGGGAAGTGTGTACTTAATAGTTTTATGGTGTTTAGAATGGGTAACAACTGACATGGTGTTAACACTACATGTGAATGCTTTCAAAGTTTGTGAAAGCGTGTTGAGGTGTGTTAAGAAAAATTTGGGTCCTAACTAAGGGTTTATATGCATTGCCTTCATTCGTATCCATCATGAGAATTTTTGGGTGCCAACCTAATTTGAAATTGTAAATGTAAACAAAGTGTTTCCAACCTTGGAGAAGGTTTTCAAGGTTGAGGATGATATAAATAAGAGTGGTTTGGTTAGAATATCTCAAGATATATGCAAGATAGATGTGAGTGATGAATGTGATGAAAATTGTAGAAGTATAGATGTGAATTTGAGCAGAGTAGTGTGAACTTAAAAGTGTTAGACTTTTGAAGGTAGTGAGATGAAGGAATCCACAATATTTGAAAAAGGGTTATAAAAGTATTGTATTAATTGTGGTGGATTCCTTGTTGCATTGAGATAGTGTTCTCTATGTAACATTTCTTTTCTATCCTCTTTTCATATTCTAATCATTGAGCTTTGGTTGTGAGCCCTATTGGATAGTGTGTCCTATTCTAGTAGTGAGCCCTCATATCAAGTTTTCAATTACTTATATTGTGAGCTAATCCTCATCATGATTTTATCCTCATTGGGTTTTCCACATAAATATGGTGTTCTCTTCTATATGGTGTTGATGTTTCAACTTTTGTTATCTGCATTTCAAGATTAATTACTTTAATAAAATAAAGGTTTAATGAATGCTTTTGGATATGATTAGTGTTAAGTGTTTTTATGTTTTAATTTGATACAACTGATTCAACCCCTCTCATTTGTCTTGTTTAGTCAAAATTTGGTATCAAAGAAAGGTTCCTTGGAGAAGGGCTTAACCGCTTGACGTAGATTAGGGATGGAAAACAATTTAGATTTCCATAGATTTGATGGGACATACTATGCATTCTGGAAGAAAAAGATGGACAGATATATGTCATCACATGGGTATGAGATTGCAAAATCAATAAAGACTCAATATGTTGCACCTACAAATAGTCCATGCACAAGTGACGAGATCAAAGTGCATGAGGTAAATTCTATGGAAAGATTTATTCTTTTGAATAATCTTGCAAATTATGAATTGGTAAAAGTTATGAATTTGAAGACTGCTACAGAAGTTTGGGACTATAGACACATAAAATATACTAATTGACATTGGACATCTGATCCTGACCACTAACATTGTTTCATCCTGAATCATCCTTTAGTCTGATCAGTTAATCAAATACATTTATCTGATTAAACTCATCAATATTCCTCTCTTAATTAAATAAATCAATTATCTAATTAAGTCATCCTTTCTCAATAATTAAATTAACCGCTATGATCTAATTATTCTATTTAATTAAATAATTAATTTTATTTGATTAAATATTTAAATTCTATCTATTAAATTAAATAAATTAAAACCTTATTTATTTTAATCTAACACCATCTCTTTTAATTAAATAAATCAAAATTCATTATTTAATTAATCCTTTTATCACATTCTTCTCATATTTGATTTAAATAAATCCACAAATTTAAGTCAAATAGGTCACATCATTTAACCTCTTCATTAAATTAATTAACCTTGATTAATTTAATCTCTTCTCATGTCCCATCCTCCATCTTTTTCCATTTGCACATGAAAATAGAGTTATTTGGTTTATTCAATTTCTATTTTCTTCAACAAGGTATCTTTTAAGGAATATTCTCTCAATTTGAATTCAAAATCCAAGTGGACTTTCTCCTTCCAACAAGGAATTTACTCCTCTTACAAAGTCCTTTTGCCTTGAGCCAAGTGGCATTCAATGCATCTTCTTTCCCTCTTACATGTCATTTCAACAATTTCAAAATTCAAATATATGCATTTACTGGCACAATCTTCAAAACCTGCACTTCCTCCATCCAATCACCCATTGACAAGTGGCACTTTGTCATTGGCTAATTCTTAGTCCCACATTGCTCTATTTTGGACATTCCTTCATCTTCTCATTCTATAAATAAGAGGCTAATCTCCTCATTATATCATGAACAATTTAAGGAAAGTTATTATACTCAAATCCATAGCAATTCTCATCAATTTTTATTGAATCTTAGCTAGGTTATGCAGATTTTCATCTTGTGCTAGCATAATTCAATCATCAACAAAGTGGATCAACTTTCATCATCAAATCATCATTACATCATTGGAGTTGGGAAAGGGCCAATTTTCACATCAAATTGGCACCAATTCCCTCAAGAGATTAGGAGTTTTCTTGCTTTAGAATAAGATTTGATATGTCTTCAAGTTTCATTGTGTTCATTTCATTTTCTATCTCTTTTTCTATTCAAATGAATTTCTTGAGGAATCTAGGTTCTAACTTGCATTTAATCTAATTTTTTGATTGGTTTCTTGTGCTATTGCAGGTTTTGGATTTAGGTTCAACATTTTGGCACTAGAAGGAGGGCAATCTCACATTTTAATCATGTTTTTTTTATCAAAATTTTGTGTTTCTCTTTGTCTACAGGCTCAACTTCACTATTTAGCACCACTGGTTCTCCAGCGTTGCTATATGGGACTGCTGATAATTCAAATTGTGATGCCTCAGTCTTCCTACCCAGAAACTTGAATTCCAAACTACGTCATTGAACCTGTTTGACTTGTAGGAATCTTTCAAAAAACTTAAACTGTACCACTAGAAAAAAGTGTGACGCATTCATGCTCACTGGCCTGACTGCAGAGCGATGTTGACTGCCAAGCAGTGCTATATAGCACCGCTAGGGAAATCAAATAATGATGCCTTCATGGATTGCACTGCTGGAGGGGAGTATGAAGTGAAATTTAATTTGTAGCATGTGCTTTTTTTCAAATTATGGTTCTTCTTTCTGTTTTCTTCCTTTTTGACCTTTGTTTTATAGAATATAACTGATTTTTCTTGTAGGTTGGATTGATCAAAGAAGAAAAGGAAGAGAAGCATGATGATGTCATTTCACAAAAACAAGTGTTTTTAAACACTCTAGTGTTTTTTTAACACTCTTGGAGGATTCATTATTCCTCTTAAGGAAAAATTTGTCATCTTTTTTTGCTTAGGATCTACTAATTTCGTTTGGGCTTTAAAAAGAAAATTTGAATTGTTATTACAAAAAGGCTTAAAAAGAACATTAGGACTCAAATTTACTAAAGTTTGTTTTGGGATTAAAAATTGAACAAGGCAAATTGTCACACTTACTTTGGTGCCTTTAAAATGAACTCACAATTTCCTTGAAAGGTTAAAATGAACATGTGCAACTTTTTTTTTGTGATTGCTTATTTAAATGAACATCGTTGAAAAGGATGTATGTGCTTCTCTTGTGCTTTATAGAAATCTTGAGAATCAAAAGGCCTTTTTGTGATCTTAGGTTGAGATAAAGTAATCACCTCCACACTTCATTTTGGGAACTAAAATTGAACAAAGCTTGTGAGTGTGAGTTAGGTATATTGCATTTGTTCTCCCTTTGTTTTTAAACGAAGGTTGATCAAACTACGAATGTCCTTTCTCACTGTTGTTTACCTTTAGAGGGGCCTGCCTAAGAGACGCATCCGAAAGGGGAACTCGAAGGTGACTCCAACCAATTTTTCATTCGGGCTAGTATATAAATGGATAATACTAAACTATCAATTCCTCATGGTATGTAGGCCTTAGCCGTATAGTGTCTTTCAAAATGGGGTACTACCGTAAAAAGTATAAGAGCCCCTAGTAGGATTGATTAAAACCCTTAGTGGCTTGCTAGACGCTAGCAAGGTGCCATGTCCCTGATGTCCCAACATTAAGAACCTTGTTTGTAGTAGCCAACCAGTCCATCCAATGAGTTTATCAAAGTGGTGCATTAGAACTTAGATTCCAAGAAGTTACTTGCCATGTCCGATCTTGGTTAAAGTATAGAGGTTAAGACTTCATTCTTAACATACCTTTATACTCTTTCCTTGGTTGCATGTAAAATCATCTCTTCTACTATGAAGGGCATGAGGCAAGCCCACCAAGAAAAATGTACCAATTGAGCTAGGATGTTATATTTCTTGTGAGTGAAAACACTTTTCTTGTTTGCAAACATTTGGAAACAAATACTTAACATCATCATCAAAATTTCAAACCCTTTAGGAGGAAAATACGATTGACCAAATTCATGTGTTATTGCTTTCCCTTGGGATTCACATCCTTCAAGGTTTCTAAAAACTTGAACTTACATCTGAATTTTCTTACTAAAGATCAAACAATAGGTAACATTTGCCTTTAATTCATCAAATATCCACATAACATACTTTGTGGGATTCGAAGAAATTAAGACATTGGACATCTAGTTTGGAAACCTAATCAAAGAAGTTTTTGTGGTAAAATAAATTCACTAAGAAAAGATAACAAAATTGACTCTCACATGTGTTGAAACCTCATGATTTCCAAGAAATTCAAAATCCCAAAACGAAAGTCCTTGAGTCAAAGTTCAAAATTTAGGAGTCACACTCGAAAGGTCATCAAGAGATACAATAGAAAGTGCAATCAAAAGAAACATATCAAGATAAGAAAAAAATTCACAATGTTCTATAGACTCATCCCTTTGAACAATCTAGAAATGTATGCTCAATTTGAACCTCTTCTTAGTTATAGAGGTCCATAGAAGCATTGCATACTCTTCAATACTGAGGTCTAGTAAACAAAAGTGTATTTTTTTAGGTACATCCTAGGATCAAAATAAAAATGTTTTCCATCCATCTTTCAACATCAAACCAAAATCACCTCACCATCATCTTTTGAAAAATCTTGAAATTATCCTTCATTCTAGGCTTTTTGGCAAAAAATCAAAATCATCAAATCCTTGAAATCTTTGAAATATCAAATCATCTTTGGCTAGGTATGTGTAGATGCATCCTTTTGCATATGCTTAGTCAAAATTATCAAACCATATTATTTAGCTAGGTATATGTAGATGCATCCTTCTTCATGTGCTTGGTTAAATTATCATCTTGTTTGAATAGGTGCGGGTAGATGCATCCTTCTTCATATGCTTGGTTAAATTATCATCTTGTTTGAATAGGTGTGCGTAGATGCATCCTTCTCCCTACACATATTCAAATTATCATCCTTTGAGAAAATCTACCCCTTAGATAATCATCCAACATCTTAGGGTCTATTTGTTCAATCAAAACAAACCAAAAAACTCAAGTCAAGGACAATCAAAAAATATAAATCTAAATCCAAAACATATCCAAAAAGTCCTAAAGAATTAGAGACTCATCTCCCATATTCTTAAAAGTTGATCCCTATTTTATGGTGCAGACTAGATCTCAACACAAGAAGACACATGTAATCTGACAAAGAAACACCCACTTCAAGTAACCTAGGCCAAACAAATGCTGAAATGAATCTCATTGAATCAAGCAATCCTTTGACTAACTTTCTCTCATCGTCACAAAATTCACAAGAGGAAAGTCAAGAAGTAGGTCTTACCTTTGGGATGACACATGAAGAAATCACAAAAATGATCCAAAATCTAGAGAACCATAAGATCATCAATATCATGATGAGGCTTAACCCTTCACTATACATGCTCGAACTAACAAAACAAGGGGCTAAATTACCTTCTGATTTTGACATGATCTCTATAGTGGAACCATTTTTCGAGGTCATGCCTCCAATTTCATCCACACTCCCCATCTCATCTACACCCCCATTCCACAACATCACTCAAAACATCCCGCAAATCACAACATCTTTTGCTCCAACTCAACCTAATGTTAATAAGGGAAATACATTCCTTCATGCCATTCAAACACATCCCCTTGTCAATAATCAAGAATTGGATTAAAACACCATTTTGGAACAAAACATACCCAAAAATCCATTACATAAGTATACCCCTCTCACTTTCAATTATCCTAATGATCCATCATCATCATCCTTCCGCGCAACACCCCACACTTCTCTCCCCATAACTTCACAAGGAGAAGGTGACATGTTCGAACCTGGGGGCATTTTTGAAACCACATCATTTCCTCAAAGACCACATCCCTCACATTTTCACCTCTTCCACCATAACCACCATTATCCACACAACTACTTGGCTTGTGACTCCCACTTTTACCAAATATCAATCAAAATCAATCCAAACATCATACCAAACTCTCAAAAAATTTCATCGATAACGTAAAAATAGATGGAAACTACACAGGAAATCATGACATCATCAACCACCCCCCTAACATCTCAAAGCATGGGCTCTGAAGGACCAACCACATCGATCACACCATTCACCACTCAAACCACCAACATGACATCACCTATCACCACCACCACAAGCACCATTCTGAATCCACCACCACCCACACCAAGCTCCAATATATCAAGCCAATACAACATGGCATTACAAGTAGCTCAGCAAGATGCTTATAAAAAGGCACTCCTACAGGTACAAAAGAATTTTTTTTGCAAATAGTTGCTCAACAAGCTACACAAATAGCTACTCAACAAGCTACACAACTAGCTACCCAACAAGTTGCTCAAGCAATGCAAGATGCTCAAGCTACCCAAATCGCACAACAAGTGCATCAGGCTACACAAGCACTATTGAAACAACAATAACAACAAGCCTTTCAAGCTACACAAGCACAAGCCCAAGCCCAAGCATAAGCACAAGCAAAAGCTCAAGCTCAAGCTCGGGCACACACCCAACATCAAGCACAATAAGCACATGCACATGTATAGTTTCTTGCACAAAAATAAGCAGCATAACTACAAGCATATGAACAAGCAATAAAACAATACCAAGAGCAACAAGAAGCAGCCCAATTAGTAGCCCAACAACAAGCGTTGTTGGTGCAACAATAAGCGCAACATCAAGCTTACCAACAGGAAATCTTAGCCAAACAACAACAAGACCAACAACAAGCATTGTTTATACAACAACAAGTGCAGGCATACATGGCTCAACAAAATACATAGATATCACCAAACAACACATCAACCATTCCACCCATCACATCCACAAGTGAACCATCTCAAAACACTTTCATCCCACCTCCTAATCCGTAAAATGATGTGATAACACAAATCAGGTTTCTCTTGCAACAAGTGCTCGATCTTCAATCAGGGTGAACCATAAGACCATCTAGTAACTTATGTCCTTATCCATTCAACAAGAGCCTTGTGATGAAACCATTCCCGAAGGGATTTGAGATCCCAAAGTTTGACAAGTATCATGGAACGGGAAACCCTAAAGATCATATGAGCGAATTCTAGGTTCATTGCACAAAAGTTATGTATGACGATACCTATTTGATGCAGCTATTTCCTAGGAGTTTGGAGGGCCACACTATGGAATGGTTCTATTTCCTACCCACAAGCATTAGAATATTCCAAGAAATCATAGATACATTCATCAAAAACTACGCATGCAATATTACCATGGATGTTAGTCTAGAAGAACTCTCAGCTCTAAAAGAAGGTAAGAATGAATCATTCACTTCATTCCTACAATGATGGCAATCGAAGGCCAATCAAAGAAAATGGGTCATGCTCGAGGAACAACAAGTATACACAATCATATCCAACCTTGACAGCCTCTTGGCATTCCATCTCAATGTCCAAGGGATCACCACATACAACCAGTTGATTTGCAAGGCACTCAACATCGAATGAGCCCTTATGACACTACTAGGAGGATCAATAAGAATCATATCCTGAACAACAAAATAATTGCCCACCCACCAACTACAATGAAAAAACTTGTACATGGGCAAGAAATAAAAATGTCACCAACGATGGTGTCATCGATGCCAAAGTTGTCATTAGTGCTCCTTGGCAGAACACCCCCGCACGCCAACAAAAAATCCAAAACCATCATCAAGTGAACACAATAACACAACAATCCAACAACCAAGTAATCAATAATGTCAATGACCAAAGAGGACCTCCCCAACAAAACAAGAACTTCACCAAGAGAAAGTGCATTTCTCTCAGGGAACCACTTAAAGTCATCATGAAGAAATTACTAAACGAGAACTTCATCAAGATTCCCACCTACGAGAACTACCAAGAACCAGATGTTAAACCTGCTTGGTACAATGAGAATCAACTCTACGATTTCCACAAAATCAAAGGGAAAACCACAAACAACTGTATGAGACTAAAGAACATAGTCCAAGATCTCATTGATCAAAGAATCATCAATGTGGAACAGCCAACAAGGAACCAAAATCTCAAAATATACATGAATCTAATGCCTAACCATAACAATAAAGGGAACAATAACACCGATAAGGGGAAGGGAACCTACAAAAACATAAATCATGTATATTAAAATCTCGTTGCTTCCCTAGAAGAATACTATGCAGTAATCACTATCAAAGGAGCCTATACCGATTGTGGAGTCACAACAAGAGGTGAAAAAGTTACTATTGCAGGGTCATCCCAATGAAACATAAATTCTATGTCAAATTCAAGATATGTTCCCAATGGTTACAATGTCCTTGATCAGTTGAATAGAACCCCAACACAAATATCCATCATGGAGTTACTAAAAATCTCATCCGCCCACATGAAAATCCTTGAGGAAGCATTAACTACATCCACCATCCTTGCAGATCTTGATGCGGAACAATTCCAAGCTACAGTCAAAAAAATCATCACCTTGAACCTCCTTGCATTCTCCGATCGGGACTTTCTCGCTCAACCATCTCATAACCATGCACTCCACTTAGAAGTCCTAGTGTAGAAAACCAAAGTCAAGCGATTCTTGGTGGATGGAGGCGCAGGCTTGAATATTTGTTCCCTCAAGCTCATTAAATAGTTAAAAATCTCAGAGGATTCCATTGACAAAGGAAAAGGTATCACAATCAGAGCATATGATGATCAGGAAAGAGTGTCCCAAGGCACAATCAAAATTCCTATTCAAGTAGGGCTAGCTATCATGGAAATCACCTGTCAGGTCCTAGACCTCGACTTACCCTATAGCATTCTCTTAGGATGACCATGAATTCATGCAATGCAAGCAGTAGCATCAACTTTCCATCAATGTTTCAAGTTCACATATCAAGGACAAGAGGTCACCGTCCATGGAGACCCTGAGCCATTCTCCTATTGTAAGAGCATTGAGGCAAAATACTACAAAATCTCTCAAGTGCCTAAAAATGTTGAAGGCCCATCAACACCGTACATTGATCCAACCACTCTTGCATCCACTTTTGTGATAGAAACCCACCACTCTCGCCATTCCCACCATCTTTGATATCAAAGTCATCATCCAAGATAATGGTTGTGGAAACTACATAATTCCCAAAAATTCTTTTGTGGTAGGAGAGTTACCATAATCTCTCAGATCACGAGGATTTCCACAAGCAAATGAAGCTTCAACATCTCAAACATCCCCTAAAGACTACCCCAACTTCATAAGTTGAGGAGATCTTGGACGAGAAGTCATAGAAGAGGATCCATCTCATCTCCTATACCAAGATGATAGACCAACAACCATTCTACCATTGGATGACAGAAGCAAAGGTTTACAAATGATGCTTGCAATGGGTTATGATAGAAAATAGAGACTTGGACAAAATAACAATGGGCTTATAATACCTATCATTTTGGAGACACGAATAAAAAATATTGGCCTCGGACGTACCCCTCCAAGTATAGCCATATGTCACCGAAGTCCTCTAGTTAGAAAGGTCAATAATCCTCCTCAGTAATCCATAGTCAAACTTCGCTTACTCGTATCGATAGGTCGAGTCATAGACAACTTCACATTTGATATAACTGACATTTGTAGTAGTGGTGATGACAACGATCCCATATCCAACCTACCTAGGCTCTTCGATGATACCACCATTCTCATGATTAGTACCTTATCATTTGAGTCAAACCATCAAAATCATGAAATCTGCCTAGTTTACCCCCAACTCATCGATTATGACCAACGAGGACCACCAATTCTTGATACATTCAAAAATAATGAGGAGCTCTCAAAATTCATGGGACTATGGGATAACATTCCTTGTGGGGATCACAAAGCAGGATTCATCATTGAGCTAGATACATAGGCCTATTATGGGGAAACAATTGAATCCCTTAGTCGCAAAAGTGAGAAATTAAGAATCATATCTAAGTCCTTGAGTGAAAACCACACTGTGGCACTCTCTGCCATGAAAAACGTAAAAAGAAACAATGCATCCAATGGTGAAAACCTCTCTGAGGCACTTGAGGATGGGGGATTCAATCTTCCTTTCACAGCTCTTCATCAAGAAAAATCAATAGTCCTAGAAGAAAAGTGCAATCCAGTTAATCTAGGAACATAGGAGACCTCGTACATCAAATTCTATGCAGAATTGTTACTATTAGAAGAACAAGAACTCCTAGGAGCCTTCTTAATAGAGAGACAAGTTAACTTTGCATGGAGCTACGTAGACATGCCAGGGCTCAATCAAAAAAATTTAGTTCATCATCTACCAATATATCTTGAAGCAAAGCCCGTCAGACAAAAGCTTAGGAAAATGCACCCTCAGATCACCCTGCTAGTCAAAATGGAACTAAAGAAGCTATTAGATGCAGGATTTATTCGACCGATAGATTATCCAGAATGGGTGCCAAACCTGGTGCCTGTCTAAAAACCCGATGGGGGCATTATAATCTACACATATTTTATGGACTTAAACAAAGCATGTCTAAAAGATGATTTCTCATTGCCCAACATTGACATGATTGTAGACATGATGGCGGGACACGAAATGCTTTCCTTGATGGACAGTTTCTTAGGATATAACCAGATAATGATTGCTAAAGAATACCACAAAAAAAGGGCCTTCACTTGTCCATGGGGGACTTACTACTAGAATATGATGTCATTCAGCTTGAAGAATGTAGGAGCAACATACCAAAGAGCCATGACCTTAATATTCCATGATATGATCCATAAAAATGTCGAAGATTATGTCGATGACATACTAGCAAAATCCAAAAAGAGGAAGGATCACATAACAACTTTTAGCACCATTTTCGATAGGCTAGAGGAATACAAGGTCTGATTAAATCCAAAGAAGTGTGTCTTCTACATACAATTAGGAAAATTGCTAGGATATATAGTGTCAATGCAAGGTATTGAGGTAGATCAAGCAAAATTAAAAGAACTCCTTGAGATGGAGGCACCCAAAACATTGAAATAGGGTATGTGTAGGATCATCATGGAAAAAACAAGCCCTTAAGTGGTGAAAAACTCAGAAAAATTGTTGTTAGGAAACTTGATGTAAAAATTTGAATAAGTTATCTATATTATTTCAAAAATATGTAAGAATAGAATCTATAGAAAATTGAATGTAGTTTCTAAACTACTAGATTTATTTTTAAAAAAATAAATCTATTTGGTCAAAATTTGAAATTTCAATATAGTAGTACTTAAATTTTAGGGAAAAAATAAGTAGGTGTTTGTCTTACCAGCCTAACCACAATAAAATGATAATATTTTCTTATAATATTTTAGATATAATCAGAGGACTCATGTCTCGATGTGATGCATATTTTTTTGTAATTTTTTTCCAAGTAAATAATTATTTATGAATTTTTTATTATAACTTTAAAAAAATATAAAAACTCGTATGTCTGACCAGCTTAACTTGGTCAAAACTTCATGAAATTCAATTATTTCTTTTTTAATCATATAGTATGTAAAGCATAGAATGTGATGCATATTTTGGATTCAAAAAATGTGGTACTGTTTGAAAGCTATAGACATTTTTCAATTAGCCTATCAATCAAGACTTTAGTCGTAATTCAAATAAAAAATTCATAATAATTATTTATTAAATTCAAAGTAAATCATAATTTATATTGGTGGAAAGTTAAGAATCTCCTTTAAAAACCCTTTTGGTTTCATCAATTATGGGTAAAAAAAAGTCGTCAACCACATACCCTACTCATACCCATCATATCGCCACTTTTTGGCCCATCATGATCATACACATATCCAACAATTAAGAGGTCTCCAAGGCAGGATCCAGTCCATTTGAAGGTTCATAGCATAGCTGGTAGATAAACATAATCCATACTCTCACCTACTTCACAAGGGTGTAGCGTACAAGTGGGATAACAAGTGTAAAGAAGCCTTCAATAAGATCAAAGAATATCTACTTACACCACCAGTCCTAATGCCACCAATCCCAAGAAAGCCATTAATTATCTATGTTAGCAACAATAGCAGCCCTTGGAGCTCTTCTAGTTTAGCACGACAAAAATGGAATAGAAAGGGCCATATATTATATCAGTAGGACAATGGTTGGTCATGAGCTAAAATACTCATTCATTGAGAAAGCATTTTTAGCAGTAGTGTTTGCATCACAAAAATTCTGACATTACATGTTGGCACACAAAATAAAAATCATCGCCAAAATCGACCCTCTCAAGTACTTACTATCAAAGGAAATGATCACTGGTAGAATGGGTAAATAGGTCATGATACTATCAGAGTATGACATTGAATATGTGGAGCGGAAAGCAATTAAAGGCCAAGTCATCACAGATTAGCTTGCAGAAGCACCAATCTATTCAGAGAATCCTCTCATCTCAGAGTTTCTAGATGAATCCATTTTCAACCTCAACATAGCTGACCACTAGAAACTTTACTTTGATGTCTCATACACGCAACATGGATTAGGAGCCGGTGTCTTCTTTATCACCCCGCAAGGGGGTTGCATACCAAGGTCCTATAAATTGGTGTTTCCCTACACCAACAACATTGTGGAATACAAGGCTTTAACCATAGGTCTCAGAATAGTAGTGCAGTGGCACATCATGGCCCTCAAAGTATATAGAGACTCTCTATTGATAATAAACCAAGTGAATGGTGAGCACCAAACTAAGGATGATAAGCTCACTCCATACAAGAAACTGGTAGAGACTCTCAAGGAATCCTTTATCGAGATCACATTTGAGCAGATACCCAAAGCCAACAATAGAGCAATAGATGCCATGGCAATGATTGGATCCCTACTGGACATTCCTCACAACATTCTAAAACACAAATTCTTGGTAGAGAAGCTTCTCATGCCCGCATTCAAGGTACCAAAATTAGAATTTGTGTGTGAAATTGTTGGTCTCGGTGATCCTTGGTACCATGAAATTTATACCTACCTACGAATAGGGGTCATACCTGTCGATTTACCTTCAACATTAAAACAAACCTTTGTCAAAAAGGCATCCCAATTCGTCATCCTAGGAAACACCTTATATCGTAGAAGCATAGAGGGAACCTTATTACGTTGTTTAAACGTTGAGGAGGCATTGACTGCTTTAACTAAAGTACATAATGACATATGTGGCTCACACTCGAGTGGAATGACCCTAGCCAAGAAACTGCTGAGGATGGGGTATTATTGGCCTACAATGGAAAGAGAGGCACATGACCATGTCAGAAGGTGTCCACAATGTCAATAGCATGGGGACCTTATCCATGCTCCTGCTCAAAAAATTCATCCCATCATCACGCCATGGCCCTTTTCGCAGTGGGGACTCGATCTCATTGGAAAAATCACTCCCACTTCATCTAATGGCCACATGTTCATCATAACAGCCACTGACTACTTTACAAAGTGGGTGGAAGCCATATCCATGACCTATATAACCAGGAAGCAAATATCAAAGTTCATCTTGAACTATCTTATTTTCCACTATGGTGTCCCACAAGCCATTATCTCAAATAATGGGACACCATTTAAAAATTAGGATGTCTACAACTTGTGTGAAAATTTCAAAATCCATCATTGCTTCTCCACCCCATACTATCCCCAAGCCAATGGCCAAGCAGAAGCCACAAACAAAACTATTTTGAAAATCCTCAAGAAAATAGTCAATGACATAGGTAGTGACTATAACTTGTAGATCAATCCCACCCTCTAGGCCTACCGAACCAGCATCTGCACACCCACCAGTGCCACCCCCTTCTCCTTGGTCTACGGATCAGAAGCAGTACTCCCCATTGAGACCGAGCTCCCATCACTAAGAATATCACTGCAAAAGCTCATCACGTATGAGGAGTACTAAGTATCAAGATTGAATGAGTTGGACCTACTGGATGAGCAGTGTATAGACACTTTAAATCATTTGAAATTCTATCAACACAGACTCAAAGAGGAGCTATAACAATAAAATTAGAAGCAAGACATTCCAAGTCAGAGAACTAGTACTAAAGGAGAATTAGAAGAACATCCCAAATCCAAACAACAAAGGAAAATTTGAACCTAATTGGTTGGGACCATTAGTTATCACAATAAGCTATAAGTTAAGGGCATATTAGTTATCAACACCCAAAGGGGAACCTATACAAGAGCCCATGAATAGCTCTCATCTCAAAAAAAATTATGCCTAAATATTTTAAGGTATAAAACCAAAAAATCCAAAAAAAAAAAAAATGTCTTGAAAGAATGGTTACCTTGCTGAAAACCTGGTAAACAGGTGTCTTGGTGACAAAAAAAGAAGTAAAACATCCAAAAAAAAAAAAGATCAAAAAAGATTAAAAAAAGTAAAGAGAAAAATCGTCCTCTGGTGAAAACCACTTCGGTGGCACTTTGGACAAGTACCTTGGTGAAAACCTGGAAAAAGAGTGCCTTGTGTAAATAAGCATTTTCCATCCACCAGGATGTCTATGGCTTGTTCTACATCATTCATTATGTTTCCATCATCCATCGCATTTGGATATCCATCCATCACTCATCCATCTGCATTTGCATCATAGCTTGGTCTGCTATTTTTATCATGATCCATCCTAGTACTACTCAGCCCATTCTCAAGGTCAATTTGTCCTGCCTGTATCAAAGTAGTCTATTGCATCATGTTGGGGGAATTTTCTCATCAGATCAGATTCGTGTATATTTTTGAAGTCCTAAAATAAGAAAATCCTAAAACATCAAAACATTAGAAAATCAAAAAATCCAAAACATCAAAAAATCTAAAAAAATCCAAAAGCATCAAAAAATCCAAAAAAAATCCAAAAAACATTCAAAACATATCAAAATTCCAAAAACAGGTCAAAAAATTAGTTAAAAAGTCAAAAATAGAGTCGTTTTGTTGAGCTACGGGTCTCTGATCCTTGAACATAGGCAAGGTTGATCTTTGATCATCACCCAAAACACTTAGGTCAGTCCTTTAGGAGTCCATCATAATAAACTAATATCTCATCATGTATATCGTCATTTGTAAATCGGTCAAGTTGTTAGTCGAACTACATGGTCTCTCCGTGTATAATATAGGCAAGACTCTTTTTTTCAGTAGCCCCTGAGGCCCCTAGGATAGGTCCTTAGGTTACTCTCTTGGTCAAAATCTCAGAAAACCCCAAAACCTTTAAAAATCTCAAAAATACCAAAAATAGCCTCAAAACATTTCAAAACTCCAAAAAATCCAAATATTTGAAAAAATTCATCTGTCTCATCTCGCTTGCACCTGCAATAACATCACTCATAATAAACGATTATGATCCTCAACCTTTGGTGAAACAACCGGGAAACATCCTAGCTGGTAAAAAGTGAAAACTCAAAGCATCAAGTCTCAGGTCTAAGTTAGTATCTAAGCAAGTGGGTCAACTCTTGGTGTTGATAGCCCATCATCAAATTGGTCCCATATTAATCATTTGAAAGAACACTTTGGATAAAAAAAATGATGTTCCGCCATCCACTAACATGTCCTAGGATGTATCCTTCCTACAATGGGCATTATCTTTTGAAAATAGTTTCAGTTCTTATCCTTAAAAATACATTCCCTTTTGCTTAGCGGTATTGAAGAGCATCAACTTGTTTGTTTACTTTATCTTTTTCTTTTCACTTATCTTATTGCACTCATTCCAAGGACCTCTTGATGATATCCAAACAAAGGATTTAGAGAAATAGGAATGGGGCAACAATCATTATCTTTTTTTTCTATTATGCTTGTTGGACGTTCTTGTAAAATAACCTTGGCAAATACTTGCTTTGTTAGATATGTACGGAGGGTGTTTTGGACAACTTGTTGACTATTGCATTGATAGGTTATACCTTTCCGTGCTTTGGTCTGAGGTGTTTGAAACTTCTAAAGTGCATCCTAGCAAGGTTTTTGTATGTTAGGTGTGAACAAGAATACTCCTATCTATTTGTCAAGTCAAAGTCCATCACACTAGGTACAACACCATCCTAGTTCTCTATACCTTGATGCATCGTACCACATGTGTCATCAAACATAAGAAAATTGGCCCTTTGAAATCCCAACTCCTCGGCAAGTAGTCATCATCATTTGCATATTCATCATCTTATGTCTTGTTGAAATGACTTCTTCTCTTTCACCCCTTCTTGCTCATCACACTAACAAGGTACTATGATAGTTAATCATTATCATCATCGTCATCGATCCTGCATCCACAAATCATTAGCATATTGCATAAAGATATCATATAGGAAACATATGCATTGCATTTTCATCATCATATAAACATGTTATTATAAGCATTTTCCATAAATAAGAACATCCTTTTTTCACCACATTACATCCCTTTCTTATCACATTGCATCCAATTTTTTCATCACATTTCATTCATCACATAAACCATTGCATAACACTCATTTGCATAAACATTTCATAATCATTTCACATTACTATCTACTGCATAATCAAACATAATAGGTACAAGAACATTATAGATAATCCATCACATTATAAGCATACATATTCACATCACATAAACATCATAAAGTCATCTCCCACATTACATTCATTTTTCATAACATAAAGCATCACCATATCATATCACAATAAATGCATCACATACATTACATTATCATTTAAGATGTTCCAGATAATATATTTGTTATTCTAAGCATCTTAAAACCATCTCATTTACATCATCAATATATATCATATAAAGCATGACCATTGCATTTACACTACATTATATCTTTCATTAGTCATCCATATCATATATAACACTTCATAAATAACCACATCGCAATCATTTTTCCATTTCATTACATAAATCATTCCATACAATTATAAGCATAATAGGAACATAAATATCCATTACAGTGAAAGCATACATCCATCCATAATCATTTGGTACATATCATTTCGCATATACACCATAGATCATCTCCATATCCTTTTGCATATTACATTTCATATCACATATCATATGATTTACATTAACATAAATAAATTATCATATAGATTAAATCTTCATCCATCCATATTACATATCATATAAATCCA
The DNA here is from genome assembly GCA_007258455.2 of Sequoia sempervirens. Taxonomy (NCBI): domain Eukaryota; kingdom Viridiplantae; phylum Streptophyta; class Pinopsida; order Cupressales; family Cupressaceae; genus Sequoia; species Sequoia sempervirens. The sequence goes on from VDFB02379711.1 coordinate 222,172,530, forward strand.
TCTGCATATCATGAATAAACAAAATAATATAAGATCTATTCATAATGCATACATCATCAGAAAAAAATGCATCCATATATACATCACATCACACCATAACATGACTGCATAGCATATAGAAATAGAACCATCCATAAATGCATAAATAAATGATACAAATCACATCATATCAAAATCATCATCTCATATATGTATATCATCATCAAGTAACTGTCATAGTAAAAAATAATTACATCACTGTACATGTCTATCAATAAGTACAAACAGGCCCATCGGGCTATCAAAAATGAACCCATAGGGCATGAAAAATATCATCTCGATCAAAGTGAGGTCTACCCATCCTATTTGTTACCCTCGCCCCTATCACCATGACCCTCTACTGGTCTGTGGCTAGTTCGCTGTGAGTAATCTGGGGCCCACTCTGCTCTGGGTATGGCTTGATGATAATGCATACAATAATAGTCTGCCTCCCGGATGACCTCCCTATAAGATCGAAGGGACACTGTGCTCTGAGAGGAGGCTGCCATGCTCTCTAACTATTGTCTCTAGCTCATCTTTGCAGCTGCCTGTAGCTTTGCGGCCTGCCTCTGCAAAATGACCTAGTCTCTCTCGGCCTTGGCCTGATCCCTCTCTCCTTTCAAGATCTGAACCTGGGCCTACAACTACGTAATTAGTGCATCTTTGGGATCTACCTACCCTGCTAGCTATGCTCGTGCAGGCTACACATGCGGTTGATCCTCACCCTCAGCTCATGGTGGTGTATCTACCCGATCCTACTGCCTAGATGGCATCTACTCTTGGTCCTGCATATGAACATCATCTTGGACTGGCTGAACTGGGGCCCCGACCGACTGATCCTACTACATACCCTCTCTTTGTCCTCATCCTCCCCCTCTACTCTCATCCTCTGCCGAGTGGAAGGTGCTCTTAGAACTGTCAACCGTAGGGGTGGCTGAAACCAACCTCTATAGGCTTGTGTCACACGTGGATCTACAGGCCCTTGATCGTATACCCATGGTTTAGCCACTAACTATCTAAAGTTTTCAATAGCCTCCGAGGAGGAAATGCATCACTCCCATGAACCATGTGACATAGTGCTAGAAAATATGGCCATGTAGGAGTCATCTGGTTAGTCCTGTGCCTCACTGAACTAGCACTGGATGGACCCTGGCAGATACCTCTCCACCATGGTATGCTCTTGCCCCTACATAAACCGGTCCTAATGGGAAAACAAGATTTGTTCGGCATCATCGAACCATATAGGGTGACCAAGGTATGGGTGCCATGTGAAAACCTACATCTCATCTAGGACCCTCCTCTAGTGAGGAATCTTGTGCTCGCCCGTGTGTGTAAAGGACACACCACTTCTATAATACCACACTAGGGGATCATCAGGCCCCATCAGTGCTGCAAGAACTCATGGCTTAAGAACATCAATGTGTTCCCATTCCCACACGTGGAGGAGTGTAACACCTACCCCGAGTGCTCTTTCATCAAGGTAGACATACTCGTGTAAATCCCTGTAGAGCAAAGAAAGAAGAATAGGCCCCAAAGAAAAATGAACTAGCCTATCATGCATCACCAGGCGCTCCTAGCAGAGCCCCCAACCAGGAATAAAATACTGGCCCCACTGATCTGGGGCAATGAGGCCTACAATAATAGCCGCAACCATTAGGTGGAAGGGAGAAGCCAGAGCCCTGTGATGCTCAAGATCAATCTGACCCTGGCAGTAGATAATGTCCTCTATAGCGAGGACTGTGTGACAAGAATCCCATCTGACATCCATGTTGTAAATAACATGCCGCCCATAAATCAACAATCTGAGGATCTATCACACGTCCTCCAGGGTGATGGTGGCCTCAATAGTAGGAAGGTGGAACGACGAGGTCTCATTGTGCCATCTCTCAGCAAGCGTTGACATCATCCCAAGGTGGGTCCACATAGGCACTTCATATGCAATGAACCACAGTCCCATGTCTCATAGCCGATCCTAATTTATGTCACTGAGGTCTCATAGGTAACCAAAGATCTCCCACAATCTGTGCTCCCAGTAGTAGAGCTCCCGCGCTACATCCAGCATTAGAAAATGTCACCATGTTATTTTTTTTGAAAAAATTCATTCTGAGCATCCAAGAAACCAGCCCAACATCACTATCTATGAAGTCGTCATAGTTTGAAAAGTCGAAATAGTGACACTGGGGCACTAAAATCTGAAAGAGCACCCCCATGGTGCACTTTTCTACCGAGCAGCACAATTTGGGAAGATTTTGGTCCAAAAAGGAACCATCGCGTCGCACTTTAAAAATGACCCCACTGGCCATGACATCAACCTCAGAGTTTGAAGTTTGTTTCCAAACTCCAAACTCCACCACCACGGCACACTCTACGATGGTGAGTCAGTTTGACCTGCCAAGTAGTGCAGTTTTTTTTTTGAGTGGCACTATATAGCTCCACTACAAAAAAACTAAATTTAAAAGCAATACATGAGCGCAAAAAATGAGAAAAAAAGCTCAAGGATCACTTACCAGTGCCCCAATGCCGAGTGGTCGCTGGTATGTTTGAACTCGATTAGAAATGTGCATTGGGAGCTATCATTGCACCAACTCATCAGAATGTTAGAGCTCAAATCTTAGAATTGCTAAAGGGCTGTGTGTGAAAATGAATTGAAAGTGGCCCCTCAAAGCCTTTTTAAGCTTGAAAATTTGTGTTTTTTCAGCCTGATTGGCTCTCTTGCTAGGGTTTTGAACTCTTGAACCTATTTTTGTCTAGTTGAGGCCTGTTTTACATCATTTTATTGCATTTAGACACATTTTTGGCCTCCTGGAGCCTTTTTGGACCTGTCGGATGCCTTGTCCTCTTTTTTTGTGAGATCACCCAAAAATCAAAATTTTCGTCCAATCTCTTGAGGGGGCAATATATTGGCATGTTTTCTCTCACTGGGTAGAACTGGGGCAAGATTTTGAAAACAATTTTTTTTGGCTTTGATCAAGACTGTTTATTCTTTGAACCAACGCAACGAGTGCATTGCTTCAAAGAGGGGGAAAATGTAGACACGTAAAATGTAGTAATTGACATTGGACATCTGATCCTGACCACTAACATCGTTTCATCCCGAGTCATCCTTCAGTCTAATCATTTAATCAAATACCTTTATCTGATTAAATTAATTAATATTTCTCTCTTAGTTAAATAAATCAATTATCTAATTAAGTCATCTTGTCTCGATAATTAAATTAACCATTATGATCTAATTGCCCTATTTAATTAAATAATTAATTTTATTTGATTAAATCTCTAAATTCTATCTATGAAATTAAATAAATTAAAACCTTATTTAGTTTAATCTAACACCATCTCTTTTAATTAAATAAATCAAAAGTCATTATTTAATTAATCCTTTCATCACATTCTTCTCATATTTGATTTAAATAAATCCACAAATTTAAGTCAAATAGGTCACATCATTTAACCTCTTCATTAAATTAATTAACCTTGATTAATTTAATCTCTTCTCATGTCCCATCCTCCATCTTTTTCCACTTGCACATGAAAATAGACTTATTTGATTTATTAAATTTCTATTTTCTTCTACAAGGCATTTTTTAAGGAATACTCTCTCAATTTGAATTCAAAATCCAAGTGGACTTTGTCCTTCCAAAAAGGCATTTACTCCTCTTACAAAGTATTTTTTCCTTGAGCCAAGTGGCATTCAATGCATCTTCTTTCCCTCTTACATGTCATTTTAACAATTTCAAAATTCAAATATATGCATTTATTGGCACAATCTTGAAAACTTGCACATCCTCAATCCATTCACCCATTGACAAGTGGCACTTTTTCATTGGCTAATTCTTAGTCCCACATTGCTCTATTTTGGACATTCTTTCATCTTCTCATTCTATAAATATGAGGCCAATCTCCTCATTATATCATCTAGAATTTAAGCAAAGTTATTATACTCAAATCCATAGCAATTCTCATCCATTTTTATCAAATCTTAGCTAGGTTATGCAAATTTTCTTCTTGGAGCATACTTCAATCATCAAAAAAGTGGATCAACTTTCATCATAAAATCAACATTGCATCATTGGATTTGGGAAAGGGCCAATTTTCACATCAAATTGGCACCAATTCCCTCAAGAGATTAGGAGTTTGCTTGCTTTAGAATAGGATTTGATATGTCATCCAGTTTCATTGTGTTCTTCATTTCATTTTCTATCTCTTTTTCTATTGAAATAAATTTCTTGAGGAATCTAGGTTCTAAGTTGCATTTAATCTAATTTTTTGATTGGTTTCTTGTGCTATTGCAGGTTTTGGATTTAGGTTCGACAGGGACAAACTATAGACTGTTCATGAAGTAGATGATAAGGTTAAACAAGAAAAGTTGCAGAATCTAAAATTACAATTTGAGACCCTCTGAATTTTTGAATATGAAAAAATTACATTCCACATGTAGATGGTTGATGAGTTGGTAAGTACTATTGCAAGAATGGAAAAAGGAATGAAAGAGTTTTCATTGATGTCAACTAGTCAATTGGTTATCTACTAGTTGTTGTTGATTGTATATGTTGAGGATATTGAGAAAATTGTATTAAAGGAAGATTATGGGTGTTCAAATGTTGAGGTTGTTGATTTGGAACTTTTCCCTTTGTTTTTTTGGATCAAATATATTAGTCAAGGTTGCTAAAGGTTGCTAAATCTAGATTCTTGGATATTGGTTCTTTGTGACGATCGAGTTGTGCTCACCAGTTGTGAACTATATTTTTCTATGTATTGGTTGAGGTTCAAGAGAAATGTTGTTGGTCCATATTTGTCTTTGTTGAGGTCTTTTGACTTGTAGGTTTAAAGAAAAGATGTTCTGATTACATTGAATATATTTTTGGTTTCTAGAAGTATCAAGCTTAATCATTCTATGTGTTTTACACTAGTTTGGCAGACCGTGTGTTAAGCACTATATTTGAAGTTGATGAAGTGTGTTAGATATATTATGGGTCCCAGTGAAGCATGTGTTTAGGTCACCCTCATTCTAATTTCATTCTAGGATGTTTAGCAGTGACCTAATTTTAATTTGAAATTGGATGGACGAGTTTGTATCTTTTTCAAGGTTGGAGATAGTATAAATACAAAATGAGCTAGCAATGAAAATTGTACATAAAAAAGGAGGATAACTTAAAGAGAAGACATGATTTTGATGCTATTCTAAAATTTTGTGAGTTATGTGTGTAGTTGATTAGTGTGAAGCTTAATGTTGAGTTTCTAGATGTAGTGAGAAAAAGTCAAACTCTATCATTCATGCAAGTTGATTAGTGATTGTGGTGGAATCCTTTGTTGCATTGGGATTATTGTCTCTTTGTAACAAGTATTCTTTGTCTTCTTTTGTATCTCCGGGTTGTAGCCTTGTGGACAATGAGTCTAGATAGTGAGTCCTTATTATAGGAAGTGAGCCTCATTTTAGGCAATGAGCCTTATTTTAGGAAGTGAGCCTTTTTGTAATTAGTTTTGATATTCTCTATAGTGTGAGTTAATCCTCAACATGGTTTTTCACTCATTGAGCTTTCCATATAAATTTGGTGTTATTCTTTTTGTGCATTGGAATTTGATGGTTAATTATTTAATTAGTTTATGTGATAGTTTTGGTAATTGAATTGAAGGTTATAATCTGTGACAATTGATTCATCCCCCCTCTCAATTGTCCTATCCAAAAATTTGTATCAGAGCTTGGTTCCTTGGTGAATAACCTAACCGCTTGAGGAAGGTCTGGGATGTTGGAACAAAATGATACACTAAGAGGGGTGTGAATTAGTAGATACTAAAAATTTGGCCATCAAAACCTTTATGCAGGCTACTTAACTCCAAATTCATTGTGTAGATTTCTTACTCAACTCTTACTATGTAGATTGTAAACTAAAGATGAAAACATAAATATGCAAAAAAGCAATCAACACAAATACCCACAACACAAGATATACGTGGAAAACACAAGGTGGTAAAAACCATGATGACCAAGGTTGCTTGAGTCTACTGCTCAAATCTAGCATCACAAAATAAATCTTTGCTACAATGTTTAGGGCTATAACCCAAGGATGCTTCAACACCCTGATTTAGGATCTACCACTCCATGGAAGCAACAACTCCCAACTTTAGAAGCTACAACTTCAAGGATGCTACTACAACACCCTGTTTTAGGAGCTACAACCTAGTACACTGAGGCTACAACCTCTTGCTAAACTTAAAGCTCAAATATGCATATAAATGGTTCTACATAAACTTGAGATGCACCATTACATTCAGTACATCGTTACATATTTTGCAATGCATACTCTTCTACTGAAGTTTCACTCACAGCAACACATCCTTCGTCATGTCGCTCTTTTGCACATAGAACAATCAATGTTCTATCTCTATCACTTTCTTTCTACTCTTCTGCACTTTCACATATACTCACCTAGATGATTATCTACATTACAGTCTAGGTTACTTTTTCTTACTCTTTCTATTGCACCTCATCTATACATTACTTTGTTTATCTCTCTTTTCTTATACACTACACTCTCTACTCATTTAACACTGATACAACTACCTCAAAAATTCTCTGATTGTATACTTTTTGCATAACTCCATCGACTTGCTATCTTGCCACATCAAGATACACACCACCATCCAAATTTTCCAATTTGGTTACATGCATTGCATCACTAATCTCATCTGTTAGGGTTTCAATACTTGCTATCTTCACTAACAAGCATCTTGTTCACCTCAAGCCATACACCATGACCCAACATTTAATTATGTTATAGATAATTTTCCCAAATTAGCTCTCTACCAACCCTAAAATCTAATATGCATTAAATGTATTCATTTTTCAAGATGATCAAATTCAATCTTGATCACATCTACAATCTAAATTTTTTCCTTCTTGAAGATCAAATATTGATTGACATTGGTCATAGGTGCAGCTAGACCAATTAATTCTTTCTCTTGTGTTGATTACTATTCAAACACCTATTCACACTGACTAGAGTATTATAGATCTTCAATTTTGAATACTGTTCATCGATCTTCTCCTTTCATGCCCTGATCCTATGATCCTTTGTTCATCAACATGACTTTAAATTCTAATCACTGGATAAGTGATCATTCAAATCTCCATTGTCAATCTATCATATCGCTCCGTCGAAGAGACATATACCATAGTCTTGTCGATGTCCATTATTCTCTTCGATAAAAACTGGCTTCAAGTACATGGGCCCACATGCCATCTATAACTAAGGGTTTATTTTTATAGGATAGATTAAATGTTAGCAAAGACTAAGAAACCCAAAGAACTATCGAGTACAAAGGAAATTAAACAATAAAACAATTATACCTATTTCTTGAATTTTCCATGATTACCTCCATAGTACCTTCTAACTTGTTGGTTGATGTGTTGCCCTTAGATCGAATGTGAGAGAAATCCTTGACGAAGTCCTACACCAAGCTTTGGAGGATTTGATCAAAGTCTAATGCCTATGCCTAAATGACTAAGAATGTCTATGCCTAAAAATGCCAAAACTTAATGAAATGTGCCAATAATTGATGCAATTGCTATGAAAATTCTAACTGTGCAAGTGCGTAAGTATGTGATGCGTCTGTGTAATCAAAAAATGAGAGGAAAATGTAATTTTATAGAAAATTTTATTTTGAATGGATGAATGAGATTGACTTCTGATAAAGACCTAAAATCAGAGGCCCAGATTAAATCTAATAATCCCTAATCAAGGTCAGGGCAAAGTCATTAATCAAGCAGTCGGTATTTCATCTAAGTAGATCGAATCAGCGGTGGAGAATAAATGAGGAAATTAATTCAAAAATAAAGATTTTTTAAAATGAAGAAGATAAAGACCAGACTGAAGATCAGATTTAGAAAGATCAAGAATTTTCCCAATCACTTGATTTCTAGAGGAAAGTTACCAATTTGGAATTAAATTAATTCCAAATGTGAATTTTGTGAAATAATAAATAATCAATTTTTAGATTATTTACCAAAATGAGCTGACAGTTAAGAATGCGATGACATTTTAAATAATTTAATTTATTTAAAATGAGAGGAATATCAAATTTGGTAATTAAATAATTAAATTTAATTATTTAATTTAGCAGATAAGACTAATAATTAAATAAATTACTTAATTCATTTAATTATGACAGTTAGTGACATAATAAATAAATAAATAAAATTTATTTATTTAATAATCATGAAGAATAAAAGGTCATGAATTAATTAAATAATTATAAATTATTTAATCAATAGTCGAATGTGGACCAAGGTCATAATTAAATGTCGTAATTATGCTAGGACAAAAGTGGTAAAAATGAAGCTTGCAGGCCCAGGTCATTTTTAGGTGTCTACATTTTGCCCCTCTTTGTCATAATGTCGCATGTCGTATTGTGACAAAGAAAATAAGTCAAAGTCATGCCCCAGTGAAAGTATGGAATATCAATGCTCCCTCGGGAAATTTCTCAAATTTTGGGTCGGCGGCAGAAAAATTTGTAAAGGGTCTCAATAAGTCAATTTGATGACTAGAAAAACAATGGCACAGTCGGTTTTGGATTCTGACATGTTTAAGGCAGCCAATAGAATGGTCAAAGTTGGTCAAATGATCCTCTAGTAATAACCTAGTTGAAAAATGTCATTTTGACTTTATAGAGCATCGCAGGGAGATCATACGGACATTCAGGCAGCCAGAGGGCTCAGAGCCAGCAGTATGTACCCCTATCCTCTTTTGTAATTTTTTTTGTTTTGTAGTCATAATTAGGTTTCTAGGGTGAATAATGAATGTGCTACAACACATATGCAGTCACGTTCAATGCATTCACCTTCATGTTTGACACATTTGATGTATCACGACGCAAGTGAAATAAGGAAAAAGGGGAGACCAAGGTTTTCCGCTGCATTTATCAAAAATTGCGACACATTTGCATTTTCGAGTTGCATTTGAATGTTGTAATGCCGCATTCGATATATTCTGACGCAATTGTTGAATTGTGTGATGCATCTGAGTGGAATGACGAAAGTGTAAAATATCATGACACATTTGTTCCAATGCAACACATTTGTGAGATAGAGCGACACAATTGGAATTTTGCGACACATTTGACTATTGAATCGACGCATGGGATGTTTTGAGATGCAAATGATTCAATGTGATGCATTTGACTTTAGTTGTGACTAGGGCTGATTTTGATACTTCTAAAACCTTGAATGCTTTTGATGATATTGACAGTTGGCCGAAAGTACTGACATGTTGTTTGGTTTTGTGCAGAGACAGGTTGCCCCGATTTACACTCGAGAGAGTAGACCGACTACATTTCGGTTTGCTGACCAGTTGAGCCCATGAGAGCAGTGATGATTGATGTGGCTAGGTCGATTCCATGTCACCTGTATGCCCACAATTTGGGCGAATAGGGGACTACTGACTGCGTTGTGTGAGCATTGGCATTTAGAGACCTCCTTCCACCTGCCAACAAGAGAGGCTACTATTACACTCAAGGATGTCTATCGCATTTTATGGGTGTTGATCCGAGGAGAGAAATTCGTCTATGACCCTCACCATGGTGATTAGACATTTAGGGCATATTATCATGATGAGGGTGCTGGACTCAACATCCAGGGCTACGAGATCTGATGGGAGTTCATGGAGGAGTACTATGCTCATTTTGATGCATTCCTTGCGACCTTGATTGGCGACATTTTGATTCCTGACCGTTGGGGACATAGATACCCTATTGGCTGGGGAGACGTCTTAGTTTGGATGAGATGAGACATGATAGTGTATGCCTGGGGCCTGTGTTTATTGGGGACACTATACCATCAGTTGCACGATGTTGCTTATAGGGGTGCAGAGAGTATCTCGTGCGGTACCACATTGATGATGATATGGGCCTAGGAGCATATTGCCATATTTCATCTGCCGATTGAGAAACCACAGTTGGCTGAGGGGATTCCCTATGCTTGTTATTATGTAGGTGCTTTATAGTAGACCCAGATGGGCGAGATAGGTTGGTGGCAGCATCAAATTGACACGATGGTATCCTTTATCAAGAGGTCGTACAGAGATTGCAAGTAGTGGGATGATGAGGTAGATCATCTGAGTCTATGCAGATAGTACTGATACTTGATTGGGAGGATAGTGCAGACCTAATTGATCATCGAGATGTATTTTCCATAGCGTGTCCTTAGGCAATTCAGAGAGCAGTAGGGTGTACCTACAGGGACAGCCGAGTACGCCCTATCATCTAGAGAGTATGCTTGGGGACCAGCCATTCCAGTGGCCTTTGTAGAGTAGCAGATTGATGGGATAGGAGCCTAGCCATGGGGATGGAGAGGTGGGATTGCCAATCCTGGGACCACTACAGATTATAACCTATGGTGGGATGCACATAGACCCATGCCATTGATAGATCCTGATGGGCCAGCACCTGTGGATAGGTGGTCAGTGATACCTCGTGTACCAAGAGCCAAGCGAGGAGGCAGGGATGGTGACAGGGGCAAAGGTCAGGGTAGGGACAGAGGTAGGGGGAGAGATGGGGGTCGGGACAAAGGTAGAGATGAAGGATAGGGTGGAGATGATGAAGATGATTGGGATGATGGAGGAGATGGCTGGAGGTGGAGGAGAGATGGTCAGAGACAGGGCCGGAGGGTACAACAGCGCGTGGTGAGGGTAGCATTGGATGTTATTCCTGAGGTGGCTAAGGAGGGAGAGAGAGAGGAGGAGGAGTAGCTAAGATAGGAGGGAGAGGGTGAGGAGAGACGGGAGGAGGGGATGGAGGTGGAGAGACAGGAGGAGGAGGCGGATGTGGAGAGATAGGAGGAGGACGTGGTAGAGGAGGATAGGCCGAGGGAGGAGGATGTGGCAGAGGAGGAGAGGCAGAGGTAGGAGGATGTGGAAGAGGAGGAGGGGCCAAGGTAGGAGGATATGGTAGAGGAGGAGGTCAAACATGAGGAGGAGTATGATGATGATGATGATGATGCCATGGATGAAGCAGAGAGACTACTCAAATGGCAGATGGATCCGCCAGTAGGACTCAGCTTAGTGGTGTACATAGTTTGTGGCATTATGCACAGAGCCCTCTAGGGATATCACTCATGAGCTAGCTAGGGTGAGCATGAGGCTGGGTCAGTACAGGACCCTATATGAACAGGCAGTGCCTCCCGAGTGATGAGATCCTACATTGTCATAGTCATAGACGAGGACAGGCAGTGGCCACAGATCAAGCAGTTCTAGTGGTAGTAGGAGTCACACGAGTGTGGGAGGGTCTACCTCGACAGGGCACACATTAGGGCACAGGTCCCACCACTCACATAGGCACACCTCAAGTCACCACTCTAGCCACAGTCATAGGTCTACTAGTTCAGTGCAGAGGTTTGTACAGAGACAGCCACCAGTGGTTGATCCATCTACTTCTCAGAGCTAGGTAGCAGTGACATCATAGGTGTCCATTACTGTGGCGATGATGTTGTCATTGTCAGTTCCATTGGTTGCACAAGCAGAGGCTGCTACAGGTCCACCTATCATCTCAGTGCTAGTCATAGAGTTCCAGCCGCCACATTCTTCACCATGAGGGGATGATGAGAGTCTACCCTAGGGGCATTTTTGTTATTATGACACACTATGTATATATTATCGATCCTGTGAGCTCCATTTTTGGGATATCTCTTGACTTTATCCTATGACATTGTACATTTTTGAGCTGATATTACATGATGATGCAGTTTTGATGTGGCCTACATGTGTGTTATGTGATGTTCTTTGATTTATGCATTATGATATATGTGATGTATGTTGATTTATGATGTATCATGTATGTCTTATGATGCTTATTTATGATTTTGATACAATGATGATGCAATGCTTACTTATATGAGATGATGATGGTAATTATGTGCATAATGTACTTATTGAATGGATGCAATGTTGATGATTATGTTGATGCAATGTTTTTGATTATGTGTATGATTTAATGTTATGGATGATGTATGTATGGACCTAATGTCATGTTTATATGATCATGTATGCACGTATGTTTTTGGATGTCATAGGACAACATCGTGAGATGGACGAGAGAAGATGACTAGACCAAAGAAGAGAAGATGACTAGATTGAAGGAGATGCATGTTAGTTCCTAGACCAAATCCTTCAAAACTGTACCATAGGACATTAATATTTATTGCTCTTAATCATCATTGGCCAAACTATTGTAATGGCCAACAAACACGATGATATGACATAGATCAATGTGTGCAAGTTTGTGCCATCACGTAAGACAAGTAGCCACAAACAAGGATGATCATGACACATAGTAAGAGCGTGACTGCCCTAGTCTTTTTGTCATAATCAACCACAAGCAGAAAAAGACAAAGACAATTCATGAAACGTCGTTGCTTCTCTAAATCATGTTCCCAGGACATCCTTGAGAAACTAACAGCATGATTGTCATAATACAAAAATATAGCCCTTACCATGATATGTCATTGTTTTTCTAAATCTCTGAATCAGGACCTCACTGAGAAACTAGTAGTCATGCGTGTCAATCGTCATGATACGTCACTGCTTCTCTAAATCCTTCTTAGTGGGATCTTGCTGAAAAACTAATAACATGATAAAAAAAATAAAAGACAAGTGTCAAGTGTTTGCCAAGTGCATATGGATATCCATTTTCAGAATGTCATGTTTGATGATGATGAGATGCCAGAGTGTCAAAGCGTTGATGATGCTCAGATGAAAAATGTCCAAAATTTCCAAATTTAGGAAGGACACATCTTGAATAATGTTAATGTCAAGAGGATTGATCCCTAAATGTCAAAAGGGATCCCTCAAAATGCCATGTGATAGTGATGATGATGATGCCTAGGAATGGACACATCCAAAGGCATAAATGACATAGTTGGTTCTTCAGAAGGACACATATGAAGAATACTAATGTCAAGGGGAGTTATCCTTAGATGTCAAGAGGATCCCTCGAAATGTCGAATGACATTGACGATGCCTAGGAAGGACACATCTTAAGGCATGAATGATAGAGGTTATCTTTCAGAAGGACACATCTGAAGGTTAACCAAGAGTTGACACTTTGACAGGTTATGATGTTTTGACTTGCTTTGACAGAGTTTGACTTGTGTTTGACTATATGTTGATATTGTCATGATGATATGATTGACCTGTTGATGAGGTTGTCATATTGAAATAACTGATTGCCATGATTTGTTTTTAAGTACTTTACCCATTTGGGAATGATTCGCTTTGTCTTGAAGATATTTTGACATGTGTGCTAGTGTAGTGCCATAAACCCTAATGGACCGACCTAGTGCAGCCTCGGGGGCTCATCGATAGATGGCCTTGCCTACGTCATACACTCAAAGACCTCATAGTTCGACACGACCAATGACTTTGTATTGATGACCAAAGATTGTTCCATGATTTTATTTTGACAAACCTAAAAGGACTGACCTAATGTCTCGGGGACTCAAATGTGAGTCTTGCCTACGTAGCAAATGCGCAGAGACAACATAGTTCAGACAAATGATAAAGACTGATTGATTTGACATGATAGAATTTGACAAGAGATGAATCTATGTTTGTGTTTTTCGAGCAGTCTGATGTTTTGTTGTGGTTTTCTTCAGGATGTTTTATGGTTTTTAGGTATTTCTTCAGGGCGTTTTGTGATGCTTTTGGTCTTTTTTCAGGACTTTTTGTGATGTTTTTGGCCTTTTTTTTTCAAGACTTTTTGTGATGTTTTTGGCCTTTTTTCAGGACTTTTGGTGATGTTTTTGGTCTTTTTTATGACTTTTTGTGATGTTTTTGTTCTTTTTTTTTAACTTTTTGTGATGTTTTTGGTCTTTTTTAGGACTTTTTTCCAATTGTTGAGATCATGTGTGACATCCACTGTAGTTACATGATAAAAAAATTTCCCCCAGTCAGGTCCAAGACTTAACCATTTTTAAGGGACATGGAGGGGATGTTTCTGGTGTACCAGATGGACAGTTGTCAGGACTTGATGTCAACCGTTTATCAACCATGACAGGAAGGGTACAATGTGGTGGTGACAGAAAATGTATTTCATCCTAGGCCAAGGTAGAAAAAGTGACAGTAGATGGTAGAGCAATGATTGATTACGCATGGCGCCTGTTTGCCAGGTTTTCACCATGGTATTTATCCAAAGTGCCTACTTGATAGGTTTTCACTGTTGGATGAATTTTTTCTCTTTACTATTTTTGTCATTTTTCTTTTTTTTTGGTGTTGCAAAGATGCCTGTTTGCTAGGTTTTCATCAAGGCAATGATTTTTTATCATTTTTCAATTTTTTTGTATTTTACAGTTTTTAGCTCGATCCCCTGATGCTATGTGTAGAACCTTCAAAGATGTAAACTATTGATAGGCTCTATCAGTTGTTCTCCATCTGAAGTTTCCAGCTAATAGGCTCCAGAACCAAAAGAAGATATGATAATGTAGGGACCCAACCATTTTGGTTCAAACTTTCCCATATTTTCTCTTTCAACTTGGTTTTTGGGGTTCTGCATGAGAACTAGGTCGCCAATGTCAAATTTCCTAACCATAACCTTCTTATTGTAACTGTGACAAAGATGGTTTTGATATGCTTAAAGATGGTTCTGTGAATTTTTCCTTCTTTCTTCTAACATTTACAGCTCGTGCAAGCATGATTGTCTATACTCTTCTTCATTAGTTAAACCCTTCAGGGAGACTCATAACGAAGGAATTTCAACCTCAATGGGAAAGATGGCCTCAGCACCAAAGACTAGGGCAAATGGAGTGGCTACTGTAGGCATACGAATGCTAGTTTGGTAAGCCCACCAAGCAGGGTTGAGTTGTATGTGTTAGTCATAGCCAGTGTCATTGACAGTCTTTTTGAGGATTTTGACAATGGTTTTATTTGATGCCTCAGCTTGACCGTTTCCTTGTGGGTAGTATGGAGATGAAAAATGGTGTTGGATGTGAAATCACTCACATAACTCATGAACTTCTTTGTTTTTAAATGGATGTCCATTGTCAGTGATGATGGATTGTGGAAGGCCATACCGGCAAATGATGTAGTTAAGAATGAACTTGGATATTTTCTTGCTAGTTATGTATGTCAAAGGGATGGCTTCGATCGACTTCATAAAATACTCAGTGATGGTGATGATGAATTTGTGGCCATTGGATGAGGTTGGATGAATCTTACCCACAAGGTCGAGTCCCCATTGAGTGAAGGGCCAAGGAGAAGTGATTGGCCGAAGTTCCTATGCTAGAGCATGGATCAAATCACTATGAATCTAACATTTGTGACAAGTCCTGACATATTCTATTGCATCCTTTTCAATGGTTGCAAAATAATACCCAAGTCTTGTAACTTTCTTGGCTAGAGTAGGACCACTCAAATGAGACCCGCATATACCGTCGTGCACTTTGCATAAGGTTGTACATGCTTTGTTGGTGTCAAGACATCTAAGGAGGGTGTCCTCAAAGCTATAGCAGTAAAGGGTGTCACTGACGATGGCATACCTTACGGATTTTTGGATGGACTTCCTTTGGTTATTGGATAGGTTCGCTGGAAGGGTTTGGGACTTAAGGTAGTCATAAATATCCTGGTACCAAGGAGAGTTGGGAGCAACAAGTTTGCAAACCATCTCTAACTCCAGAATGTCATAGGAAAGGACCAACAATTGCTCTATTAGGAATTCCAACTAAGGAAGATTGTTGGGTATGTCAAGGAGAGAGCCTATTGTAGCCAGAGCATCTACCACTTTTTTCTGTGCTCTCAGAACTTGTTCATAAGTTACCATATGAAATTATGTATGGAAATTTTCAACCATCCATTTGTAGGGCATCAATTTCTCATCTTTTGTGTCATAGTCATCATTAACCTGGTTGATGACAAGCTAAGAATCCCCGTAGACATGTAGTGCTCTGATCTTCCATTTTATTGCCATTCTTAGTCCTATAACTAGTGCCTCATATTCTGCCACATTGTTTGTGCATGGAAAGGAAATGCAAAGAGACTTAGGAATGGAGTCTCCTTGTGGGGTGATGAACAAGATTCCTGCCCCCGAGCCATGATTTGTATGTGATCTGTCAAAGTAGAGTCGCCAAGGTGCCTTAGGTTCCATATGGAATATCGACTCATCTAGAAAATCTGCCACTAACAGGTGATCATTTTGCAAAGGTGCATCTGCCAGCTGGTCCGCTATGGATTGTCCTTTTATAGCCTTTCTTTCAACATACTGAATGTCATATTTGCTCAGAATCATGACCCATTTTGCTAGACATCCTGTTAATGCTGCTCGACTTAGCAAATATTTGAGGGGGTTGATCTGTGCTACTAGTTGTGTCTGATGAATTAACATATAATGTCTTAGCTTCTATCTTGCAAAGACCATGGCTAGGAAAGCTCATTCAATTGGTGTGTAGTTCAGTTCATACCCGACCAATGTCTGACTGATGTAATATATAGCTCTTTCTTTTTCTTCTTGGTCATTTTGTGCTAGTAATGCCCCCAGGCTTGAACTAGTTGTCGAGATGTATAGGATAAATGGCTTTCCATGAATGGGAGGCATGAGGATTGGCATTGACAGTAGGTAATATTTGATTTGCTAAAAGGCTTCTTGACATTTATATGTCCACACAAAGGGGATACCTTTGCACAACAGATATTGGAATGGGTGACACTTGTCTGCCAATTGGGCTATGAAACGCCGAATAGATTGTACCCTACCTTATAGAGTTTTGAGTTCACTGATTCCTCTGGGTGGAGGCATGTCTATGATGACTTTGACCTTTGCTAGATTGACCTCAATGCCTCTTTAGGAAATTATGTATCCCAAGAGTTTACCCGATGTGACCCCGAAGACACACTTCTTAGGATTTAGCTAAACTTTGTACTCTTCTAGTCTCTTCAAAATTATGTCTAGCACCTTCAGATGATCTTTCCTCATTACTGAATTGGCCAATAGGTCCTCTACATAATCTTCCATTATTTTATGCATCATGTCATGAAAGATTGTGGTCACAACTCTTTGATATGTGGCACTTGCATTTTTGAGACTGAATGGAATCACATTCCAACAGTATGTACCCCATGGGCAAGCAAATGGAGTTTTGTGCTGGTCTTTAGGAGCAATGCGAATTTGATTGTAGCCAGAGGAACCATCCCTAAGGGATATCATCTCATATCCTGCTGTGAGGTCAACTATGATGTCAATGTTTGGCAAAGGAAAGTCATCTTTTGGGCATGCTTTATTTACGTCTCAAAAATCTGTACAGACGCGGATCAACCCATTTGTCTTTGTTACTAGCACCAGGTTAGATATCCATTCGGCGTAGTCAATAGACCATATGAATCGAGGGTCTAGCAATTTCTTTAACTCAGCCTAGACCAATAGAGCAACTTGAGGGTGCATTTTGTGTAACTTCTGCTTGACAGGTTTGGAATTAGGTAATAGTGGCAGATGGAGAAACAGTTCTGGGTCCAATCCTGGCATGTCAGCATAGGACCATGGGAAGTTGATTTTACGTTCTGCAAAGAATTTATGAAATTTCGATCTCTCTTCTTCAGTCAATGATGCAGCAAAGAGGACCATTTTGGGATTTTTTGCAGTTGATATGTTATCCTCTATTGTGTCTTCGATAAGCATAGCTTATTTCTCCTATTGCACAGGAAGAAAGTCCAGTCCTCCATCTTTGGGTGCCTCAGAGAGGTTTTCACCCACATATACATCCTTTGTTTTTACTATTTTATTGTCAAAAGGTTCCTTTCAGTTTTCACCTAGAGATGTTTCATTTTTTTTATTTTTTTGTTTTTACCTTTGCAACTGGAGGATAGAGCAGTCTCGCCAAAGTATGTTGTGCAGTCTAAATCAATGGAAAATCCTAACTTGTGGTCCCCACTGGGTATGCCCTCACCTAATCCCATAAATTTTGTAATTGCCTCATCATTCTAAAATGTGTCCAAGACTGGTGGGCCTTATTGGTCCCAATCGACTAACTGAGGGTAAACTAAGGAAATGCCATTGTCAATGTTGGTGAATCGAGGTGAGGATGTAGAAAGAATGTAGACTATTTCAGTGATGTTGTAGATGAGATTATCATCATCCAACTCCACATCAGACTCTATCCAATATTCTCCTTCACTAGTGTCATATTCGTTGTCAAAATAAGGGGTGAAGGCCTTAGCATCCTGGTTGTTAGTGTCGTTTGATACTTCAGATGGATTGGACTTAAGGGGTTCAGATGGTGGGTCTTGTATGTCATGGAGAGTGGTAATGGGACTTTGACTATTTGGTGCCTATTCAATTTTAAATGTCTACCAAAATCTTTGTTCAAAGGTTAGTTCCCCTAGTTCAACAAACAAATCATCAAGACAACAATCACTTAAGGATCGTTCTGAGCCAAATTCCCACTCTTGGGAGTCAGTTTTGGTGAGGGTTTCCTTAGTGGTCTCAAAACTTTTTGAAGCATGTACTTGCTCACTCGAAAGTCCAATGGTACGTCGATCATCATTTTTCAGGCAATCCAAACCCTAATCCATGATACTTTGGAATTTGGAAAGGTTCTATGGGATCCCTTCGACCAGTTTTATTTCTTCCTAGGCCACTAGTACCATCGTAGCCTTTAGCCTTCATTATGTCATAACCCTTGCCATATTTTTGAACTAGTAATGGGGGTAGTGCGACAGTATCCTTATAGATCCATCCTATGATGTTAGCAAGGTCCTCATTACTCATGTCTCCCCATTTGATAAAAACTGTGTTCGGTGGAACTTTGAAAGTTTCCTTGGGTTCCATTCTAAAACATGGCCGACCATAGACCTTTGGAGACTTGGGTATTGTTGTTATGTTGTATTTTGTATGTAGTTTGAACTCTCCATAGCTAATGTCCTGAATTTTGATAGTGGATTTAGCCTAAGGGTTTGTGGAAAGTGGTGGTGTGGCAGAAGGAGCGAGTGTGGATGGATCAATGTATTTGGATGACGAGGAGCCAGGTGCTTCTCAGTTAATAGGAACTCAGTTTTTAGAAATACCCCTCAGGTTGGTACAATATTAGAAAGGGTCTGGGTCTCCATATATGGTTATTTTCGTGCCGTCAAATGGAAATTTTAGGCATTGATGATATGTGGATGGAACAACTTTTAAGGCATGAATCCACAGACGGCCGAGCAAGATGTTATATGGTAATTCCAAATCCAGGACCTGGCAGGCTGTGTCTACAATGATTGGTCCCACTCTGATAGGGAGAGATATAATGCCTCGTGAAGAGAATTCTTTATCATCATATGCTTTGATCACTAAAATCTTTATTGGGTCTACGCATGCATTGGAGAATCCTAGAGCCTTAACTACTTTGAGGGAGCATATGTTCAATCTTGCTCTGCCATCTACTAAAACCCATCTAACTTTGTGCTTGGGGACAAAAGTTTCTATGTGCAATGCATCATTGTGGTTGGTTTTAGGTGATGAGTAGTCTTGATTTGAGAAGGTGACGTGGGGAGGCATAGTGAGGTATCCCACCATGGTTTCATACTGATTGACATCAATGTCCTTGGGGACTGATGACTCTTGCATGGATTTATCTAAGATATCCTTGTGTGTGGGAGATATACAAAGCAACTCAAGTATAGATATTTGCACAAGAGTCTTTCCTAGCTAGTCAATAAGGTTGAACTGACTTTTGGGTTACCACTGCTTTATGTTTGGGACAGGTTTTGACTATTTAGCAGATGGGCCAGGTATGGTGATTTTGGGTTGTCTAGTGAGAGGTGGACCAGCTATAGTGACCTTCCCACTTCGAGTAGTAGCATTACATTGGGGTGCTCTCTTGACCA
>VDFB02379711.1:222192482-222568576 GCA_007258455.2 Sequoia sempervirens
GGACTTGATGTCAACCATTTATCAACCATGATAGGAAGGGCACAATGTGGTGGTGACAGAAAATGTATTTCATCCTAGGCCAAGGTAGACAAAGTGACAGTAGATGGTAGAGAAATGATTGATTATGCATGGCGCCTGTTTGCCAGGTTTTCACCATGGTATTTATCCAAAGTGCCTGCTTGATAGGTTTTCACTGTTGGATGAATTTTTTCTCTTTACTATTTTTGTCATTTTTCTTTTTTTTTGGTGTTGCAAAGATGCCTGTTTGCTAGGTTTTCATCAAGGCAATGATTTTTTATCATTTTTCAATTTTTTTGTATTTTACAGTTTTTAGCTCGATCCCCTGATGCTATGTGTAGAACCTTCAAAGATGTAAACTATTGATAGGCTCTATCAGTTGTTCTCCATCTGAAGTTTCCAGCTAATAGGCTCCAGAACCAAAAGAAGATATGATAATGTAGGGACCCAACCATTTTGGTTCAAACTTTCCCATATTTTCTCTTTCAACTTGGTTTTTGGGGTTCTGCATGAGAACTAGGTCGCCAATGTCAAATTTCCTAACCATAACCTTCTTATTGTAACTGTGACAAAGACAGTTTTGATATGCTTAAAGATGGTTCTGTGAATTTTTCCTTCTTTCTTCTAACATTTACAGCTCATGCAAGCATGATTGTCTATACTCTTCTTCATTAGTTAAACCCTTCAGGGAGACTCATAACGAAGGAATTTCAACCTCAATGGGAAAGATGGCCTCAGCACCAAAGACTAGGGCAAATGGAGTGGCTCCTGTAGGCATACAAATGCTAGTTTGGTAAGCCCACCGAGCAGGGTTGAGTTGTATGTGTTAGTCATAGCTAGTGTCATTGACAGTCTTTTTGAGGATTTTGACAATGGTTTTATTTGACGCCTCAGCTTGACCATTTCCTTGTGGGTAGTATGGAGATGAAAAATGGTGTTTGATGTGAAATCACTCACATAACTCACGAACTTCTTTGTTTTTAAACAGACGTCCGTTGTCAGTGATGATGGATTGTGGAAGGCCATACTGGCAAATGATGTAGTTAAGAATGAACTTGGATATTTTCTTGCTAGTTATGTATGTCAAAGGGATGGCTTCGATCGACTTCGTAAAATACTCAGTGATGGTGATGATGAATTTGTGGCCATTGGATGAGGTTGGATGAATCTTACCCACAAGGTCGAGTCCCCATTGAGTGAAGGGCCAAGGAGAAGTGATTGGCCGAAGTTCCTATGCCAGAGCATGGATCAAATCACTATGAATCTAACATTTGTGACAAGTCCTGACATATTCTATTGCATCCTTTTCAATGGTTGGAAAATAATACCCAAGTCTTGTAACTTTCTTGGCTAGAGTAGGACCACTCAAATGAGACCCGCATATACCGTCGTGCACTTTGCATAAGGTTGTACATGCTTTGTTGGTGTCAAGACATCTAAGGAGGGTGTCCTCAAAGCTATAGCGGTAAAGGGTGTCACTGACGATGGCATACCTTGCGGATTTTTGGATGGACTTCCTTTGGTTATTGGATAGGTTCGGTGGAAGGGTTTGGGACTTAAGGTAGTCATAAATATCCTGGTACCAAGGAGAGTTGGGACCAACAAGTTTGCAAACCATCTCTAACTCCAGAATGTCATAGGCAAGGACCAACAATTGCTCTATTAGGAATTCCAACTGAGGAAGATTGTTGGGTATGTCAAGGAGAGAGCCTATTGTAGCCAGAGCATCTACCGCTTTTTTCTGTGCTCTCAGAACTTGTTCATAAGTTACCATATGAAATTATGTATGGAAATTTTCAACCATCCATTTGTAGGGCATCAATTTCTCATCTTTTGTGTCATAGTCATCATTAACCTGGTTGATGACAAGCTAAGAATCCCCGTAGCCATGTAGTGCTCTGATCTTCCATTTTATTGCCATTCTTAGTCCTATAACTAGTGCCTCATATTCTGCCACATTGTTTGTGCATGGAAAGGAAATGCAAAGAGACTTAGGAATGGAGTCTCCTTGTGGGGTGATGAACAAGATTCCTGCCCCTGAGCCCTGATTTGTGTGTGATCTGTCAAAGTAGAGTCGCCAAGGTGCCTTAGGTTCCATATGGAATATCGACTCATCTAGAAAATCTGCCACTAACAGGTGATCATTTTGCAAAGGTGCATCTGCCAGTTGGTCTGCTATGGATTGTCCTTTTATAGCCTTTCTTTCAACATATTGAATGTCATATTTTCTCAGAATCATGACCCATTTTGCTAGACATCCTGTTAATGCTGCTCGACTTAGCAAATATTTGAGGGGGTTGATCTGTGCTACTAGTTGTGTCTGATGAATTAACATATAATTTCTTAGCTTCTATCTTGCAAAGACCATGGCTAGGAAAGCTCATTCAATTGGTGTGTAGTTCAGTTCATACCCGAACAATGTCTGACTGATGTAATATATAGCTCTTTCTTTTTCTTCTTGGTCATTTTGTGCTAGTAATGCCCCCAGGCTTGAACTAGTTGTCGAGATGTATAGGATAAATGGATTTCTATGAATGAGAGGCATGAGGATTGGCATTGACAGTAGGTAATATTTGATTTGCTAAAAGGCTTCTTGACATTTATATGTCCACACAAAGGGGATACCTTTGCACAATAGATATTGGAATGGGTGACACTTGTCTGCCAATTGGGCTATGAAACGCCGAATAGATTGTACCCTACCTTATAGAGTTTTGAGTTCACTGATTCCTCTGGGTGGAGGCATGTCTATGATGGCTTTGACCTTTGCTAGATTGACCTCAATGCCTCTTTAGGAAATTATGTATCCCAAGAGTTTACCCGATGTGACCCCGAAGACACACTTCTTAGGATTTAGCTGAACTTTGTACTCTTCTAGTCTCTTCAAAATTATGTCTAGCACCTTCAGATGATCTTTCCTCGTTACTGATTTGGCCAATAGGTCCTCTACATAATCTTCCATTATTTTATGCATCATGTCATGAAAGATTGTGGTCACAACTCTTTGATATGTGGCACTTGCATTTTTGAGACTGAATGGCATCACATTCCAACAGTATGTACCCCATGGGCAAGAAAATGGAGTTTTGTGCTGGTCTTTAGGAGCAATGCGAATCTGATTGTAGCCAGAGGAACCATCCCTAAGGGATATCATCTCATATCCTGGTGTGAGGTCAACTATGATGTCAATGTTCGGCAAAGGAAAGTCATCTTTTGGGCATGCTTTATTTACGTCTCAAAAATCTGTACAGATACGGATCAACCCATTTGGCTTTGTTACTAGCACCAAGTTAGATATCCATTCGGTGTAGTCAATAGACCGTATGAATCAAGGGTCTAGCAATTTCTTTAACTCAGCCTAGACCAATAGAGCAACTTGAGGGTGCATTTTGCGTAACTTCTGCTTGACAGGTTTGGAATTAGGTAATAGTGGCAGATGGAGAAATAGTTATGGGTCCAATCCTGGCATGTCAGCATAGGACCATGGGAAGTTGATTTTACGTTCTGCAAAGAATTTATGAAATTTCGATCTCTCTTCTTCAGTCAATGATGCAGAAAAGAGGACCATTTTGGGATTTTTTGCAGTTGATATGTTATCCTCTATTGTGTCTTCGATAAGCATAGCTTATTTCTCCTATTGCACGGGAAGAAAGTCCAGTCCTCCATCTTTGGGTGCCTCAGAGAGGTTTTCACCCACATATACATCCTTTGTTTTTACTATTTTATTGTCAAAAGGTTCCTTTTAGTTTTCACCTAGAGATGTTTCATTTTATTTATTTATTTGTTTTTACCTTTGCAACTGGAGGATAGAGCAGTCTCGCCAAAGTATGTTGTGCAGTCTAAATCAATGGAAAATCCTAACTTGTGGTCCCCACTGGGTATGCCCTCGCCTAATCCCATAAATTCTGTAATTTCCTCATCATTCTAAAATGTGTCCAAGACTGGCGGGCCTTATTGGTCCCAATCGACTAACTGAGGGTAAACTAAGGAAATGCCATCGTCAATGTTGGTGAATCGAGGTGAGGATGTAGAAAGAATGCAGACTATTTCAGTGATGTTGTAGATGAGATTATCATCATCCAACTCCACATCAGACTCTATCCAATATTCTCCTTCACTAGTGTCATATTCGTTGTCAAAATAAGGGGTGAAGGCCTTAGCGTCCTGGTTGTTAGTGTCGTTTGATACTTCAGATGGATTGGACTTAAGGGGTTTAGATGGTGGGTCTTGTATGTCATGGAGAGTGGTAATGGGACTTTGACTATTTGGTGCCTATTCAATTTTAAATGTCTTCCAAAATCTTTGTTCAAAGGTTAGTTCCCCTAGTTCAACAAACAAATCATCAAGACAACAGTCACTTAAGGATCGTTCTGAGCCAAATTCCCAATCTTGGGAGTCAATTTTGGTGAGGGTTTCCTTAGTGGTCTCGAAACTTTTTGAAGCATGTACTTGCTCACTTGAAAGTCCAATGGTACGTCGATCATCATTTTTCAGGCAATCCAAACCCTAATCCACGATACTTTGGAATTTGGAAAGGTTCTATGGGCTCCCTTCGGCCAGTTTTATTTCTTCCTAGGCCACTAGTACCATCGTAGCCTTTAGCCTTCATTATGTCATAACCCTTGCCATATTTTTGAACTAGTAATGGGGGTAGTGCGATAGTATCCTTATAGATCCATCCTATGATGTTAGCAAGGTCCTCATTACTCATGTCTCCCCATTTGATAAAAACTGTGTTCGGTGGAACTTTGAAAGTTTCCTTGGGTTCCATTCTAAAACATGGCCGACCATAGACCTTTGGAGACTTGGGTATTGTTGTTATGTTGTATTTTGTATGTAGTTTGAACTCTCCATAGCTAATGTCCTGAATTTTGATAGTGGATTTAGCCTAAGGGTTTGTGGAAAGTGGTGGTGTGGCGGAAGGAGCGAGTGTGGATGGATCAATGTATTTGGATGACGAGGAGCCAGGTGCTTCTCAGTTAATAGGAACTCAGTTTTTAGAAATACCCCTTAGGTTGGTACAATATTGGAAAGGGTCTGGGTCTCCATATATGGTTATTTCTGTGCCGTCAAATGGAAATTTTAGGCATTGATGATATGTGGATGGAACAACTTTTAAGGCATGAATCCACAGACGGCCGAGCAAGATGTTATATGGTAATTCCAAATCCAGGACCTGGCAGGCTGTGTCTACAATGACTGGTCCCACTCTGATAGGGAGAGATATAATGCATCGTGAAGAGCATTCTTTATCATCATATGCTTTGATCACTAAACTCTTTATTGGGTCTACGCATGCATTGGAGAATCCTAGAGCCTTAACTAGTTTGAGGGAGCATATGTTCAATCTTGCTCCACCATCTACTAAAACCCATCTAACTTTGTGCTTGGGGACAAAAGTTTCTATGTGCAATGCATCATTGTGGTTGGTTTTAGGTGATGAGTAGTCTTGATTTGAGAAGGTGACATGGGGAGGCATAGTGAGGTATCCCACCATGGTTTCATACTGATTGACATCAATGTCCTTGGGGACTGATGACTCTTGCATGGATTTATCTAAGATATCCTTGTGTGTGGGAGATATACAAAGCAACTCAAGTATAGATATTTGCACAAGAGTCTTTCCTAGCTAGTCAATAAGGTTGAACTGACTTTTGGGTTACCACTGCTTTATGTTTGGGACAGGTTTTGACTATTTAGCAGATGGGCCAGGTATGGTGATTTTGGGTTGTCTAGTGAGAGGTGGACCAGCTATAGTGACCTTCCCACTTCGAGTAGTAGCATTACATTGGGGTGCTCTCTTGACCATAATGGTATTGATGTATTTGTCGTAAGTTCGGACATTATTTATAATTGGTCCACCAGAATAGTCGTACTTGGCTTGGGAAAATTTGGCTTGATTATTGTTCATCTGTGGACCTGAAGTGGAGGCATTATGAGAGCCATGGTCCTATAGTGGATTCTTATGGATAGTATGATCTGAATTGGAGGTGAATTGTGATCCACCTACTTCAATGATGTGAATTTCAATAAGATCTTGTATTAGGTTTTTCAATTGTTGATAGTTAGAGGTTGTATGTCCTTTTGCTCGATGGTACTCACAAAATGCATTATCATTCCACCATGCTGGTTTGAATTGTCCTGGGTCATATGGTATTGGTTTCTGGAGTGTGATGACCCCATTCTGGAGGCATTTCTTAAGTACTTCTTCAATGGGTTCACCTAAGGAAGTGTATGTGCGACACCTAGGAAATTTTCTCATCTGACGGTATTGTCCCTGATTATTTTGACTGTTCTGATTGTTTGAAGGGACATTAGTAGGGGGTGTCAATGTTGTCGGTTTTTTTGTTGTTGAACCCCTTTTAGGGCTAGTACAGGGCCCATAATGTTTGCAGTCTTGGTGTCAACAACACCGTCATTTGTAACGTGCTTATTTTTGACCCAATATTTATTCTTGTCAGTGGGTGGATTTGCATTTGTGTTTTTGGGACCATATCTTAGTTCTCCCTTTGCGATAAGGGCTTTCTCAATCTGGACCCCTTTTTCGACTAAGTCTGTGAAGTTTGTGTAGCAATGCACTTGCAATGCAGATTTTAGGGGCCCCAGAAGTGTTTGCACAAACATGTCGACGTTTTCCCTTTTAGGTATGTCAATGTGACACCGACTAGCGAAGCTTCTCCATTTCTGAAAGAATGGGATGAATGTCTCACCAGCATCCTCTTGCATGAGATTGCGCAAGCTAGTGATAGAGGTATCCATGTCGACGTTGTATAATTTTTTATGAATTTTTGTTTAAGCTCATCCCAGGTTTGGATATCCTTTTGAGTGGAAAACCATTCAAGGGCAAGACCTGCCAGATTTTTAGAAAAAGGTCTCATCAAGTATGTTTGTTCATAGGCGACATCCATACAATTTGTTGCAAATTCATGAACATGCTCAATGGGGTTTGTCTTACCTCTGTATTTTGTAAAATTGGGTGACACATATCCCAGAGGAAATGGAGGCATGTATAAGCTCATGTCGAATGGGTATACGTTTAGATCATATGATATTTTTGATTTCTTGCCTGAAATGCATATGTTTTGGATAGTTTTTTTCTAAACCCATCAATCTTGTTTGGAAGGCATCCATGACAAGGTCATTTATGTTCTCGTACATTGTATTGCTTGGGATACCATAGGTTCTCATTTGTTGTGCATGAATGTTGGTGTATTGTGGTGGTATGGATTGTTGTGACATGTATGATGTGTGTGGATTGGAATGTTGTTGGTATTGAATGTTAGGATTGGGTGTATGTTGGTGAGTATGAACATGAGATGAGTAGGTTGGGATGTGTCCCCCAACCATGTGTGTCGTTACCTGGGGAATATGATGACCATGAATGTTATGATGTATTAGTGATGCCATGGGTTGTGTTATTTGGCTGCCTTGTGCGAATTGTTGGGTCTACACAAGGGGAATGTTTGTATTTGTACCTTGGGAGGCAATGACATGTGATTGTGTTGTCCTATTAATGTTTTGTTGTTGTCCTTGGATAAAGATACATATTTTTCCTCCTCCCAAAGGATTTTGTGAAATACCAATGAGCAGATATGTCAAAGGTGTGCTCATGGTAGTAGATGTAGCTGTCAAGGGGGGATTGTTGTGACTTGTTGATGCCCCTGTCGCATTTACTGTCGTGGTATAGAGAGGGTTTGAATAATTTTCCCACATTGCCTAGGAGCCAAAGGTGGTTCCAGGAGATTGTGACAATATCATGGATGTGGTGGGCATTGTGGCCGATTGTGATCCTCTAATGGATGTAGCATTTATTGTATTGGAGGTGTTTGGGATGTTAGGGGTAGCATGCATTGTCGTTGTGGTGTCAAAGAAGGTATTGCTCATAGTGTTTGGGGGTTGACCACTATTTTTTATGTTATGTGCGTTGTTGGCATTAGGGTCGGGAGATGTTGAGCTTAACGTGTTAATGTCAAATCCTTGTGGTAACTTAGCTCCTTGACTCAAGAGTATGGCTAAGTATCTGTCTCTGTCATATAGGATCATTTGTTTGATGAATTGAGAGGCCTCTAGATCTTGTGTCGCTACCTCTAGGTTTTCCTCAAGTATTTGACCATATTCATCTTTTCGCAAGAATGGTTCAAATGGGTTGTTTGATGAGGATGGTGTTCTCGTGAGAGGTTGATTGTTTCTATTGCCAAATGGATCGTCGAAAGTCCAATTTGGGTCGTATGTGGAATTATTAACAATGGAAGTGGGGTCTTGTCAAAAGTTTTCCATTTGTCATTGTTATTTTTGGAATCTAGTTTCCACCATAAAATGAGATTGCTCAAATGAAAATGACAACTAAATGAAGGGATGACACTATGCAAGGTCAAGGTTAAAAATGACGACTAGGATGACTAAAGTTTCTAGATTTTTGGGAATAGATTATGCAATGTCTAAAATTATGATGCAATTTAAGACAAGGGTACCTAAGCACTTCTAAGCTCAATCTTTGTTTTCAATTTTAGTTACTAAAGGAATTTGTTGAAAGTGACAAGATGATAAGGTCTAAATGACTAGTGAGTTTTCCTAACTAGACTGTTGAGTTGGAAAATATCACAAAAGGGACAATGACTGAAAAAGGGGTTGATAATTTAGTCCAAGAGAACCTAGTTTCCAAAGCAATGACATTGACAATTGTGCTTAGGTTTTCCTAATCCAAAGTATGCAAGATATAAACCTAGGGACAAACTAATGCCTAATGTA
Organism: Sequoia sempervirens; assembly: GCA_007258455.2. Classification (NCBI taxonomy): domain Eukaryota; kingdom Viridiplantae; phylum Streptophyta; class Pinopsida; order Cupressales; family Cupressaceae; genus Sequoia; species Sequoia sempervirens. The sequence continues at coordinate 222,201,249 of VDFB02379711.1, forward strand.
TGCACCTAAAAATAATGAAGGGTGAAACCTATGGTGAAGAATGCAAACTAATGGTCGAAACTTTGAGAAATTTCAAAATTAGTTTTTGATAGAATCTCCTTTTGGAAACAATGTTTGACAAATGTTTGACAAGGTGTAAACTTCAGATTTGACTTTGTGTGACATTTTACTTGTGACCAGCGAATGCGTCGTTTGAGGATGCGAATGCATCATGGTTTTGTGAATGCGGCTCAGTTTGAGCGAATGCAGCTTGGGGACTGACAAATGCAACTCGATTTAGTAGATGCAACTATGTGAGGGTCAGTTGCATCGCAACCCATGCATATGTGGTGTTTGAAAATTTGAATGTGGTTTAACAGAGCAATTGCAACTTAGAAACTTGAATGCGGTTTAACAAATGTGACACAATTTGTGGAAAATGAGTTTCTTGTTGTTTTGATGACAAATTTGATTTGTTTGATATTGAATGTTTTGTTCAGAACTATAAATTTGATGAATCCAAAAAGCACTTGACAAGCACAGTGTTTTGAATGTAAGCAAGCACACATCAGACAAGTACAATCCTAGGTTAGGCTAGGACAATATTAATTAGATTCCACATGGGTTTCCCCAACCAAATGTCTATAGCATGTGAATTCAGAAGCTTGGCTGCATGGGCTCCCCCTTATAGTGCACTCTCTTCTCAGGCCAACCAAGCTTCCAACCCCCATGAAACTCCCATGGAAGATTGATCACCTCTACTACGAAATGTGAAAGTGTGGATGCCCTCACATGGACCAGTGTTGTGCTAGCAAATAGAAGGTTTTTGGCTTACTACACAAAGGTGTTTAGTTTGGGACCCCCGTTCGAGTGGCCATACATGGGGAAAGAGATTAATCACCAATTAGGTGGCACTCCAGCCTAAAGAGGTTAAGCTCAACATGGTTTATGGGAGTACTACTCTATCCGTATGACACATCCGCACTCGTAATCTTAGGTTTTCCCTTAAGATTCACATTTATATACCGGTCGGGGGTAGCTTGGCTTTAGCTCCGTTGCTAGTTTGAGTCACATTGGGGTGATGAAATCCGTAGGCAGACCCAATTTCTAGAGTTGGTAACCATTTCTCTTACACCCAAGATTTCCCGAGAGTGCAAGGGGAGAGGATACTTCGATATACCAAATCGTGAGGGTAAAAACAGATAAAAACGGGTCTAGTTTTCTGATCACCGAGTTTTCACAAGGTGAGAGCATACTCACCTACCATTTTGTAAACACATTCAAACATAGTAAAAACACAAGTTCGTTTTAATTGCGCCAAAAGGAAATGTGTATTATAGTAAGAAAAAGACAGGCACATTGTTTTGATGTTCAGTCTTCGACGATCGAACTTGCAAGACCACATGTTAGTAGTTTGAATGTTTTCCTTCAAACCTTGAAAAGTAACCACCAAATGCTGCAAATCCTTATTAGTAACACTAAACCTATGCTAGGCAGAATGCAAGAAATAACCAAAATAAAAAGAACACAGAAAACAACAAAAAACTAAAAGCAGATCAATAGAAAACATTACCAGTCGAGTGCATCATGACAGAGCGATTGCATCACTCTATGTATCAAATGCGGCTCGGTAATTCAACTGGGGCTTTCCCAAGCATGACTACGGCATGATAGAGTGATTGTGATGTTGGGGTTTGTGAATGCGTCACGACGCATCTAATGCATCACAATGTTTTTCAAAAATAGTTGCATTGCTCTGTACCTATACCTGCAAAAAGATAGAAAACACATGAAAACTGTATGGACATAACAAGAAACACAAAGTCGGGTTCACCAATGTAACTAAGGGTTGATTTTTAAAGGATAGATTAAATGTTAGCAAAGACTAAGAAACCCAAATAACTATCAAGTACAAAAGAAATAAAACAATAAAACAATTATACATGTTTCTCGAATTTTCCATGATTACCTCCATAGTACCTTCTAACTTGTTGGTTGATGTGTTGCCCTTAGATCAAATGTGCAAGAAATCCTTGACGAAGTCCTACACCAAGCTTTGAAGGATTTGATCAAAGTCTAATGCCTATGCCTAAATGAATAAGAATGTCTATGCCTAAAAATGCCAAAACTTAATGAAATGTGCCAATAATTGCGGCAATTGCTATGAAAATTCTAAGTGTGCAAGTGCGTAAGTATGTGATGCATCTGTGTAATCAAAAAAATGAGAGGAAAATGGCATTTTATAGAAAATTCCATTTTGAATGGACGGATGAGATTAACTTTTGATAAAGACCTAAAATCAGAGGCCCAGATTAAATCTGATAATCCCTAATCAGGTTCAGGGAAAAGTCATTAATCGAGCGGTCGGGATTTCATCTAAGAAGATTGAATCGGCAGTGGAGAATAAATGAGGAAATTAATTCAAAAATAAAGATTTTCAAAAATGAAGAAGATAAAGACCAGAATGAAGATCAGATTTAGAAAGATCAAGCCCGATCACTTGATTTCTAGAGGAAAGTTACCAATTTTAAATTAAATTAATTCCAAATGTGAATTTTGTGAAATAATAAATAATCAATTTTAGATTATTTACCAAAATGAGCTAACAATGAGGAATGCTATGACATTTTAAATAATTTTATTTATTTAAAACGAGAGGAATATCAAATTTGGCAATTAAATAATTAAATTTAATTATTTAATTTAGCATATAAGACTAATAATAAAATAAATAAAACTTATTTATTAAATAATCAGGAAGAAATGACTTAAGAAGGGTGATTAAATAAATTAAGAAATTTATTTAATTAAGGGAAGACTTAGACATTTAATGACGTATTTAATAAATAAATAAATTTATTTATTTAACAATCATGAAGAATAAAAGGTCATGAATTAATTAAATAATTATGAATTATTTAATCAATAGTCGAATGTGGACCAAGGTCATAATTAAATGTCATAATTATGCTAGGACAAAAGTGGTGAAAATGAAGCTTGTAGGCCTAGGTCATTTTTAGGTGTCTACACCATCTATCTTCCATGTCATTGCCACCTAATTTGCAACAATAATGTGAATTAGCATATTCAGCAATTTCTCTTTGCCACTTGTTCTTCTCCATCACAATCTATCATCATCACCATCCTGTTGGGTCCCACCAAATGATCTTCATGTATCATTGTGTCAGAGGGACATCCAAATGAATCCTACTGAAATGCAGTTGTCACACTGACCTACACCCACTGCCATATCATAGAGAATAGATTCATAGTCCTAGAGATACTCAACTTTCACATTGACGAAGCATCCTTTTCACCAGCATCATGTGATCAATATTGATCAATATTCACCATTCCTCATGATCCCCATGACTCTTGATTAGGCCCCACTAAATTCTTGAAGAGACATGTTGGCTACTTCCACGTGTAAACCTCTGACGTCACCATCTTATTAAGTCCCACTTAACTTTTCACCTTATCACTCAGTTAAAGGGACATCTCCTAGTCTCCTACTAATACACCAATGTCACACTGATAAGATAACCATCAGACTATCGAAGAGACATCAACTCCACTCTCATCGATATGGAGTTGTCACACCTATACCATTTTCTACTATAGACAAGTGGTCTCCATGCCATCGTGTCACCACATGTCACCATCTAATATTGCTTCCTACTACATGTCATCCTTTCATTCGCTCTCTAATTGTATCATCGACACACATCAACCTTACCTTATTGGGTCTCACTGTGACATTCACCTTACTAGGTCCCACAGTCAACATCATACTCTCTTATTGCCATGTCAAAGAGACATGCTTCAAAGTCCCACTGAACTACTAATGTCTCACTAATGGAAAGGTCATCGGGTTGTCAAGGATACATCCAAACAAGTCGATGATGACTACCAGTCACGCCAATGAAAACCCTTGATGATGTCACTTGTCCACCTCATCACCATGTCACTGCATTGTAATCCACAACAAGGATCTAGATTACTATTCATCCAATCTCATTACGCCACATGTTAACGTCATCATCATTGTCACCCATGTCATTGTGACTGGGTCCCACATGGAGTGCTACCTTCTCATCACCGGATTAGAGACACATAGCTAAAGGTGTTACCGACATTGTTTAGTCTCGTTGATAACATTTCCACACTCCTTATCACTTCATCAAGGAGACTTATCCTAGACACCTGTCAATACATCAATGTCTCACTGATAAGATAATCATCAGACCATCAAAGAGACATCTCCCATTCTTTCACCGATCACTCAATGTCATGCCGATAAAGCTCTATTTTCTCCTTATCACTCCATAAAAGAGAGTCCTTCCAAACTCCTACTGATACACATGCGTCAAACTGATGAAATGATCATTGGACTGTTGGAGAGACTCCTGGGCGAGTTCCACTGAAATTGAACTATCTCCCCGAACCACTAGATATAAGTAACCTTGAGCACTAAGCAGAGGGGCCGATCAACCTCATGACTTGAATGACATAAGTGATAACTTATGTGACTGGTTACCTGTAGTTGAAATTTGACACCAAAATAGAAGAACATATTGGTTTCCATGACTACAAACTCATTACGGTTTATCTATAAACCCTAGAGTCACTCGACATTAGAAATAATGCACTCTTGGATGCATCCTTCACTTTTTGGACTTGCAGAGCACATCACTGAAATTCTCTCAAAAATCCCATCACGAATCTGCCACCAAGTTCACCATTAGATCCACTTTTCTCCATCCATCCTCTATCATCATAACAAAAATATCCTTTTCCTAATTTTCCCTTTTGATATCAATGCCAAAATTATGTGCTTCTGCATAGGATCAGCTCTACTTCTCCTTTTGGTGCAAGAGCACCTACACCTCATCCTCCATTTTTGCTCATTTGATGAAAACATGTTGTTAGGAGGTTAGAATTAGTCTTTTTGAGTCTTTTTTTCATTAATAAGGTCAATCAAGACCATTGAGCAAGATCTAGGGTGATTTTTTGAGTTTTGAGTCAAAATGTGCAACAATGCAATCTTGCACTAAAAGTTGCTTTTATAGTCTTTGAAGGAAAAAATGTGAAATTTTATGTAAGTGTGCAAGGTTTGGGGTCTTGAAAATGTAATAAGGTTTTTTTAAGGTTATTTGAATGGTTGTTAAGGTCTTACGTCTTTAGGATTGCAAAGTTTCTTCAAAATGCAAAGTTGTCATAAGGAAATTTGGCGTAAAATCAACATTAATGATGTAATTTCATTAACTAATGGTTCCCTCCTTCAAAAATCAGTTGAGGGCAGTTGTAAATGATGGTAAAAAATTTTAAAAATCCTCCCTTGGGTCGAGGTTGGGCTGTTGTTGGCAGTTTTGAAGTTTTGAAGAATTTAATAAGAAGAAAACTTTGTTTTTTCTGTTTTTACAGAATTTTATCCTATTCCCGCGCTTGGTACGATCTGGTACATAATTTTATGGAATCCCAATTGAAATTATTTGAAAGAGGGAAGAGTCTACTTTCTTTTGGTGGTCATTTTTCTCATTTTCATTAAGTATTGAGTAAGTTACATCAATTTTAGTGAAAGTGGGTCTGAAACCTTGCAAAACAAGGGTTTGGTCACCAAAATGGATGTAATTCCCATTTCCACCATGGGAAAAATCTAAAAATTGGTGGATTGGTATATTTAGGACTTATTTACATTCTTCAATTTGTTTCATATTGAAAAATGGAGGTTTGAAAAAGTTATGTGATACCCTAGGTCTAGTTTTTTCATTGTACAGTCCAAAATGTGATCATTTGTATACATTATTTGTTGATTTCTGATTATTTGAGTAAATATAATGGAGGGAAAGTATGTAACAGGTCTTGGGGAACCTATTTAAGTATTTTAAAGGCATTAGTGGTGTTGGGGTGTGCCTTGACAAGTTGATTCCTTCTTTGCACAAGCCAAATAAGGCCTTTTGGTGGCTTGTAAATTAGTTATTTGATACACTTGCTCTTGATGTTTGGTCCTATGATTTTGGGGATCTGTAAGGGTATATGTAAGAATTATAAAACATGGTTTCTTTCTCTATTATTTTCCTTTAACAAATTTTTATCATGACTATCCTATTGGTGAGTGCTAGAAGGAATGCATGGATAGTATGGCAGCAATGGGGGAATGAGAGTTTCTATGGGAAAAGGATGGTGGGTTGTTCATGTTTTGTCATATTAAGAGTGTCCAAATCATTCCAAAGTCCTTTGGTGGTGTCTGGTTGTGTGAGTTGAGTTGGGTGATCAAGTTTCTTGTTGGAAGGAATAGTGAAGTTGATGTGTACATTTAGAGAAGCTATTGGAAAAAGGTGTTGCTTTCCCTGCCACTCTACATCACCTTTGATTCCCTTTTGACATCAATGAAAACATATTCCAATAATATCCCCCTTTTTCATTGATGGAAAAGCTTAAAAATCTCAATGATACCAATTAACCAATTCAAAATTCGTACTAGTATCATCTTTACCTTCTACTTCTATTGTTGCTTTCTCCAATTCTCCTTTTCGAGCATTTGCATGGGAATTCGCATGAATTTCTCCCCCTTTGACATCAATGGAAAATTTACCACTCCTCTTGAAAGAATTCTCTCCCTTTGACAATCAATACAAAGGATCTAGATGTTCTCTAATATCCTCCTTTGAACTAGGAAAGAGACTTACTCACCCTTTGACATTTCTTCTCCTTTGCTCATCCTTATGAGAATTTGCACAACTTACTCTCTTATGCTTTACTTTGAGCATTGCTCACTTCTTCTCTCCATGATGCTCAATTATTTTGATCACTTGATCATCCTTTCTCCTATTCTTTATCATAGGTCACCATACTATTGCAGCCCTCACTTCTTCTTAGCATGGAAAAGGGACTTAGCTCCCCTTTTGATTGATGCCAATTGAGAGAAATTTTCTCTCTCATACCAACTACTGCATTCAACCTTTTTAATGCTCTTCTCCAATAGTGTTTGATACCAATTGTATATATTTTGATTCATGCTCTGTACCAATTGATATCATATACTTAACACCAATTGATGATATCATGCCCTAATACCGATTATCATTCTGATACCAATTGTGAATGTCTTCACTTTATGCTATGTACCAATTGATATCTAGGACTACACTGTATCAAGTATAACATTTATTTGATACCAATAGCAACTCCCACTTAGACCTTGCTCCATTTTCTTCTTAGTATACTCGAGCATTTTCTTCCTTTCAGGCTCTGTACGATCTATACTATTTTGAACCAATTTATGGTGATCTGAAATCAAATTAAAAATTAAAGTATACAGAAAAGCTCCCCCTTCACCATATCTCTTCTCCTTGCAGGAAAGAAGCATTTCTCTTAACAGAGCATCTTCACCACTTTTTCTTCAATAACTGATACTAATGGTTGATATCACTTTTTTCAGAAATTATTCACTTCTTTGATGACGTTCTTACCCTTTGACTAAAATTTCAAAGAGAAAGAATGTAACCATACATCTCCAACTATCAAGTCATTAGAAAATTTTAAAACATGTGTTTAGCTAACTTGATCACATTCTCCATTTCTAGGGATGAATAATGTACCAATTTAACTCCCTCTAGACTCATGCCCTATCACTACAAATTAGTGATGTAAGGCAGAAGCAACTTCATGGAAAGTTTCCTTCCAGTCTTTCTCTCTCTAGACTTTCTTTGATTTCATTTTTGTCACACCTACCTTCTTCACACAAGTATGTGAACCATTGTTCACTCTGGAAGATGTATCCTTCCTTGTATTCTTCCTCTTGCTCTATACTATAGGTCTTACAAGATCTAGTATGCAATCTTTATCTATGTGACAAAAATTGTCACACTTGTCACATACCACATACATATTCCTTATAGGAGAAAACAAATTTCTATTTACATATTTAGTGCTCCTTCTATGTGCAGCTCTACATTCTCTATCCCTATGACCAAACTAATTATGGGTATAATAGTAACCATTAAAACATGGGGAGTACCTGGTCATAGCATTCCTCTAACTAGGATGAGGAGGTCTTCTTTGATTTTACTTCTTTTCATATCTCATCCTTGGGGTTCCATTCTCATCAACTTTCATAATATTTTTTCTTTTTCTTTGAAACCTTGCAACTGATTTCTTCATCTTCATATCTATTGTGGGAATCTTCTTCTTACCAAGCTTCTTCATCTCAGTAGTGACAAGCTACTTTTCTTCTTTTTATTTCTTCACTCCAGTAGTTCCTTTTCTGATCTTCCATTTCCAAAGGTACTTTGTCTAGAGAAACTTGTGTAGGCTTTCTCATTCTTGGTGTGACATCTTTCTTCTGCTACAAAATTGTCATACAATTTGGCAGATGCTTTCTTGGCTGAGATTTTACCATTTTCAAAACCAAGACCAGAAATTTCTCTTAGTTTTGATGGCTTTTGTGAACTAACCAGCTCATCTAGTATTCTTAATCCACCCTTCAAATTGAGGCCTTTATCAAAATTATCTTTAAATTTTTTTAATTCTTTTCTTGAGGCCATTATTTATGCCTCCAACATCATGCACTCTTTTGATTTAGATTGAAGTTCAATCTGAACTACATCTTTTTCTCTTCTTTCTTCTTCCACATCATTCTTCAACCTAATCACCATTTTATTAGAATCTTCAATACTTTTGGTCAACTTATTAATATCTTCTTGTGCATGCAACTTTTTTTCTTCATTCTTCTTCTTCAATCTTGTAATATCATCAAGAGAACTGATGAGTTTACCTTCAAGGTCCACTTCTTCTTTATCAGAGGTTTCAACTTCTTCATCTTTATCAAACCTCTGAACCTCTTCATTAGAGGTCATTCCAAATGGGTCACACCCATAGAAACTTCCATGTTCATCATCTGATCTACTACTAACATCAAGTGACCCTTTTTCTTCACTTCCATGCAGATCCTTCTTCTCATTCTCCTTACTATCCTCTTCTTTCTTAGGATGATGCTTTTTACTATGAAAGCATTGAGCAGCTATAGGACTTATTCTACCAGATTTAAAAAATTTAGTGGGTATCTTACCTCTATATTTTCCAGAGCCTCTTCTCAATATCCTAATGTAATCAACTTCCACTTCATTAGACTCCTTAGATATAGAAGTAGATGCTTCTCCCTCATCACCTTTTGCTGCAACATATTTCATGGATGTGTCTACAGTCTTCTCATCTTCATTGAACTTCACATTTTAAGACTCTCCTCCAAATGTCTTAATCTTGGCCTGTGTTAAACTATCATCACCTCTATACATCCTTTTCAACTTATTCAACACTTCATGTGTTGTTTGAAAATGAATGACTTTTACCTGTACAATACTTGATAGTCCATGAAGAATTATCTCTTTTTGTAGCATTATCCTCATATGCCTTCTTTTTAGCTTCAATTATTGGAGATGTAGTAGGAACTGTATATCCATTTACAACTGAACTCCAAACATCACATCCTATGGATCCCAAATATCCTTTCATCAATGAGGTCCAAAAAATATATCTTGATCCATCAAATATAGGTCCATCATATGCAAGTAAAATTTCCTAGCTAACCATTATGTTCAATCCAAGATCTACCCTGAGCTAATTAAGGTTCTCCTAGGGAACCTAATGCTCTGATACCAGTTTTTGGAACACAATGATCTAATGCGATGGGGCTGAATCAGTAGATACTAAAACTTTATCCCTCAAAACGTTTATGTAGGTTACTTCCTTAACCAAAAATACCTTGTGCAGATTTCTTACTCAACTCTTACTATGTAGATTGTAAAAAAAAAATGCAAACAAACAATCAACACAAATACCCACAACACCATATATACATTGAAAAACCATGGTGATCAAGACTGCTTGAGTCTTCTACTCAAATCCAACATCATAAAATAAATCTATTTTACAATGTTTAAGGCTACAACCCAAGGATGCTTCAACACCCTGATTTAGGAGCTACCACTCCAAGGAAGTAACAACTCCCTACTTTAGAAGCTACGACTTTAAGGATGCTACAACACCCTGTTTTAGAAGCTACAACTCCAAGGATGAAACAACACCCTAAACTGAGCTATAACCTAGTACACTAAGGCTACAACCTCTTGCTAAACTTAAAGCTCAAATATGCATATAAATGGTTCTACATAAACATAAGATGCACCATTACATTTAGTACATTGTTGCATATTCTGCAACACACACTCTGTTGTTGAAGTTGCACTCAACAACACATCCTTCTACACTTCTCTCTCTACACATAGAACAATAAATGTTCTATCTCTATCCCTCTCTTTCAATTACAATCTAGGTTACTTTTTCTTACTTTGTCTACTGCACCTCAACTATACATTACCTTTTTCATCTCTCTCTTTTCTTGTAGACTACACTCTCTGCTCATTTACCACCGATATAACTACCTCGAAAATTCTCTAATTGTCTACTTTTTGCATAACTCCACCAACCTACTATCTTACCACATCGAGATACATGCCACTATCCATATTGTCTAGTCTGGTTACATGCATTACATCACTAAACTCATATGTTAGGTTTTCCATACGTACTATCTTCACCAACAAGCATCCTGTTCACCTCGAGCCATATGCCATAACCCAACATTTAATTCTATTACAAAGAATTTTCAAAAATTAGCTCTTTTCCAACCCTAAAATCTGATATGCATTGAATGTATTCTCTTATCAAGATGACCAAATTCATTCTTGATCACATCTACAATCTGAAATTTTTCCTTCTTGAAGATCAAATCTTCACCGACATTGGTCATAGGTGTAGCTAGACCAATTAATTCTTTCTCCTATGTTGGTTACTAGTCAAACACCTATTCACACTTATGAAACTATTGTAGATATTCAAGTTTTAATATTGGTCATTGATCTTCTCCTTTTGCTCCCTAATCCTACGATCCTCTATTCATCATCATGACTTTAAATCTTGGACATTAGATAAGCATTCATTAAAATCACCATCATCGATCTATCATATTGCTCTGTTGAAGAGAGATATACCATAGTCCTATTGACGTCCATCATTCTCTTTGATATAAACCATCTTCAAGTACATAGGCCCACATGCCATCTGTCTTCCATTTCATTGCCACCTAATTCACAACAACAATTTGAATTATCATATTAAGCAATCACTCTTTGCCACCTGTTCTTCTCCATCACAACCTATCATCATCACCATCCTGTTGGGTCCCACCAAATGATTTCCATGTGTCGCTGTGTTAGTGGGACATCCAAATAACTCCCACCAAAATGTAGTTGTCACATTGAAATACACCCATTTCCATATCATAGAGACTGGATTGATATTCCTAGCGATACTCAAATTTCACACTGATGAAGCATCTTCTCACCAGCATTGTTCAATCAACATTGATTAATCTTCACCATTCCTTGTGAACCCTATGGGTCTTGATCGAGCCCCACTAAATTCTTGGTGGGGTATGCAGGCTACTATCACATGTACACCTCTGATGTCACCATCTTATTGGGTCCCACTTAGCTTTTTCCTTATCACTTCATCAAAGGGATATCTTCCAATCTCCTACCGATACATGAATGTCACACCGATGAGATAACCATCAAAATATCAAAGAAACATCAACTCCACTCGCATCGATATGGAGTTGTCAGGATGATACCATTTGTTGCTATAGACAAGTGGTCCCCATGCCATCGTGTCACCACATGTCACCATCCAATATCACTTCTTTCCACATGCCATCCTTTCATTTTCTCTTTGACTATGTCATCGATGCACATCAACCTCACCTTACTAGGTCTCACTGCCATATCCACCATACTAGGTCCCATAGTTAGCATCATACTCCCTTATTTCCATTTCGAAGAGACATGCTTCAAAATCCTATCGAACTACTAATATCTCTCAGATGGAAACTTCATTAGGTTGTCAAGGAGACATTCAAACAAGTCTCATAGATGATCATCAATCACGTAGATGAAAACCCTTGATGACATCACTTGTCCACCTCATTGCCATGTCACTACATCGTAATCCAAAACAAGGATGTGGATTACCATTCATCCAATATCATTACAACACATGTTATCTTTGGCATCATTTCCATCCATGTCAATATGACTGGTTCCCACATGGAGTGCTATCTTCTCATCTCTAAGTTGGAGAGACATAACCAAAGGTCTTACAAACATCGTCGAGTCTCACCGATAAAATTTCCACACTCCTTATCGCTCCATCAAGGAGACTTCTCCCAGACACCTTTTGATACATCAATGTCTCACTGATAAGATGATCATTGACCCTTCGAAGATACATCTCCCATTATTTTTTTGATTATGCACTGTAATGCCAAGAAAGCTCTACTTACTCCTTATCAGTCCATTGAAGAGAGCCCTTCCAAACTCCTACCGATACACTAGTGCCATACCAATGAAATGATCATCAGACTATCAGATAGAATCTTGGGTGAGTTCCATTAAAATTGAACTATCTCCTTGACCCACTAGATATGAATAACCTTGAGTGCTAGGTAGAGGGGTCGGTCAACCTCATGAATTGAACGACATAAGTGATAACTTATGTGAAAAGTTACTTACAGTTGACAGTCAACACCAAAATAGAAGAACATATCAGCTGCCATGATTGCAAATGAATTAGGGTTTATTTGTAAACTCTAGAGAGCACAAATAATGCACTCTTGGATGCATCCTTCACTTTGTGGAGCTACAAAGCACATCACTAGAATTCTATCGAAAAATCCATCATGAATCTGCCACCAAATTTTCCATTAGATCCACTACTCTCCATCCATCCTCTATCATCATGCCAACAAACTCCTTTTCTTGATTTTCTGTTTGACGTCAATGAAAACATTACATTCTTTTGCAAAAGATCAGCTCCACTTCTCCTTTGATCACATTTTGAAATCAATGACAACATATTCCAACACATGATGGCTAGCAAAATGGCCTTTGATTATCTGAGGTTTGATGGAACTAATTATGGTATCTAGAAAGTATTGATGGAAGAATATCTAGAGTATTGTGGATATGATGTAAAGAAAGCTTATAAGAATCCCTACACTCCTCCTACTAATGGTACAAGTACACTTGAACAAATCAAAGCACATGAAGTGAGTAATAAGGAAAATTTCATCTTGATGAACAGTTTGGTACATTCCATGTTGATTAAGGTTCAAAAGTTGAAGATAACTAAGGAAGTATGTGATGCTTTAGAAAGAGCACATGATGGTGATGAAAGGGTAAAAGAGGAAAAAATATAGAATTTGGAAACATAGTTTGATCTTATACATATGTTCAAAGATGAAAATGTTAAAGCTTATGTACAAATATTGGATGAGGTAGTGTCCGAAATGCAATCTCTTGGCACTACTAAGATCAAACTAGGATTGTAAAGAAAATTATCAGAACTCTTCCAAATTATTATAGTGAAAAGGTGAGTGCTATTGAGTAGACTATAGATTATAAGAATTGTACTAAGGATCTACTGCTAGGATTCTTGACATCTTATGAGATGAGGAAGTCGAATCTAAGAAGAGGAAAAATAGAGACTGCTTTTAAAGCTACAAAAATTGAAGATCCAGATGAAGAAAAATTTGATGAAATTGAAGCTAACTTTGTAAGAAGGATGAGAAAATGTTTTGATAAGTATGAAGGTAAATTTTGCTTTAAATGCTTCAGTTGTGGTGAAATTGATTACTATGTTGCAAAGTGTCTGAAAAGAGCTAAAAATAATAAACAAAGATATGAGAAATAAAAGAAAGGAAAAAAGATTAATAGAGCTTACTATGTTAATGAGAATGCTAGCATTTTAGATGAAGATTCAGAATATGAAGATCTAGATGACAATGAATTCTTGTTCCCAGCGATTAACAATGAACCTACTTCTACTAACTCATAAAATAAGACAAAGAAAAGTCCTCTAGAGAAGGAGGAGAAAAGGTACGGTTATCTCTACCTTGCATGCTAAACAAGAAAAGAACTTTTTGGTAGTTGATAGTGGTTGCTCACATTATATGGTTGGTGATAAGAGTAAGTTTTTGAAACTTGAGAAATATGATGGAGGTCTAGTTATGTTCAGAGATGATACCGGTGTTAAAATTTGTGAGATAGTTTCAATAAGTTTTGATGGAAAGAATCATACTGATGATGTTTACTATGTTAAGGGTTTGAGGAATAATTTTTTGAGAATTGGTCAGATGTGCAGAAAAGGATATGATATTATGTTTAAGGATGAGAAAAGTGAGATCCAGAAAGGATTTGAAACATTGATTGCTACAAGAAAGAAATTTGAAGGGAATATTTATCAACTTAAGGGTGTTGATGGAAAATGCTTTATGACTCAAATAAATGAAGTTGGTTAATGTGACATGAATTTTGATAACTTGGAAAGGATTAGTGTTGTTCAGTTCATGAGAGATCTACTGAGAATTAAAAATCCTATAAATGTTATCTATAGGAATTGTCAGTTTGGGAAGTAAACAAGAAATCATTATAGATCAAGAGAACAATCTATTACTAGATTACTGGATTTAGTTCATACAAATCTGTGTGGTCCTATGAGAGTGTAAATTCTACCTGGTGAAAGGTACTTTATACTTTTAATCAATGATTATTCTAGATATACATGGGTTACATTTCTAAGATAGAAATCAGATGCATTAGATAGATTCAAGGTATTCAAGGGTATTGTTGAAAATTAAGTGAATTTGAAGATAAAATGCTTGATATTTGATAGAGGTGGAGAATTCACCTCCCATAAGTTCAATATGTTTTGTGAAGTTCATGGAATAAAGAGACAATTATCTACTCTAAGGACTCCTCAACAAAATGGATTTGTTGAAAGGAAAAATAGAACAATTCAAGAAGTTGCTAATTCAATGATTACTGAAGTTGGATTACTGTAAAGAAGCTATTCACACTATTGTACATGTATTCAATCAAGTTAAAGTGAGAGAAAAAAATACAAATATTCCCTATAAATTGTGGTATGGGAGAATTCCTATAGTTAAATATTTCAAGGCATTCAGAAGCAAGTGTTATATTAGAAGAGATGAGGAAACTTTGGGAAAGTCTGATACAAGAAGTGATGAAGGAATATTTCTTGGATAATCTACTAAAAGCAAGGCATATAGATGTTTTAATAAAATACTAAGGAAGATTGTAGAAAGCTTGAATGTGAAGGTTGATGAAGCAATGAAGAATTCTATTGATATTGATGGATATGTGTCTGAAAAACACGACTGTGCAAGAATAGAAGAAATTATGGAAGAACAGGATAAAGATGAGCAGAAAAAGTAGGATGAACAAAATGAAAGAGAATAGGATGCTCTAGTGATATCCCATAGGACACCAAAATATGTATAGAGGAATCATTCATAAAGCTAGATTATTGGAGACAAGATAAATGGTGTGTTAACTGGAAGAAAAGTTGTTGCTAAAGTAAATTTGTACTTATTCTCTGAGATTGAGTTGAATTCAGTAAGTGAAGCCTATAAGGATGAACATTGGAAGGAAGCAATGAAAGAACTTTTGCAAATTGAGAAGAATCAAACTTGGGAATTGGTCCCAAGACCAGTAGACAAAAATATCATTGGATCGAAATGGGTATTTAGAAATAAGTTGAATGAGAATAGAAAAGTCGTTAGAAATAAAGCAAGGCTTGTGTGTAAAGGGAACTCATAAGTAGAAGGCATAGATTTTAAGGATACTTTTTCTGGAGTAGCAAGAATGGAAGCTATAAGGATGTTCTTGGCATTAGCTACTTATAAAGATTTTAAACTCTATTAGATAGATGTAAAGTCCACATTTTTGAATGGTGATCTAGAAGAAGAGGTCTACATGGAACAACCAGAAGGATTTCAGTTAACGAAACAACCAGATATGATGTGCAAATTGAAGAAAGCTTTATATGGATTGAAGCAAGCTCATAGAGCTTGATATGCAAGGTTTGATAAGTATTTGAGTCAGCAAGAATTTAACAAATGTATGGCAGACAATAATTTGTACTTCAAGACTGAAAATGACAAAATCTTGATTGTAGTTGTGTATGCTAATGACATTATCTTTGGAGGAAATGAAAAGATGTGCTTGATGTTTGCAGAAGAAATAAAAAAGGAATTTGAAACGTCTATGTTTGGGGAAATGAATTTCTTTCTTCGGCTACAGATTAATCAAATAGAGAAAGGAATTTTCATTTCATAGTCTAGGTATGTGAGAAATTTTGAAGAAGTTTGTGATCGATGGTTCCAAACCAGTAAGTACTCATATGGTGACTGGTTGCAAGCTAGGTAAAGATGATGATTCACCTAAGGATGATTAGAGCAAGTATATATCTATGCTTGGTGGACTACTATATTTCACTACTAGGAAAGATATTATGCATGCAACTTGTCTTGTAGCTAGATTTCAAGAAGATCCAAAGGAAACACATGCTACTATAGTTAGAATAATATTTAGATATTTGAATGGCACTCGAGATTATGGATTATGGTATCCTAAAGATACTGAATTTACACTTAGTGCCTATACAAATGCATATTGGGCTGAAAGTATCGATGTGTGGACACTAATATTATACTCTCTTCTTGGAGATAATACAATCCTTGGTGTAATTTGGACCTATCTTGGGAACTGTTGCATTAATTATCCTTGAAATCAGCATTTATAGGCCCCTAGAACCCATTATTTTAGACCTTGAGGCTTATTCCACTAAAAAATCATATAAAATCATGACAAAAAACATTTAAGACATTCAAATCCTGAAAACCAGCCTCAAAAACCTTAGGTGGGACTCATTTGCCACCTTGGGTGGAGGAGTTCCCTTTGGTGGAACCCATTCGCCAAGGGTGATGAATGTGTCCCTTTTGGGGCATTTTTCAAGTTTAAACAAGAAATTCACCAATTTAATTCAAATTTTTGGAGGATGCCAGCCTTTGAGGTCTAAATAATGGTTAATTAGGTGTCAATTCCTATAGCTACAAGTTTCTAAATAATTTTCATGAGACATATAATTAATTAAAGTATATTGAACAAATATATTTCAAGAGAAAATTAGAGGATCAAGTTCACAAGAGTATTCAAGAGTCTATTGGTTGCAAAGTTGAAGCTTGGGAGTAGAAATTCAAGTTTTTTTGCAAGTCTTCAAGCTCACTTTTGTTCAATATCTATAATTTTCAAGGATTGATCATCGATGTCTATGGTGAATCATGAGGAATTCTAGGTTGGGGAGATGCAACTAGCCATCAATCCAAGCCTAAGGACATGTTTTCTAAGTGATTCCATTTTCCATCATCTCTCTACTTTTAGCCTAAGGAAGGTTTGCATACCATTGAGATTCATTTGAGGTGATTTAGGATCTCCTAAAGTGTGTCTTGCATCATTCAAGTTTGATTTATGCATCTTGTTCTTGCATATTAGAATAGGATTGCATCATGCTTCATATTTCCTAGTCTTAAACAAACTAAAGGCTAGGGTTTTCATGCATGTCTCATTATCTCTTTCAAGGTTTAATGACCAAACTAGGTGTTTGACTAAGGAAAACCCAGCATTAGAAAATCAAATTATATTATGTTTTGTAGGTGTTTTCACAGATCTGGATCCAGAATTCAATTTGGGAAGAAAGTGCAGGTGTTAGAGTGCAGATCAGTAATTTTATTTTTTGAAAAAGTGGAGCATGACTAATTCACCATTAGTGGTGAATGAGTCCCACTAAAGGTGTTTACTTGCATATTCTAGTACCCTTTCACCTAAAATAGCTTTTTGGGTAGAAACCCTAATTTGGGACTGATTCCCCTAGGTTGATGAATGAGTCCTAGTAGGCCAAAAAGTCCTATTTTCTAGAATTTTAGAGAAATTTCCAATATTTACTCCAGCCTCTAAAACTTTCCAAGTGCACACTTTCTATTTGGCTTTCCAATTTTGCATTTAATTTATCTTTTTAGATATTTTTGCATATCATACTGTGTTTTCAAACATTTTGCATTTTCCAAGTTTACACCTGGTGACGAACCCATTTCTTGTCTCCACTTATCTCCAAGGATATCTTACAATTAGATATCTCATATCCTTTATTGGGTTGAGATCTCTAAGGTATTCTCGAATGTGAGCATTGTGAAATCGGATCCCACTTCCTTCTTCCCTTTGTATGTGGACAAGGAAGTTGGGCATCCATTTCCCATGTCCACAAGATGATAGAAAGAGTACAAGTAGTTCATTCTTTATTGGATGTAATTTGGTGGCATGGATGAGTAAGAAGGAAGATTTAGTCTCTTTGTCTACTGCTAAAGCTAAGTATATTGTTGTTGCATCTTGTTGTACACAAGTGTTATGGATGAAATAGACATTGAAGGATATCATAGTGCTATATGATAATCCTATTTCTATATTTTTTGATAATACAAGTGCAATTAACATTTCAAAAAATCTTGTGATGTGTTGGAATTGTAAATTTCTGAATATTTTCACTAGTTTTCCATAACCCTAAGTTTCCATAAGAATCCTCATCATAAGCACAAGGGTTTGTTTTCATATCATTCTACTCACATTTTGTTCATATTTGTCCCATGAAATCTATCGGGTCTACATTCTCCACATTTTAGTTCAATATCAACATGAGAATACTAGGGTCTCCCTGACCCATTTTCCGTTTTCTACTTGTAAACGACTGTGTTGCCTATCGGCAAGACGTTTCTGATGTCATGGCGATTGGATTTCATCTACTAGCAGTTATTAGTATGACATCTTTATTGTCTTGGCAACAGAAGATATATCGGCATGAGCCAGGGGTTTTTGCTATAGTGTTTCATCGAATATATCATGTCTTATCGACCCGCGTTTGGAGGTGCTCATTGGCAAGAGTTTAAGGCTTCAGTGAAGGGTCATAGCGAAAAGGGTTATGTCTCATCGACCATATGCATGTGGAGGTTTATCGATAAAACTAATGGCTATCAATGTAATATATTGGCGAAGTCTTCTTGTCTTGCCGACCGATGGTGGAAGGATTGACTTATCGGTATGAGTTACTAACATTCAGAGGGAGGTCTTCACGACTTTGCTGGGTCTCACCAATCAAAAAGGAAAAAGGTTTCTCTTGGTGTGACATTGATATTGTCTCGGTGATCTGGTGTGAACCTGAAGTATGTTTTGGTGAGACAGGGATAACCAATATGAGGTCTCCCCGATATCATGAGGTCACAACAAAGTAAATAAGACTAATGGTGCATCAGTGAGAAAGCCAATAAGTCACAGTGACACATAAGATGAATAAATGGCTTTCAGTATGACTAGATGAACTCTTTGGGACTTCTCCCTGATTTTGAATTGTCTTGGCAAAGGCGAAAAAGGAAACACACATCGGTGAGAGATATCCTTGTGTCTCAGCGAATGGAAAGCACGTAAAGGAATACATATCGATATAAAATTTTGTAATCTGTGTGATGTCTCACCGACATCACAGAGTCAGGGAAAAACACAAAGAGCATGATTGACCAGCAATATTATTGCCTTCGGCATACTTATTGGGTGTCTCGATGAATGACTCAGAGATGATTAATTGGGCCTGAATGCAACTGTAGGCTAACATGGATTTTCCTGATTGTAATAGTTGGCCAACATGGGTTTTGGCTGACATGGAATTTCAAATCGATGTGATTGTTTTGATGCTAGTGTATAAATTTTCATTCTTGATTGTAATTGAATCATCAAATTTTAGATAAATACAATAGGTAGTTTAGGAATGGATACAGCAGAATAAAGTT
Source organism: Sequoia sempervirens (assembly GCA_007258455.2). Taxonomy (NCBI): domain Eukaryota; kingdom Viridiplantae; phylum Streptophyta; class Pinopsida; order Cupressales; family Cupressaceae; genus Sequoia; species Sequoia sempervirens. The sequence continues at coordinate 222,221,038 of VDFB02379711.1, forward strand.
TTCATATTAGAGACTATGGTGCATTTTTTCAAATGGAAAATTCAATGAAAATCAGTTGGTGTGGCGGTTTATCTATGGTGTCAATTTTCCATTGAGTTTATTGAAAAATATTGCTAAGTTGTCTCCAAGTTGATTCTTTCTAGTTGTTTAAATTGATGTAACAAGTTTATTTTTTAGTTTATCAGTGCACATTTGTTGTATCTGTGTGATTAATTAACTGGTTCTCTCAAGGAGATATTAAATCATTTAGTTGATCATAGTAATTAGGGAGATTCATCTGGATTATTAAAGTAGAGCTTAGTAGTCACAATCTTGCATGTTTATACAAGTATAAACAGATCATATGCCGAGAATTTGAGTTTCTGCCAGAATAAGTTGCCCATTTCTATTTCATTTGACTCTACATACCCAATAAGGCACTGGTCTCTACAATTTCATCATTTAAATTCATTCATTTCCTTTACATCTGTTAATTGAGCATTTTAGGATTTAGATTTAGAAGATTGTTATTGCTATTTGTATCAAGTTTGAATTCATTTGTTCACTTCCATCTGCCATTGTGGACAAATCACTGCAAGAAGAATAATTATAAGTCAAGTCTACTTCATTCAGATAGGTACACTCGCCTAGGTCTGGTAGCACCTAAAGAGTAGAAGGTTTAATTCTTTTGACCATTTCTGTTACCCTGAAACATATCAAGAGATTGGCAGCCTCTTGAGGCATCCCGCCTACATTTTTGAGAGCTAACATGATGCACTTGAGAATGAAAAATATATATATCAGGTATCATTTATTAAGAGAGAAGGTCATGGAGAATGAAGTCAAGCTTGAGTATGTTCTGACAAAGGATCATATTGTAATTTACAAAGGCTCTTCCTAAAGATACTTTTGAGTATCTATGGGAAAAGATAGGGGTTATTTCTCCTCCTTTCATAAAATAAGATGCATTTGGAGGTGCATTAGTATGGTGGATTCATGGTTCTATCTTTTTGGAATGATGTTTTGGTGGCTACCTCTCAAGGGGAGCAGGTAGTTTCAAGTCTTGTCATTATGAGTATTTTGTTTTTCATGTCAAAGGAAGATTCAATGAACATATCTTTCACCTTTTCCATTGATGTAAAAGGGGGAGAGAAAGTATGTGACAAGGAGAGAAAGCTGATAAGACAAAGTAGGTAATGAGGAAGATGATCTTCTAAGGGGAAGAAGCAAAAAGAAAAATATTAAGAAGTATTTTCAGAATTGGTATCGTGTCTTTGATGGTATTTCACATCATTTGTTGTCATCAATGAAAAAGGGGGAGATTGTTACAAGAATGCTAAAAAGGAATGAAAGTGTTGTCATTGATATCTATTGGTCAGCTGGTTATCTACTAATTGTTGTTGATTGTATATGTTGAGGATATTGAGAAAATTGCATTAAAGGAAGATTGCAGGTGTTCAGCTGTTGAGGTTGTTAATTCAGTACTCGTCCCTATGTTTATTTAGATCAGATATGTTATTCAAGGTTTCTAAAGGTTGTTATATCTAGATTCATGGCTATTGGTTTTTTGTGAAGATCGAGTTTTGTTCACTAGTTGTGAACTAGATTTTTCTATGTATTGGCTGAGGTTTGAGAGAAATGTTGTTGGTCCATATTTCTCTTTGTTGACATATTTTGACTTGTTGGTTTAGAGAAAAGATGTTCTTATTGTATTGAAGATATTTTTGATTTCTAGAAGTGTCAAGCTTAATCATTCTATGTTTTTTACATAGGTTTGACCGACCATATGTCAAGCGCTATCTTCAAAGATGATGAAGTGAGTTGGATCTATTATTGTTCCTAGTGAAGCATATGTTTGGGTTGCCCTCATTCTAATTCCACCCTAGGATAGTTGGTGCTTATCTAATTTGAATTTGACATTGGATGGTTGACTTTGTATCTTTTTCAAGGTTGGATATAGTATAAATATAGAATGACTTAGCAATGAAAATTATACACAAGAAAAGAAGGAAGATAAGTGAAAGAGCATACATGACTTTTATGCTATTCTGAAAGTGTGAGTTATGTGTGTGGTTGATCAATGTGAAGCTTAATGCTTAGTTGTTGGATGTATTGAGTAGAAGGTGAACTCTACCATTCATGCAATTTGATCAATGATTGTGGTGGAATCCTTTGTTGCATTTGGATTGTTGTATCTCTATAACAAGTATTATTTGTCTTCTTTTTTATCTCCAAGTTGTATCCCTATGGATGGTGAGTCCTTATTGTAGGTAGTGAGCCTTATTTCAGGTAGTGATCCTTTTTGTAATCTGTTTTGATATTCTTTATAGTGTGAGTTAATCCTCACAATGGTTTTTCCCTGATTGGATTTTCCACGTAAATATGGTGTTATTGTGTTTGTGCATTGGCATTTGATGGTTAATCATTTAAGTAGTTTATGTGTTAGTTATGGTAATTGAATTGAAGGTTATAATCTATGACAACTGACTCACCCCCCCTCTCAGTTGTCCTATCAAGCAAGTACAATGAGAGGTTTTGGTGCACAAGTCAAAGAACCTAGGGTGGTAAAGAAAGTTCTTAGATATCTTCCTAATTCTTATAGTGAAAAGGTATCTGTTATTAAGGAAGTTGCAAATTTTAATACTTATTCTAGAGATTGATTACTTAGTACACTAACTTCATTTGAAATGAGAAAACTTGGTTAAAAAAATGGTAAAAATTGGAGGCTACTTTCAAGGATAGAAAATCAGAAAAAGTTAAAGATTCAAATGGAAAAGATCTTGATGATGCAGAAGCTAACTTTGTAAGAAGGATGAAAGAGGGCACTAGTAAGTACAAAGGAAAACTACCCTCAAAATGTTTTAGTTGTGGAAATATAGGTCATTATTCTTCCAGATGTCCAAACAGAGCTATTAACAATAGAAATAAGGAGAACGAAGGAAATACGATTAAAATAAGTTAATATGTTAGAGAAGATGCTGGTATTTTTTATGATGAATCTAATTATACAAATGTTGATGAAAATGAATGCTTGTTCTTAGCTTTAAAGATGAATCTACTTTTGCTGACATTGAAAGTTGTGTTAAGGAAATTATTCTGAAGAAGAAGGATAAGTTTGTTAAATAGGATAAGAACTACTAGGCTGTAGATAGTGGCTACTCTAATCACATGACTAGAGAAAAAGGTAAGTTTTTTAAACTTGAAAGGTATGATGGAGGATTAGTTAAATTTGGAGATAAATCAAGAGATAAGATTTACAGAATAGGTTCAATTAGTTTTGATGGAAAGCATGATATTGGGGATGTTTACTATGTTAAAGGCCTAAGGCATAATCTTTTGAATGTTCGAAAAATGTGTAGAAAAGGATATAATCTTTTGTTTAAGGATGATAGATGTGAGATTAAAAAATGGTCTCAAGTTTTTATTGCTCCTGGTAAGAGGACAAATGGAAATATTTATCAGCTCAAGGGTGCTAATGGTAATTGCTTTATGTCTCATATTAATGATAGTTGGTTATGACATTGGAGGATGTGTCAAATGAATTTTGAAAATTTAGTTAGAATTAGTTTAGTTCATGCAGTGAGAGAGCTACCAAGAATTACAAAGCCTATAAATGCCATTTGCAAAAAAAATAGTTTAGAAAGAAAATAAGGAATTGTTTCAAAGCAAAGGAACAATTTGCTACCGAACTACTAGAATTAATACATATAGAATTTTTATGGTCCTACAAGGGTAAGAAGTCTTCAAGGTGATAGGTATTTCATGCTTTTGATTGATGATTACTCTAGAATGACATGGGTTACTTTTATTAGAGAGAAATATGATGCTCTAGATAGATTCAAATCATTTAAAGCTACGGTTAAAAATGGAATGGATTTGAAAATCAAATGTTTGAGGTCTGAAAGAGGTGGAGAATTCACTTAAAATGAGTTTAACATGTTTTGTGAAGTTCATAGAATAAAGAGGCACTTTTTTGACCATAGAACTCCTCACCATAATAGAGTGGTGTAAAGGAAAACAAGACTATTCAAGAATCTGGTAGGAATATGATAGAAAGAAGAAAACCTACTAGAAGTATATTGAAGAGAAGAAATTCATACTACTGTTTACATAAATAACATATTTCAAGCCAAAGATAATAATACAAAGACTCCCTATGAGTTGTGGTATGGAATGATTCCTACTATCAAGTACTTTAGAGTATTTGGAAGAAAAATTTATATCAAAAGAGATGAAGAAAACTTAGGAAAGCTTGATGCAAGTTTTGATGAAGGTATCTTCCTTGGATATTCTACTAAAATAAAAGCTTATATATGTTACAACAAAAGGCTAAGAAAGATTATTGAAAGTTCAAATGTTAAGGTTGATAAAAATTTAAAAAATTCAATTGCTATAGATGGATATGTGTTAGATGAGCCTACTTGCAGAGAAGAAGAAGAAGAAAAATATGAGGAAAAAGAAGTGCATAATGAAGAGGAATAAGATCTAGAAAAGACCCCTAAGACCCCTATGTATGTGTAAGAGAATCATTCTAAAGAACAAATCATTGGAGACAAGAGGAAAGGAGTATTGATAAGAACTAGATTTGTTGAAATTGAGAAAAATCTATGTTTAATCTCTAAAGTTTAACCTTAAACAATGAGAAAGGCATGAAAAGATGAACATTGGATGAAGGAAATGGAAGAACTTATGCAGATTTAGAAAAATTAGACCCTGAAATTGGTTCATAGACCGACAAATAAGAACATAATTGGAACTAAGTGGGTATTCAGAAAAAAATGGAATGAGAATGGATAATTTCTAAGAAATAAAGCAAGGCTTGTGTGTAAGGGTTAGTCACAAGTAGAAGGAATATACTTTGAGGAAAAATATGCTTCGATGGCTAGCATGGAAGCAATTAGGATGTTTTCAGCATTTTCAACATACAAGGACTTTAAATTTTATTAGATGGATGTGAAGTCTATTTTCTTGAATGGTGAATTAGAAGAAGAGGTTTACATGGAACAACTAGAGGGATTTTGGCTATTAGTCAATCAGATATGGTTTACAAATTGAAAAAGGTATTGTATAAATTGAAACAAGCTCCTAGAGATTGGTATGGAAGATTGGAAAAATATTTGATACAACAAGGATTTAGTAAAGGCAATGCACATAGTAATCTTTACTTGAAAATGAGGAAGAAAAAAAATTGATAGTGGTTGTGTATGTGAATGATATTATCTTTGGATGCAAAAGAGCTATGTGTAAGAATTTTATAGAAGAGATGAGGAAAAAATTTGAGATGTTAATGTTTAGGGAGATGAATTTCTTCCTTGGGATACAAATCAATCAAACAAATAAAGGTATATTCATTAATTAGTCAAAGTATGTCAAAGATATGTTAAAGAAGTTTGGAATGGAAGATTCCAAACTATTATGTACTCCTATGGTGAATGGTTGCAAATTGAGCAAGGATGATGAATTACCTAAGGTTGATCGAAGCAAATATGGATCTATGATTGGTAGACTGTTACATCTAATTGCTACTATACAGGATATCATGCATGTAGTTTGTCTTGAGCCTAGATTTCAAGAAGACCCTAAAGAGAACATGTTGAAGCAATGAAGAGGATATTTAGATATTTAAAAGGAACTCCAGATTATGGATTATGGTATCCTAAGAGTACTAATTTTAAGTTATGTGCATACGTAGATGCAGATTGGGTTGGATGTGTTGCTGATAGGAAAAGTAAAAGTGGTGGTGCATTCTTTCTTGGATGTAGATTGGTGGCATGACTTAGCAAGAAATAAGATTCAATTTCTTTATCCACTATAGAGGTTGATTATATTGTAGCATCATCTTGTTTCACACAAGTATTATGGATGAGAAAAACATTGAAGGATATCAAAGTAATGTATGATGATCATATTTCTATCTTTGTGACAATACATGTGCAATTAAAATTTCAAAGAATCCAACGATGCATTTAAGGAAAAAGAATATATGAATCAGGTATCACCTTTTAAGAGAGAGGGTTATTGAGAATGAGGTGAAGCTTGAATATGTACTTAGAAAGGATCAAATTTCTGAAATATTTAGTAAGGCTCTTCCTAAGGATAATTTTGAGTATCTTTGTGATAATTTAAGAGTTATTGCTCCACCTTCTTTGAATTAGATGCATATGGAGATGCATCAGTCAAGTGGATCTATGGTTTCATCTATTTTTGGGATTGTTGTTGGGAGCTACCTCTCAGGGGGAGTAGTTAGTGTCACAGTTGAAGTAAGGAATGTTTTCATTGTGCAAGTATCTTGGTTTAGTGTCAAAGGGGGAGAACAATGCAAAAAAAATTATCATTTTCCATTGAGGTCAAAGGGGAAGAAAGAATCATGTGAAAAAATTTATCTACATAGGGGGAGAGAAAGTAAAATAAAATATTATGAAAGTGTGTTCAAAGTTGTTGTATTGTCTTTGATGGTTTTACACATCATGTGTAGCCATAAATGGCAAAGGGGGAGATTTTTGCAAGTATGAAGGTATTTCCATTGATTTCAATAGGTTGGTAATTTCATTTATGTCAACTATGTGTTGAGGAAGGTTATTGCATGATGAAGATGTCCAAGATATTGAGAAAATTATGAAAAAGAGGGAAATAGTTTATTGTATTTTGTTTCATGTATAGTGGAGATATTGAGGAAGTGTTTTGAGTAAATGGAGCTATCTTTATGTTGTAGTGTCTTGAGATGTGCTAGAATTAAGTAATGCACTAAGATGGTATCTTCGGTACTTGGTTTCCAAGTGATTTTGAGAAAATTTGATAAATAGAGAAAATAATTTTGTGTAATTATTTAGAACATGCTCTGGGATGTGCTCCAAATTTCTTTTGTGTTGAATCCATGCTTGTGTAGATTTGATATGTTGTTCAAGGTTTTCAATAGTTTCTATATCTAGAGTTTGGATTTATTGATTGCTATGCCGAGTGAGATATGTGAACTAGGTTTTTAGTGGTGTTTGCTATGGTTTGGGAGGAATGTATTTTCTCTAAATTTCTCCATAGTTTGATTTTAGGTTGTGCAGATCTGGGAAGTTTCTTATAATGTTTTTAACTTTCAAAATTCAAGGTTTCTCTTGATTTGGTATAGTACAATGTGTGTTCCATGTGTTAGTGTGCGTATAAGGTTAACTAGATGTTCTAGGTTGAAGTATTTCTATGATGCAAGTTTTGTTGAATTCTTTGTTGGATCTCAAGTGGTTCGTGGATTGTTCTAGATATGTAAAAGATAGTTTTGTGGTTTTTTTTCCATCTTGACCAAATGGGAAGCATATACTTAATATTTTTATGGTGTTTAGCATGGGTAATGGATGACCTAGTACTAACACTACATGTGAAACCTTTCAAAGTTTGTGAAAGAATGTTAAGGTGTGTTAGGGAAAATTTGGGTCCTAACTAAGGTTTTATATGAGTCTCCTTCTCTCCTATCCACCTCAAGAATGTTTGGGTGGTGACCTAATTTGAAATTTTAAAGGTAAAGGATGCGTTTCTGACCTTGGAGAAGGTTCTCAAAGTTGAGGATGATATTAATGAGATTTTTGTTGTTAGAAGATCTCAAGATAGATATGAGATAGATGCGAGTGATGAATGTGTTGCAAAGTGTAGAAGTATAGATGTGGATTTGAGAAGAGAAATGTGAACTTCAAAGTGTTGGAATTCTAAAGGTAGTGATCTTAAGGCATCCTCAATCTTTCAAACAAGGAAATGAAATTGTTTGAGTAATTGTGGTGGATACCTTGTTGCATTGAGATAGTGTTTTTTGTGTAACATTTATCTTTTATCTTCTTTTCATATTCTAAGTAGTGAGCTTTGGTTGTGAGCTCTCTTGGATAGTGTGTCCTATTATGGAAGTGAGCTCTTGTATTGGTTTTGCAATTACTTCTATTATGAGCTAATCCTCACTAATTTTTCCCTCATTGGGTTTTCCACATAAATATGGTGTTCTTGTTTCAATTTTTGTTATCTCCATTTTATGATTAATCACTTTAACAAAATAAAGGTTTATTGAAGGCATGTGGATCTAATTACTATTAAGGGTTTTGATGTTTTAATTTGATACAATTGATTCACCCCCCTCTTGGTTGTCTTGTTGATTCAAAAAATGGTAGAGAACTTTGAGTCAAACTGGTGAGGGAGAGTTCTCAAAACATTCTTCAAAACCACTGAATCAATTATATCTTCACTAAGTCCTCTGATTTCATTGAAAACTTCATCTACCTAGAGTGGATAGCTAGAAATTTTTCTCTTCTTTCATCTTCATATTCTCAAACAATGTTCAACAAGATTACAATTCTGCTTTCTTCACACTGTCATTTCCTTCATAGAGATTTTTGAGTTTATCCCATAACTCCTTGGTTGTCTTGCACCACACTACTTTGACAAAATTGTGATTTTTTAGACCACCCAAGATGGTATTATGTACTTTAGAATTATTCTCATGAGCCTCCATTGCATTAGCATCAATAATAGGATGTGCAAGTTTACTATAATCATCCTTTGCAACTCTCCAAACATCATATCCTAGTGAAGGTAGGCTTCCATCCTAACACACCAAAAGGCATGGTTGCTTCCATAAAATAATGATGCTTTGAAGGAGGGATATTTTTGAGCCATGTGTTCTAAAAATAGATCTACCTTCAACTTTTAGGCTCTGATACCAATTTTTATAACACACAAATATACTGAGAGGGGGGTTGAATAAGTATATCTCATAATTAATCCAATTCAACTTTATCAATAAAAAATTATTACTACCTTAAATAGATAAAGTATTCAAATCACAAGAACACAATCACAATAGAAAATTTATGTGGAAAACCATATAAGGGAAAAACCATAGTGAGAGATCTTCTTGGAGCTACTATCCAAATCTATCTTAATAAAATAAAACAAGATTTACAATAGGTTTTATGGGTTGCATCCCAAAGAAAGCTACAAATCATTGCAACACATTTTTATGACTTTAACTAGAGGAATTTTATAAGTCACTGTAAAATACAACACTTAAAGAAAGAGGCTACAAACTCAGCATACAACACTTGATGAATTATTGTGATCAACCACCACTGCAACACTTAGCATCTTTGTTACCTTAACCTCATTACTTCTTGCACTCTTGCTCAAAAGATACACTTTCTTACTCACACCACACATTTTTTCCTTCATCTCATTTCCTTAAGAAATCGCTCATACACTTCTACCTTCCACTCACTACCTTCAACAAAATTCATATACTTCTTCACACATTCACACACATTCTTCTTCCTTCAACTCACTCCTTTCAAAATATTACTAATACCATACTCAAAAAAATCACATCACACTTGATCACACTCTTAATCTTCCATTTATATCCTCCATAAGATTCAAAATTTTATCCTTGTTATCTAAGTTGAAATGCATAGAAATGAAACATGCAATTACCATAATAAGTCAGCTCCAAAAATTCTACGGAAAGAGGAAATCAAATATGGTCCAAGCCAAGAGATAAGCATGACCTATTCTACTATAGCATACATTCCCATGTAGGAACATACAACAAAAAATTGGCGCAAACAACTCAATTTATGCCAAGTCAACCCAACAAACACTTAACCTTCAATGTATTAACTCTAAACCATAAGTGGTATCAAAGAGACTAGATAACATCATGCATGATATGCATTATAAACATTAAATAATATTCTAAAAAATTCTCAACGACACCTTTTATAGGTTCACACAATATTATGTTAGCATAGGCAAATAGACATTGGACCCAATATCTCTTGCAAACCTAGAGAACATAGCCTTGAGATAGTAGAATGAAAAATAGACTTGTGATACACATCAACAACTAAAACTTGAAATGAGAAAACATAAAAAAAAAATTTAGCTCATTCTCCAAACTCCAATACCACAACATCAATTGCGGAGAAATGCAGAGCCTTCCTCTGAACCTTCCTGACTATGACAACATAGTCTTTACTCTACTAGCTCTAGAAACTTCTACAGTAACTTCCATGTTCTGAAAAATAGGGACATACACACTTCACACCTATATATTTCTAACTTCCAAATCATAGGGCTGAATATTTAAAAGTAGAGGAATACAGAGCATTCTCTTAAGCTTCTTTAATACATCTTCCTAAGCCACTGACTGCATGAAACTATTCCATGCTTTATTTCATATCTTTATGCATTTTTTTACATCAATGGATAGATAACACAATAATTCACATCACATCTAATCAACACATTTATTACATCACAAACTACCACTATGTTGACATTAGAGATTTAGCACCTCTGACATTCTACATTCTACATTTTACTGACATCAATGACAACACCTATAGAAATCTTGAAACACTTTCTATTGAATACACCAATCATTGAATGATTAAAAAAACTAAAGGAAAAACATAAGAACTCATGAAAATTTAAGAAATATACTATTTGATTAGAGCATAAAGTAATAATCAATGTATAAGGTTTAAGGTTTTATCCAAAAAATATAAAACACACTTAATATAAACCCTAAAAAAATAAATTATTAAATTAGTGTCAATAGTGGCTCTTGTTCATGGATACATGCCTCACAAATCATGATGACATTCCAAAGGACTCCTAAAATTAGACTAGATGGGAAAGAGATAAAATAAAAAAAAAAACCACCAAAAAAGGGAAGGGATAATAAAATATACATTTGTGTATGAAAGAAAATATTCAATACTTATGGAGAATACGGTTTCAAGAATTTTCCATGCATTGAAAATTCCTATAATTCCCCATTTTTATCCTCTAGAAATTAATATTTTTCTCCATGATTATTAGTAGCGACATATGGCCCTATCCACAGTGAATCAAAACTTCCATGCTTTCTCTTATCTTACAATCTTGCATTCCAGATTAATATATTATCATTAAGCTTTCTTTTTTTGTTAGAAGCTTTCTTATCAAACATATATTTAATTTTTTGTTGCTTCCTCATATTAATATGATAGTATTGTCTTCTTGACTCATCTAGCTCAACCAACTAGTTAATTGTACAACATGGAATTTTGTAAATCTTTATTATACTCCTAAATGAACTTATAAGCTATTAGCAAGTTACTAGTATGGATACTGGCATCAATACTATATGCCAATTCAATTTGTGACTTTTTGGTGTATTTTCTAATTGTCACTCTATAAGCCCATTAAGCTAGATTTGAATTTGAACCCCATGGTATTTTTTTCTTATCACTATTTTAATGATATTCATCAAATTTTGGTTTTTGATTAAATGAAAAAATAGGTTTTAAAGGGACCTCAACCCAATTAACAAAATAATACTAAAAGAAGAAACACAGCTAACCAACTATAACCAAACTACAAGAAACAAAAAATAGACAAAATAGCCAAAAGAAAAAACAACAAGAAGCACTACCTCATTTTCTCCAAATTTTCCGCCACTTCAAACTCTTTCTTGTAAAAGTTATTGTGAAAATTTGATAGGCCCAAAAAATCATTCTTCTCCTCTTCAAACATTTTATTCTTGTCTTTGTTCAATGCACAAGAAAACTAAGAAGCAGGGAGGTGAATCCATTGCACCCTAAAACTTCAAATCCCTTATACACATTTAGATCCACATTCGTTCATTAAACCCTTAAATCTATTGTGATGATTTATTATGAAAATAAAATAATAGAAATTAAAACACAACACCAAACACAAGAGAAAACCAAATTTACATGGAAAACCCCAGAAGGGGAAAACCATGGTGAGGATTAGCTCACAATATAAGTACAATATCAACAATAAATACAATAGGGCTCACTACCAAAGGGCTCATTTCCCAAAGAAAGAAAGGATCACTACCAAAATAGAAAATAAGATATAGAAGAATGTTACACAAATAAAACTATCTCAGTGCAATAGAGAATCCACCACAATGTCACCAACACCTTTGTAGCTTGATTGAATAATTGTAGACACCTTCTACTCAGTGCATCCAATAATCTAACACATGAAAGGTCACACCGAACTTCTCAATTTCACACTCTACAACTATACACTTCACATCATTCACATCTCTCTTTTCTATCTTGTCATCGCTCAACAAATCAACTTTTATTTATACCATCTTCAAGCTTGAAACATTCTCCAAGTTGAACTATGCACATCAACCATGAAAATTCAAATTAGGTCAGCACTAAAACACTTTCATGATGGATAGAAGTGAAAGCAATCAACACCATACCTTATTTAAGACTAGAATCTATAACACCATGCTATCACATGCTTCTATAAACAATAATTATTCACCACAATTAGTGTAAACACTACGTTAGTCATTACACATGTAAACAACATTAAACATTTAAGTACACACTTCCTTAAGTCAAAGGATGAATTGTGAAGCATACATCATGCTTGAACATGATTTAAAATATTCCTAAAACACTCTAAAGTATACAAAATGTATTCACAACTACTTCCACTTGAAGAATGTAGACACCTAGTACATTCAAGCAATTCTACCATATATTGATACTTAATAAATTGACTTTTGAAGCACCAATCCTCAAACCATCTCAAAACAAGAAATATACCAACACTATCAACACTTCTTCATATTCACATGACCTAAAACATAATTGTAGAGAAATGTAGAGTAAAAAAATTTCTCCTAGACACCTTTTCAATACATAGTTCACACACTAGTGAATAGTTCTTTTGGATAGCAATCTAGCATACCAAATACTTGATATAACACATCTAAACAACCATCACCAACATATATGAATTGCACAAGATATTAAACCTATAATTTAAATGTGGAGCAAAACTAGAAAACATCCCTACAACACAAAACACCACTACAATGCACTATTTCCTCTTTTTATCAAGTTTTATTAAAATCACTTGGAAACCAAGCACCAGAGACACATCCTCATCAACTGTAGCACTTCCTCATCACCAATGAACCAATAGAAACCTAGCCATACATCACATAAGATTATCAAATAAACACTAGAGGTTGAAACCAGTTGCTTTACTAATGATAACATAATCCAACTAATCAAAGAATGGATAACATCAACTACTCATACTCTTGCAACAATAGACATCAATGAAAAAACAAAATACTCATACTTGCAACAATCCCCTCCTCTATCATTGATGGAAACGCATGATTGGAAAAACCATCAAAGACACAACAACTCTGAATATCAACATACTACAAATCTTCACATTAACTAATTACTCTTTCTCCCCTTTTGTAGCTTGGATTTTTCACATGACTTTCTCTCCCCATTTGACATCAACAAAAAAGGGCCTAAATATTTACATTTTTTGTTATCTCCTTGTGACATTGATCAATATACTTACTACTACTCTACAAATTCTCTCCTTTACTGATCTGTATACTCCCCCTTAGGAGAATACACCAAACTACACCAAACTGCACCAAATCATCAACCACTACACAATGACAACACACACTCTTTTGACTACAACCTACTACCTACTCCCCCTAGGAGGTAGCCACCAACATTAGTCCAGACCAAAGAATGAATCTAGAGATCCACTGGACTAATGCATCTCCTTATGCATATACTTCAAGAAAGGAGGGGCAGAAACCCCCAACTATGGCAAGTATGAAGGTGTTGTCACTGATGATGGTATTATAGTGGTTGGGAAGAGATAATTTCTTTGATTAGTTCCATGATTTTTTCATCAATTAAGTTGATTCTGTTAACCTCTGGTTTTTCTTTGATAAGCTTCTATTTAATGTTCAAATTTTGAGGATACTGAGAAAATTGATAAAATAAGGAAATAAGGTGTTGCAGAGGTATTCTGGTTTGTGGAAGGTGATATAGTTTTGATCCACATTTATTCTAGGTTAAATATTTACTTGTTTGGTTTGGATATGTTTGTTAGAGGTGTTCAGAGTTTCCATATCTAGAATTTTGGCTTCTAGATCAAAGGTCAGAGGAAGTTATGTTCACCAAAGTGTGAACTAGTTTTGTAGTGTTGCTTATAGAAGTGTTAGGAATAAATGTATTTTCTCCACATTTCTCCATAGCTTTTCTTTAAGTATTTTGATTCTAAAGTTATGTTGATGATGTTGATCTCTTTCTTGTGTCAATAGGATTTGCAGTTTGGTACTTTGGAAGTCAGATTGTAGAGTTGTAGTATTTCACAATATACTTTGAGTGTATTGAGAATGTAATTTTTTATGGTGCAAGTTGTTGTGAGGGAGTTGAATGGATTTTAGGAGGATAGAGGAATATTATAGATCATTGTAAAGCATGGTATGTGGTTTGTAAGTCATACTTGGATTTGAGGAAGCATGTAATTCAAATATTAATGGTATTTTCATGGGTAATGATGGACCTAGTGTTTACAAGTTACATTTGAAGATGTTTGAATATTAATGAAGGAATAGTGTGGCATGTGAGAGTTCATTTAGGTCCTAGCTAAGTTTTTTATTGGTCCACTTTCATTTCTATCCACTGTGGGAATGTTTAGTGCCAACCTAATTTGAATTGTAAAGTGTAAGAAGAGTGTAGCTGACTTGAATATTTTTTTCAAGTTGTGGATGGTATAAATGCAAGGTGAATTGATGTGAGGTGAAGAGTTGAATAGAGTTGAGTGTTTTGATGTGAAATTAAGTGTATAAGTACAAATTTTAGTGTGAGCTATAATGCAATATTTCATAATGTAGTGAGTTGAGGTATCTTGATCTCTTGAAGATTGCTAGTCTTGATTGGAGCTATTGTGGTGGACTATTTGTTGCACTGAGATTGTGTTCTCTATGTAACATTTTATATTAATGGAAAATTTATCCATTTTACTTGCTTAATTTGGGAATAATTAATAATAAATGAGCCTAATGCAGCCTTTATTTAGTATTGTAATATGTTTTACACCTTCACACTAAGTTTAGGAACCCTTTTAATAAAATGGACTTAATGATTCCTTCTTTAGGGTGTTGTAAAGTGTATCTTTACAATTTCACACTAATCTAGGGCTTTAATTAATTAGTTGAGGTTAATTGAGTTTATTTGGCCCCTTAAATTCAAATCCAAGCTTAATTTATTGCATTTTCCAAGGGATAAAACATGACTATCTTAAATAATATTTCACAACACTTAATTTTGCAAGGAATGTATCCTACGATGGTGACCTAGGATCCATTTTCCACTTGGCGAATGGGTCATCATTAGGTCCTAGGACCCCCTTTTGGCATGACATTTCACAATCCCCGGAACATGTCTTAGTTAAGTATGCTAGGACGCATTCACCCTATAGTGAATGGGTCTTGCTTAACCTAGAAAATCCCCCTTGGGATGTGCTTTTGGTGGTATTTTAATAATTTCAAATCCTAGATCTGATGTTGGCTTGTGTTATTCAAATTTTGGGATTAAATCTTAAGATAAGTATAAATATAAGGTTATTTCACATAGTTTCATCTTAGATTCTTATAAGCAATCAAGAACACTTTCACAAGAGCATTATAGAACATTCAAGAGCATTTCAAATTCATTCAATAGAATATTATTGAAGTTTATTGCAATAATCAAGATCTATTTCATCATGTAAAATGCATAGTGCATCATGCATTTTATTGAGCTAACATGTTGATGTAGCATTGAAGATCTAATTCAAACACATTCAATGTGTTATTTCTAATCAAGTGTTGTGATGAATATCTACATTCTTTGAGGCCACTCCATGAAAGATTTCTTATTTGTACTCCAAGGTTTGATTTGGATTGGTGAGTTGTGGCATTACATTGTTCATTCATCTTTTCTCTTATATATTATTTCATTACAAGGTTTAATAACCAAAATGGGGTTTGACCAAGGAAAACCCCTATTCCCTAACAATAAACATTTTCTCCTCTTTGATGTGTGATTGCAAGTTTTAGGTTGAAGATCAAGTGGAGAGAAAAGTTTTCAAAGTTGGAAAGTTATCAAATTTTTCACCTTTCTTGCAAGATCACAAAAAGTACTCTACAAAATTTATTTCCAACTTTCGAGAGTTGAACACCTAGGTTTTGGGAGTGCATACATTGAATAATAAGACCCAAAAATCAATTTTCCAGGACCCTAGCAGGGACCCATTCACGACTAGGCGAATGAGTCCTCAGTGATGCTTGAAACAACAGTTTTTCAAAAAGGTACACATCATTTTAGTATCTTAAAACCCACCTTTTTACTATTATAGCAATTAGTTTTGTTTTTTGACTGTTATTTATGCACTATACCCCTCATAATTGAGTGAAACATAGTTAAAAATTGGATGCACCCATTTGTTAATCTCATTTGGTTATTGCACCCTCTTTTTCTTTGTTTCACATTCTATCTTATTTCTTGTTTCTATTCCAGTAGTGAGCCTATGTTGTGATCTTTTCTGGTAGTGTATTTTATTTTGGAAGTGATCCTCTTTGTACCAATTTTTGCATTTACTTATATTGTGAGCTAATCCTCAATGTGGTTTTTCCCTCATTGGGTTTTCCACATAAATATGGCACTCTTATGTATGGTTTTGGTTGTTTCAATTTATGTTTATATGCTTTCCATGTTTAAACATTATAATATATTAAGGGTTTAATGAATGCATGTGGATCTAATTACTATTGAGGGTTTTGACGCCTTAATTTGGTACAACTAATTCACCTCCCTCTTAATTGTCATGTTTATTCAAAAATTTGTATTAGAGAAAGGTTTCTTAGAAAAATATTGACCACTTGAGGTGGATTTGGATAGCGAGCAAGAACGTGATCCCTATGTTTTATGCTATAGGCTATACATTCTAGAAGGTGAATATGGAAGGCTATCTAATCTATCTTGGATATGAAGTTACAAAGATAGTAAAGACTGCATACACCATACCTACAAATGGTCCACACATGAGTGATGAAATCAAGGCCTATGAAACATATGGTAAGGAAAGGTTTTTTCTTTTGACCTTTCTTGCACATACTAAATTAGTGAAATTTATGGATCTCAAAACTGCTAAAGAAGTTGGGTATAAGCTAGAAAGTATCTATGAAGGAGATGATAAGGTTAAAAAAGCTAAGTTACATAATCTGAAGGCAGAATTTGATAATTTTTGGATGTCTAATGATGAAAAAACCACACGTTACATGTAGAGGGTTAATGAATTGGTAACTACTATGAGAGGTCTTGTTGCACAAGTCAAAGAACCTAAAAGGGTAAAGAAAATTCTCAGAACTCTTCCTGATTCTTATAGTGAAAAAGTTTTTGCTATTGAGGAATTTGAAGATTTTAATACATACACTAGAGATCAGTTGTATGGAACATTAACTACATTTTAAATGAGGAAAATAGGTATGAAAAATGGTGCAAAAGTGGATACTACTTTCAAGACCAAAAAATCAGAAAAAAATTGAAGATTCAGATGAAGATCTTGATTATGTGGAAGCTAGCTTTTTAAGAAGGATGAAAAAGGGAATCATTAATTACAAGGGTAATTTACCTTCCAAATTCTTTAGTTGTTGAAATATAGGTCACTATGCTTCAAGATTTCTAAATAGAATTGTGAACAATAAGAAAAAGGAAAACCAAAGAAAGATGATCAAGAAAAGATACTATGTTAGAGAAGATTCTAGTATTTCTAATGATGAATTTGATTATGGAGATGTTGATGATAGTGAATGCTTGTTCTTGGCTTTAAAAGATGAATCTGGTTCTACTAAATCTGAGATTTGTATGAAGGAAAAATTTCCAAAGAAAAAGGATAAAGTTGGAGGTACCTTAGTGTTAGGTGCTAAGATTTTTGGAATAGGTTCAATTAGTTTTTATGGCAAGCATAATATTGAAGATGTCTACTATGTTAAATTTTTAAGGCATAACCTTTTGAGTGTTGGAATAATGTGTAGCAAAGGATAAATATTATGTTTTAGGATGATGGATGTGAAATCAGAAAAGGGTCTGAAACTATAATTGCTACTAGAAAGAGGATAGATGGAAATGTCTATCAACTCAAGGGTGTTGGTGGTCAATATTTTATGAATCAAATTAATGATAGCTAGATATGGCACAGAATAATGTACCACATCAATGTTGATAACCTAATTAGAATCAATTTAGTTCAAGCAGTGAGAGACTATTGAGGATTACAAAGCCTATCAATGTTGTTTGCAAAGATTGTCAATTTGAAAAATAAACTAGAAGTAGTTTCAAGGGAAAACTAAAATCTTCTACTAGATTGTTGGAATTGGTACACATAGATCATTGTGGTTTAACAAGAGTTAGAATTCATCAAGGTGATAGGTATTTCATGCTTTTGATTGATGATTAAACTATAATTGTCCATGGGTTACTCTTCTTAGAGAAAAAATTGAGGCCCTAGATAGATTTAAAGCATTCAAAACTATGGTTGAGAATGAAATGGATTTGAAAACAAAAAAATTATGTTATAATAGAGGTTGAGAGTTCACCTCCAATTAATTTAACATGTTTTGTGAGAATCATGGCATAGAGATGCAATTTTTTCTGCCCCTACCTCTCCTCAACAGAATGGATTAGTTGAGAGGGAAAAAATGACTATTCAAGAAGTCGTAAGGGCTATGATGATAGAAGATAACCTATTGGAAGTCTAATGGATAGAATTAATTTATACTATTGTTTACATACTAAATAGATTTCAAGCAAGAGCTAACGAAACAAAGACTCCCTATGAGTTATGGTATGGAAGGATGCCTACTATCAACTACTTTAGAGTGTTTAGAAGAAAATGCTATACTAGAAGAGATGATGAAAACATGGGAAATTTTAATGGAAGGTCTAATGAAGGTATCTTCCTTGGATATTCTACTACAAGCAAAGCTTATAGATGTTAAAATAAAGGCTAAGAAGAATTGTTGAAAGTGAAAGTGACAAGGTTGATTAAGACATGCAAAATTTAGTTGTAATAGATGGATATGATTCAAATGAGCCTACTTTTGGAGAAGAACAATAATAATATAAGGAAAAATAAGTATAGATGAAGAGGAAGAATCTCTAAAAAAGGCCCTCAAGACCCCTAAGTACGTGTAGAGAAATCATTCCAAAGAATAGATCATTGGAGAAAAACACAAGGGTGTGTTGACAAGAAGAAAAGATACTAAAGTAGAGGTAAATATATGTTTACTCTCTAAAATTAAAATAAATATATTAAGTGAAGCATGAAAATATGAACATTGGATGAAGGAAATGGAAGAGCTTATGCAGATTGAGAAGAATCAAACTTGGGAACTAGTTCCTAGACGTGAAAGTAAAAACATTATTGGAACTCAGTGGGTATTCAGAAACAAGCTAAATGCGAATTGAGAAGTGGTAAGAAACAAGGAGAGGCTTGTGTGTAAGGGCTATGCACAAGTTGAAGGAATAGAATTTGAGGAGACATTTGCTCTGGTAGCTAGAATGGAAGCAATGGGGAGCTTTTTGGCTTTTGCAGCACATAAAGACTTCAAATTTTATTAGATGGATGTGAAGTCTACTTTCTTGAATGGAAAATTAGAAGAAGAAGTTTACATGGAACAAATAGAAGGATTTTAGTTGTTAGATAACCCTAATATGGTTTGCAAGATTGAAAAAGGCATTTTATGGATTAAAACAAGCTCCCATGTCTTGGTATGCATGGTTGGACAAATATTTGATTCTGTAGACACATAAAATGTATTGATTGGCATTACATGATTGATCCCGATTACTAACACCATTTCATCCTAAATCATCCCTTTGTCTAACCATTTAATCAAATACCCTTATTTGATTAAATTCATCAATTTTCCTCCCTTAATTAAATAAATCATTTATATGATTAAGTCATTCTCTGTTGTTAATTAAATCAATCACTCTCATCTAATTATCTCTATTTAATTAGATAATTCATTTTATTTGATTAAATCTCTAAAGTCATCTTATTAAATTAAATAAATTAAAAATCATTATTTAATTAATGTTTGTGTGGTCGATTTTTAATGCATGTTAAATATATAAAAACAAATGAATCAAACACACCAATAAGAAATTATATCAAAAAGAGTATTAAAATAATAGAGATGCAAACTCAGTATCCTATTATCGATGTCGTCCTATCGTCCTCTATCCCCAGTGTTTTTTCGATTCCAGCTGGCTCTCAGATCTTTGGCTAGGCTCAACAAATGGTCTCCTAGAGAATGAAATTGAATATGAATGCATGTAATTCTATGCTAAGACATGATTATTGTAATGCTAAACATGATTGCTAAAATGAAAGATTACGATAATGCTATGAATAATAAAGCTATAATGATAATGCTAGAATGTTGGAATGCTATAATGCAATTAATCTCTAATTCATTTGTTGTGTGTTGTAACCATTGCTTGGATTGGCAATGCTATTTATAGAGTTTTTCAAAAGCTTTTGATTGGCTGATATGATCAACGATTGTGAAAATTCCTGGCAGATCGAACGGTTGAAGATGGATAAGACTGAAGAAAAACATAAGAAAATAGAAAGCAATTTTTTTTTTCTTTTCTATAAAAGAGGTAAGATAAGATGATAAAGATGAATTGTAAAAAATCATTTTTTGTGAGATTATGGAAAGATTTTGAAGAAGATAAATAATGAATTATTAAATTCAATTATTCATTTATGGGTGATATGTAGATTTTTCTTAAAATATAATATTTACCCCAGATTTGAAGAATAATGGAAGAATAATTAAATAAAATATTTAATTATGATTTTGAAAAGATATGGAAGATATTTAATTAATTTTTTAAAGAAATGGCATGTAGATGAAATTAATTAAATAAGATATTTAATTAATTAGAAGAAAGATTTGAAAAGAAATATTTAAACTTAATTAAATAATAAAGACTTAATTAAATTCAAAAAGTGATAATTAATTAAAATAAATAAAGCGTATTTATTTAATTAATCAAGTGGACATATGAAAATGAAATAATTAAATAAAAATTGATTTATTTAATCATGATAGAAGAATACATTGAATGAAAAATATAATTAAATTAATTAAATTTAATTATATGTAGAAGACTTTAAGAAAAAATAATTAAATAATAAATATTTAATTAAATTCTAGTATTAATCAAACATGACCAATTTTATGTATATACAATTTTCCCCTCTTTGAAGTGATGTGTCAAACGCATTGCTTCAAAGAAAATATTCTTGTTTTCAAAATTTGTTATGTTTGATTTTTTCCCTTGATCTAGTTCTTATATGTTTCCAATTGAAAGATGTTGCTGGTATTAATGATGCCCCCTCAGGAGATAAATCACTGATGATGATATGAGTTGTTGAGAATGTTTGAAAATTTTGATGTGATGATGAGATTTTGATTGTGATGTGAATTCAGTGATTTAGCTCTTGAAAAATGATGTATTAAGATGCCCCAGATGGAAAATGAGGTCAAAGTGAGATAAAAAGATAAAAATAAAATAACATGTCACAAAAACCTACCTTTGTTTGACCTTTAAAAGGTAAAAGGGAAGAAAAAGACAAGTCATTTGCACTTTTTGACTTTTAGAAACCTTTTGCTCTGACGGTGACTTGGTGAGATGGAGATTCCATACCATAGACATAGATTTGAGCGGGCCCGCTGATACCAGAGACCAGCTGCATATGGACCACCAGTGAGTCGATCCAACCCGTTTTGCTTCAAAAAATTTTGTTTTTAGTTGACCTTTTCATGCTTTTCCCCCAGATTTAGGAGTAAACAATCCATTTTAGCGGTTAGAGTAGGTGTTTGAGCACTTTCTATATTTGTTGGACTGCATTTAGGATGTCATTTTTGTTTGCATTGTTGTCATGGAAGCCAGTTTAGCACATCCAATAGATAGAGTAGCGCTTATAGGATGTCATAGGAAAAGTAGGACCTGAGCCCATCTAGGAAATAGTGTAGCGCTTTTAGGGTTGTGGCGCATCTAATGAATAAAGTGGCACTTTCGATTAGAGTTTTAGCGCTTTTACGGAAATAACGCATAGAGGAAATGAGTGAGCACATCTAGGGCAGAGAATGGTGCATTTGAGTTTGAGTGCATCTGGGGAAAATGTCAGCACATACAGGGTTTTAGCGCATATGGGGAAAACTTCAGCGCATATAGGGTTTTAGCGCATAGAGGCCGCAGGTTAGCACTTTTAGGAAATGTGTTGGTTTGATAAAAATGATGATATTTTTATTGCTTCTTTGGTCAATAGATATAAAAATGGGTGTGTCATCATGTTGATATGGATAGAAAATCTGATAAAGAGTTGATAACTTTGTTTCCAAAAATAGAAATCAAAGCATAGATAGCTGATAACTTTGTCTCCCCTGAACAAAAAACAAAGAGTAGGTGATTGATATGACTTTTGATAAATTTTCTTTCTGTGATAGAAAACAAACAAATAGTAGATGATTGATTGAAAAAATATTTGCATTTGTGTCAAAAATACAAATAGGATGATGTTTTGATTGTTTGATAAATTTGCTTTCCTGAAAAAAAACAAATAGTAATTGTTGATAGAGCAGATTGATATGGTATTTAGATAGATAGATTGAGTATTGATTGCATGATATGAGTCACCTAGATAAAACACTTGATATGGGTCTGATTGGTATGTGTCACTGATATGGGTCTGATTGTTGTGTTACTGATATGGGTCTGATTGGTATGGGTCATTGATAGATATACATGAGTCAGATTGATTTACTTGATTGAGATAGAATCATTAATAGGATGTTGATTGATTGTCCCTGTGATAACTAAAAATAGGAGGTTTTC
Organism: Sequoia sempervirens; assembly: GCA_007258455.2. Lineage (NCBI taxonomy): Eukaryota > Viridiplantae > Streptophyta > Pinopsida > Cupressales > Cupressaceae > Sequoia > Sequoia sempervirens. The sequence goes on from VDFB02379711.1 coordinate 222,243,804, forward strand.
AAAAACCTCCAGATTAGGGAGAGTCACTCTACGGGGTGGGATCGGATACCAGAGCTAACACCAGATTATATAGAGTTGATAGTGGCATGTGGATTGGGATCATTGTTGTCCATGCCTTCGATTTGGGTCAACAAGGGACTATTGACTGTACTGGTAGAGAGGTGGCATTTAGAGCATAACACCTTTCCTTTGCCGATAGGTGAGTTGGTTGTGACTCCTGAGGATGTTTACAGAATATTGGGTATTCCAGTGGTAGGTGCCCTTGTGTTATATGATCACAAGGAGCTAGGTGGGACAGATGCACTAAGGAGATTATATGGTGATGCACATATAGCAGGGTATTGGGTACCATGGGCTAACTTTAGGGGGTATCCGTCCTTACCTGCAGTTTTGGGTGCATTTATTGGAGGTCTCCTTTGTCTGAATTACCGGTCAAAGGGACTATCAGTGGGATGGGGGAGGATCCTTGATCAGATGTTGGTACAACCACGGAGATATGCCTGGGGGAGTTTCATGTTGGCTCACCTATATCATGACTTACATCAGGTACTTTACAAAGGTTCATCTAGTATATCATGTGGTGTTACACTGCTCCAAATCTAGGCATGAGAGCATATTGTTGTGACGAGACCATCTTGTCCTAGAGTGAGGCCACTAGGCAGACCATATTTGTATACATATTCTATGTTCCTTGTCTAGCCTAAGCTGGGCAAGTTGGATTACTGGAGGCAGTGTCTCGATGATATGGATATAGTGATATGACAACCATACACAGATTGTGAGCCATGGGATATAGATCATTTAGAGATGTCATTTGTAGGGATACCCTGGTTTTTGATAGGGAGGACCCCATTCATCATAGAGAGATTCTTGGAATTTCAGGTGCAGCGATAGTTCAAATTTACATAGGGGATGCCTCAGGGTGTTGCTCACTATGCATGGAGCAAGGATGAGGTGGGATGGGGGCCTACTATTTCATATTAGATAGCATACATAGAGTATACTTCTTTAGCACCCAAGGCATGGGTTGATAGGCAAGATATTGTTGATGTTGGTATGTCCGATGAGTACTCAGTTTATTAGCATACACATCCATTTCCATAGTTTAAATGTCCTAATGAGCCGACACCCATTTTGGTGGTACCGCAGCCAGGGGTAGGGAAAGAGGAGGATGTGGCAGGTGGTGAGAAAGCAGTGGTTGAGGGAGAGGATGAGGAGAGTGGAGAGGAGGAGAGCTTAGATGGGAGTGATGGAGATGATGATGGAGATGAGGGCAGAGGTGGGGAGCAGAGGCCAGTGAGACCGAGGCCAAACTTATTGGGCAATGTTCAGATCATGCGGAGGACGAGGACTGGGATTGGACATCAGATAGTGATCATGGTCGCTTCGACATCCCAAAAGGAATAGATAGATACTTTACAGGCCCAGGTACAAACACTACAGGGACAACAGGTGTGGTTGTAGAGTCAGTTGGTTCAGGCAGAGAGTATGGTAGTGTAGTTACAGGCACATGCACATCCTCTTGCCCCAAACCTAAAGGTAGTCTATTTGATTGCAAATAGGGATGCATTTAGATGGAGGGCGATAGAGGCAGAGGGTGTTGCGTAGAGACTCATGGGCACTGTGGAGAGTGTGTCGTTACAAGAGGTCATTGTAGAGGGCTTTGAGATGGCCAGACAAGTTGAGTACTACCGAGTCTGATATGAGGATTTGTGTCCTCCTTAGCCCAGAGAGCCTTTCCCATGATCCCATGGTAGGACCAGGAGCAGGACACAAATAGCTACATAGAGCCTGGGGGTTACTGGGCCTCGACGAGATCCAAATGTAGGGACTAGTGGAAGGCCACCATCCTCAAGACCAGCTCCATCAAGGGGTTCCACCAACCAGCCTTGATTGATGGATACAAGATTATTTGATGTATCTTAGATTCTTGGAGCATGTATATTGATTTTCATCATATCTCATATATCTATCTAGACTATTTAGTTTCATTTGACTTTTGGACATTTGTATGTATTTTTGATGAGCGATGATATGCAGTGGTGATGAGTTTGGCTGATATTTTTCATTTGATATGATGACATGAGATGGATATGCATTTATTTCCTTATTATGTGATATGGATATTAGTTTTGATGATGTACTGACTAACATGATTTGCAGGATGATTTGATGATGATATGATGATGATGAAATATGATGTGTACTAATGATATCATGCAGGTGGATGATGATGACAAAAATGCCATGTGTTGAAATGATGTATGTCTTGCTAATGATGTGGAAATGTAATGTTTTGTTTGAGATATTTTTGTGTTTTGATTTTTCAAATGCCATAAATGATGATGATGTGATGGATTTTTTGTTTATGAAATGAAAAATGAATTTCTACTATGATATGTGATATGAATCCAATGTTGTATGAAAAATGACAAATGAAATAATATGGAAAATGAGAAATGATAAAAGATGTAAATGATAAATGATATGAAAGCATCAATAATGATAATAAATGATATGAAATGTAATGAATGTAAAATGAATGATGAGATATTAAAATGAAATAGAATGAGATGGGATGAAAATGTAAATGTAATGTAATGATAAATTATGTAATGAAATAAGATGATAAAATGGTATGATGAAAATGAGATGATAAATGATAAATGATAATTCTATGAATAATAAGGATATGAAAATGATAATGATGATAAAATGATATGATGAATATGAAAATGATTAAATAATGATATGATATAAAATGTAATGAGATGTGATGACGAAATGAAATGCAATTAAAATGAGTTTATGAAATGAAATGAAATGAAATGATATAATGATTTAAAATGATAAGAAATTTTTCAATATGAGAAGATGACAATGAAATGAAGATGGTAAATGGAATACAACTATGTAAAATGAAAATGACATGGATACCAAAAATGATGGATAAGATGATAATGAAAGTGATATGAAAATGCCTAAGGAATAAATGAATGATATGAAGTGATAAAGGATCGAAATCATATGAGAATAAAAAAGATGATAAAAATGAGAATGTCCCATGATATGCAATGAAATGATATGAAATATGAAATGATAATGCATTATGAAGGATAAATAAATGAGAAAGGATCTAAATGATAAATGCTAAACTATATGATATGCACAAGACCTAGATGAAATGATAATGAAATGAAGACGAAACAAATGTCCAAATGTCCTCCACAAATAATCCAAAGAGACATAACAACCATTGATTTATCTATTCAACTTTTTAAAAACTCTAATGCGAATCCAATATGTAGATATATACATTGATCTAAATTAAATGCAACTAAATAAACTCAACCATTTGTTGAGCCTTATGGTAGCTTCCTTGAATCATCATAGAGCCTTATAAAAAGTTGAAAGTATGTACAAGCATCAAAGGGGAAATTAGCACCAATGATGACCTGAGTACAATTTTCATGATTTTTGATATAGCAAGCGAACACAAGCATCGAGGTATAATTGAACTAAGATGACCTGAGCATTTCTTACATAAAAAAACAAAGACTAACCACTTTCTGATGCAAATGTGGAACTGTCAACAATGATATGCTTTGGAAGTCATGTCTCGTGACATATTTGCACGAAATTGATAGTTAACCTCAAGACAACAAACAAAGAAAAATCATCCTCCTTCCTTGCCACTCTAGTTCAGTACATCATTGAGTGTGCTCCAGAGAGATGATATCAAAAAATAAAAAAACCATTGTTCAAAATGTACAACTAATATTCCAATCATTATTTAGATTTTAGATCATCCAGATATGAGTCATGATATGGTATTTTTCTGAAAAACTGTTGTGATATGGATCAATGATTGGATAGTTGTTCATGTGAATTGATTGTTTGTTTGCATGATTAGGTTCTATATCGTTGTTGAGCTATTTTGGTAGAACCTCAAAGTTGATTTCCCTAGAGTATGTCAACATTTGCCCCCAGTATTTGACACAACTTGCTGAAATGAATATTTATGATGATTAAGCCATGGTAAGACGTTATCGCTCTAGGAAAATGGTGGTAACATGATGTGGGTACGACCCTAAAATGATGGAAAGATGTGCAAAAAAGAAGGCTGAAAAGCTAAGTGAAAAACATGAACTAATAGATGAAGAACTAAAAATAACGTCTATTTGCTAGATTTTCACTATTTGTATTTACTGCATTGTTCTAATTTTTTTTTGTTTTTTTTTGTTTTTTGTCACTACCGAGATGCCTGTTTGCTAGATTTTCACCAAGGTAACCATTTTTTCAGTAATTTTTCTAATGTTTTGTATGTTTTTTAGGACTTTTTCTAATGTTTTATTGTATTTCTTCAGGGCGTTTTATGTTATTTTTGTATTTATTTTTTTTAGGACTTTTTCTGATGTTTTTGTATTTCTTCAGGACTTTTTCTGATGTTGTATTTCTTCAGGACTTTTATGGATGATGATAACTGCTTCAGACATAATAATTTTTTAGGTGCATTTTGTTGATGGGTTTGTCAAACAGCTCCCCTTCTGGCGTTGACAACTTGTATGCTCCTAAACCATATACTACTATGACCACATAAGGACCCAACCAATTAGGTTCAAAATTTCCTTTCTTCTCTTTGTCTTGCTGATTACGTGGGTTCTCTTTTAGAACAAGATCACCAACCTGAAAGGTATGCGGTTTGACTTTGTGATTATAGCTGCAAGACATCATTTGTTGATATGCTTTCAAATGATCACCTGCTCATTGTCTCTTTTCATCAAGAAGTTCCAGTTCTTGCAGTCAGGAAACTCTGTATTCATCTACTGTTATGAGACCTTTCAGTGATACTTTAAGTGATGGGATCTCAACTTCTAGTGGAAAAATGGCTTCTGCTCTATAGACAAGAGCAAATGGTGTTGCTCCTATTGGCATTCAGATACTAGTTCGGTAGGCCCATAATGCAGGATTATCTTGAATGTGCCAATTTTTCCCTGCATCATTCACAGTCTTCTTCAAAATTTTCAATACTATTTTATTTGAGGCCTCTGCTTGGCCATTCCCTTGTGGATAATAAGGTGTTGAGTATATGTATTGAATATGGAATCTCTCACAAAGTTCATCAACATCCTGATTCTTGAATGGCCATCCATTATCTATGATGATGGAGTTGGGAATTCCATACCGACAAATGAGATAATTGAGTATGAATGATGAGATTTGTTTGCTAGATACCTTAGTGAGAGGGACTACTTCAATCCACTTGGTAAAATAATTTATCATTGTGATGATGAACTTGTGTCTATTTGAGGATGAAGGATGAATCCTATCAACTAAATCCAACCCCCATTGAGATATTGGCTAGGTTGGTATGAACAGTTGTAGTTCATGTGCTTGTGTTTGAATGAGATTTCCATGTATCTGACATTTAGAGCACTTCGTTACAAAATTGAATGATTCCCTCTCCATTGTAGGCCAGTAGTAACCCATTCTAATCAATTTCTTGGATAAGGTTAGTCCATTTGAATGAGTACCATAAATGCCACCATGATCTTCTTGTAAAGCCTTCTCAGATTTGTCACGTTCAAGACATTGAAGTAAATTACCATCAAGACTACGCTGATACAGTGTCAGCAATAAGGGTATAGCGAGAGGATTGGAAAATAAAGTTGCGCTTTTGGTTACGTGATAAGTCAAGTGGTAAGATGTCTTCTTTTAGGTAGGTATAAATTTTTCCATACCAAGGTGAATTGGATCCTACTAAGTGGAAAATGATTTGGCTTTCAGGTCTACCATAGGCATGCGTAAATGATTGTTCCACCAGATATTTGTAGCTAGCCTAAGTTTCTGGGAGTTGTAACAATGAAGTGATTGTGGCCATAGCATCAACTTCCTTATTATCAAGCCTTGGAATTTGTATGAACTTGATGTCTACAAAGAATTTCTTGAAATCGTCAACCATTTTCTTATATGGAAACAATTTGTCATCTTTGGTCTGATAATCATCATTGATCTGGTTAATGACTAACTATGAGTCACCGTAGAATTGTAATTATGTGATTGTCCATTCCAATGCTATTTTGAGTTCGTTGATTAAAGCTTCATATTCAACTATGTTATTAGTGCATGGAAACATTAGTGGCTATGACCGAAGAATGGTATTTCCTTGAGGGGTGACAAAGAGTATGCCTACCCTTGATCCTTGTTGATTAAATGAGCCATCAAAATATAATGACCAAGGTTGCATTGATTCTGCTGTGAAGACATCAGCATCTGGAAATTCAATGTGCATGGGATCCTCTACTTGTAGGGGTGCTTCAGCCAGTTGGTCATTAATAAATTATCCTTTGATTGCTTTGCAATCAATATAATGGATATTGAACTCACTTAAGATCATGACCCATTTTGCTAACCATCTTTTCAATGTAGCTTTGCTTAATAGATACTTAATTGGATCAATTTTGTAAAAAATATTGATTGTATGAGTTAACATGTAGTGTCAAAACTTTTGTGAAGCAAAGATCGCTGCTAGGAAAGCCTTCTCGATGAAAGTGTATTTGATTTGATGACCTGTTAATGTTTGACTGATATAATAGATTGCATGTTCTTTTCCTGTAGAGTCTTCATGTGCTAACAATGCCCCCAAAGAAGTCTTTGTTGCAGCAATGTATAAGATGAGTGGTTTGTCCATATTTGGTGGTACCAGAAATGGTGGGTTCATTAAGTACTTCTTGATTTTTTGAAAGGCCATTTCACACTTATCATCCCATTTGAAAGGAACATTCTTATGTAGTAGATATGTGAAAGGAAGACATTTATCTGCTAGTTGTGCAATGAACCTTTGTATAGATTGCAGTCATCCTTGTAGTGACCTCAACTGACTGATATTCCTTGGTGGAGCCATTTCGATGATTGCTTGTACTTTGGTGGGATCTACTTCAATCCCTTTTGCTAAAACTATGTATCCTAAGATTTTTCTAGATGTGTCTCTGAAAACACATTTTCTTAGGGTTGAGGTGAACTTTGAACTTTTCCAACCTTGCAAATATTTTGGATAATATCTCGAGATGTCCTTCTCTTGTGTATGATTTTTCCAGTATGTCATTAACATAATCTTCCATGAATGTGTGCATCATGTCATGAAAATTTCTAGTCATAGCTCTTTGATATGTAGCCCCAACTTTCCTTAAACCGAATGGCATGATGTTCCAATAGTAAGTCCGCTAGGGACATGTGAAAGTTATTTTTTTTGGGTCTTCGAGTGCAATCTCGATTTGGTTATAACTAGAAAAACCATCCATTAGTTAATACATGGAATGGCCAGCCATCAAATCAACTATAGTATCAATGCTTGGAAGAGGGAAGTCATCCTTAGGACATTCCTTATTAAGATATTTAAAATCTATGCATACTCTAACACTTTTGTCAAACTTGGATACAGGAACTATGTTGGAGATCCATTCTGCATAGTCAATTGATCTTATAAATCCCACATCAAGGAGTTTCTTAAGTTCTTCTTTAACTAGTAGTGCCACATGAGGATGCATCTTTCTAAGTTTTCTATTTCACAAGTTTTACTCTTGGTTTAATGGAAAAGTGATGCATTATGAGATCAGGATCAAGACTTGGCATGTCTGCATAAGACCAGGTGATGTTGACTTGATTTTCTCTAAGAAATTCCATAAACTCGGGTACTTCTTTATCTATCATTGATGCAACTAACTGTAGAATCCTCAGTTTCTCTATATTTTCAAGATTAACTACTTTTGTAGGCTCAATCAAGATAGGTGATCCCTCATGATAGTGCTCTGGGAGAGTGTCAAGCATCCGGTCATATGGTGCCTTAAAAAGGTTTTCACCATCTGATATGCTCTTTGTTTTATCTTTTTTTTCATCAAATACTGCCAAATTCTGGTTTTCACCATTAGATCTTTCTTTTTTATTTTTATTTTTGCAACTAGAAAACTTGACACTTTCTTGATTAAGGATATCATGCTGAATATTGCCAGTGGAACAATCATTTACATCATCTGTGGAAAGAAATTTTATGATAGATTCATCGACTGGAAACATAGGTATATCAAGAGGTTTAGATAGATCCCAATCATTGAGATCGAGATGTATTAGTGGTAGCAGGTCATTAAGCTGTGAGAAATCGGCTATGGTCATGGTCATACCTAAGGTTTCTATAGGATTTGAGGGATGAGGCAGGTCAATGATGGTATTGTTCTCATGATAGTCTTGTTCATTTAAATCTAACTCAATATCACTAGAATCATAGTTTCCTTGTAGTTCAGATTCTTGTGGTTGGATCCCTAAACCTTCTCCTTTGATTAGAGTAGGCATATACTTGTGTATCAAATCAACTTGTTTGTCCCTCCAAAATTCATTATTAGGGATGGTATCGCATTTGTATTCTCTAGAGTCTTTGTCAGAGTTATTATCGATGAAATTATGAATTGTTGTCAAGCATGCTTCCTTTGGATCAAAACTTTCTTGCAATGTGAGTATAGTATCATTCAATTGTTTGGATATTGTTTCTTTCGAGCTAGTATCATCGCCTATTCGAATTTTATCTTTTACAGCAAGTCCTGGAGCGTCAATAGGCTCAACTATTCCTTATTTTCTTTTTCCAATAGGACCATTGCCATCATAGCCTATCTTTTACATGATTGAATATCCCACACCATATTTATCAGTTGGTAATTTGATATTGAGAACTATTTCATCTTCATCTTTATATAGCCAACTTAGAATATCTCTATCCTCAGGATCGTCCATGGGGAATTTTTCTTTAATAAAATGCCCATTAAACTTTGTATTTGGCCCTGTTGGTGGTTGCGTTGATGTTGATGCTATAGATAATTGTTGTGTGATAGAATATTTCCCATGTGACCAAGGTGATGTAGGTAGATTAGCAAGACAGAGAGAGTATTCCCCTACTCCATTTTCCTTGAACCATAATTACTTGTCAAATATTTTGGTTAACTGACTAATTTGTGTATCAACTTTGAGAGCAGTATTAGTAGGAGCTTCTCAAATATTGGGAACCAAAGTATCTTGACTAGCTTTGATGTTGGCACAAGTTTGAATTTTTCAATTGTCAGCTATTATTGTGATCTCTTGTCCATCATAAGGAAACTTAAGACATTGATGATATGTTGATGAGACAGCTTGCATTTCATGGATACAAGGACAACCCAACAAGATTTTGTATGCAAGATCACGATCTAATACTTGACAGAAAGTATTTTTGATAACAGGTCCCACTCTGACTGGTACCATGATTAAACCTACAAACGCTCTTTCCTCATCATCATATGATTTAATAGTAATCTTTCTTTTGGGATCAATGGAGTCCTCAGAAAATCCTAAAGCCTTAACCAACTTCATGGTACATATGTTCAAACCAACACCTCCATGTATTAGAACCCGTCCGACATGAAACTTGTGTACCATAAATTCTAAGTATAATGATGAATTATGAGGATGTGTCATGGAAACATCATCTTTTTTAGAGAATGAAACGCATGTGGGTGAGGACAAGTGTCCCACTGTGGCTTGAAATCAGTACAAATCTAGATCATTGGATACAGTTGTTTTAATGAGCGCTTTGTCTAAAATTTCCTTATGTGCTAGAGAAATCTTCAGAAGTTCTAAAATAGAGATGTGAGTAGAAGTTTTTCCAAGTTGATTGATTAGATCATATCGATGTTGAGGCGGGGGCACAATGGATTTTGAAGGAGCACCTTTTAAGACAACTTTAGCTTGTACCCTTTTTGTTATGTTAACTTCTCCATATTCCATTTTCTCTTTGACTTTTATAACATTAACCTGCTCGTCATCAGTGTAGCTATGATTGATCATATGCTCATTGATATGATTCACATTTTTCCCAGAAGACTCACCCTTTGGATAGTTGGGAAAAGGGTTTTGAAATTCTTGGTGGTCTTTGTTCGATTGTTGGTGTCCTTCTACCTTAATGGTGTCATCTTCTATCAAGTCTTGGATTACATTCTTCAAGGCTTGGCAATTGTTCATTTGATGGCCCTTACATCGATGATAATCACAATAGTATTCGTCATTCCATGATGGCGGCTTCACACTGGGTTCAAAGTTACGTTGAGGTGGTAGGGTAATTACATTCTTTGCCATCAAGTCTTTATAGGTGGATTCCAAAGATTACCCCAATAGAGTAAAAGTTCTTCTATTGGGGAAAAATGAAGATCGTTGTGGATTCATGTTTGATGTATTCCCTAATGCATTGTTATCATTTTTTCCATGATATCCTTGATTGTTGGTATTACCTTGATTTGGAGAAAAAGTTGGATTTTGGTTATTTTGAGGAGGAGGAGGATTGTTTCCTTGATTTGTAACTGAGTTGACATTGTTATAGCTATTGTTGTGAGGAACACTAAGAACAACTCGCTTAGGCAAGACATGATGTGTGTCTACAACACCATCATTCCCCACATTTTTGTTGCGAGTCCAAAACTTAGATTTGTCATTGTGGTGATTTGACGAGCTAGGATTGTCTCTATCAAGTTTGATTATTCCCCTCTAGACTAATGCACTTTCAATTGTGATTGCATTTTCAATCATTTTCGAAAAGAGGGAGGACAATGAAGATTTAGACAATAACTAATCTATTGATCCAAGTTGTTTATGAAGGTAGTGATATTTTCCTTTTTAGGAACATGACATTGATATCTAGCGAACAATCTTCTCCATATTTGAAGAAATGTGATGAATGGTTCACTAGGTTTTTGCTTAGCCTTGCATAGATCAATCATGGTTATTTGGTGTTGTATGTTATAGGAATATTGTGATATGAACCCATTTATTAACTCCTCAATTTTTTTTATAGGCGGTGTGATTTTTGATAACCTTTCCATAGATTGGCCTCCAAGACTTCTAGGAAACAAGTGCATTAAGTATGTATCCTCATGAGAAAACTCTAGAGTCATGTTTCAGAAGTACCTAATATGGTCAATGGATCCGATTTCCCGTTATAACTATCAAACTTTGGGATTTCACAATTTTTAAGAAATGGAATCATGTTGAGACGTCAGTCAAAGGGATATGGAAAGATATCATCAAGAGCATATGTCTTTGTTGTGGCTCCCCCTTGTAGATCTTTAATTTTTCCTTGTAGTGTTTTAACCTATTGAGTCAAGGCACTAAGATCAGATAAGGGTGTTTCATCAGGATTACTCTTTATGTTCTCAGTATCAAAATCATGAGGCAATTTAGCTCCTTTGTAAGCCAGATATAGGAAATACTTTTTTTTCTCACGTGCTAAGATCTTTTCTACTGCTCTAAGAAATTTAGGATCTTGTTCAGCTTCTCTAAGGTGACACTCTTCTTCTTGTTCATCATCACTATCCTCAAGGTTTTTTCTTAGATCTCTATCGGAAGTAAATAGATTATTTTCTCCTTTGGCCATGTTGTCTTCAAAAAGCAGATTTCAACTCACACTATAAAGAGGATCATAATTTTCACCTTCTGCTTGAGTTTTTGAGGTATGATCTTGTCAAATATCTTCCTTGAGTTTATTATATTTTGATCTTGTAAAAATAGGTATATGATTTCAAGATGTTCTTCTAAACTTAGATCATAGTTTGATGAGTGTAGCCAATGATGATGTTTTAATATGATAAGATTGCAAATCTTATGATATGACTGGAACTATGTTCCTAATTCATGGTTGTGGCTTCCAATGATAAAGGATGTCAGAATCCTGTTGGGAGAAGTTGGACCAAGAATTCAGAAGTTTGTGATGAAAGGTGCACTTGTAAGATTTGATCCTTGTTTTTGAAGAATGATCGTTATATCAAATAGCCTATTTCAACTTACTGAAGTATTTGACTAGGATGTGTTGAATATTTGATAGAAGGTTGTGGTATATAATTGAAATCAAGAGGCTGATTGTGATTATGTCATTGTGAGAGGGATCTTCTTTGAAAATAAGCTCATCAATCTAGAGGGTCTACGGTGTATTCGTCAGTAAATCCCCTGACAAAATTTTTGTATCTATGGAGAAATTTTCAATAATGGAGCAAGATGTTTCGACTCTTGTATAAAAACTTCCTTCGTTGTAAGGTTTTCTTGTAACCTAGAGGTTTCTTGGGTTTCTTGATTCTATTGGAAATTGAATTCTTGACAAACTTGGTATATTTCCACTCCCTAAGCATGAGAGAAAATGTTGATATGTTACTAGACCGAGAATGCTATAAACTCAAATCTGTTAAAAATAATGATTCGGGAAAAGTGACAGATGCACTATTTTTTCCCTTATATGCACTTAAGAAACATGGATATGTGCCAAAGAAATGGTCAAATGTGCTTCAATATGTCCCAAATGCGCTACTCTGTATCCTATATGCACTGCATGAAAAATGTTGTGACAGTGACCGAAAAGTTTGTTTTTAGAATAGCCAACTGCGTATGCGCCAAAAGACTCATTGCGCTAAGATAGACCCTAAAAGAATTGACTTAACCAGAAAATGTGCTAGAACATACCTCATATGTGCTAGAATATACCCTATATGCGCTAAAACAGTTTTTCCAAGGTAAATTTTCAAACAGTTTGCGAGGAATTTCAGCTAGAATTTGACATGTTCATTTTAGATGATCTTTTGTCTGAATTACTGTGATTAAAAACACATCAAACACTCTGAAAATAGTTGTTTTAAGTCCTATAGTAAACATCAAGTGTATGTTTCAAAAATGTTTTTCAAAAAGTGTTTTCACAAGTCTTACACATGACAGACAGTTCAAGCAGACTCGCTCTTAGTACTCAAGTAGGTCATCATAATAATCAATAGCCCACATCTTAGAACTGCGTCGACTCACACAGCCATGTCACCCCCGAAGGGGTGCCCGTGTTTTTTTCTTTTCCAATCACGTACTTAGAGTGATGGAAGTGGATACCGGATCCCCTGAGCAAATGGTCCTTGGAAATTATATGGTGAGTATCTTGGGGGAAAGTTCTTTCCTCCCCTTGCACTGTGATTATTATGATGTTCAGAAATTAACTTCGGCTAGATACTACACTAGGTTTGTAGTAAGGGTTTTCATTTGGTGTGGCAATAATAAACTCCCTTAGGAGACCTCCCAACCTTTAGAACAAAGGCTTTTGGGATCGTTATCTTGCACACTACCAGAAAAGGAGGGTTTTCCCTGATTTTCTTTTAATCTCATAGTGGAGTAGAATAGCCTGGCTTTTGCTTGAACCCACTTCAGTCGTTCCTCTTGGGTGAGTAATTTTTCCCACAAGAGTAGGCCCTCTATAGGATGTAATAAAGAAATAAAATTGCATGAATATAAAAGGCAATTCTTGTATTTTGGTCACCAAGTTAAGGGGAGAGCATAGACCTATTGCCAGAAAAATAGTAGACATTGTTCTTTTTGAAACCCAAAACACAATGATCTAAACTATGTGAAGATGTTGCTTCACAAAAAGCATGGGATTCATTTTAATCGCAAAATCAATGTGTGGTGACTATCCTAGGGTTGCTCCTTTTTTAAACTAGTTGTGACTATCCTAGATTGGTTCTTTTTAAGCCAAAAAAGGTTCTGTCTATGGAAGGTGTCAGACTCAGAAACCTATTTAGTTACAACTTGTATGAGCTAAAAGATCACCTATATGTGCAATAAAAACAAGTTAATGCACTAAAATAGATCCTAAATGCACTATAGAAAGTCCCAAATGTGCTACAAAAACTCCTAAATTTGCTAAAACAAAATGCAACTAAGTTTTTTTGTTTTTAAAAAATATTTAATAAACTGAGCTGGGTATATGAGCCATTTTGTCCAGTAGATGTGTCACTTTGTTCCTTAAATGCATCAAAATAGTTCCTGGATGCACTGAAGTACCTGCAAGAGCGCTGAAATAAATCATGGATGTGCTTTAGAAAGCTGCGTATGTGCTTCAGAAATCCTTGTATGCGCTAAAATAGAAATTTTTTCTGAAAATCTGAATTCCAGAATGCGAAATCCTTTCAGAAAACCCACAGATAAATATTAAAAATGGGGCAAGGGCCCCATGGTGGGCACCAAAAATGTGTGGTCAATTTTTAATGCATGTTAAATATATAAAAACAAATGAATCAAACACACCAATAAGACATTATATCAAAACATAATATTAAAATAATAGAGATGCAAACTCAGTATCTTGTTATCAATGTCGTCCTATCATCCTCTATCTCTAGTGTTTTGTCGATTCCAGTTGGCTCTCAGATCTTTGACTAGGCTCAACAAACGGTCTCCTAGAGAACGAGATTGAATATGAATGCATGTAATTCTATGCTAAGACATGATTATTCTAATGCTAAACATGATTGCTAAAATGAAAGATTATGATAATGCATGAATGTGACCTTTGAGCATGTTTACAGGATATTGGGTATTCTAGTGGTAGGCGCCCTTGTGTTATATGACCACAAGGAGCTAGGTGGGACAGATGCACTGAGGAGAGTATATGGCGATGTACATATAGTAGCGTACTGGGTGCCACGGGCTAACTTCAAGGGGTATCTGACCTTACTTATAGTTTTGGATGCATTTATTGGAGGTCTCCTTTGTCCGGATCACCGGTCAAAGGGACTATCAGTGGGATGGGGGAGGATCCTTGAGCAGATGCTGGTACATCCACAGAGATATGCCTAGGGGAGTTGCATGTTGGCTCACCTATATCATGACTTACATTAGGTAGTTTACAGAGGTTCATCTAGTATATCATGTGGTGTTACATTGCTCCAAATCTGGGCATGGGAGCATATTGTTGTGACGAGACCATCTCTTCCTAGAGTTAGGTCACTAGGCAGACCATATGTGTATGCATATTCTATGTTCCTTGTCTATCCTAAGCTGGGAAAGTTGGATTACTGGAGATGGTGTCTTGATGATATGGTAGCCATACAAAGATTGTGAGCCTTGGGATACAAATCATTTAGAGAAGTTGTTTGTAGGGAGGACCCGATTCATCATAGAGAGATTCTTGGCATTGCTAGTGCAGCAACAGTTTGTATTTACACAGGGGATGCCTCAGGGTGTTTCTCACTATGTGTAGAGCAAGGATGAGGTGGGATGGGGGAATGGTGTTTCATATCAGATAGCATACACAAATTATACTTCTTTAGCACCTGAGGCATGGAATGATAACCAGGATATTGTTGATGCTCGTATGTCTGACAATTACTTAGTTTATTAGCATACACATCCATTTCCATGGTTTACATGTCCTAATGATCCAGAACCCCTTTTGGTGGTACTGCAACCAGGGGTAGGGAGATAGGAGGATATGGAAGGTGGTGACCAGGCAGTGACTAGGGGAGAGGACGAGGAGAGTGGAGAGGAGGAGAGCTCAGATGGGAGTGATGGAGATGATGGCAGTGATAAGGGCAGAGGTGGGGAGCAGAGGCTAGTGAGTTCGAGGCCAAACTTATTGGGCAGTGTTTAGATCATGTGGAGGCCGAGGACTGGGATTGGATGTCAGGCAGTGATCAGGGTCGCTTTGACATCCCAATAGGCATAGATAGATACTTTACAGGCCCAAGTATAGACACTGCAAGGACAACAGGTATAGTTGCAGAGTCGAATTGCTCAAGCATAGAGTATGGTAGTGTAGTTATAGGCACAATTGGCATAGTCATAGGCATAGGCATAGGCACAGGCACATCCTCCTTCCCTAGACCCATAGGTAGTCCAGTTGATTTCAAAGAGGGATGCATTTAAACAGAGGGCAGTAGAGGAAGAGGGTGTTGCACAGAGACTCATGGGCACTGTGGAGAGTGCATCGTTGTGAGAGGCCATTGCAGAGGGATTTTATATGGGCAGAGACGTTGAGTACTATCGAGTCTAATATGAGGAGTTGTGTCCTCCTGAGTGTAGAGATCCTATCCCACAATCCGATAGTAGGACTCGGAGCAAGACACAGATAGCTACATAGAGCTTGGGGGTTACCGAGCCTCAACGAGATCTAGATGCATGAACTAGTGGCAGGCCACCATCCTCGAGACCAGCTCCATCAGGGGGTTCCACCAGCTAGCCTTGATTGATGGATATAGGATTATTGGATGTATATCAAATTCTTGGAGCATGTATACTGATTTAGATCATATCTCATATATTTGTCTAGACTTTTTAGTTTCATTGGAATTTTGGACATTTGTATGTATTTTTTATGAGCGATGATATGCAGCGATGATGAGTTTGGCTGATGTGTTTCATTTGATATGATGACATGAGATGGATATGCTTTTATTTCCTTATTATTTGACATGGATATTGATATGTAGTTTTGATGATGTACTAACTAACATGATTTGCAGGATGATTTGATGATGATATGATGATGATGAAATATGATGTGTACTAATGATATCATGTAGGTGGATGATGATGACAAAAATGCCATGTGTTGAAATGATGTCGAAATGTAATGTTTTGTATGAGATATTTTTGTGTTTTGATTTTTCATATGCCATAAATGATGATGATGTGATGGATGTTGTGTTTATGAAATGCAACATAAATTTGTAGTATGATATGTGATATGAATCCAATGTTGTATGAAAAATGACAAATGAAATAATATGGAAAATGAGAAATGATAAAATATGTAAATGATAAATGATATGAAAGGATCAATAATGATGAAATATATGATAAGATGATAATAAATGATATGAAATGTAATGAATGTAAAATGAATGATGAGATATTAAAATGAAATAGAATGAGATGGGATGAAAATGTAAATGTAATGTAATGATAAATTATGTAATGAAATAAGATGATAAAATGGTATGATGCAAATGAGATGATAAATGATAAATGATAATTATATGAATAATAAGGATATGAAAATGATAATGATGATAAAATGATATGATATAAAATGTAATGAGATGTGATGACGAAATGAAATGCAATTAAAATGAGTTTATGAAATGAAATGATATGATATAATGATATACAATGATAAGAAATTTTTCAATATGATGAGATGACAATGAAATGAAGATGGTAAATGGAAGACAACTATGTAAAATGAAAATGAAATGGATACCAAAAATGATGGATAAGATGATAATGAAAGTGATATGAAAATGCCTAAGGAATAAATGAATGATACAAAATGATAAAGGATCGAAATCATATGAGAATAAAAGAAAGACGATAAAAATGAGAATGCCCCATGATATGCAATGAAATGATATGAAGTATGAAATGATAATGCATTATGAAGGATAAATAAATGAGAAAGGGTCTAAATGATAAATGCTAAACTATATGATATGAAGAAGACCTACATGAAATGATAATGAAATGAAGAAGAAACAAATTTCCAAATTTCCTCCACAAATAGTCCAAAGAGACATGACAACCATTGATTTATCTGTTCAACTTTTTAAAAACTCTAATGTGAATCCAATATGAAAATATATACATTGATCTAAATGAATTGCAACTAAATAAAATCAACTATTTGTTGAGCCTTCTAGTAGCTTCCTTGAATCATCATAGAGCCTTATAAAATGTTGAAAGTATGTAGAAGCATGAAAGGGGAAATTAGCACCAATGATGACTTGAATAAAACTTTCATGATTTTTGATATAGAAAGTGAACACAAGCATCAAGGTATAATTGAACCGAGATGACTTGAGTATTTCTTGCATAAACAGACAAAGACTAACCACTTTCTGATGCGAATGTGGAATTGTCATCAATGATATGCTTTGGAAATCATGTCTCACGACATATTTGCACGAAATTGTTAGTCAACCTCAAGACAACAGACAAATAAAAATCATCCTCCTTCCTTGCCACTCTATTTTAGTACATCATTGAGTGTGCTCCAGAGAGATGATAGAAAAAAATCAAAGAACCATTGTTCAAAATGTAAAACTGATATTCCAATCATTATTCAGATTTTAGATCATCCAGATATGAGTGATGATATGGTATTTTTTTGAAAAACCATTGTGATATGGATCAATGATTGGATAGTTGTTCATGTGATTTGATTGTTTGTTTGCATGATTGGGTTCTATATCATTTTCAAGCTGTTTTGGTAGAACCTGAAAGTTGATTCCCCCAGACTATGTCAACGTTTGCCCCCAGTATTTGACACAACTTGCTGAAATGAATATGTAAGATGATTAAGCCATTGTAAGACATTATCACTCTAGAAAAATGGTGGTAACATGATACGAGTAAGACCCTAAAATTATGGAAAGATGTGAAAAAAAGAAGGCTGAAAAGCTAAGTGTAAAACATGAACTAATAGATGGAGAGCTACAAATAGTGTCTATTTTCCAGATTTTCACTATTTGTATTTATTGCATTGTTTTGATTTTTTTCTTGTCACTACAGATATTTCTGTTTTCTAGGTTTTCACTAGGGTAACAATTTTTTTAGGACTTTTTCTAATGTTTTGTATGCTTTTCAAGACTTTTTCTGATGTTTTTTGTATTTCTTTAGGATTTTTAATGCTATTTTTGTATTTATTTATTTTTAGGACTTTTTCTGATATTTTTGTATTTCTTCAAGACTTTTATGGATGATGATAACTGCTTCAAACATGATACTTTTTTAGGTGCATGTTGTTGATGGGTTCATCAAATAGGTCCCCTTCTGGCATTGACAACTTGTATGCCCCTTAACCATCTACTGCTATGACCACATACAAACCCAGCCAATTAGGTTCAAACTTTTCTTTCTTCTCTCTTTCTTGTTGATTGCATGGTTTCTCTATTAGAACAAGAACACCAACTTGAAAGGTATGCAGTTTGAATATGTGATTATAGCTGCAAGACATCATTTGTTGATATGCTTTCAAATGATCTGTTGCTTGTTGTCTCTTTTCATCAAGAAGTTCTAGTTCTTGCAGTCAGGAAACTTTGTATTCATCCTCTATTATGAGACCTTTCAGTGATACTTTAAGTGATGGTATCTTGACTTCTAGTGGAAAAATGGCTTTTGCTCCATAGACAAGAGCAAATGGTGTTGCTCCTATTGGAGTTTAGATACTAGTTCGGTAGGCCCATAATGCGGGATTAAGTTGAACATGCCAATCTTTCCCTGCATCATTCAAAGTCTTCTTCAAAATTTTCAATATTTTTTAATTTGAGGCCTTTTCTTGGCCATTCCCTTGTGGATAATAAGGTTTTGAATATTTGTGTTGAATATGTAATCTCTCACAAAGTTCGTCAACATCCTTATTCTTGAATGGTCATCCATTATCTATGATGATGGAGTTGGGAATTCTGTACTGACAAATGAGATAGTTGAGTATGAATGATGAGATTTGTTTGCCAGTGACCTTAGTGAGAGGGACTACCTCAATCCACTTGGTAAAATACTTTGTCGCTATGATGATGAACTTGTGTTCGTTTGAGGATGAAGGATGAATATTGCCAACTAAATCCAACCCCTATTGAGAGAATGGCCAGGTTGGTATGAAGGTTGTAGTTCCTATGCTGGTGTATGAATGAGATTTCCATGTATCTTAAATTTAGAGCACTTCGTTACAAAAGTGAATGATTCCCTCTCCATTGTAGGCTAGTAGTAACCCATTCTAATCAATTTCTTAGATAAGGTTAGTCCACTTGAATGAGTGCCACAAATTCCACCATGAACTTCTTGTAAAGCCTTGTTAGATTCATCACGTTCAAGACATCGAAGTA
Source organism: Sequoia sempervirens (assembly GCA_007258455.2). Taxonomy (NCBI): domain Eukaryota; kingdom Viridiplantae; phylum Streptophyta; class Pinopsida; order Cupressales; family Cupressaceae; genus Sequoia; species Sequoia sempervirens. Next base: position 222,263,501 of record VDFB02379711.1, read on the forward strand.
AAGTACCATCAAGACTGTGGAAATAGAGAGTGTCAGAGATAAGGGTATAGTGAGAGGATTAGCGAATAAGGTTGCGCTTTTGGTTATAGGATAAGTCAAGTGGTAAGATGTCATCTTTTAGGTAGGTATAAATTTACATACCAAGGTGAATCAAATACTACTAAATGGAAAATGATTTGTCTTTTAGGTCTGTCATAGGCAGGTGTAAATGATTTTTCCACCAAAAATTCATAGCGAGCTTGAGTTTCTGGGAGTTGTAACAATGAAGCGATTGTGGCCATAACGTCAACTACCTTGTTATCAAGCCTTGGAATTTGTATGAACTTGATGTCTACAAAGTACTTCAAATCTTTAACCATTTTCTTATATGGCAACAATTTGTCATCTTAGGTCTGATAATCATCATTGATCTGGTTAATGACTAACTGGGAGTCACCGTAGACTTGTAATTATGTGATTCTCCATTCGAATGCTATTTTAAGTCCGGTGATTAAAGCTTCATATTCGCCTATGTTATTAGTGCATGTAAAAATTAGCCGATATGACCAAGGAATGGTATTTCCTTGAGGGGTGATAGAGTATTCCTACCCCCAATCCATGTTGAGTGAATGAGCAATCAAAATATAATGACCAAGGTTTCTTTGATTCTATTGTGAAGACATCAGCATCTGGAAATTCAATGTGCATGGGATGCTCTACTTGTAGGGGTGCTTCAGCCAGTTGGTCAACAATAACTTGTCCTTTGATTGCTTTGCAATCAATATAATGGATATCGAACTCACTTAAGATCATGACCCATTTTTCTAACCTTTCTTTCAGTGTAGCTTTGCTTAATAGATACTTGAGTGGATCAATTTTGGCAACAAGATTGATTTTATGAGTTAACATGCAGTGTCAAAAAAAATTTGAAGCAAATACCACTGCTAGGAAAGCCTTCTCGATGAAAGTGTAGTTGAGTTGATGACCTGTTAATGTTTGACTGATATAATAGATTGCATGTTCTTTTCCTATAGAGTCTTCATGTGCTAACAACACCCCCAAAGATGTCTCTATTGTAGCAATGTATAAGATGAGTGCTTTGTTCAGATTTGGTGGTACCAAAACTGGTGATTTTATTAAGTACTGCTTGATTTTTTGAAAGGCCATTTCACACTTATCATCCCATTTGAAAGGAACATTCTTATGTAGTAGATGTGTGAAAGGTACACATTTATCTGCTAGTTGTACAATGAACCTTTGTATGGATTGAAGTCATCCCTGTAGTGACCTCAACTAACTGATATTCCTTGGTGGAGGCATTTCCATGATTTCTTGTACTTTGGTGGGATCTAGTTCAATCCCGTTTGTTGAAACTATGTATCCCAAGAGCTTTCCAAATGTGACTCCAAAAACTCATTTCTTAGGGTTGAGGTGAACTTTGAACTTTTCCAACCTTGCAAATATTTTGGATAATATCTCGAGATGTCCTTCTCTTATGTATGATTTTTCCAGTATGTCATCGACATAATCTTCCATGAATGTGTGCATCATGTAATGAAAAATTTTAGTCATAGCTCTTTTATATGTAGCTCCAACATTCTTTAGACTAAATGGCATGACATTCCAACAGTATGTCCCCTAGGGATATGTGAAAGCTATTTTGTCCTGGTCTTCCGGTGTAATCTTGATTTGCTTATAACTAGAAAAACCATCCATTAGTGAATACATGGAATGGTCAGCCATCAAATCAACTATAGTATCAATGCTTGGAAGAGGGAAGTCATCCTTAGGACATGCCTTATTAAGATCTTTGAAATTTGTGCATACTCTAACACTTTTGTCAGGCTTGGACACAAGAACTATGTTGGAGATCCATTTTGCATAGTCAATTGATCTTATAAATCCCACATTGAGGAGTTTCTTAAGTTTTTCTTTAACTAGTAGTGCCACATGAGGATTCATCTTTCTAAGTTTTTGTTAGACAGTTTTTACTCCTTGTTTAATGGACAAGTGATGCATTATAAGATTAGGATCAAGACCTGGCATGTCTGCATAAGACTAGGAAAAGTTGACTTGATTTTCTCTAAGAAATTCCATGAGCTCGGGTACTTCTTTATCTGTCATTGATGCAGCTAACTATAGAATCCTCGGTTTCTCTGTAGTTTCAATATTAATTGCTTATGTAGGATCAATCAAGATAGGAGATCACTCATGATAGTGCTCTGGGAGAGTGTCAAGCATCCCATCATCTGGTGCCTTAAAAAAAATTCACCATCTAATACACTCTTTGTTTTATCTTTTGTTTGATCTAATACTGCCAAATTCTGGTTTTCACCACTAGATCATTCTATTTTATTTTTATTTTTGCAACTAGGAAACTTCACACTTTCCTAACAAAGGATATTATGTCTAAAATCGCTAGTGGAAAAATAATTTACATCATCTGCGGAAAGAATGTTTACGATAGATTTGTTGGTTGGAAACATAGATATATCAAGAGGTTTAGATAGATCCCAATCCATGAGATCGAGATGTATTAGTGGTAGCAGGTCATTAAGCTGTGAGAAATCAGCTATGGTCATGGTCATAACTAAGGTTTCTTTAGGATCCAAGGGATGAGGAAGGTCAATGATGGTATTGTTCTCATGATAGTCTTGTTTGTTTAAATCTAACTCAGTATCACTAGAATCATAGTTACCTTGTAGTTAAAATTCTTGTGGTTGGGTCCCTAAACCTTCTCCTTTGATTAGAGTAGGTGTATACTTGTGTATCACATCAACCTGTTTGTCCCTCATAAATTCATCATTATGGATGGTATGCCATTCGTATTCTCAAGAGTTTGTGTCAAAGTTATTATTAATGAAATTATGAATTGTTGTCAAGCATGCTTCCCTTGGATCAGAACTTTCTTGCAATGTGTGTACAATATCATTCAATTGTTTGGATGTTGTTTCTTTTGAGCTAGTATCATAGCCTAGTCCTATTTTATCTTTTGCAGCAAGTCCTGGAGGGTCGATAGGCTCAACAACTCCTTTTCTCTTTCCGATAGGACCATTACCATCATAGCCTATCTTTTGCATGATTGAATATCCCTTACCATATTTATCAGTTGGTAACTTGATATTGAGAACTATTTCATATTCATATCTATAGAGCCAACTTAGAATATCTCTATCCTCAGGATTGTCCATTAAACTTTTTATTTGGCCCTGTTGGTGGTTGCATTGATGTTGATCCTATAGATATTTTTTGTTGTGTGATAGAAGGTTACCCATGTGACCAAGGCAATGTAGGTATATTAGCAAGACAGAGAGAGTATTCCCCTACTCCATTGTCCTTGACATGTAATTGCTTGTCAAATCTTTTGGTTAACTGACTAAATTGTGTATCAACTTTAAGAGAAGTATTAGTAGGAGCTTCTCGATTATTGGGAACCAAAGTATCTTGACTACATTTGATGTTGGAACAAGTTTGACTTTTTGAATTGTCAACTGTTATTGTAATCTCTTGTCCATCATAAGGAAACTTAAGACATTGATGATATGTGGATGAGACAACTTTCATTTCGTGGACCCAAGGATGACCCAAAAAGATGTTATATGCAAGATCGCGATCTAATACTTGACAAAAAGTTTTTTTGATAACAAGTTTTGCTTTGATTGGTAGAATGATTAAACCTTTGGATGCTCTTTCCTCATCATCATAGGATTTAATAGTAATATTTCTTCTAGGATCAATGGAGTCCTCAGAAAATCCTAAAGCATTAACCAACTGCATAGTACATATGTTCAAACCAACACCTCCATCTATTAGAACCCATCTGACATGAAACTTGTGTACCATGAATTCTAAGTATAATGATGAATTATGAGGATGTGTCATGGAAACATCATTTTTTTGGAGAATGAAAGACATATGGGTGAGGACAATTGTCCCACCATGGCTTCAAATTGATCCACATCTAGATCATTGGATATAGTGTTTTCAATGAGGGCTTTGTCTAAAATTTCGTTATGTGTTGGAGAAATATTCAGAAGTTCTAAAATAGAGATCTGAGTAGAAGTTTTTCCAAGTTGATTAATTAGATCATATCGATGTTGATGCGGGGGCACAATGTATTTTTAAGGAGCACCTTTTAAGAAAACTTTAGCTTGTGCCTTTGTTGTTATGTTAACTTCTCCATATTCCATTTTCTCTTTGACTTTTATAGCATTAACCCGTTCATCATTAGTGTAGATATGATTGATTATATGCTCATTGATATGATTCACATTTTTCCCAGAAGACTCACCCATTTGATAGTTGGGAAAAGGGTTTCAAAATTCTTAGTGGTCTTCATTCAATTGTTGGTGTCCTACATTAATGGTGTCATTTTCTATCAAGTCTTGGATTACATTCTTCAAGGCTCAAGAAAAATATTCGTTTGATGGCCCTTACATCGATGATAATGACAATAGTATGCATCATTTCACAATGGTGGCTTCATACTGGGTTTGAAGTTACATTGAGGTGGTAGGGTAATTATGTTCTTCACCATCAAGTCTTTAAGGGTGGATTCCAAAGATTGCCTTAACAAAGTAAAAGTTCTATTGGAGAAAAATGAATATCATTGTGCATTCGTGTTTGATGTATTCCCTAAGGCATTGTTATTGTTGTTTCCATGATACCCTTGATTGTTGGTATTACTTTGATTTGCAGCAAAAGTTGGATTTTGGTTATTCCTTGGAGGAGGAGGAGGATCGGTTCCCTAATTTTTAATCGAGTTGACATTGTTATAGTTGTTGTTGCGAGGAACACTAAGAACAAATGGCTTAAGTGAGACATGATGTGCATCTACAATACCATCATTCACCACATTTTTGTTGCAAGTATAAACCTTAGATTTCTCATTGTGGTGATTTGAGCAGCTAGGATTGTCTCTATCAAGTTTGATTATTCCCCTCTGGACTAATGCACTTTCAATTATGATTGCATTTTCAATCATTTTCTAAAAAGAGGGAGCACAATGAAGATTTAGACAATAACTCATCTCTTGATCCAAGTTGTTTATGAAGGTAGTGATATTTTCCTTTTCAGGGACATGACGTGGATATCTAGCGAACAATCTTCTCCATCTTTGAAGAAATGTGATGAATGGTTCACCAAGTTTTTGCTTAGCCTTGCATAGATCAATCATGGTTATTTGGTGTTGTATGTTATAGGAATATTGTGATATGAACTCATTGATTAATTCCTCAAATTTTTTGATAGGCGGTGTGATTTTTGATAACCATTCCATAGATTGGCCTCCAAGGCTTCTAGGAAACAAGCGCATTAAGTATGTATCCTCATGAGAAAACTCTAGAGTCATGTTTCAAAAGTCCCTAATATGATCAATTGGATCCAATTTCCCATTATAATGATCAAACTTTGGGATTTCACAATGTTTAGGAAATGGAATCATGTTGAGATGTTGGTCAAAGGGATATGGACAGATATCATCAAGAGTGTATGTCTTTGTTGTAGCTCCCCCTTTTAAATCTTTAATTTGTCCTTATAGTGTTTTAACTTGTTGATTCAAGGCACTAAGATCAGATAAGCGTGTTTCATCAGGATTACTCTGTATGTTCTCAGTATCAAAATCATGAGGCAATTTAGCTCCTTTGTCAGCTAGATATAGGAAATAATTTTGTTTCTCACATGCTAAGATCTTTTCTACTACTTTGAGAAATTTAGGATCTTGTTCGACTTCTCTAAGGTGACACTCTTCTTCTTGTTCATCATCACTATCCTCAAGAGTTTTTCTCAGGTCTCTATTAGAAGTAAACATAGTCTTTTCTCGTTTGGCCATATTGTCTTCAAAAAGGGGATTTTGACTTACACTATAAAGAGGATCACTATTTCCACCTTCTGCTTGAGTTCTTGAGGTAGGATCTTCTTGTCGAATATCTTTCTTTAGTTTATTATATTGTGATCTTGTAAAAATAGGAATTTGATTTGAAGATGTTCTTCTAAACTTAGATCATAGTTTGATGAGTGCAACCAATGATGATGTTTTAATCTGATAAGATTGAAAATCTTATGATATGACCAAAACTATGTTCCTACTTCATGGTTGTGGCTTCCAATGATAAAGGATGTCAGAATCCTATTGGGAGAATTTGAACCAAGAATTCAAAAGTTTGTGATGAAAGGTGCACTTGTAAGATTTGATCCTTGTTTTCGAACAATAATCGGTATATCAAATAGCCTATTTCAACTTACTGAAGTATTTGACTAGGATGTGTTGAATATTTGATAGAAGGTTGTGGTATATAGTTGAAATCAAGAGGTTGATTGTGATTTTGTCATTGTGAGAGGGATCTTATTTGAAAATAGGCTCGTGAATCTAGAGGGTCTATGGTGTATTCGTCAATAAATCCCCTAACAAAAAATTGGTATCTATGGAATTTTTTTTGATAATGGATCAAGACGTTCCGACTCTTGTATAAAAACTTCCTTCGTTGTAAGGTTCTCTTGTAACCTAGAGGTTTCTTGGGTTTCTTGATTCTATTAGAGATTTAATTCTTGACAAACTTGGTAGATTTCCACTCCCTAAGCATGAGAGAAAATGTTGATATGTTATTGGACCGAGAATGCTATAAACTCAAATCTGTTAAAAACAATGATTTGGGAAAAGTGACAGATGCACTATTTTTTCCCCTATATGTGTTTTATAAATAGGGATATGCACCAAATACATGGTCAAATGCACTTCAATATGTCCCATATGTGCTACTATGTATCCTATATGCACTGCAGGAAAAATGTTGTGACAATGACTGGAAAGTTTATTTTTAGAATAGCCAGCGTATGCGCTAAGAAAAACCCTAAAAGCATTGAATTAATGAGTGAATGAGCTAGAACAGACCTCATATGCTCTAGAATATACCCTATATGTGCTAAAACAGTTTTTCCAAGGTAACTTTTCGAATAGTTTGTGAGCAATTTTAGTTAAAATTTGACATGTTCATTTCGGATGATCTTTTATCTGAATTAGTCTGATTGAAAAAAAAAAAAACACTCTGAAAATAGTTGTTTTAAGTCCTATAGTAAACATCAAGTGTATGTTACAAAAAAAAAATTCAAAAAGTTTTTTCACAGGTTTTACACATGACAAACAGTTCAAGCAAACTCACTCTTAGTACTCAAGTAGGTCATCATAATAATCAACAACCCACATCTTAGAACTGTGTCGACTCACACAGCCGTGTCACCCCCAAAGGGGCACCCATGTTTTTGTCTTTTCCAAGCACGTACTCAGAGTGATGGAAGTGGATATTGGATCCCTTGAGCAAACGGTCCTTGGCAATTATATGGTGAGTATCTTGGGGGCAGATTCTTCCATCCCCTTGCACTATGATTATTATGATGTTCGAAAATTGACTTCGGCTAGATACTACACTAGGTTTGTAGTAAGGGTTTATGTTCGGTGTGGAAATAATAAAATCCCTCAGGAGACCTCCCAACCTTTAGAACAAAGGATTTGGGGATGGTTATCTTGCACACTACCAAAAAAAGAGGGTTTCCCCTTATTTTCTTTAAATTTTTATAGTGGGGTGGAGTAGCCTGGCTTTGGCTTGAACCCACTTGAGTCATTCCTCTTGGGTGAGTACTTTTTCCCACAAGAGAAAGCTCTCTATAAGATGTAATAAAGCAGTAAAATTGTGTGAATGTAAAAGGAAAGTCTGGTATTCTGGTCACCAAGTTAAGGGGAGAGCATAGACCTATTGCCACAAACATAGTAGACACTATTCTTTTTAAAATCCAAAACACAATGATTTAAACTATGTGCAGATGTTGCTTCACAAAAAGCATGGGATTCATTTTAACTGCAAAATCAATGTGTGGTGACTATCCTAGATTGCTTTATTTTAAATCCATGTCTATCCTAGGGTTGCTCCTTTTTAAAACCAACTGTGATTATCCTAGATTGGTTCTTTTTAAGCAAGAAAAAGGTTATGTCTGTTGAAGGCATCAAACTCAGAAACCTACTTAGTTACAACATGTATGTGCTAAAAGATCACCTATATATGCAACAATAGAAAGTTAATGCACTAAAAAAGATCCTAAATGCGCTACAAAAAGTCCCAAATGCGCTACAAAAACTCCTAAATGCGCTAAAACAAAATGCAACTAATTTTTTTTTTTCAAAAATATTTAATAAACAGAGTTGGGTATATGCACCATTATGTCCCATAGATGCATCGTTTTGTTCCTTAAATGCGTCAAAGCAATTCCCAGATGCACTGAAGTACCTGCAAGAGCTCTGAAATAAATTAGGGATGTGCTTTAGAAAGCTCTGTATGTGCTTTAGAAATCCTCGTATGCGCTAAAATAGAAAATTTTGCAGAAAATACGAATTCCAGAACGCGAAATCCTATCAGAAAACCTACAGATAAATGTTAAAAACGGGGCAAGGGCCCCATGGTGGGCGCTAGAAATGTGTGGTCAATTTTTAATGCGTATTAAATATATAAAAAAAAATGAATCAAACACACCAATAAGACATTATATCAAAACATAATATTAAAATAATAGAGATGCAAACTCAGTATCTTGTTATTGATGTCATCCTATCATCCTCTAGCTCTCAGATCTTTGGCTAGGATAAAAAAATGGTCTCCTAGAGAACAAGATTGAATAGGAATGGATGTAATTCTATGCTAAGATGTGATTATTCTAGTGCTAAACATGATTGCTAAAATCAAAGATTATAGTAATGCTATGAATAATAAAGTTATAATGATAATGTTAGAATGTTGGAATGCTAGAATGTAATTAATCTCTAATTCATTTTTTGTGTGGTGTAACAATTGCTTGGATTGGTAGTGCTATTTATAGAGTTTTTCAAAAGCTTTTGATTGGCTAATATGATCAACAATTGTGAAAATTCTTGGCAAATCAAACGGTTGAAGATGGATAAGACTGGAGAAAAATAGAAGAAATTAGAAAGCAAGATTGTTTTCTTTTCTATAAAAGAGGTAAGATAAGATGATAAAGATGAATTGTAAAAAATCATCTTTTGGTGAGATTATGGAAAGATTTTGAAGAAGATAAATAATGAATTATTAAATTCAATTATTCATTTATGGGTGACATGGATATTTTTCTTAAAATAGAATATTTACCCCAGATTTGAAGAATAATGGAAGATTTCATAATTAAATAAAATATTTAATTATGATTTTGAAAAGATATTGAAGATATTTAATTAAACTTTTTAAGAAATGGCATGTAAATGAAATTAATTAAATAAGATATTTAATTAATTAGAAGAAAGATTTGAAAAGAAATATTTAAACTTAATTAAATCAAAAAGACTTAATTAAATTCAAAAAGTGATAATTAATTAAAATAAATAAAGTGTATTTATTGAATTAATCAAGTGGACATATGAATATGAAATAATTAAATAAAAATCAATTTATTTAATCATGATAGAAGAATACATTGAATGAACAATATAATTAAATTAATTAAATTTAATCATATGTAGAAGACTTTAAGAAAAATTAATTAAATAATAAATATTTAATTAAATGCCAGGATTAATCAGACATGACCAATTTTATGCATATACAATGTTTATATCATATTCTTCTCATCTTTTAATTTAAATCAACCTATATATCTAAATCAATTTGTCACATCATCTAATCCCTCATTAAATTAATTAACCCTTGATTAATTTAATCCTAATGCATGTACCATCATCTAGCTTTTGCCACTTGCACATGAAAATAGATTTAATTCATTTATTAAATCTCTATTTTCTCTCAACATGGCATAATAGAGGAATATTCCTTCAAATTTGAAATTCCTCCAAGTGGACTTAGTCCTTCCAACAAGGAATTTATTTCATCTTACAAGTCCTTTTTCCTTAAGCCAAGTGGCCATTACTCCATTTGACTCTTCATCCACCTTGTCATTTCACTATTTTCAAATTTCAAATAAAGGAATTTATGGGAACATTCATCAAAATGTGCACATCCTTCATCCATGATTCACATCTTGACAAGTGGCACCTTGCCATGGGTTGAAAGTTAGTCCCACATTGCTTCATTTTGAGCATTTCTCCATCTTTTCTTTCTATAAATAAGAGGTTTCTCTCTTCATTTGATCATCCACAATTTGAGAAAACTTATTATACTCAATTTCATCTTCAATCATTGACATTTTTATCAATTTCATCAAAAACATAGCTAGGTTATTGCAGGTTTTCTCCATGGAGTTCATTTGAAGCAATCACCAAGTGGATAAGTCATCACCAAATCATCAAAGGATTGCATAGGAGTTGGGAAATGGGAAATTTCCACATCAAATTGGCACCAAATCCCCCATAAGTTCAAGAGTTTGCATGTTTTTAATAGGATTTGATCTATCTCCTGCTTTCTTATTGTATTCTTGCTTTTATTCCTATTTTGAACTTTTCTAATGGATTTTATGGGGAAATTTTATCTTAGCTTGCATTTGAATCTTCTAATTTATTTGTTTGTTTTGTTTTGTAGGTACTAGGATTGGGGTTCTCCAGATTCAACAAGGATTCAAGAAAGGCATCATAGATAGTAGTCTTTACTTCAAAGTTGAGGAAGATCGAATCTTGATAGTATTTGTGTATATTGATGAAATAATCTTTAAAGGAAATGAAGCATGTGTAGGAAATTTGTAGAAGAGATGTAGAAAGAGTTTGAGATGTCTCTGTTTGCAGAGATCAATTTCTTCCTTGGGCTACAAATCAATCAAACATATAAAGGAATATTCATTTCACAATCAAAGTATGTTAAAGAGATGTTGAAGAGGTTTAGAATGGATGTCTCCAAACTATTATGTACTCCTATGGTTTTTGGTTGCAAAATGAGTAAGGATGATGAATCCCCTAAGGCTAATCAAGGTTACAAGTATAGATCTATGATTCGTGAACTGTTATACCTAACTACTACTAGACCAGATATCATGCATGTAGTTTGTCTTGTGGATAGATTTCAAGAAGATCCTAAAGATACACATGTTGCAACAAGTTGAAGAGGATATTCAGATATTTGAAGGGCACACTATATTGTGGCTTGTGGTATCATAAGTATATTGGTTTCACATTGAGTTCTTACATAGATGTAGATTGGGTTTGTTGTTTTGGTGACAAGAAAAGTACTAGTGGTTGTGCATTATTTCTCAAATGTATATTGGTATCATTTCTTATTAAGAAACAATATTTTGTTTGTTTATCTACTACAAAGGCTGAGTACATTGATGTAGCATCTTGCTATACAAAGGTATTATGGATGAGGAAAATATTGAAACATATCATAGTATTTTATGATTAGCCTATTTATATGTTTTGTGATAACACAAGTGCAATTAATATTTCGAAGAATCTAGTGATGCATTCAAGAATAAAGAATATATCAATTAGGTATCACTTTTTGAGAGAGAAGGTAATGAAAAATCAAGTAAATCTTGAATATGTACCTACAAAGGATCAAATTTCTAACATATTTACTAAGGCTCTTCCTAAGGATACTTTTGGGTATCTTTGAGAGAAGTTGGGGGTTATTGTTCCTCCTTATTTGAACTAGATGCATATAGATATGCATCAGTCCAGTAGATCTATGGATTCATTCTTTATTTGGACTAATCTTGGTGGCTACCTCTAAGGAGAAGTAGGTAGTGACATTCTTATAGTATGAAATTTATTTTTTCATGTTGTTGAGGTTTCTAAGTTGATTGGTGTTTACTCCTAAGGGAGAGTGTTTAGATCAATTGTAAGTATCTTAGTTCTATGTCAATGGGGGAGAATAATTTAAAATACCTTATCCTTTTCCGTTGATGTTAAAGCTAGAGAGAAAGAAAATTCATGTCAGAAAGGAAAGTATCAAAGAGAGAGAAATTGTAATGTGTTAGTTGTGCAAGGGGGAGAAAAGAGAAAAGGAAATAAGTATGTTCAGAGCTATTGTTTCTTTGATGGCTTTTAACATCTTATTTTCCCATTAATGACAAAGGGGGAGATTTTGGAAAGTATGAAGGTGTTGTGATTGATGTCAACAAGCCTATGTTGTCATTGATGATAGTAATAAAATAGTTGAGAAGAGATTATTTCTTTGATTAGTCACATTATTATTGGAAATTGTGCCTCAACTTGCTGGCTTGTATCTCTGATTAAGACTTGGTGGATTTACCCTTTGTTGGCCTTCTTTATCAGCCTATCGCCCAAATCCTTAACCTTGGAACCTTGTCTCACAATTCAAAATTTTCTTAATTTCCCGACTAGTCGATCTCCTTCAATGTCACGGTGTTCGAGATTTTCCTAATCTACTGTGGAAGTTGTAAGTTTGTGTTTTCTCTGATTGAGTGACAAGTCGACGAATGTGGGAACCACCTAGACTTCTGGGAGACTTGTTGAGAATATTGTAGATTCCCAGCTTGATTCTCCAAAATGCACAAGCACTGAACGCATGTCATGGTGGAGATCACAAGGAATGACCAACAGTTCGGTGCTATCGTCAAATCCAGTGTACAAGTAAGTTGGTAATTAAAGGACTAACTCGTGGATACCTAAAGTATTCAGGATTTTATTTATAAACTAATGACTACTAATATTTCACTTCAATGTGGGATATTGTCGATGGTTGAGCTTCTTGAAAGTCCTAGTGACAACGATGGTCTTGTCGATAGTTCTGCAATGGACATCGGTGAGAAGTCTTGCCGATAGAGATGCACATGATAGATATCGGTGTGAACTCTTAGCAATAGGGTGTGTTTGGCTGACAAGATGGTTTGAAAGGTGTATGATCTTAATGACATTAGGGAGGCCTTTGGGTTCAATGTGACATCATGAACTCTTGTCAATGGACAAAGTCATGCCGATAGACTTGAAGGCGGACCGTGGTTGGAAAGATGTTGACTTGGTTGACCGATGATGTGTATGATGTTCATTGGAGGATCATGGGTGAGTTGAAGAAGTTAGAGCGGTTAATAGTTGGTTTGACTTTTGGAATACAAATTGTTCTACAGAAGATGAACCGTTTCCTATCTGTTGAAGACGAATGTATATACATTGGATGTTTTGCAATATGAAAGTAGAGAGGAGGATTGAGGCAGGATTATGTTGCCAAAATATCTCCAGATTAAGTGTCTTGGTTGATCTCTCATGTTAATTTGCACTATATAGTATGTGAGAGTATTGTAATAGTGCATAGGTTGTATGGATTGAGAGGTTGATCAGGGAAAATGTAAAAAGGAGAGAGGGAAACAGAACAGTGTTGTTGCCAGTTTGTCTCCAGAATGAAACAAGGAGTAATCTCTGTGAAAAAGGATATGAGCCTGAGATTGTATTGTAACTCTATTTTTTGTTGAATAATACAATGGCTTGGATCTTTTGGACAGTGGGGTTTATTACTCGAAAGGGTTTTCCCCACATAAATCTTTTTGTTCTAATCTTTTGTATTGTCTTTCATGTTTAATGGTATGTTTGTTGAATCTGTTTATGCAAGTTGTTGAAACTAAATTTACATGTGCTTCTCTTAGAAAGATTAATGTGGGAAATGAAATGTGTCTGATTCTGCTTTGTGACATAGTTTTACGTGTTTTTGAGGCAATCTATTTGAAATTAAAGTTACCGAAGGCAATACTATTCTTGGAGGTTTCTCTGAGATGACAAATTTTTCCCAACAAGTGGTATTGGAGCCTTCTTTTGGTTGATGGTTCTGTGAATTTCTCCTATGAAGATTTCTTAGTCTGTCAGGCTTGAGGAAATCTAGAGGAATTGGCTGATGTATTGATCCTTTGGTGAGTGAAAGTCTTATATTATTCAGAGAAAACACATAGTTTGAAGGATGGTGTAGATGGAGTTGGTTATCTTGGCAGTGATATAACCTTAATGTATGAGGTGGATTTCTTTACTTCTTGGTTGAGTTGTAGAAAACCTTTCATATTGGGTGTCTATGTTGGAGGCTTCGTGGTGATATGGAGAAGCTTGGGTTGTGTCTTAGTCATGGAAGAGAGTGCTTATGTTGGGCGGTATTTCCTTGTGTTGGAAGGAATTGTATTATGTTAACCTCGAATACTAAAATCTATGGAGTTAATCATTAGATGGTTTGAAAGCTTCTAGAATAGCCTATCTCTTTCTCGGATGCATGTGCATATTGATGGTTTTGGAATTGGCTTGAAGGGGCTTGGAGTTCTTGAACCATTGTTTCATTTTTTTTAAGGATGTATTGTACTTGTAGGTTTTACACGTCAAGCTAAAATTGTGATTATGTAGAGTTGATGTTAAACTATTTTCTAGACCCTAGCTTTTGGGGCATTGTTGGATGAGGTGGTTGCAGTTTTGCATGTGTGCTTCGGCATGGTATGAGGAGGTGAGATGCTTTCTCTATATGAGAGTGTTGGTATGTGATTTTTCACTCAGCATTCTTGTGGTGTTATCTGTGGATTCCTTGACTATGGTGCTCGTTGTGGACATGTTTGGCAAATTGGATTTGGTCATGATTTGATGTTGGTGTCTTGGTGTCTACATGGTTATCTTCTTTGATATCTTAGTTTATGATTACTAATGTGATGATGGGTTTGCACGATTGATGGAATTGTTCTTTGAGTTATTTGGTTGGTGGTTTAGCTACCCATTGTCTGTAGTGAGATAACTCAGATGTGGATTGTTTATATCCATGAGGTTGATGCAATGTTGGTGCAAATTTGTTAGTTGGCCTTTTCTATGGTCATTTTTGCATTGGTGGCATTGCTTTGGGATGAGAAGATGGATGGTGTTGAGTACTTGAATATTCCATTGTCATGGATAGCTTGGATACACTGCTTTTTGTAAGCTTTTGATAGTGATGTTTTTGTTTGCTTGGTTTGGAGATCTTGGTGCTTCTTTGCATTGTTGTCAGATGGACATGTTGTCGATTGTACTTGGAGGATTTTCAGATCAATAGATGATTGGTCATCATGCTTGGAAAGCTTGAATGTCATGTTTCAGTGGGAGCTTTAGCACTGACTCTGGATTCATCACTTGGTGGTGAATGTTTTTTCTTTAGTGTTGCAGATGTTATCGAGAGGAGCTCTTTGATCTTGTTGCTGCAGAAGGGTTCTTTCACATTTGCATGGACACTATTTGAAGATGTGCAACATCTTGGAACCATGGAGGACGAGTGGATTCTTTGGCTAAGGTGTTGGTGGTGTTGGACAGGTGATGTTGGTTTTGAGCTTTTTTTCTTTATGTCATGGTATACTCTTGCTTATGGACTCAAGTTTTGACATTGTACATGGCACTTGAGACCATGGTGAAGTCACTTAGAGCATGGTATCTCCTAAGGGCGATTTGTAGGTCATGGTGTCATGATAAGTTCTTGTTTCAAATGTGTGGAGCTTTGATAGTGGTCTGGAGTTCCTCTATGTTTTGAGTACATTGGTTATATGCTTGAAAACTTCATGTTAAGTGCAGTAATGCAGTTTGGAGTTCAACATGGAATGATTTTTTGCTAGTGCTCATGGATACATGGAGAATAAGGTGAGGCTATAACTCCTTTGAGATGAGAAAGGTATTGATTATAGTTGAAAGTCTGAGTAGCCTACACCTTGGCTGGAGATGAGTTCAATAGAGACCAATGAGGAGATTTCTCTTGGATGAGTCATGGTGGCTTGTATATCTTGGAGGATCATTCTCTTTTCCCACTCTTGGTTTACTCAGCAATTTATCTAAGAGGTATTTTCCAATTATATCTTTCAGTTGTGTTTTATGCTTTCTTTCATGATATGGATCTTGAATTGTTGTTAAATGGTTCTAGAAGGATTCATAGTGGAAGGTGGAGATCTCCTTGAGATTTTGTGTTATATCATTTATTGTTAAGAACTAGTAAGAGATAGTTATATGGGCTGATTTCCTGAGATGGGAAATGAGGTAGATTTATCTTCTTTAAGAGGCTTAAATTCATGATTGTTTACATGCTATATGTGTTATGCTTGATCTTGGTGAATGAACGGTTGGATGTTGTTATGGTGTCTCTTTGGGATGGGAAGGAGATCATACTTGACACAACTTGTTGTTAGAAGTGTATGTAGGAGGATGTTCTATAGGTATATTTTGTGCAGAGTTTTCTCTCTTTGATCATGGTGGTCTTCTTGATGTTCAGTTTCACATTACATTGGTCTGAAGTTTAGTCAGAGTTGTAGTGATCACTAGCTTGTGGTCATGTGTTTTCACTCATGATTCATGGGAGATGACATGGAGGTTCTTAATCTTTTTCCTTTGTTGGGTGTGGAGAACTTGGGAGAGTTGTGAAGACTTATGGTGAGAGTTGTTCTTACAGGTTATTAATTTGTAGGTTGTGCATATCATTGTGGATGTTCCCCGGTACTACATGGTTACATTTCTAAGTGCTACTATTGGTAGATTTGTTAAGCCTTTGATCTTTTATATTTTGCGTTATCCATGTAGTGGGAGTTCCTGAATGTGTTTTTTCTTCTTCGACTGGTTGTTACATGGAGATTTCTTTTGGAGTACATGGGTTGGTTATGTTGGTGGCATAAGTTTACTAATTTTTGATACCTTTAAGGTATAGATGATTGGATGTTCTAGCACTTGTTGTGGGTGCTATTTTTTAGTCATGTGGGTTTATTAGTTAGGTGGAAGCAATCAAGATGATTGTTGTTCTAGTTGATGTTCTATCTTGTTTTTTGGAGTGATGGCAGTCTCTTGTTAATGATATCACTGGGGTCCTTTGCTTGTGTTCGTTGGACTTGTGCTTATTCACCTTGGCTTGTACCTTTCTTCCATAGGTGGCATGTTGGAAGATGATAAGGATTTTTTTCTGAATGGTGGAAATATTGGATGTTGGTGCAAAATTCTTGATGGAGAATGAGAGCATGCTTGAGGGGTGTTGTCAAAATAGTGGTTTATAATTCCTGAGAGGAACGAATTTTAGCTGAAATCACATATTTTTAGAAAATATAATGATTTAAGCCTTAAAATTTTCCATTTTAAGGATTCCAATTGAAGAGAGTTTGATCAAGTCACCTTAGATCAAACCACCTTGGATAGAACCTCACTAGTTTTAAACCATACCTATAAATGCGTCTCCTTTACACCTATCAAAATGTTGATAAAAAATCACTTTTGATTTAGCTTTTGGGGGATCAAATGAATTCATTTAAAATTTATTTGAAATGATTATGGTATTCCTCAGAACAAGCTATCCAATGAATATAATTTTAATATGTTTTGTTTTGTTATGTATTTGTTTTTTAAGTTTTATTAAACATAGGTTTTTCATCAAAATGAATTTCTTTGTTCTTAACATGTGGAAAAATAGAAGATTATCAAAAAAAAAATTGAAAAATATGAGTGCACCAGATATTGAAGTCCTTGATCCAACAAAAAAAATTTGACATATACAAAAAAGTTACCGTTATACGCGTTGTGTCTGAATTGTAATTCATTTGACTTTGAAACTTGATTAAGGAAAAAATATTCAATAAAAACTATCTAACCAAGTGGAAGCACTAGATATCAGAGTTACAAATCTAAATTTGAAAGAATTAGAATTTTATCCTTCATGGAAAAAAAGTTATGCATTATACGGTGTGCATCACTTTTTAAAAATGTTGTTTTCGGAAAAAAAACAATTTTTGTGGGAGATGGAAAAAGAAGTGCAATTTGATTCCAAAAATTTTGAAAAAAATATTTTTAGAATCTACAAACAAAATTTGATGAGGCTCTAGTTTGCACCATCTTCAAATTCCTCATAGTTTAGCCGCTATAGGTGCCCAAATGTGAAGATTCAGTTAAAAATAATAATTTTAATGTCCAGTTTGGCCAAAAATTGTAAACCACTATTATGGGATCACCCTGAGATAAATGTGGTTTCATGGAAGGATATGATTGGTTGCAATGTTGGACAATTAGTTGCATTTGGATACTTGATTTTGTTGCAGATTGTTTGGTAGATTTTTATCTATGGAAACTTGTTGATTGGGTGTCCTAAATGCTATTGATCAGAGACTTGAACAAAATAGGATATGAACTGGTGGTGTCGTAATAATTTTAGTAGTTCTTGAGTGATTTGGAGGAAGCCAATAAGTCTTTGTCAAGTGGGAGATTGTTGGAAATTGTGCCTCAATTTGTTGGCTTGTATCTTTGATTAAGACTTGGTGGATTTACCCTTTGTTGGTATTCTTTATCAACCTATTTCCCAAATATTGAACCTTGGAACCTTCTCACATGGCTCAAAATTTTCTTAACTTTTCGACTAGTCGATCTCCTTCAATGTCACGGTGTTCAGGATTTTCCTAGCATACTGTGGAAGTTGTAAGTTTGTGTTTTCTTTGATTGAGCGACAATCCAACGGATGTGGGGACCACCTAGAATTATGGGAGACTTGTTGAGAATATTATAGATTCCTAGCTTGATTCTCTAGAAATGCACAAGCAGTGAACACGTGTCATGGTGGAGATCACAAGGAATGACCAACAATTTGGTGTGATGGTCAAATGTGGTGTACGAGTAAGTTGGTAATAAAATAACTAACTCATGGATACCTAAAGTCTTTGGGATTTTATTTATAAACTAATGACTACTAATATTCTGCATCAATGTGGTATATTGTCAATGGTTGAGGTTCTTGGAAGTCCTAGCAACAATGATGGTCTTGCCAATAATTCTGCAATGGACATCAGTGAGAAGTCTTGCTAATAGAGCTGCACATGATGGATATCAGTGTGAACTCTTAGCGATAGGGTGTGTCTGGCCCACAATATGGTTCTAAAGGTGTATGAGTTGAATGACATCAGGGAGACCTATGGGTTGAATGTGACATTATGAACTCTTGCCAATGGACAAAGTCATGTTGGTAGACCTGAAGGCAGACCATGGTTGGAAAGATGCTGACTTCGTTGACCTCTGATGTGTATGATGTTCATTGGAGGATCATGGGTGAGTTGGAGAAGTTAGAGTGGTTAAAATTTGGTCTAACTATTGGAATATGAACTGATCTACGAAAGATGAATTGTTTCCTGTTTGTTGAAGATGAATGTATATACATTGGACATTTTGCAGTACGAAAGAAGAGAGGATGATTGAGCCAAGATTATGCTGCCGAAATCTCTCTAGATTAAGTGTCTTGGTTGATCTCTCATGTTAATCTGCACTATATACTATGTGAGAGTATTGTAACAGTGAAATTTTTTTACGGACTGAGAGGTTGATAAGGGAAAATGTAAAAAGGAGAGAGGGAAACATAACAAGGTTGTTGCCAGTTTGTCTCCAGAATGAAACAAGGAGTAATCTATATGAAAAAGGCTATGAGCCTAAGATTGTTTTGTAACTCTATTTGTTGCTGAATAATACAATGGCCCAGATCTTTTGGAGTGTGGGGTTTTTTACCTGAAAGGGTTTTCCCCACGTAAATCTATGTGTTCTAATCTTTTGTACTATCTTTCATGTTTAATGGTTATGTTTGTTGAATCTGTTTATACAAGTTGTTGAAACTGAATTTACATGTGCTTCTCTCAGAAAGATTAATGTGGGAAATGAACTGTGTCTGATTCTAATTTGTGACATAGTTGTACATTTTTTTGAGGCAATCTATTTGAAATTAAAGTTACCAAAGGCACTACTATTCTTGGAGGTTTCTTTGAGATGACAAGTTTTTCCCAACAATTGCATTGTCATTACTAAGTTACCGATGTTAACCTTTGGTGTTTCTTTGATAATATTTTATTTATGGTTCAAATGCCAAGGATGTTAGAACATAATGATCTACTAAGAGGGGGTGACTTAGAAGATATTAAAATTTTTAGTTCTTAAAACCTTATGCAGATTCAACCTTAAACTAAAATGTGTAGATTCAAATACTAACAGATATAATAACCAAAAGCACAAGAGAGATCAAAACATAACATAGTATGTACATGGAAAACCCAAGATGGGAAAAACCATGTTGAGAAATCCAACTAGGATCTATTGTCCTAATCCAACCTCACAAGCATCAAAGTTTAGTTACAATGTTTAGGGATGCAACCTAAGGAAACAACAACTCCTTGTTTAGAAGCTACAACTTCAAGGATGCTACTACACCCTATTTTGAGCTACAACTCAGTACAAATGGAGGATACAACCTCTTACAAGTTTCTACAATAAACTATGCATAAAGTGGTTTGACACAACCTACAATGCACAAATTTAGTACATAATTTCTTTCTCTCTTTGTTCTCCCTTACTCCACTATAACCAGCTTCATGAATTTTCAAAATTTTCTTTCTGTTACAGTTCACCTTCCTCTACATTCAGACACCCTCATTCATTCTCTATGTCATTTTTATTTCCTTCATTTAGTTCATTCATATTGGAATCACCATTAGAATTTTTCCACTTGCAACCTACTTTAGTAGTTGTCAGAACATCGAGCCATACACATATTGTCCAACTCATTAGACATCACCATTCCCTACATTGAGCCATACAACATTAAATTCTATTTCATAGAACTTTTCCTTTGTTCTCTCTATCGAATCTGACAATCAAATTATGCATTTAATTTTCTCTACTGATCCTTTGATCTTATTTGATCTCCAATGATCAAGACTCCTCCTTTTCGCCACCTATAAAATTGGATCACCCTCATTAATGTTCACTGGGGCAGTTGAGTGATCTAATTCTATTCATGTTGGTTACCAAAAACAAACCCCTATTCACATGGAGTTAGCTATTTTAGATCTATGTGTTTGAACCGTGGTTGTTGATCTATTCCTTCACACCTTGATCCTTTGATCAACATTCACTACAGTGTCTTTAAATCCTAACCATTGGATAATCAATCACATAAACCATCATCATCAATCCATCATATTGTTCTATCATTTGGAACTCCATTCAGACTCCCACTGATACAAGTAGGTCACACCAATATGTTTTCCATGTTATCTAATTGGTCCCAAAACCTACATGTCATCCATGTTGTCACCACATGATTCACAACACTGATGTGAAATGACATGTTGAGAAATTGTTCACTGCCATCTGTCAGCCATCATCACATTCAAGTCCCACATAGCACTTTGTCACTTTACCAATGGAACATGCTTTAAGGTTCTATGAATACACCCATGTTACACCGATGAAGTATCTTATCACTAGCATCATCCTATCAACCTTCTTCATTATGCACCATTGATCATTATTGTCCTTCATCATCAGATCTTTCACTAATTAGTCCCAACCAACCACATGTCACCATATCATTCACCTTCTACACATCTTCATTACTATCGAGTCCCACTACCACATCCACCTTACTAGGTCCCACAGTCGGCAACCAACTCCTATCGCCCTATCATATGGACTAGCTCCATAGTCCTGGTGATGACGTATGGTGTCATTGAAGAAATAGCCATCACTATATCAAGGAGACAATCATGATACTTCCATTGATATGACTTAGTCACACCGACGAAGAAACTTGATGACATCATCTATTCACCTCATTGCCATGTCATTGTAATGTAATCCACAATCAGGATGTAGATTATAATTCACCCAATCATGCCATGCCACATTCTAGCACCATCATCACTATCAACAACATCATTAAAATTGGGTCCCACTTGGAGCACTACCTTCTCATCATTGCATCGGGGGGACAAGATCTTAGGTCTTGCTGATAGAATACACTCACACCGATGAAGCTTCCATACTTCACCTAGGGTCCACACTCCACTGGTCATCCTTGTGTCTACACTGTCATCACCCATTTACACCTTTATGGGTCCCATACACCATCGTACCATCATTGGGATGCCTCCCAGACTCTCAATGATCACACATGGTTACACCAATAAAGTGACCATCGAACCATCAGAGAAACACAAACATGACTCCCACCAATCCATAGATGTCACGCCAACCACAAGGAAATGTGTTACCTTGAATGCTATGAAGAGGGACCGGTCAACCTCATGACATAAAGGGATTAAGTCATAACTTTAGCAATCGATAACCACTGATACGAGGTCACCGTCAAAATAAAACATTTTGATGATGCCAAGTCTATAACTGCATTAGGGTTTACCTATAGACCCTAGAGTCTCCTAAGAGCATAATTAAATCAGTTTGTGGTACATATTTCACTGTCTTGACCTACATAGCACATTAGTGGAATGTTCTTGAAAAAACCACATCAAATCTACTACTCAATTCTCCATCACAACCATTATTCTCTCATCCATCTTCTTTGCCTAATTTTCCATTTTTACATCAATGAAAACTATATTCCAAAAATCCCCCCCTTTGGCATCGATGTCAAAACTCTAACTATTCATCTAGGTACCACTAAAGCTCTACAACAATTCTATTATCCACAATACAACAAAACAACTCCCCCTATGAAATACATCTCATCTCTTCTCAACAAGCTTCTATTTTTCATCAAATTTATCCCCCTTTGACATCAATGGAAAAGGGTACACTTCCCCAGAGGAAATGCTCCAATTTTGAAAAAAATTGCAACCATCAAGTCAGTAGAAATTGTAAAAAAAATATTTTACATGACTTGATTACACTATGCTTAAATAGGATTAGATAATTAATCAATGAAGCTCCCCCTGGATATATGCCCTATCACTATTTTTTAGTGATATGTGGTGGCAGAAACTACTCCTAGCTTTTGGCTCAAGTATTCAAACTGTTCTATAAGAAGAGGCTTTGTAAATATATCAACCACTTGTTCCTTGGTAGGAACATACTCCATGTTTACTTCCTTATCAACAAGATTTTCCTTGATGAAGTGATACTTGATGGATATATTCCTTTTTTGGAGTGCATGACTAGATTCTTTGAGATATTAATGGCACTTGAGTTGTCACAAAGAATCAAAATAGGCTCATCGTACTCTACCTTGATTTCCTTTATTGTCTACTTCATCCAAAGGACTGGAGTGCAACATGTAGCTGCTACAATAAATTATGCTTCTGTTGTAGAAAGAGTGATATACTCTTGCTTTTTACTCATCTAGGAAGCTAATCTATTTCCCAAAAAGAAGGATTCTCCAGTAGTACTCTTTCTATCATCCAAACTTCCTTCCCAATCAACATCTATGTATGTTGTTAAAGGGAAATCCTTGCTTTTCGGGTACCATAATCCATAGTCAACAATACTTTTGATGTATCTAAGGATTTTATTTACTACATTGACATGTGATTCTTTTGGTTATGCCTAAAATCTAGCTACCATATAGACTTCTTGCATTATATCAGGCC
This sequence comes from Sequoia sempervirens, assembly GCA_007258455.2. Lineage (NCBI taxonomy): Eukaryota > Viridiplantae > Streptophyta > Pinopsida > Cupressales > Cupressaceae > Sequoia > Sequoia sempervirens. Next base: position 222,286,742 of record VDFB02379711.1, read on the forward strand.
TAGATGCAATTAAATATAGTAAACTTCCAATCATTGATCTATACAAAGTCTGATTTGCATCTGGTGACTCATCTGATTTACTAAACTTGTATCTAGTAACCATGGGAGTACTAACTAGTTTACAATCCTCCATGCCAAAATTTTTAAGTATTTATTTTGCATACTTGGTTCATGATATAAAAATACCTTTATCAGTTTGTGTAATTTACAAACCAAGAAAAATATGAGTTCTCCTAACATGGAAATTTCAAACTCATCTTCCATGTGCGCAGAAAATATCTTAAATTTTTTTATCATGGCTACCACTGAATATAATGTCATCTACATATACTACCACAACAATCATGTGATCACCTTGAAATTTGAAATACAAATTGATATCTGCACATCTTTTCTTGAATCCTTGTTGTTGCAGGTAATGATCCAACCTTGAATACCAAGCCCTTGGGGCCTGTTCTAAAACATACAATTATTTTGTCAATCTACAGACATAATCATCATCCTTTGACAGCTGAAATCCTTCTGGCTGCTCAATGTATACTTTTTCTTTAAGGTTTCCATTTAGGAATGTATATTTGACATCCATTAGATATACCTTAAAACCTTTATATACAAAAAATTCAAGAAACATCATAATAGCTTCTAATATTGCAACTAGAGCAAATTTTTCTTTGAAATCAATACCTTCTACGTGAGCATATCATTTTCACACTAACCTTTATTTTTTCCTAACCACTACTCCATCTTCATTCAACTTATTTTTGAATACCCATTTGGTGCCTATTACATTCTTACTTCATGGTCTAGGAACCAATTCCCATGTTTTTTTCTTTTCAATCTGACTGAGTTCCTCTTCCATTGCTTTTATCCAACTCTCTTTTTTACTAGCTTCATCAAAGCTTTTTGGTTCAATATGTGATAAGAGGGAAAATGGAAAATGGAAAATTTCACTTGTTCATTATTCTTTGCAAGCCTTCTTCTAGTCTGCACGCCTTCATTCTTATCACCAATTATCTGATCTACAAGATGATCCATTTACACATATTTTGTAGGTGCTCATTCAACCTCTTGCTCATTCTCTTCTTTGTGTTCTTCTTCTACTACTACACCTATATCCTCATCATCTGATTCTATTTCAAGATTGTTTCTACTAGACTTGTCTTAACTTTCATCAACCCTGATATGTACACTCTACGATTTTATGCAATATCTTGTTGTAGCATTTATATTCTTTGCTTTGATTAGAATACCCTAAAATATCCCTTCATCACATCTTGAATCAAAACTTCCTAGATATTTAGCTTCTCTTTTGATATAAAATTTTATACCAAAAACTTTGAAGTGCTTGACTGATGTAGGCCTATCGAGCCACAATTCATATGGTGTTCTAACACTGTTAAATCTAATAAGAGATTTGTTTTGAATGAATACAACAGTTTGTACTACTTATTTCCAAAATTTATTTGTCAAGTTTTCCTCATTCAACATTGCTCTAGCCATCTCTCTCACAATACTATTTCTTCTCTCTACCACTCCATTTTGTTATGGTGTTCATGAGGTTGAATACTGACATTTAATTCCATGCTATTCAATATATTCCATGAATTCACTTGACATAAATTATCCACCTATGTCTGACCTAAGACATTTGATTCTTCTTCCAGTTTCATTTTCTACCAAATTCTTATAGATTTTAAGCTTTTCAAATGCTTTAGTCTTCTCATTCAAAAACATGGCCCATGCTATTCTGGTATGATCATCAATCAACAACATGAAATATCTTTCACCTTGAAACACCCTTTTCCTCATTGGACCACACAGATTAGTATGAATTACCTGCAAGGGTTTTGTTGTTGAATAGTCCTTATTGGGAAAATTAAACTTTGTTTGCTTTCCTTGCTGACATCCTTGGCAGATGATTTTATTAGGCTTTGCAATCTTAGGCATATTTCTAACTAATCCTTTTGAACTTATCTTTACCAAGTTATCAAAATTTACATGTCTTAGTCTTTTATGCCACAACCAACTCTCATTTGTTTGGCTAATCAGACATGTTTTTCCTTCCACTTCACATAGATTATAGAGATTACTATCAATCCTTATCCCCTAAGCAATTGTTTTACCATTCATTCTTATCGTGTAGCCTTTAGAATCAAATACAACTTTATATCCATTATCACACATCTGGTTGACAATAAGAAGATTATGTTTTAGACCTTCCACATATAGCACATCTTTAGTTTTGTTCTTCCCATCTAGGCTCAGAATTCCTTTACCATGAATCTTAACAATAGTATTATCACCTAGGCTTACAAAACATCCTTTTCTCATTTCAAGCTTAATGAATTTATTTTTTTCTCCAATCATGTGCTTGGAGCAGACATTATCAATTATCCATAGATCTTGTTCCTTTGCATGCAATGATGTTTGAACAATCATAGACTGAGAAAAAAAATTCCTTTTCTCCTTCCATGCCTTCTTAGGTTTATTTTCAACCTCTTCTTCCTTTTTCTCAAGGACCTCAATTTTCTTTTAAACTTTTGGAGGTGTGTTTTTCTTCTTCACAGATTGAGCATTAGGTCTTACAAAGTTTTCTCTACAAGTTCTAGCTATATGACCAAAATTATTGTAGTTGAAACAAGCTGCATTCATATCAACTAATGGAGCAAATGGATTTTTACTTATAAAATTTGTATTTCTCCTTGAAATAGCTTTACACTCTATAGCCCTATGACCAAAATTTCTGCAAGTATAGCAATACTCATTAAAATATGATGAGTACCTAGTCATGGTGCTTCCTCTGACAAGATGTGGAAATCTTCTCTGTCGAGGTCTCCTTGGATAGTGTACTTCTAGGAAACCATCATTATCTATTCCCTTGGTTTTTTTCTTCTTCTTCTAATTAGGAATTGACTAGTTAACTTTCTTTTCTTTAGTTGGTTCCTTCTTTTTAACATACTTCTCAACTACAGTTAACTTCTTTTCATCTTCAGAGGCTTCTCCTTTGTCAAAATTTTCACCATTGGGGACTAATTTTTCTTCTACTCTAAATCATTCATAGAGCTTTGCAGAAGCATCAACAAATGAAATTTTTCCTTTTTTAGGTCCTAGACTTGATTTCTTCTTGTTTTCAGGCTTTTGTGTGCTCAACAATTCATCAATAATATTTGTACCACCTTTTAACTTCATACCTTTATTGATCTGCTCATTAGCTTTCTCAAATTCTTTTCTTAAGGAAACTATTTCTACCTCAAGTTTCAAGCATCTATCCATCTTTGATTGCAATTTAGATTTCATAACATCTTCAATGCTTTTGAGTTCTTCTACATGAACTTTCATACCAACTATCGCCTTATTAGATTCCTCGAGTTCTTGAGTTACTTTGTCAATTTCCTTTTAAGCATTCTTTTTTAGTTTCTTATTTTCCTTCTTAAGATCATATTTATCTCTTAACTCATCAATCTCTTCAAGATCACTGATTAATTATCCTTCAATATCAACAAATTCATCCTCTTCTTCTTCAAGTGAATCTTCAATTTGTGCATCTTCCTAATCCTTAGTTTCTTTAGCCAAAAATAGAAAACATCTTCTATCTTCTCTCATTACAAGAGCACGATCTTGATCCTCTTTTGAACTATCACTAGAATCATATTCTCCACATTCTTCATTGATGTATAGACTCTTCTTCTTCTTTCCAAAGTTATTTCTTTTAGGGTATAACTCTTTCTTCTTTCTATTATCAACTTCTTGCTTGGAATTGTCTTCTTTACCATATGGACACTTTAAAGAAAAATGACCTATTTGACCACAGTTAAAACACTTGAAATGGAGCTTACCATTATACTTTCAGGATCCTCTCCTTAGCCTTTTTATGAAGTTTGCTTCTTCTAAACATTAGTTTCTTCATAATCAGATGCAATGAGAGCAACTTTGTCTTTCTTTTCAGCTTCATCTTTTTCTTTCTTGACAATCTTAAAAGTAGCTTCTCTCCTAGATGATTCAACACTTGGAATTATCATCTCATAAGTAGTAAATATACCATGTAACTCATCTAGAGTGAGTTTATCAATTTATCTTCCTTCTTCAATGACAAAAAATTTGGAATCATACTTAGTTCTCATAGACCTGAGAAATTTCAGTACAACATCTTCTATCAGATCTATGCCATATCCCTAAATAGCATTCACTATATCATCAACTCTCAAAAGATAATCTACATTTTTTTCTTCTTTAGTCATCTGCAAGCTTTCAAATTTATCTCTCAGTAATTGTAGCTTTTCCAACTTCACCTTGGAATCTCCTTCATAGATCTTACTTAGTTTTTCCCAGACATCATAGGTAGTTTCACAATGCATAAACTTGCTATACACAAAATTAGACAAGTTGTTCATAATAGCGAACCAAGCTTTCTCATTACTCTCATAGTAATTCTTCACTATAGTATCAGTAGGAGGAGAAGTAGGAGGAACATATTTGGTCTTAACTGACATCCAAACATCAAGTCCAAGAGAACCTAAGTAACCTTTCATTAGAGAGCTCTATTTCATTCCCTCTAATCTAGTTGGCTTGCTTGAACCTTCCTGACATGCCATTGTGTTTACTTATCCAAGATCTACCTGAGCTGATTAAGCTTCTCCTAGGGAATCTAGGGATCTAATGCCCATTTTTAGAACACAGTGATCTATTGAGAGGGTGTGAATTAGTACATATTAAAAAAAATTGTTCTTAAAACCTTTTGCAGATTCAACCTTAAACTCAAATGTTTAGATTGAAGTACTAACAAATATAATAACCACAAGAACAAGAGAGATCAACACATAACATAGTATGTACCTGGAAAAACCAAGATGGGAAAAACCACAGTGAGAAATGTTGCTAGGATCTATTGTGCTAATCCAACCTCAAAAGCATGAAAGTATAGTTATAATGTTTAGGGTTGTAACCCAAGGAAACAACAACTCCTGTTTTAGAAGCTAAAACTTCAAGGATGCTACTACACCCTATTCTGAGCTACAACTTAGTGCAAATGGAGGCTAGAACCTCTTACAAAGTTCTGCAATAAACTATGCATAAAGTGGTTATAAACAACCTACAATGCACAAATTCAGTACATAAGTTCTTTCTCTCTCTGTTCTCCCTTACTCCACTATAACTAGCTTCATGAATTTTTAGATTTTTCTTTTTGTTGCAGTTCACCTTCCTCTACATTCAGAAAACCTCATTCATTCTCTTTCTCATTTTTATTTCCTTCATTCAGTTCATACATACTGGAATCATCATTAGGGGTTTTCCACTTGCAACCTACTTCAGTAGTTGTTAGAACATCAATCCATACTTATACTATCCACCTCATCAAACATCAGCATTCTCTAAATCAATCCATACAGTATTAAATTATATTTCAGAGAATTTTCCTTTGTTCTCTTTGTCAAATCCTACAATCATATTTTGCATTTAATGTTCTCTATTCATCCTTTGATCTGATTTGATCTTGAATGATCAAGAATCCTCCTTTCCACCACCCAAAAGACCGAATCAACCTTATTAATGTTCACTGGGGTAGTTGACTGATCAAATTCTATTCATGTTAGTTACTAGACAAAAACCCCTATTCACACGGAATTATCCATTTCACATCTTTGCATTTGAACTCTAGCCATCAATCAATTCCTTTGTGCCTTGATCATTTGATCAACATTCACTACAATTTCTTTAAACCTTTACTGTTGGATAATGGGTCACTTAAACCATCGTCGTTAATCCATCATATCACTTTCTCATTTGGAATTCCATTCAGACTCCCACCAATACAAGCAGGTTACACCGATATGCTTGCCATGTTATCTAATCGGGCCCACAACCTACATGCCATCCATCATGTCACCAAATCATTCATAACACCGATGTGAAATGACATGTCAAGCAATTGTTCACTGCCATTTGTCATCCATCATCACATTTGGGTCCCAGATAGCACTTCATCACTCTATCAGTGGAACATGCTTTAAGGTTTCACCGATACACCCATGTTATACCGATGAAGCATCTTATCACTAGCATCATCCGATCAACCTTCTTCATTCTGTATCATTGATCGTTGTTTTCCTTCATCATTAGATCTTTCACTAACCAGTCTCAACCAACCACGTGTTTCCATATGATTCACCTTTTGAACATCTTCATTACTATTAGGTCTCAACTCCACCTCCACCTTACTAGGTCCCACAGTCGAAAACCAAATCCTATTGCTCTATCATTGGGACTAGCTCCATAGTCCTTGCGATGACATATAGTCTCATCAAAGATATAATCCCTATATTGGGGGGATGATCATGATACTTTTGCTAATATGACTTAGTCACACTAATGAATATGCTTGATTACATCATTTTTCCACTTCATTTCCATGTCATTAAAATTTAATCTACAATGAGGATGTGGATTATGATTCACCCAATCACACCATGCCACATGCTAGCATTGTCATCACTATTAGAAAAATCATTAAAATTGGGTCCCACTGAGAGCACTACCTTCACATTGCTATGTCGAGGGGACAAGATCTTAGGTCCTATCGATGGCATACACTCACACCAATGAAGCTTCCATACTTCACCTGGGGTCCACGCTCCACTGGTGATCCTCATGTCTACACCATCATCATCCATGTCTACCTCTGCTGGTCCCATACACCATCACATCATCATTGGGACACCTCCTAGATTCTTTCTAATCACACATGGTTATTCCAATAAAGTGACTATCGAGCCATCAATGAAACACAAACATGACTCCTTTTTATCCACAGATGTCACACCGACCACAAGAAGATGTGTTACCTTGAATGCTAGGTGGAGGGGTCAGTCAAACTCATGGCATAAAGGGACTAGGTCATAACTTAAGCAACTACTAATTGTTGATACCAGGTCACCATCAAAATAGAAAATTTTGAGGATGCCAAGTTTGTAAATACATTAGGGTTTACCTATAACCCTAGAATCACCTAAGAGCATACTTAAATCAGTTTGGGGCACATCTTTTACTTTCTCAACCTGCAAAGCACGTCATTGGACTATTCTTGAAAAAATCACATTAGATCTATTACCCAATTCTCCATTAGAACCATTTTTCTCTCATCCATCTTCTTTTCCTAATTTTCCTTTTGGACATCAATGACAACTATATGCCAATAAAGGATATTAAGAAAATTGATTAAATAAGGAAACATGGTGTTGCAGAGGTGTTTTGGTTTTGCTTCACATTTCTCTTGGTTCAAAGTTCTAGTTGTGTGGTTTAGATTTGTTGGTTGGAGGTGTTATGAGTTTCCATATCTAGTATTTTGGCTTTTGGATTGAAGGTTAGAGGAAGTTATGTTCACCAGTGTGTGAACTATTTTTGTAGTGTTGCTATCAAAAGTGTCTAAGAGAAATTTATTTGCTTCATATCTCTTTTCAGTTGCTCTTTAGGAATTGTGATTTTGAAGGTATGTTGATGATGTTGATCTATTTCTTGTATCAAAAGAATTTTTGGTTTGGTTCCCCGAAAGTTAGATTGTATAGTTATAGTGTTTGGAAGTGTAGTTTTAGTGTACTAGGTGTGTACATTTTGATGGTGTGAGTTGTTTCCAAGGATTTGGATTGATTTTAGGAGGATAGAGGAATATTATAGATCACGTTGAAGCATGGCATGTGGTTCACAAGTTGTTCTTGGATTTGAGGAAGCGTTAAATTCAAATTTTAATGGTGTTTGCATGAGTAATGAATGACTTGATGTTTACACTAAATTCAAAGATGTGTGAATATTAATGAAGGTGTATCATGTCATGTGATATTTTATTTGGTTCCTACCTAAGTTTTGTATTGGTACACTTTCATTCCAATCCATTGCGGGAATGTTTATTACTGACCTAATTTGAATTTGTAAAGTGCAAGAAGAGTGTAGCCAACTTGAATATCTTTTTCATGTTGTGGATGGTATAAATTCAAGGTGAATTGATGTGAGATAAAGAGTGGAATATAGTTGATTGTTATGAAACTAGGTACAAAAGTATGAATTGTAGTGTGAGTTATAATGCAATATTGTTGAATGCAGTGAGTTGAGGTATCTTGATCTCTTGAAGACTTCTAGTGTTGATTGGAGATGTTGTGGTGGAATCTCTATTACATTTAGATTGTGTTGTTTGTGTAACATTATATCTTATTTCTTATTTCTATTCCAACAATGAGCCTTGGCTATGAGCCTTTCTAGATAGTTTGTCCTATTTTTGCAATGAGCCTCTTTGTACCTACTTTTGTAATATTATATTGTGAGCTAATCCTCACCATGTTTTTTCCTCATTCATTTTTCCACATAAATCTAGTGTTCTCTTGTGTATGATGTTGGTTGTTTCAATTTCTATTATCTTCTTTTCATGTTTAAACATTATAACAAACTAAGGTTTTAATGAATGCATGTGAATTTGATTACTATTGAGTGTTTTGATGCTTTAATTTGGTACAATTGATTCACCCTCCCTCATAGTTATCTTGTTAATTCAACACAAAATTCTCCCAGAGATACTCAAAAATATCTTTAGGAAGAGCCTTAGTGAATATATCAGCCATTTGATCCTTTCTAGGCACATGTTAAATTTTTACCTCATTCTCTACAACCATCTCTCTTAATAAGTGATATATGATTGAAATATGTTTTGTTCTAGACTGCATTACTAGGATCTTTAAAATATTTATTGCAACTATGTTATCATATTAGATAGAAAATAGTTCATTATACACCACTCTGATATCCTTCAATGTTTTCCTCATACATAACACCTATGTGTAACAAGATGTTGCAATATACTGAACCTTTACAGTAGATAAAGATATTGAATCTTGTTTCTTACTTAGCTATGATACCAATATAAATCCAAGAAAGAATGAACCACCACTTATACTTTTCCTATCATCAACACAACCATCTCAATCAACATCTATGTAACAATCAAAGTGAAATTAGAATCCTTTTGATACCATAAGCCATGATCTAGAGTGCCCTTAAAGTATCTACATATCCTCTTCACTGATGCAACATGTGAATCTATAGGGTCTTCTTGAAATATAGCCACAAGAAAAACTAAATGCATGATACACGATCTAGTAGTAGTTAGATATAGTAGTCTACCAATCATTGATCTGTAGTTGTTCTGATCAGCCTTAGGATATTCATCATTCTACTCAGTTTTCAACTATTAGCCATAGGGCTACATACTAGTTTAGAGTCTTCCATTCCAAACTTCTTCATTATTTCTTTGACATACTTTGATTGTGAAATGAATATGTATTTTTCTATTTTTTTGATCTATAACCCAATAAGAAATTCATCTCCCCAAACATAGACATCTCAAAATATTTTTGCATTTCTTCTACAAACTTCTTGCACATAGCTTCATTACCTTCAAAAATTATATCATCAACATATACAACCATAATGAAGATTTCATATTTTTAAATTTTAAAGTAAAGATTACTATATGTGGTACCTTTATTGAATCCTTATTGTATCAAATACTTATCTAACCTTGCATAATAATCTATGGGAGCTTACTTCAATCCATATAATTCCTTCTTCAATCTATAGACCATGTTTGGTTTGTCTGATAACTAAAATCCTTTCAATTGTTTCATGTATACTTCTTCTAATTCTCTATTCAAGAAAGTAGGCTTCACATCCATTTGATAAACTTTAAAGTAATTATGTGCTACAAAAGCTAAGAACATCCTAATAGCTTCCATTCTTTCCACTAGATAAAATGACTCCTCAAAATCTATTCCTTCAACTTGTGAGTATCCCTTACACACCATTCTTGCTTTGTTTCTTACAATTTCTCCATTCTAATTCAATTTGTTTCTAAACACCCACTTCATTCCAATTATCTTTTCATTTGTAGGTCTTGGGATAATTTCTCAAGTGTAGTTTTTCTCAATCTGTAGTAGTTCTTCTTTCATAGATTTTATCTAATGTTCATCTTTGCATGCCTTAATCATTATTTTAGGTTCAACTTTAGAAAGTAAAAAAAAAATTACCTCTACTTCAGAAAATTTCCTTCTTGTTAACACACCTTTTTTGTCTCCAATGATCGGTTCTTCAAAATGATTCCTCGAGACATACTTAGGGGTTCTAGGGATATTTTTTTGAGGCTTCTTTCTCTTCAATATACAATTCCATTTCTTTAGATTTTTCTTTTTCTCTTCAAATAGGATCATTTTATTCATATCAATCTATCACCACCTAGTTCTAAAAATATTCATCAACCTTGAAACTTGCATTTTCAACAATATTAATCTTTTGTTGTAGCACCAATAGGATTTTCTTTCAGTAGAATATCCAAGGAAGATTCCTTCATCAAACCTTGCATTAAATTTTCCCAAGTTTTCTTCATCTCTTTTGATATAAAATTTTATTCCAAACACTCCGAAGTACTTGACAATAGGGATCCTTCCATACCACAACTCATAGGGAGTCTTTGTGTTGTTTCCTTTTGTGTGAACTCTATTAAGTATATAGATAGTATTATAAATTGCTTCTCTCCTATAGAATTTTGATAGGTTAGCTTCTTTCATCATAGTCCTTGTAGCTTCTTGAACAATCCTATTTTTCCTTTTGACCACTCCATTTTGTTGAGGAGTCCTAGGGGCAGGAAAGTGCCTCTTTATTCCATGCTTCTCACAAAACATGTTAAATTAATTGGAGGTGAATTCTTCACCTCTATCAAACATCAAACACTTTTTTTTCATGTCCATTTCATTCTCAGCCATAACTTTAAGTAATTTGAACCTATCTAGCCTAGCTTCATATTTTTCTTTAAGAAAAGTAACCCATGTCATTTTAGAATAATCATCAATCAAAAGCATGAAATACATGTCACCTTGAAGAATTCTTACTCTTGGAGGACCACAATGATATGTATGTACTAACTCCAACAATTTGATAGTACATTATTATTTTCCTTTGAAACTTATTCTTGTTTGTTTTCCAATATGATAATCCTTACACAACATTGATAGGTTTTGTAATCTTTGGAAAATCTCTCATTGCTTGAGCTGAATTGATTCTTACTAGATTATCAAAAATAATGTCACACATCCACCTATGTCATAGCCATATTTCATTAATCTAAGTCATAAATTATTGACCATCAACACCCTTGAGATCATAAACATTTCCATTTGTCCTTCACCCAAGAACAATCACAGTTCTAGACCCTTTTCTAATCTCACACCCATCATCCTAAAACATAAGATTGTATCCTTTGCTACACATTTTTCCAACGCTCAAGAGGTTATTCCTTAAACCCTTAACATGGTAAACATCATTGGTATTATTCTTTCCATAAAAAATTATTGAACCTATTCCAAATATCTTAGCACCTAAATCATCACTAAATCTAAAAAGTCTTCCATCATTCTTTTCGAGTTTAACAAACTTACTCTTGTCTCTAGTCATATGGTTATAGCATCCACTATCAATGATCCAATAGTTCTTATCACGTCTAGCATGAAAGACAGATACCAAAGTACCTTCAATCTTAACTTTTTTCTCTAGAGGGCTTTCCTTCAAACATCTTCCAAAGTTAGCAGAAATAGATTTGTCTTTTAAATCCATGAACAAGAATTCATAATCATCATCTCCATAGTTGGATTCATCATGAGAAATACTTGCATCTTCTCTAACATAATATCTTTTCTTAATTATTTCACCTTTTTTCTCCCTTTTTTAATCATTCACAACGATGTTTGGACATATTGAAGCATAGTGAACTCTATTTGAATAGCTGAAACATATGAAATGCAACTTACATTTGTGCTTACTAGTACCCTTTTTCATCTTTCTCAAAAATTTAGCTTCCACATCATCAAGATCCTCATAAGTTGATTCTTTAGTCTTCTCTAATTTTACAGCCTTAAAAGTAGTCTCAACTTTTACACCATTATTTGTACCAAATTTTCTCATTGAAAATGCAATTAGATAACCATACAATTGATCTCTAGAATACTGATCTAGATTTTCAAATTCCTTAATAGTAGAAACTTTATGAATGTAAGCTTTAGAAAGGGTTTCAATCATTTTCCTTACCACTTTTGATTCTTTTAATTTTCCACCAAGAATTTTGATGGAGCTGATGACTTCATCTACCCTCTACATGTAGCTTGTAATGTTTCATCTTCAAAAATTCACAAGTTCTCAAATGTGATCTTTAGATTCTACTTCTTACCTTGTTTAGCCTTACCATCTCCTTCATAAATCCTTTCCAACTTTTTCTAGATTTCTTCTATAGTTTTCAAGTTAATAACTTTCACTAATTCAAAATTTGTTAGACTACTTAAGAGATCATACCTTGCTTTACTATTTCTTTCATATGCCTTGATTTTAGCTTCAGTTCTTGGACCATTTGTAGGCATAGTATGTCTATTCTTAAATAATTTCTAGACATCATATCCTAGATAACTTCAAAATCCTTCCAACCTTTTTTTCTAGAAAGAATAGATTGTTCTATCAAACATAGGGATCTCCTTCTTGTGTGCCTTCTGAAATCTACCTTAAGCAATTAAGTTGTCTTCCAAGGAGCCTTACTTTGATACCAATTATTGAATACACAAGAAAACTGAGGGGGGGTATACCATTTTTACTCCAAAACTTCAAATCCCTTATATACATTCAGATCCACATTCATTCATTAAACCCTTAAATTTGTAATGATTATTTATCATGAAAATAAAATAACATAAATTGAAACACAACAACACCATACACAAGAGAACACCACATTTATGTGGAAAACCCAAGAAGGAAAAACCGTGGTTAGGATTAGCTCACAATATAAGTAATACCAACACCAAATATAATAGGGCTCACTACCCAAAGAAAGAAAGGCTCACTTCCAAAATATAAAAGAAGATAGACAACAATGTTACACAAAGAAAACTATCTCAATGCAACATAGAATACACCACAATGTCACTAACACCTTTGCATTTTGATTGAAGAATTGTAGACACCTTCTACTCACTACATCTAATAATCTAACACATACAAATCTCACATTGCATTTCCCAATTTTGCACTCTATAACTATGCACTTCGCATCATTCACATCTCTCTTTTCTACCTTTACATCCCTTAACAACTCAATGCTTATTTATACCATCCTCAACCTTCAAACATTCTCCAAGGTCATTTATGCACATCAACCTTGTAAATTCTATTGAATGAACAAGACAAATGAGAGGGGGGTGAATCAATTGTATCTATTCAAAACATCAAAACCCTTAAAAGTAATTAGATCCACATGCATTTTTTAAACCCTTATTTTATTATAATGATTAATTATGAAATGTAGGTAAGATAAATTGAACTAACAACACCATACACAAGAGAACACTATATTTACATGGAAAACCCAATGAGGTAAAATCCATGGTGAGGATTAGCTCACAATAAAATTAATTACAAAACTGATACAAAAGAGCTTACTGCTAGAATAGGACACAGAATCTAAAAAGGCTCATAACTAGGGCTTACTACCATATAAATAAATACAAAAAGATAGAAGAAATTTTTTAAATAGAGAATAATTTCTTAATGCAACAAGGAATCCACCACAATGCTCCAACACTTTCATAGTCTAGCATGAAATATTTCAAACACCTTTGGCTCACTGTATTAAGGAATCTAGTAATTTGAAGTTCACACTACTCCACTCAAATTCACATCACACACATCACTTCCATTGACCTTGCATCTATATTGCTACTCTTCATTCTCTCTCAACTCACAACTTCACTCTTTTTTATATCAACCTCAACCTTAAGAATCCTCTAAAGGGTCAGAAATCTATTCGTTGTATTTACAAATTCAAATTAGGTTGGAACCCAAAAATTCCCATAGTGGATAGGAATGAAAGGGAAAGAAACAACACTTAATTGAGACCCAAAATTAAGTCTCACAAGCAATGTTATGCATCCATTAAAACTTGAACATTTTTGAATGTAGTGTAGACACCAAGTTGGTTGTTACCAGTGAAAACACATTAAACATTAAGTAAATGTTTCAAAAAAAATTATACACCTAACCATGAATCCTCTTGAAACAAACAATAGAACAACATGATTAAATCTCCTTCAAAAACACAAGTCTTGAAAAGCAACTGCAGAGAATTGTGGAGCAAATACATTTCTCACTGATACCTCTATACAACACTACAAAACTAGTTCACATACTAGTAAACACAACTTCCTTTCACCAACAATATAGAACCCAAAAAATTTAATATAGCAACATCTAACAACCTTGAACAACATACTACATCTTCATATGCATAGAAGCAATGTAGAAGAAATGTTAAGCAAGATCCAGAGCACATTCTAAACACTTGCACAATACTATTTTCTTTGTTTATCAATTTTTCTTAAAAGCACTTGGAAATAAAGTACTAGAGACATCATCTCAACTCATTACTTCATTCCAAATCATCTCTAGACACTACAATAAAATATATCTCCATGTACTCACAACACTTCCTCAATATCTCAACTATACATGCATAACCTACAACAACATGTTTTCCTCTTTTCCATAATTTTCTCAATATCCTCAACATTTTCATCATGCAACAACTTCCTTAATACACAGTTGACATCAATGAAAACATGATTCAATAGACATAATATTGACATCAATGACAACACTTTCATACTTGCAACAATCTCCCCCTTTGTCATTAATGGCAACACATGATGTGAAAAACCATCAAAGGCATCAAAACAACTTTGAAAACACTTTCTTTTCTCCCCTTGAATGATTTGACAATATGCACAAATTTCTCCACTAATACCTTACATTTTTTCACATGATACTTTCTCCCCCTTTTACATCAATGGCAAAGGATACATTTTTTGCATTATTCTCCCCATTTGACATTGAACCAACATACCTGCTCATAATACTCCCCCTTAGGATTATACCCAATAAAGTCAACAATTCAATGAAAAAACATGACACTACCTACTCCCCTTGAGGGGGAGCCACCAACATTAGTCCAAAACAAGAGATATATCCATAGATCCAATTGAATGATTCATATCCATATGCACCTAATTCAATGAAGGAGCAATGATAACCCCAACCTCTCCCAAAGATACTCAAAGTATCCTTAGGAAGAGCCTTAGTAAATATGTCACCAATCTAGTCCTTTGTAGGTACATACTCAAGTTTCACCTCATTCTCCATAACCTTCTCTCTCCAAAAGTGGTACTTAATAGATATATACTTTTTACTTGAGTGCATCACTAGATTCTTTGAAATTTTAAATGCATTTGTATTATCACAAAAGATAGATATAGGCTTTTCATAAACAACTTTGATATCCTTCAATGTTTGTCTCATCCACAAAACTTTTGTACATCATGATGTTGTAATATAATCAACCTTAGTAGTAGATAAAGAGACTGAATCCTGCTTCTTGCTCAACCATGATACCAATCTACATCCAAGAAAGAATGCAACACCACTTGTACTTTTAATGTCATCAACACAACTAGCCCAATCTAAATCTGTATACGATCTTAATGTGAAATCAAAATCCTTAGGATACCATAAGCCATAATCCAGAGTTCCTATTAAATATCTGAATATCCTCTTTATTGTTGCAACATGTCTCTATAGTATTTTCTTGAAATCTAGTAGTTCAAGACAAATTGCATGCATGATATCTGATCTAGTAGTGGTTAGATATAGCAGTCCACCAATCATAGATCTATATATGCTTTAATCAACCTTATGTGAATCATCATATTTGCTCAATTTACAACCAATCACCATAGGAGTGCATACCATTTTTAAGTCATCAATTCCAAACTTCTTCAATATCTCTTTGACATACTTAGATTGTGAAATGATAATCCCTTTATCTGTTTGATTGATTTCTAGATCAAGGAATAAATTCATTTCCCCAAACATTGAAATTTCAAATTATTTTTGCATCTCTTCAAAATATCTCTTACACATAGCCTCATTTCCACCAAAGATAATATAATCCACATATACAACCATTATCAAGATCTTTTCTTTCTTAATTTTGAAGTAAAGATTACTATTTGCAATAGCTTTACTGAATCCTTGCACTGATACATTTTGACATTTTTTTCGACGGCAGGTCGTCGGAATTCCGACGGCTCTTCGTCGCTGTTATTGCATCGGAATTCTGATGGCATTTGAAACGTCAAAATTCCGACCCGGCATCCGTCGAAAAAAATGTCAAAATGTATCAGTGTTGTATCAAATATCTTTCCAATCTTGCATACCAAGCTCTGCGATCAAGGAATAAATTGTGAAATGAAAATCCCTTTATCTGTTTGATTGATTTCTAGATCAAGGAATAATTCATCTCCCCAAACATTGAAATTTCAAATTATTTTTGCATCTCTTCAAAATATCTCTTACATAGAGCTTCATTTCCACCAAAGATAATATCATCCACATATACAACCATTATCAAGATCTTTTCTTTCTCAATTTTGAAGTAAAGATTACTATTTTTAGTAGCTTTACTAAATCCTTGTTGTATCAAATATATTTCCAATCTTGCATACCAAGCTCTGGGATCAAGTAATAAATTGTGAAATGAAAATCCCTTTATCTGTTTGATTGATTTCTAGATCAAGGAATAAATTCATCTCCCCAAACATTGAAATTTCAAATTATTTTTGCATCTCTTCAAAATATCTTACACATAGCTTCATTTCCACCAAAGATAATATCACCCACATATAAAACCATTATCAAGATATTTTCTTTCTCAATTTTGAAGTAAAGATTACTATTTACAGTAGATTTACTAGATCCTTGTTGTATCAAATATCTTTCCAATCTTGCATACCAAGCTCTAGGATGAAGGAATAAATTGTGAAATGAAAATCCCTTTATCTATTTCATTGATTTCTAGATCAAGGAATAAATTCATCTCCCCAAACATTGAAATTTCAAATTATTTTTGCATCTCTTCAAAATATCTCTTACACATAGCTTCATTTCCACCAAAGATAATATCATCCACATATACAACCATTATCCAGATCTTTTCTTTCTCAATTTGGAAGTAAAGATTACTAGTTGCAGTAGCTTTAGTGAATCCTTGTTGTATCAATTATCTTTCCAATCTTGCATACCAAGCTCTTGGAGCTTGCTTCAACCCATATAGTGCCTTCTTCAATTTACATACCATATCTAGTTGATTTGATAATTGAAATTCTTCAGGTTCTTCCATGCAAACTTCTTCTTTTAATTCACCATTCAGAAAAGTAGAATTAACATCCATCTAATAAACTTTAAAGTCCTTGTATTTTTGAAATTCCAAAAAAAAATTGATAGCTTCCATCCTAGCCATAGGGGAAAATTTTTCCTCAAATTCTATTCTTTCCACTTGTGAGTAACCCTTACACACAAGTCTTTCCTTATTCCTTACCACTTCTCCATTCTAATTCAACTTGTTTCTGAACACCCACTAGTTCCAATTATATTATTATTTTTTTATCTAGGAACAAATCCCCATGTTTTATTTTTCACAAATTTCATAAGTTATTATTTCATTTCCTTCATTTTATGTCCATCCTTACATGCTTCACTCATTGTTTTAGGTTTGAATTTAGATAATAAACACAGATTCACCTCAAATTTAGTAGCTTTGCTTCTTGTCAATACACCTTTCCTTTTGTCTCCAACATTTGATTTGTTCTTCGGAATGATTATTTTGCACATACTAAGGGGTCTTAGGGGTGTTCTCTGGAGATTCTTCCTCTTCATTTTTCACTTCTTCTTCATCAACTTTTTCTTCTCCTATTTCTCTATAATCAAGTTCATCTTACACATATCCATCCACTGCAATTAAATTATGCAAGTTTTCATCGACGTTAACTTTTACACTTTCAACAATCTTTCTCAGCATTTTGTTGTAACATTTGTAAGCTTTTCATTTAGTAGAATATCCAAGGAAAATACCTTCATCAAAACTTGCATCAAACTTTCCTAAGTTTTCTTCTTCCCTTTTGATATAACATTTTCTCCCAAATACTCTAAAGTACTTCAAAGTAGGAATCCTTCCACACCATAATTCATAGGGAGATTTTGTGTTGTTAGCTTTGGCTTGTACCCTATTAATTATGTAAACAAAAGTATGAATAGCTTATCTCTAGTAGACTTCTAGAATATTTTCCTCTTTCATCATAATCCTAGCAGCTTCTTGAATAATCTAATTTTTCCTCTCACCACTCCATTCTATAGAGGATTTCTAGGGGTAAACAAATGTCTCTTTATTCCATGAACTTCATAAAACATGTTAAATTAACTAGAGATGAATTCACCACCTCTGTCAAACCTTAAACATTTTATTTTCATATCCATTTCATTCTCAACCATAGCTTTATATTCCTTGAATTTATCTAGTGCATTGGATTTTTCTCTAAGAAAAGTAACCCATGTCATTCTAGAATAATCATCAATCAAAAGCATAAAGTACCTATCACCTTGTAGAATTCTCACCCTTGTAGGACCACAAATATTTGTATGTACTAATTCCCTTAGTCCATTAGTAGATTGTTCCTTTCCCTTGAAACTACTCCTTACTTGCTTTCCAAACAGAGAATTCTTCCAAAAAACATTGATAGGTTTTGTGATTCTAGGAAGGTCTCTCATTACATGAATTGAACTGATTCCCACAAAATTATCAAAATTCATAAGACACATCCTCTAGTGCCATAACCAACTGTCACTAATCTACAATATAAGGCATGGCCATTAACATCCTTAAGCTGATAGATGTTCCCATCTATTCTCTTACCAACAACAATCACACTTCTGGGCCCTTTTCTAATTTCACATGTATCATCTTTAAACACAAGATTATATCCCTCGCTACACATTTATTTAACACTCAAAAGGTTATGCCTTAAACACTTAACATATTAAACATTATCAATGTTATGTTTTCCATCAAAATTGATTGAACCTATTCCACATATCTTAGCTCTTGAATCATCTCCAAATTTAACTAGTCCTCCATCGTATTTTTCAAGTTTAGCAAACTTACTCTTGTCTCTAGTCATGTGAATAGTGTAGCCACTGTCAACAACCTGGTAATTCTTATCCTCTTTAGCATGAAAAGGAGATACCGAAGTACATTCAACCTTATCCTTCTTCTCCAAAATACATTCCTTCACAAAACTTTTAGAGTTAATAGAACTAGGTTCTTCTTTTGTAGCCAGGAACAGGCATTCGTTGTTATCAAAGTCTCCATAATCAGATTGATCATCAGAAATACCAACATCTTCTCTAACATAGTAAGCTTTCTTAATCATCTATCCTTTGTTCTCCTTATTCCTATTGTTTATAGATCTTTTCAGACATCTAGAAGCATAATGACCTATATCACCACAACTAAAACATTTTAAATGTAATTTACCTTTGTACTTACTGGTGCCCTTCTTTATTCTTCTTACAAAGTTAGCCTCCACATCATCAAGATCTTCCTTATTCGAATCTTCAACCTTTTATGATACTCCAACTTTGAAATCAATTTCTACAATTATACCATTTTTCAAGCCCTTCTTTATCATTTCAAAAGAAGTTAATGTATTGATCATCTAATCTCTAGAATAAGTATTAAGATTTGCAATATCCTCAATAGCAGATACCTTTTCACTATAAAAGTTAAGAAGAGACCTGGGAACTTTGTTTGCCACTTTAGATTCTTTGACTTGTGCACCAAGGCCTCTCATTGTGCTCACTAGCTCATTAACTCTCTACATGTAGATTTTGATTGTTTCATCTTCAGACATATGTAGGGTCCCAAATTGTGCCTTCAAATTTAGCAACATTGCTTGTTTGAATTTTTCATCAACTTCATAAATTATTTCTAGCTTATCCCAAACCTCTTTAGAATCCTTCAAGCTCATAAATTTTACTAATTCAATATTTGAAAGACTATTCATAATAATAAATGTTGCCTTAGCATTGATCTCATGCATCTTAATCTTTGCACTTGTACTTGGACCATTTGTAGGTGGAGTATATGTAGTCTAATAAGCCTTTTCAACCTCAAATCCTTGAGCTTCTAGATATCCTTCCATCTTTGTCTTCTAGAATGCATAATCTATGCCATTGAATCTAGGGAATTATAAAGAAATCTTTCTTACCATCCTAGATCTACCTCAAGCGATTAAGCTCTTCTCAAAGGAATCTTGTGTTGATACCAATTATTGAATGAACAAGACAAGTGAGAGGGGGGCTGTGAATCAGTTGTATCTAATCAAAACATTAAAACCCTTAACAATAATTAGATCCACATGTATTTGTTAAACCCTTATTCTGTTATAATGATTAATCATGAAATTCAGATAACAAAAATTAAAATAACAATGCCATACACAAGAGACACTAGATTTATGTGGAAAACCCAATAAGGGAAAAACCACAATGAGGATTAGCTCGCAATATAAGTATTTGGAAAAATGGTACAAAAGGGCTCACTACTAGAATAGGTCACACTGTCTAAAATTCTCATAGCCAAGGCTCACTACCATAGAAATAAATACAAGAATATAGAAGAAAAATGTTGCATAGAGAACAATTTCTCAATGCAACAAGGAATCCAACACAATGCTCCAACACTTTCACAATCTAGCATGAAATATTTGGGACACCCTTAGCTCACTACATTCAACAATCCAATACTTTGAATTTCTCACTACTCTACTCAAATTCACATCACATGCATCACTTGCATTGACCTCAAATCTATCGTTCTTCTCTTTATTCTCTCTAAATTCACAAAGACTCTAATCTTATTAATATCAACCTCAACCTTAATCATCTTCTCCAAGGTCAACATTTTATTCGTTGTATTTACAAATTCAAATTAGGTTGGAACCTAAACATTCCAACGGTGGATAGGAATAAAAGGGGACCAAAAAAACACTTAACCAAAACCCAAAATTAAGTCTCACACTTCACGCTATGCATCTATTAATACTTGAACATTTCTGAATGTAGTGTAGACACTAAGTCGGTTGTTAGATGTGAAAACACATCAAACATTAAGTACATTCTTTTGAAACTTCCGATACACCTAACCAAAAATCCTCTTAACACAAAAAAGATAACAACACCATTAATTCTCCTTGAAAACCACAAGTGCTGAAAAGAAACTATGGAGAAATGTGGAGCAGATACATTTCTCCTCGACACCTTTATACAACACTGTAAAACCAGTTCACATGCTGGTAAACACAACTTCCTTTCACCAATGATCCAAAACCCAAAATTATGAATATATCTACCTTTGACAACCTTGAAAAAAATACTAATTATGTACATGCATATCATCGAGACAGAAGAAATGCAGAGCATGATCTAGAGCACATTCTAAACACTTGCACAATACTATTTTCTCTTTTTATAAAATTTTGTCAAAAGAACTTGGAAATAAAGTACCAAAGAAATCATCTTAGCTCATTACATCATTCCAAATCATCTATAGACACTACAATAAGATATAGATCCATGTACTCAAAACACTTCCTTAATATCTCAACTATACATGCAAAACCTGCAACAATCTATTTTCCTCTTTTTCATAATTTTCTCAATATCCTTGATATTTCCATAATGCAAAAGCTTCCTTAATAGATAGTTGACATCAATGACCACACCAACCAGTAGACATCCTGTTGACATCAATGACAATACCTTCATACTTGCAACAACATAACTATAAATATAAGGTTATTTTATCAAATCAAGCCTAGAATTTTTATGAGACTTCACAAGAGCAGAGATTATGATCAAGGGAATTTAAGAGAATATTTATTAGTGATTTATTGCAACAATCAATATCTCAAGCGCCATACCAAAGTATTTTCCAATGATGCATGTTTTTGTAGCTAACATTGTGATGTAGGTTTCAAACAATCAAGTAAAGCATTCAAATAAAGATTCAAGTATCAAGATCCACATCCATTGAAGAAATTCCTTGCAATTTCAAGCTCAAGATTTTAGTCTTGCAAACGTTTCAAATCAAAGCTTTGGTGAGTTGAAACATAGCATTGTTCATTCATCACTCCTTTTATGTTTCATTATTTCAATTGAAGGTTTAATTACCAAAATGGGGTTTGACCAAGGCAAACCCCCATTCACCAAAAAAACCTATTTTTCCCTCTCTTTTTTTTGTTGTAGATCTTAGGTTGAAGAAGGAATGAATATCTCTTGAAGAGAAAAATTGGAAAAGTTGTCAAAGTTGCAAGTCAATGTTTTCATCAATCCATGAAAAAATAACCTACAAAATTTATTTGCAACTTTCTAACACTGAATCTCGGATCAAACAGAAGCTATAGATTGTCATTAGAGGTTCCCAAAAGTTGGTTGAAACCCCTGCATAGAGAACCATTCGCCCATGGGTGAATGAGTCTCAATTTTCCTCCTAAAATTGCATTTTGGTGATTGGTACACAGTGTTTAACCCTTTTCAGATATTGAGAAAGTTTACTCTTTCTATTTGTATTGAGCTTCAAATTGATGTTTCAAGTTTAAATCAAAATAACTGAGTTGATTTACTATTTTTAGTTTTCTCCCAAAAGTGTTGTTCAAGTTGATACCCCCATCATCAATCATAAGGAAATCAATAGATTCTCTCATTGAGTTGACTCAACTAAGGGTTGCAAGTCAAACTTTTGTGTGGATCTCATTTCCTAATAAAATAAAGTAAAATAGGTCCATCTATAGTTTTTATCATTTTAGTGAACCCCCTTTTACAAACCTATATACCCATATTTTCCTATATTTCATAAATAATGTTTATATTTTTTAAAAATATTGGTCCATTTAATTAATCTAGTAAATCATCAATAAATAGAATAGGAAAATTATCTCTGGTGATTTCCATGTTGATAAATCTATAGTCTTGGCATAGGTACCAATTTTTATCCTTTTTACACACCATCACCATGGGTGATGAGTAAGAACTTTAGCTATTTTTGATAATACCTACCTCAATCATCTACTAAATAATCTTTTCAAGATCATTTTTCTCAATATATGGGTGCCTATATTGCCTAAAATTTGTTGGCCAACTCGCCAACTCTAGTTGTATGTCATGACCATGATATCTCTTAGAAGATAATCCTTTAGGAATATCTCCAAAAAGCACTCAGTGATGATCTATAATTTCTTTTAATATGAATGGGTATGATCACTTGATTCATACATTTCTAATGAAGATAATTTGGCCAAAAATACACAAGCCCTTTTCTTAAATAAAAATTTCATTTTATTAGATCTTATCATCTAGGGGACTTAGCACACAACCCTCTTAGCTTAATTAGCTTACCCCCATGGTGGAAAATCATGAAGAGTTACTAGAAGTTCATTCCTTTTTCCCAAAGTAGTAATCCATTGTAGTTCATGAACAATATCTACTACAACCATTGATAATGAAAACATTGGACAATCAAGATAATAATCTCTCATAGATAATTTAAAAGAATAGTAGCCAAATTTTTTAGATGAAATTATAGGTGTTTCTTGAGTCTACAAATATTTTTACTCTCTTTCTATCATAAATCCACTACCATAAGATTTTTTGGAGCACTAAAACCTTAGAATGTATGACAAAAAATGATTGGTTGAGAATATTTTGGTTCCTCATATGACTCATTTTCACCCTCCAATATTTATTCCTCATCTTCTTCTTCACTTGGACCTTCAATATAGAATATTTTCTTCTCATTTTGTCTATGTCATCAACTATATTTTCTATTGCAATTCAAACATAAATATTTTTCTCTCTTGTCCTCAATTTTTAGTGGTGTTAATATAGTAGGTTAATAGAGTTAAGTTGCCAACAATAATTTCTCTCTTATTACATTTATAACCCCTTACTTTCTAATTATTTAATGCTTCTTATCTTTCTTATGTGATAAGATAAAAGACTCAAATATAGAGTTAGGATTAAGCATGTGTACCTCATGTTGGATGTAATCTTTAAGACCCCATAAAAATAAGTCATTCAAATTCTCCTCTATAATTGTATCCACCCTATAGAATATATTTAATAATTGTTCAATGCCATCTTTGACTAATGCTATTTATTGAATTTTGTTAGCTAATAGAATAACTTCTCAATAAAAATATTTTTATAATATTATTGTAATTTCTTTTTAAATATTGACTTTGAGACAATGAGGCCTATTTTTAATTTCTCACACATAGCATCAAAATCAAATGAATTTCATTAATTATAGATATAGGGAAGAAAATTATTCCTTTTGTTCACTTGGGATTGCTGAGAAAATGTGTCTCAATCTTACAATTATATAAGGTTTGTTGTTGATTGTATGTATTTAATATATATAATCTATATCCTAGTTACATTGATATGTGCAATATATAAGGGGAGTATGGGTTGGTGAGGGATGCATGTTAACTTTTGTTGTTAACAAAAGCTCTTAAATGACCAATGCAAATTACGTTAATATATTGTAAATATGCATTGTTCATTATTAGGTCTTAGATCTGATGGTAGATATTTTGTTGGCTTACTTACAATGGAATGTAACCCTATTTTATGAGGGTGATGTATTATGATTGTGTATTGTGATGTATTCTAAGAGTCTGATAGGTTGTTTTGTCTCTAGATCTTTGATGGTAATAGTCTTGTGAGAAGCTTTCTCTATAAGTATATTGTAATCTTTTTAATTTTTGAATAATATATTGGAAAATTTTAGGAGTGTGGGGATTTTTTCTCGAAAGGGTTTTCCCCATGTAAATCATTATGTCATTGTATGCATGATATTTATGTTTATTTTTATTTAAGTTTCTATAACTATTGAAAATATTTGTAAACTCTTTTTTTTATTCTCATCTCAAGATTAGTGTAGGAAGTTGTTTTGCTACCTTAGCTTCCTTAAAAGTGGTATCGAAGCCTCATCACCTTTGGTTTTAGTTGTGGATTGTCAAGTTATTGAACTAATCTAGATTTCACTAGGAGCATGTGCAGAATAATTTTTTATCTTGTTGTAGGAATCCTTAGATGGAAAGTTCATTAGGGAGAATAGAGGTAGATGATTTTTTGGAAATAATTTTGTAATGTGGAAGCTGAAGATGGTAGATTTATTGATAGATTGAGATCTATGGGATGTTGTTGATGAGAAATATTCAAGGCCTACATATCCTACTTTAGTTGCTTAATACGATGTTATGGATGGTAAAGCCAAGGGTCTAATCAGATTGTGCTTGTCAAACTTTGTTTTAATTAATGTCCATGAAGAGACCTGTAAAGAGAAAATATGGAAGAACTTGGTGAGATGTATCAAGCAAAATCTTTAGTGGACAAAATTTTCTTTAGGAAGTAATTATATTCCTTGAAAATGGAATAAGGTGGATGAATAATAGACCACATGGAAGCATTAAATATGTAGGTGGCTCAAATGGCATCAATTTGTGTCAAAATGGATGAGGAGGAGAAATGTCATAGCTTTCTTTGTTCTTTTCCTGACTCATGGGATTCTCGTGTTATGGATATTGGGATTACTTCTATTATCTTGAAGATTGAAGACATGGTGGTTTATTTTATTTCTAAAGAGGTTAGGAGGAAGGTATCCATTACTGCCAAAGAGGCCCTAAATGTTTGTAAGAGACCTAAGGAAAAAGGTAAGAATAATGATAAGTGTGACAAATCCAAGCCCATGGGGAGATATAAATTTCTTGAAAAGTCCAAAGTTATTTGTTGGAACTACAGTAAACTTGGACATATTCATAGGGACTGCAATGAAGAAAATAAGACAAAGAAATTTGTTTTTTATTTTGAATTTGAGAAGGAAGATGGCAATGCATTCATTGCAGCTTTGGAAACTCATGTAGGTAATGATGCATGGTAAATTGACTCAAGTGCATCATTCCATGTGAACTTTAATAAAGATTGGTTTTCTAAATTTGAAGAATTTGATGGAGGTAAGGTGTACTTTGCTGATCATTCTTATTTAAATATTTCTATCTATGGTAAAATTACAATTAGGTTTCTTAATGGTAGAATAAAAAGGAATAATGGTGTGTTGAATATCCCTAAGATTAGAACATTTTTTTATCTATGAGAAAACTATTTGATGTGATTGTGTAGGTAGTATTAAATTATGATGTAAGATGCAAGATAGTTAGAGATGCTATGGTGATTGATAGAGGTGTCAAATATGGCACATTATATAAGCTTGATCCATGCATTGCTAAGTGCAATAGTACTTCTATGAGAATAAATATTTGTTGCAAGTATGAAGGTATTTCCATTGATGTGAAGGAAGTTGTTTATTGGCTATATATGTTGAGGATATTGAGAAAATTGTAATAAACAAGGTTTGTATTTTTTGCATGCATATTTCAGATGTTGAAGAAGTGTTATGAGTACATGGAGTTATCCTTATGTTTCTATATATGGAGGTGTTTTAAAGTGAAGTATGTGCTACAATGATGTCTTTGGTACTTGGTTTTCAAGTTCTTTTGAGAAAAATTGATAAATAGAGAAAATAGTGTCATGCAAGTATTTAGTGTATGATTCAAGATGTGCTCCACATTTCTTGTGGGTTGATTCTATGCTTGTACGAATCTAAGGTATTGTTCATGGTTGTTGGTAGTTGCTATATCAAGAATTTGGGCTTCTGGATCATCATATAGTGTGAGATATTCTCACCAATATGTGAACTATGCATTTCAGTGTGTCTCGCTATGGTCTAGGAGAAATGTATTTACTCCTCATTTCTCCACAATGTGGTTTTAGGACTTACGATTCTAAGAATAAGTTGATAAGTTTATTGTCTTGCTTTGTTCAAAATGAATTTAGATCATGTGTTGCTATTGATGATTTTTTTAAATATAGTGCATTTCAATGGTTGATATGGTTATTCAAATGTACAAAATATTCATACTCTTCATGGGTGATCCCACAATACTGTTTTTCAATTTTTGGCCAAACTGGACACTGAATTGATTTTTTCTAACCAAATCTTCATTTTTGGGCGCCTATAGTGGCTAACATGTGAAGAATTTGAAGATGATGAAAACTAGTGATTTGAGAAATTTTTTCTGTAGATTCTAAATATTTTGTTAAAAAAAATTGGAATCAGATTGCACTTCTTTTCCCATCTTCAAAAACTAGTTTCTTTTTAGTAAACAAATTTTTTAAGGAGTGATGCTCACCATATAAAACATAATTTTTTTTCCATGAAGCATAATTTTTTTTTTTTTGAATTTAGATATGTAAATATGATATCTAGTGCTTTCATTTGGTTTCATAGTGTTTTATTGAATATTTTTTCCTTAATCGAGTTTCAAAGTCAAACCAATTACAATTTAGACATAGGAAGACCATATACAACATAACTTTTTTTCTATGTATCAAAATTCAAATTTATTTTTTTACTGGATCAAGGACATCAATATCCAGTGCACTGATATTTTGCAAAAAGAAAAAAATGATAATCTACTATTGTTCCACATGTGCATAACAAAGAGCTGGATTTTCGGTGAAAAACCTACATTCACTTGAGAAATAAAAAATAAATATAATAATCAAATTAAATTTATTTAAAATTATACTTTTTGGGAAGCTTATAATAGGGACTACATACTCACAAAAAATAAATTTTAAATGAATTCATTTGATCCCCCAAAAGATAAATCAAAAGTTGTTTTTTATCAACTTTTGAATGGGTGTAAATGAGACTTCGTTATAGGTATGGTTTAAAACTAGTGTCCAAGGGGGTTTGATCTAAGGTGGTTTGATAAAATCCTCTTCAATTGGAATCCTTTAAATAGAACTTTTCAAGGCTTAAATCATTATATTTTCTAAAAATATGTGATTTTAGCAAAAACTAGGATCTCTGAGAAAATGTAAATCAATATTGTGGGATCTCCCTCAGATGAAGTTTGTTTCGAAGCTTCTTGATGGATTTGCAAGTTTTCATTACTTACTCAAGATCATGTTTAAGTAAATTTTGTTGTCTAGAAACATTGGACAAATTCAATTGTTTTATGTGTTTGCACAAGTGTTGATTGAGCTTGTGTTAAATATCATTGTTGCAAGTATGAAGGTGTTGTCATTGATGTCAATCGGTTCTAGTTGTTAGATCAATCAAATATGGTTGGGTATGTGCAGGATTATGATGGGCCAAAAAGTGGTGATATGATGGGCATGTGTAGGGTATATGGCTAATGACTTCTTTTACCTAGAATTGATGAAATGAAAAGGGTTTAAAAGGAGATTCCCATATTTCCACCAATATAAATTATCATTTACTTTGAATTTAATAAATAATTATTATTCATTTTCTATTTGAATTACAACTAAAGTCTTGATTGATAGGTTGATTGAAAATCATCTATAGATTTCAAATAATATCACATTTTTTGAATCCAAAACACACATCACATTCTATGCTTCGCATACTATAGGATTAAAAAAATGAATTTCATGAAGTTTTGACCAAGTTAAGGTGGTCAGACATATAAGTTTTTATATTTTTTAAAATTTGTAATAAAAAATTCATAATTAGTTATTTACTTGGAAAAAAATTACAAACAAATATGCATCACATCGGGACATGAGTCCTCTACTTATATCTAAAATATTATAAAAAAATATTATCATTTTATTGTAGTTAGGGTGGTCAGACAGACACCTACTTTTTTTTTCTTGAAATCTAAGTACTACTACATTGAAATTTCAAATTTTCACCAAATAGATTTTTAAAAAATAAACCTAGTAGTTTAGAAACTACATTCAATTTGCTACAAATTCTATTCTTACATTTTTTTGAAATAATATAGATAAATTATTCAAATTTTATGTCAATTTTCCTAACTCTAATTTTTCTAAATTTTTTGCCACTTAAGGGCCTATTTTTTCCATGATGATCCTGCACACACCTGGTTTGTAGATTGAAAAAGGATTTATATTGTTTGAAGCAAGATCCAAAATCTTGGTATGCAAGATTGGAAAAATATTTTATTCGGAAAGGTTGTAGCAAAGGTACTGTAGATAGCAATTTATATTTTAAAATTGAAGATGACAAGATCTTAATAGTAGTTGTGTAAGTGGATGACATTATTTTTGGAGGAAATGAGACTATGTGTAAGATGTCTATTGAAGAAATGAAAAAAAGAGTTTGAGATGTCTATATTTGGTGAGATGAATTTCTTCCTTGGATTACAAATCAATCAAACAAGCAAAGGGATTTTCATTTCATGATCAAAGTATGCAAAAGAAATGTTGGAGAAATTTGGGATGAATGGTTCCAAACTAGTATGCACTTCTATGGTAACTAGGTACAAATTGAGTAAGGATAGTGATTCTCCTAAGGCTAGTCAGAGTAAATACAAATCAATTATTGGAGGACTATTGTATTTAACTGTTACCAAACTAGATATCATGTATGCAATTTGTCTTATGGCTAGATTTCAAGAGGATCCCAAAGAAACACATGTTGCAGTTGTGAAGAGGATATTAAGATATCTAAAAGGAACTCCCAACCATGGCTTATGGTATCCTATGGATACTAATTTTACACTAATTGTGTATACATATATAGATTGGGTAGGTTGTGTTGATGATAGAAAAAGTAAAAGTGGTGGTGCATTCTTTCTTGGATGTAGATTGGTATCATGTTCAAGAAAAAAAAAATATTTAGTTTCCTTATCCACTATAGAAGATGAGTATATTGTTGCAACATCTTGTTGAACACAATTTTTGTGGATGAGACATACATTGAATGATATCATAGTAATGTATGATGATCCCATCTCTATTTTATGTGATAATACAAGTTTAATTAACATTTAAAAAATTCCAGCGATGCACTCAAGGAAAAAGTATATATCAATCAGGTGTCCCTTATTGAGAGAGAAGGTCATGGAGAATGAAGTAAAGCTTGGGTATGTACCTACAAAGGATCAGATTGTAGAAATATTTACTAAGGATCTTCCTAAAGATAATTTGGAGTATCTTGAGGAGAAATTTGGAGTGATTCCCCCTCCTTTCTTGAACTAGATGCATATGGAGATGCATAAGTCCAATGGATCTATCTTCCTTCTAGACTAATGATTGGTGGATACCTCTTAGGGGGAGTAGGTAGTGTCATGTATTGTCATTTTGTAGTTGTTTGAGTGTACTCTTAATGGGGAGTATTCAGTGCTAGTATAGATCTTGGTTCAATGTCAAAAGGAGAGAATAATGCAAAGCATATTTTTTCTTTTCTATTGATGTCAAAGGGGGAGAGAAAGCATCATGTGAAAAATCTTAGTCATTCAAAAATCATGAAAAGTTGTAGGAAAGGTTGTTTAGAGCTATTGTGTTGCCATCAATGAAAAAGGGGGAGATTTTTGAAAGTATTAAGGTTTGGTAATCCTTGTCAACTAGTTGTTGTTGTCATTGATATCAAGGAAGCTGGCTATTGGTTGTATATGTTGAGGATATTGATAAAACTATAATAAAGAAGGTTTGCAGGTTGTGCATGCATAGTTGAGATGTTGAAGAACTTCTATGAGTAAATGGATATATCCTTATGTTGTTATGTCTAGAGGTGTGTTAAATTTAAGTATGTGCTGTAATGATGTCTCTAGTACTCAGTTTCCAAGTGCTTTTGAGAAATTTTGATAAATAGAGAAAACAATGTCACATTGGTATTCAATGTATGCTCTAAGATGTGCTCCGCATTTATTCTGGGTTGATCCTATGCTTGTGCAAATATGAGGCATGTTTTTGTGGTTGTTGGTAGTTTCTATATCCATAATTTGTGCTTCTAGATTGTTGTACAGTGTAAGATATTTTCACCAGTATGTGAACTGTGCATTTCAATTCATCTGGCTATGGTTTGGGAGAAATTTATTTTCTCTACATTTCTCTACATGGTGGTTTTAGGACTTGTGGTTATGAGAATAAGTTGATAAGATTTCTCTCTTTCTTTGTTCAAGTAGAATTGAGATCTTGTGTTGCTATTGATGAGTTTCTAAGTTATAGTGTATTCCAATGGTTGACATGGTTATTCAAATGTACAAAATATTCATACTCTTTAGGTAAAGTTTGTTACAAATCTTCTAGATGGAATTGCAATTGTTCATTACTTAATCTAAATCATGTTCGAGTAAATTTTGTTGTCCAAAAAGATTGGACTAAGTCAAGCATGCACGTACTTAATTGTTTTATGTTTTTGCATGGGTGTTGGTCGAACTTGTGTTAAACACTACTTGTGAAGTTCATGGAAACATTTTGAGGCATGTTGGGACTCATTTAGGTCCTCATTATGAATGTGTTTGTGTCACCCTAATTCTCTTTCACCATGAGAATTCTTTGGCAATGAACTAATTTGAATTTGTAAATACAAATTGTGTATGGAAGACCTTGGAAGGGTTTCAAAGTTGAAGACAATATAAGTATGAATTGAGATGTTTGTGAGAGATATAGAGAGATGTGAGATATGTGTGTGATGCGAGTTCTAGTAGATCCTTGTGAATTTTAAAGTGTTGAGATATCTCCATATACTTGAATTCTGGATATGATTTATATGTATCCATGAATATCATATATCATGCTCCATGAGCTCTAATGTTGTAATGCGATATGAAATGTCGAGATTGAGTCCAGATAGATAACTATTGAAATGCAAGAAAATGTGAAGGAAGATATTTTTGGTTAATTCAAGATTGCTTGAAACTTGGGGTGCTCCTGCATCAAAACCACAACATTAGAATGTTCTCCTTAATAAAATGCGGAGTCTCCCACACTGATATGCCAAGCAAGGAACAACAATAAAATATAGAGTTGAACTATGTCAGAGATAACTTTCTATTCACAGCCCAAATATTCTCAAGATCTAGGATATAAATTTATGAATGATAGATGATAGAATAGTTAAGTGATTAGAGTCATATCTATTGGTGAATTATGTACTAAAATATCAATGCACTAGCTCATCACAAAAGAACATTACCGGAAGAAAACAACTTCTTGTAAACCAAGTAATCTTCCCATATAGTTGTCACTATGTTGACATCAATGAAAACATAGGAACAACCAACACAAACCATCCACACTTCATTGTAATGTTGTAAGGCTCCATATTTCCAACATGTTGGTGGTTTTTCAAGAACTAAGCAGATCTCACCAAGCATCTATGAATTTTCTAGATTCAATTCTTGAATACTTAGGAGATGATTGGCTAGCAAATGAGATGAAGATAATATGCTTCCATCCTACATGTTGGGCTCTGCAAAACCTAGGAAGGTGATCCGACAATATGTATCCCACAATATTGCTACACAATTATACCACACATTGCATAATAAATAGATACATTCTCACTGAAATGCTAAATAGATGAAATCCTTCAAGAAATTGGGAATTCCTTAAAATAATTAAACACCTAAAGCTAAGAATACCATACAATACTAAATTCAAGAAAGGAAAATCGATTAAGAGTTTGTTTATGAATGTTGTTCTCAAATTAAAAACCATAACCATAGGAAATTCACTTAGCACCTTTAGATCGGCGCCTTATCTTAGGGCAGAGAGTCAAAACATAGCAAATTGAACTACAAGGTGACATTAATTTCAAATAGCCATGATCTTTGTGAAATTGCATTGCAATTCACATATCAATACTCAGACTCTATGACTAATTATCAAATCCACTAAACATTTATATGAATTCATGCTTTAATTAAGGTATTTTAAAACTAATTCATTAAACCAAAGCTAGAATTAAAACATACATCAATGCAAAATAACAATGACAATTAATGAAATGATATTTGATTAAGTTTTCATTAATAATTCATACAAAATTTATAGCTGGAGAGAGAATATACACAAATATTTGCATTGCCATTCAAACATGCTTGGAAACCATACAATTAACAAAATCTACTTGCTCGACTCAAAACCTAAGATATATACTCAAAATCTATTTTCTCTATGTTCTCAATTTGCATTTTCAGATCTAGAATTATAAAAGAGACCTACACAAATGGCCTTGAATTTTATTTTATAAGAAAAAGGGAGCAAAACAAGCTTCAGGCTAAAATGTACACATGTCAAGTTTTCATTTGACAAACTATACCTATTATTCCATAAGGAATGGTTACAACAAACTAAAATAATATTCATCATTTAGACAAAGGATTTCTTTTATTTGGTGGAGACTCCCACACCTTCCAAAAGTAAATTTGTTGAAGTGAGTAATCTTCAAACCATTATAGCATCTTTATCCTTTTCAGAAAAATGACACAAAGTGTGCAAAAGGAGGGAAAAGGTGGATCAAAATCTAGATCAACATCCAAGTCATCAGTAATGAACATTTACTTTTCATAATTTGAAATTAGAGAAACATATCTTTTATGCATTCTAATCTCTAGGGCTAGACCTATAGTATACTCGACCATGTATATGTTTTCTTCATCCCTATACTCACAGCTCCAAATAATCAATGAGAGTCTTCTTCCACAATTTATATTATTTTTCAGAAGGCCAATTTGATCCAATAATTCCATCCATATTCTTTCTATATGGAGCATACCTTTCCATCACTGAATTTTCTTCTTTATTAAAATTCTCCAAAAATCTAATGATGAAATACAGTTTCTCAAGAGTGATCTTCAACTTATCAATATCAACACTCTCAGATATGAGAGATGCTTGAGAAACAATAGTTGTTTCTATCTGATCTTTCCATGTTTGCAGAGTTTTTACCTCATCATATGTGTGTTGAATATCAGGTAATAATACCAAATCTACCTCATTAAACTTTGACTTCAATTCTCTTATTTTCACCTCCAAAGTAGCACCATTCCCTTGAAACATCCACTCTTTAATCTTGTTAAAGAATTTATAAGTTGGGCCAACCTTTGGATAGTTATCCTTTTGATGTGTAGCCCCAACTACCATGAGTTTCAAATTATCAACCCAGGGAATCCATCTATCCAAGATTGGGGCAGCTAATTCCTTATATCTTTGAGATAACTTTATTTCCTGTAACATTAGAGAATAATGAATGTTGTTTACTTTACCCTGAATCCTCTTATTAAAATACTTCAAAATAGTATGAAAAATATTTGAATTATTTTCATACATTGAATCTTGAACTTATACAAACAATCTCTTTTACTCTTCAATTTGTAGAAATAATTTCTCCTTGGTGGGCTAATTTGATGGAACTACACCTGATGTGCTTGTCTCCTCAATTGCAAGTGGCTCTTGGCCCAAGTTATATGGAATTATTACCAAAGATTGTTCTGGTGGAGGAGGATATTGAGAATGTGTTATTGGAGAATTGGATGCAACATGACTTGAGCTAGATGGGCCTTGAGTCCTGAATGTTTCCACCTGTTGCTTCCAAAATCCTAGCTCTATTTCTAATTTAACTACCCTTTGTTGGCTCTTATTGTACTCATCAACAAGCTCATTATATTTACCATTGTATAAGTCTCTCTCAATAGTGAGACTCTCCACTATTTCCTTAGTGAAATTAGCAACATTTATTGTCATATCAACTACTTCCAATGTTGGAGTATCAAAAACTCTCCTTATAATAAATTGTCCACTAAAGTTAGATGGTTCTACAACTCGTGGCTTCCTTGAACCCAAAGACAATGACCAAACAACCAAGGAATCCCATTCCTCACTAAATGTTGACCCTTTTAGTTCCACTTTGGCTTCTTCCTTAGTTTGAAACATGGTCCTTTCAGAACTCCTTATTTTGTATAGCACAACTACATCAACAATATCCCATTTAGGCAACACAATACACCACTTTTCTACACAAGTGCTCTTCCTTCGTCAATCGTGATGACTTGAAACTCCTTCCTCATTTATTTCCTTACATTTTTAAAAATAACTCCCTTAGGTAGTTCTAGATGTAAGCTCCCCACTTTTGACACATTATTTGCATATTTAGGAGCCTTACATGTCCACACAAAATCTTTGAATACTCTAGTCTCAATAAAAGAGTTATCCTCCATAAATTCCTTGCAAGCTTCCTACCTCAAATCATCTGCATTGTTCAAACCACTTATGTCAGCCTTTCCAAGTCTAAGGTTACTTTCTACATAGCTTGATCCGATCCCTCTTGGAGGAGGAGGTATTTCTTGTTGCATTTCTTCAGGTCTCTCCAAAATATCATCTTCATATGTATCAGGGTAATTAGCTAAGCCTCTTACCTTATTCTTTTGATTCTTGAGTGGCGGTTGTCTTGATGGAGATGGACCTCTTGGGGGGAATCCACACCAATTATAATAGGTGGAACCTATCTTGGAGGTGATCGAACTGGTCTCACAACAGAAGTTTCCACTGACCACTTTGATGCAGTAGGGGTTGGCAATGTTTCTTGTTTCTTTATTGTCCCCTTTTTTGAATAGATTCTAACTTTTGGTTGTGGCTAATAGGAGGGTCTCTCCTCCAATACTACTATGGGATCTTCCTAAACTACCATTTCTTTTTCTCTGCAAGTTATTGTACATTTCGCTTTCAAAATTCCGATTACATTTTCAAAATTATCCATCACATACATGTAACTTTTTTCAATTCGCCTTTAAATTTTGGGAAAGGATCATAATTGGGATCTGCCCTTTTAGCCATTTCCATCATCCTATTCAAAAAAAGATACATTTCTTTCATTTCTTCTTGCTATTGGAAATCAAATATATTACTGATAACTTATTTAGGATAATAAAAGTTATGCACAAAGGAACCACTCTCGTTCTTTTCCTTCAAAGCGACAATAAAACCCTCAAGGTCATAGTTTCTTCAACACACAGTGCTCAATCCATAAGGTGCTAGAAGCTGTCCCAAATCTTTCCATCCTCCCTTTCCCAAGACAAAATCTACAAATACTATCCATTTAGGCAAGAATGATCCCTTCCTCAATGTCCTAGGAAAGTGTACCATGTGTGCCCCTCCCAATTGTCTCATAATTTTAATGAATCCAATCCTTAATGAAACTTCTCTTGGCAATGCATATGGAATCACATTAGTGCCATAAGCTCTGAAGATTGTTGTGGTATGGTATGGAATGATATCCCCCCAATTTTGGTTCAAATTCAACTTAGACCTACTTTTTATAGGCCTCAGAAAATCGTGTATTTCCTTGGGGATCCTAGGTGGATCACGGATTAGGAACCTCCTCAATTTTCAAGAAAAAACATTACAGAATACTACATAATGAAACTTTTGATCATCTTTTTCAAGAATTTGACTCCAACAATGGACATGTAGCTCAATATCACCATCCTTCCTCTTAAATGTCATGTCTTTACCAAAAAATTTCTCTCCCTTGTATAGGAACATGTACATCAAGAGAGAATACCACCAGAACTTTACCTAATATTTTCCAAATTTTAATTTAACCAAAACCTTGTGGATGAGCTCTACCAAATATGTGGCATTGTCATAAACTACATTATAAGTTGGGTGTTGAAAATGTGCTACCATATACATGTAACTCCTTGGCACGGTGGTTAATGGATCTTCACCAATGATTGTCACAAGGAGTAAACTATTTTCTTGAAGTAATTGGAAGAATACTTCATGGGGAAAGGTTCCAATTCATCCTTACCAATCATTATATACTTCATATTCTTCCCATCCCTGTACTTGTAGTGTGTATAGGAAACATTCTTGTTTTGAACAGAACCTTAGTATTCTCATGTTCCTTCCTAAAATTATCTAGATCAATGGGGATCATTTGCTTATTTCATTCATGAAAGTGGAAAAAATTTGCAATCTCCTCTCTGCTTATCTTGATCATTTCAACACCACCAAATGCCCTGACCACTTTGGAAACGATGTCATACCTTGTAGAAATATCTTTCAATAGGTCTACATCCATGTATACATTTGGGACAACTACCTTTCCCATGTCTAATATCCAAGGGTTGCAAATATTAACCCCAAGATTTCTATTTCCAAACCTGGTTTAGAGTAACTGTCATCCAATAAAGGGAAACTCAACATCCTTGATAAAGTATTGCTTGTCCATTAACCCCTCTTTAATTCTATGACTATAGAATAAAGCTCTTCCCTCAAACTTTTTGTTGGTAGAGGGTGTTATTTGGCCAATAATGTCCTAGGAGATAGTCCTAGATGTGGTCTCAAAGTAGGAAGCTTGTACTTTGGGCGCCATTGGTAAAAGGTGGGTTTAGACTATTCTAAGGTTTCAATACTAAGAGGCTTAAGAACTAGCTTTTCAATTCAAAACCTAGGGCACAACTTGAGGGTGCAACCTCAATGATTTTGACATAAATTCACAATTTAAATGCAAATTTAAACCATAGTAAAGAAATTAAAAAAAATCACACAAACCAATTCTACTGAAAGATATAGTGAATATTCACCATAATTCAAGATAATTTGGATAAAGCACAGAGAATGGAATTTTCTTTACTCACAACTTTTTCACTTTCAGGAAACCCTAATTTTGACCTCGTTGAACTATGGAATGCTCTTCTCGATCTCCTAGTTCCTTCAAATTCATTTACAATCTTGAATTATGCAAAAACCCAATCTCTTATGTGCATTTAGGTCAAGATTTGGTAGCCCTAAATTCCTTTTCTACCATTACTGCTCACTCACATGATGCAAAAATGACTATCATGTTCACATCTTCTATTTTTAATATTAGTCATCAATCTCCTTGTGAGATGGCACTTTGAACGACTCAGATTGAGTCAACATGGTTTAAATTTTCATTTCCATCATTCACCTATTCTTTGGCCAATGAAATTTCACTGGCTAGATGCTAACTCATCCATTCTATGGGCTCCACTATCCTTTCCTTCCAAGTGATGGGAAAAACCATGTGGTGGTAGCCTGCTAATAGGAAAAACCACACATACCAATTCTATTGAAAGATATAGTGAATATTCACCATAGTTCAAGATAATTTGGATAAAGCATAGAGAATGGCATTTTCTTTACTCACAACTTTTTCACTTTTAGGAAACCCCAATTTTAACCTCGTGGAACTATGGAATGCTCTTCTTGATCTCCTAGTTGCTTCAAATTCATTTAAAATCTTGAATTATGAAAAAAACCAATCTCTTATGTACATTTAGGTCGATATTTGGTAGCCCTAAACTCCTTTTCTGACATTACTACTCACTCATGTGAAGCAAAAATGACTATCATGTTCACATCTTCGATTTTGAATATTAGTCATCAATCTCCTTGTGAGATGGCACTTTGAACGACTCAGATTGAGTCAACATGGTTTGAATTTCATTGCCATCATTCACCTATCCTTCGGCCAATGAAATTTTACCAGCTAGATGCTAACTCATCTGTTCTATGGGATCCACTATCCTTTCCTTCCAAGTGATGGGAAAAACCATGTGATGGCAGCCCACTGACCTCATTTCTTTTTATAAAGCATTATTTTAATCCCACAGGCTGAGTGGGGAATGACCGAGATTATATCTCAACATTTCCAAAAAACCTTTGATTTGAAACCTTAAGAAATTGGGCATGTAAGTGGAGGTTGTGCCCCACACCTTGCAACTAAACATGTGTCGATAGCCCACTGACTCCGCTGCTTTTTGGAAACCATTATTTTAATCTAGCGGGGTAGGCAAGCAATGACTAGAATCACATCCTCTGATCTGATGGTTGGAAAATCTACACATGCATAAAGGTTAGTTTTAGAGAAGGGACATGACTAGGTCAACGAGACCAGGACCCTCAGGATTAATGACTTAGGGCTTAAGTCAATTCAACATGAAATATTTTGTCTTACCATAGGAAGTATCAAAGCAATGGAGAAGTATTCAGTGACCGATAGACCTAGACCAAACAGTTGGTGAAAATATGTTCATGATGGATCAAGTTGTAACATAGGTGACCAGTAACCAAGTGTCACAAGTCATTGAAGAATTATAATTCCCAAGGATTTAAGACCATAAAATTTGAAATGAGGGCTTTAGAACAAAAACCCTAAACACTACCCTTGGGTACAGAAGTAGTAAATCATCACAAGGCAAGAACCAGAGCAAATTTTTTGGAATATTATAAGCTCTACAAGTAGCTCATGCTCGAAGAAACATACCCCTGGCGGGTATAGTGAGAATTCAAATCTCATAGTGAAGAAAACCAACACAAAGAAATAAAATTTGAGGAGCTTGATAGGACAAGGCAAATAAAGGAAACCAAAAGCAAACACACCAAACCTATATACACTAATTACAAGACTATACAATATACATGGAAAACAACCTATTTAAGGAGAAATAGGGATTCAAGAATTGTCCTTGTACTAGAAGCTCTAGAAGTTCACTTGTTAAGGATAGCAAGAAGTATGAGTCCTCCCCATGTGTATCTACAATCAGATATGGTCCAAGCTACAGAGGATCAACTTTCCCATGTTTTCCTTTGTCTTCCATCCCTACATTCCACATCAAGACCATACATCCAACTTCAATTTTTCTTTCAATGGCCTTCTTATCATACAAATGCTCAATTTGGAGTTACAGCTTCTCATTTCTCTTATGAGCTTCTCTTCTAGTTTCATCAAGATTTGCTAACTCCTCCATTCTATGTTGCATCTCATCACAAATGTTTGTGTCATATTCTTGCACAAACATGTACATTTTCAACAAGTTGTTGTGAGGAATCCTAGCTTCTATCTCATATACAAGTTTGAATGGTTATTTCCCAATGAACTTCTTGATAGTGGTCCAATCATCCCATAATGCAAGCTAAAATTATGAATCCAAATCCTTTATATTCTTCTCAATCATTCATTTTATGATCTTCATAAACTCTTGTTGCTTAATTCTACTTGTCCATTCCCTTGATGATGATAGGGAGATGAATATGAGATACATATACCATGCTTATTGCAAAATTTAGTAAATTCCTCTGATCTAAAACAAATGACATTGTTAGAGATAATCCTTCTTGGGACTCCAAATCTAATCAATATATTATTGATCAAAAAATCAATCACTACTTTACTTGTTGCTTTCCTTGTGGGAATTTCTTCTACCCACTTTGTAAAATAATCTATTGCAACAAGGATCTAGGAGTGTCCCCCACTTGACTTCTCTAACATTTCACCAATAAAATAAATGCCCCATTGTTGAAAAGGAGCTTGAACTAAGATTGGTCTAAGAGGAAGATTACCATATAACTTCAATTTTCCATTGAATCTTTGGAAATAATCACATTTCTTAACAAATATATGGGAATCCTTGAACATATTTGGCCACCACAGTCCTTCTCTTAGTATTTTGTGAGCAGTAGTATTTTCCATGTAATTCCCTCCACATGCTCCATTATGCATTTCATTTAAAATTTCTTCTACTTGATCTCCATCTACACATCTAAGTAACACACCCTCTAGGCTTATCCACTAGAGTTCACCATCAATAATAATTTATTGATAGCCTGCAACTTTAGAGTTCTTCTCTCATTATTAGGCATGCCATCAGGGCATTGCATAGTCTGGAAGCATTCCACAATTTTTCTGTACTATCCATAGGTTTGCATGTCACACATAGGTGCAACATTTTTGTGCTCAACTTCATTTATCTGGTTTGCTTCTAAGTTGTTCTTAGCCATCAATTTAGCCAAACCTTGACCTCTTACCATTTTTGTAATTTGGATATCAATATGGATCTTGTTGACCCATCTACATCTTCGACATGTGGTCTCTTGATGTGTGAATTTATCTTTAACTATTGCACTAGGAACATATGCTACCACTATTGCTCCCATCATATATGTTCTAAAATTTCTTATAGCCTTAACCAATGCATACACTTCCTTCTTTATGGACTCATACTTAAGCTCAACAACCTACAAAGACTTGCTGAAGAAAGCAATAGGCTACTCAAAACTTTCATTATTCTTCTATAATAATACTCCTACCATAGTATGAAATGAAGTAAAACTAAATAGTTGAAATGTCTTTACATAATCGACAGATTTGAGCATAGAGTCCTCTTTGATGGCATCCTTTATAGCTTGAAAAGATTTAGAGGGCTCTTTTTTCCATGTTATCTTCTCACCCTTTTGTAGCATTTTGGAGATGGGCCTAAACTTCTTAGCAAATTTAGTTACAAATCTTCTTACAAAAATAATTTTCCCAAAAAGTGATTGAATCCCTTTTGCATTTTTAGGTCGTAGGATTTTTTCTATTGCTAGTACACTTTGAGGGCCAATCAAAACCCCTTCTTTAGAGACAATGTGCCCTAAAATTTTACCTTCCTTAACCACAAAAATGAATTTCTTAGGATTCAAGGAAATTCCATATTCCAAAGCTCTCACAAATATCTTCTTCAAATGTGAACAATGATATTCTTCCTTCTTGTTGTATGTAGTCAAGATATTTTGATATATAGCTAGGAATAGATCAATAAAATAAACAAAGGCCACATCCATTTCTCTCTGAAATGTAGCATCAACATTAATTAGGACAAATGGCATCCTCATATACACATGTTTTCCATGGTGTAGTGAATTTGGTCTTATATTTTTCAGACTCTTTCACCATTACCTAATTGTAACCTACGAACCCATCCATCATTGATAACAATTCACACCCTCTCACCTTCTGTAACATAACCTCCATATTAGGCAGTGGGTAATTGTCTTTCAGGGATGTTGCATTTAAATTCTTGAAATCTACATAGAGCCTCAGGTCACCATTCTTTTTCTTGACTAGAACCAAGTTAGAAACCCATGAAGAATGCCTTATAGGCTTGATAATTCCAGCATCCCTTAACTTTGTGAGTTCTTCTTGCATTTTGGGCTACAATTTTGGGTTTATTGGCCTCTAATTTTTCCTAAAATGTTTTGCATCTAGTTTTAAGGGTATCTCATGTTGAAAAAAATCTTCCCTATAAGCCTTAAGGTCATCATATGACCTGGAATACATGTCTATACTTTATCAATAGGGAAATTAACATGGTTCTAATATGTGGCTTCATTTTCTTTCCTATGTATACCTTCTTGGGGGAGTTCTAAGTTCCAAGATTAATTTCTTCCAAATATTCCTTGTGGAAGATGTTTGATTGACATTTGATTTTTCAAGGCCATCAAACACCCTCTCCAATGCAACCAATCCTTTGGGAATCTTATTTTTTTTCAACTAGATTACTTCATTCCCAAGAAATGTTTCTTTACCATCAACTTCCACCAGCAATGCACTGAAATCATTTTGATGGCTTTCACATTGATCAATACAATGCAAAAATTTCAAGATATCATTATCATTATCAAATACTTGCCAGTTGTAAATATTATCAGGCATTGTAGGAATAGTTTGCACCTCTATTTTTCAAATTCCATCAAAGGTGACATCATCCAGTCT
This sequence comes from Sequoia sempervirens, assembly GCA_007258455.2. Taxonomy (NCBI): domain Eukaryota; kingdom Viridiplantae; phylum Streptophyta; class Pinopsida; order Cupressales; family Cupressaceae; genus Sequoia; species Sequoia sempervirens. The sequence goes on from VDFB02379711.1 coordinate 222,329,166, forward strand.
GATAGCAATATTTTCTAACAAATCTACTCTCACATTTTTTTCCTCTTTCCAGCCAATCAATATTAAAAGCATCAGAAGTCTCAATGGTATCCCAAACAACATTCCCATACTACTTAAGTCGTATATTTTTTGAAATGAATATATACCTAACCTGGGATATTACTAGTTCAAAATCACCCAATACTTTTAAAATTTTAATTGCATGCTTTGAAGCTATCGTTAGGCCAAGCAACAAAGCCTCATATTTGGCCATATTATTTATGCAAGAAAATTTCAACAAGAAATAGTACTTGAATGTTTTACCTTGTAGGGAAATGAGGATAACTCCTGCACCCAAGCCCTCCTTGGAACAATCTCTATCAAAGTACATGGTCCAAATACCATCTTGTTGTGATGCATCTTTGACTTCTCAATCAATCGGTGCAGGCTTAAACTCTTCCTCTTGTTTCAGTTCTACAAACCAAAAAAATGTCCATACCAATATCAACAAAATTCATTATCCCTATTTCTTCTAGTTCCTTAGCATTTACTCAATCATATGAGGGGCTCTTGGTTCTCTAGCAATTTTTATATCCTTTTGGTCAACGGAAAAAGTAGCAAATGATAAATAACACTGTGTGCTTCCACCCATGAATACTCTCCACTGTCTTGACAGAAACATCCCATAATTTGGTGGGATATCCACCACTAGGATGAAAAGCATCTACCAAAAACCACAAACCATCAAGGTTGCTTCTGACCCTAAACACAATTGAGAAGATGAATTAGAAAATAACCAAATAAACTCTCTTTTCCTTCAAAAAAATCCACTCATTTTCACTTGAAATTACAAGGCTACCAATAATCCAAATCACCAAATCAATATTATAGACCCTTATCTGACTCAAATACAACTTAACCTTCATCAAATTGACTGAACCAAAATAATAACACCATTGGAAACCCTAAACCAACCACATCTTTCACTATTCACCAAATTACCCTTCATTGTAACATGTTTCAATTAAGGCAAAAAGACAACCAATCATCCATTCTTGCTTCAAACCTATTACCAGAACTTAACATAGCTTTGAACATCATGATTTAGATTGAAACAAAAGAAAAACCACATTAGCAAACTCTGAACCAACCAACTTGTTCACCCAAGCCACCTTGACTCGACATTGTTCAAATACACCAAAACCATAAATTATATTTCAAGGCCTTTTACAAACCATCAATACACCTATAATATCATCACTTTAACAATTACAACACAAAGACAATCACCTATACATCTGTTTACACAAAATTACACTTTCTAGCAATCATACACCATTTTGCACATAGAGTTAGCTTTGCTCAAAATATCAAAGTAGAAAATTTTCCTTCTAAACCTTTCCCCAATCCTTAATACATGTTTACCAACATCATTTAGATAGGTTCCAATCAATATCCATCATCTACATCTCAATTTATACAGAAAACTCATTTTGTTGCATTCAACCACCATTTAGCTAGTAGGTCACCAAACCCTCAAATCGAGTATCAACATTTAATCCACATTGATCCAACCTAGAAAGTATTCATTTTTAGAAACCCATTTTGACATAAAATCACATAATTTAATATCAAATAAACTTGTTTTGTAGTAAACATCAGAAACTTGATTGTATGCTAGAAAAAGCCTCAAATTAGGCTAACTTTACAAAGAGAGTGCTCTTAAATCACCACTGAAACACTGAATAGGTTTAAAAAGTCCTTGAGAAAGTCTCAAAACTTAAGAATCAATCACTTTTAGGGACTAAAAGGCTCAACAAAACATTGAACTATAAAACCCTTGATTTTAGGTTCCATAATGCCAAAGGGAGTGAGGGTTTATTGAAAAGAAACATTTCAGACCTCAAATCTACCTGCTACCTCTTCAAACATGTTATATTATGTATTCCAAATCTTCTCCAATCATCACCAAGCCCATACACATGTTGTTTCTTCATTTCCATGCTTGTAACCACCACTTTTCAAGAGGAAAGCTCAGAATTTCTATTAAAGGCAACATCAAAAATTTGCACCATTGCTTTCCCTGCACTTGCACACATTTAGAAACTAAAAGGCATCCTAAAACACTCCATTCCACTAATCTAACTAACCTACATTGGTGGAATAGTGACTAGAAACTTAAAAGACTCTCAAACCCTGTTTTAAGGGTTACAAACTATTACAAGATAGAAGCCTACAAATCAACTTTAATTTCAATTGAAAATTCTCAAAAGTACCTTGCTTGAAGAGTTTACACTTAAATGAATTCAAAACATGAGAAATAAAGGCTTAATTATGTTGTATAGACTCAAAAGGAAATGTTGTTTTCAAAAAGCAGGGTAGTCTTATTTCAAAATTGGTTATAAGATCTCCATACTTCCTCTTCCATTCCTATTCCATGCTATATAATGATGTTTTCAATCAGTTAAACTAACTTCCTTTACAACTTCATCGACCAAACTTTCTACTTTCCCACTTGACTCTTCATATTCTAGCCTTTTTTTGCACTTTTTCACTTTTCTTGATTTGACAACTTTGCAAATTTTGCAAATTTTATATTTTCCATCATTTTGACCACCTAAAGACCTATTAATGACCCAATTACATTGAAAATAATCTTCACATGACCTTTCCACATTGTTTTAAATTTGGAAATTGAAATTTTACAAATTTTCCTTTTGGAGGCATTCAGTGAACAAGGTGCTCCTACACCATACAACCAGCGTACAAAACTTGCCAACTCCCTTTGGAAACATGTTGTTGCATTTCATTTTGCTTCTCAACTTTTCTTGAACTGATCCTTCTTTCTTTCTCTTGAATCTTTTTCTTGTCTTCATCTGGTTCCATCCTTTGCCTTAGCTTTGTCTTCATTTTTGACTCTTCTTGTCTTGTCTTTTGCCATCTCTCTTCTCTGTATATCAAGTTCACAATCATTCTTCTCATTCAAAAGGACATAGGACTATCCTTTCATAGCTCTAAACTTTCCAATAACCTTTTCTCTCTTAAAGGACATAGGGTTGTCCTTTTCACATTACCTTTCTAAGCAATCTCTTCTCTTTTCAACAATTCATCCTTGACCTTCTCTGACCAATCATCTTTCCATCTACTCCCATTAGTGGAGAACTCTCAAACTAACTAACATCTTCAAATAGATATCCACCTCCCTTAATGCTTCACCATAAAACTAAGAAAACCATCCATCTTACCCAACAATAGACCCTGGAAGTTTTGGAAAGAGACACTGCACAAGTTATTTGGTGTTGTCATTGATGGAGACCCTAGAGAGTGGTTTGATCTGCATGTCAGTATTTGATCATACCAGAAGTCATATCAAAGTTTTGTGATTAACTATCAAGCTAGAACAGAGCATCTGATAGAATTGTCTTCATCAATTCATATGCTATTTTTTGTTATCATTTTGAGTTGTGGATCTCAGGGAAGGTAGTTCGATGTATGATCTATGTTATCCTTTAATCTTAGAGCCTCGTATCAATTTGTATGCAAGTTAAAAGATCTGGTTGATTGATTTTATGTTCATTAGTGCAAGAAGGCCAACTAAGTGAATTTTGTGTGTTGCGGATATTTGAGAAGTAATTTTTTAAGTGTTTTTGTGTTCGAGCATGTTGATTTGGGTCCTCACTATGTTGTGGCTGACCTTGGTTGATTCACATTGATAATTATTATTGTTTTGGGCCAACAATTTATATTCATTTTATTATTTTGTTGAAGCTGACATGTAACTATTAAATTCTTAGTAGAAAATATATATATAAGCAATTTTTATATCATTTTGATGAATGTACGAAGTGAGTTGATGTGTGTTGTGAAAGTTAGAAGGATTGTAGAGTGATTATGCATAGTTTCACTTGTGCAATAAAGGATTTGTGATGCAAGTTAAAGCAGACATAGCAAAAGAGTAGAATCAAATAGAAGGTCAAGAAAGTGATTAATGTGCTTAACTGGAACTGTTCTCAAGCAATTCTAGATGCTATTTCATAGTTCACCAGTCCAATTGTCTTTTGACATTGATTTTAAGGCAGTCATCCTTTTTGTTTTTGAGCAATGAGCTCTAGCCAGTGTGCCTGAATGCATGTGCATTCCTTTTGTAAACATTTTTGAGTATACTCAGATCATAATGTGGATTGACCTCCACTATGGTTTTTCTCCTAACAGGGTTTCCATGAAAAAAATCCTTGTGTTATGGTGTTGTGGTTGTTTGTCTTATGTTCATGCATCTTTCTTTTATTTGAATTTTATAAGTGCTTTAAAGATCAGATAAATAAAGTTAAAAATTGTAAAATATTGATTCACCACACCTCTTAGTGTTCCTTGATTCCAACAATTGGGATCAGAGCCTAGTTCCTTGAAAGAAGTTTAATAGCTTGGGAAAGATCTTGGAAAGTGTTTCAATGGATTTATGTAGTCTTCAACAACAACTTTTGGTGGCCATAGATGATCTTGATCAGTCAAAATATGAAGTCTAGGAATTGCAAGAAAATCTTATGAATGTTGAGAAATTCATTCAATCATTGAAAGATAAAATCAACATGTCCAGGGAGAAGAGAAGGGAACTCTGTGATCAGATCAAGAAAAAAAGGAGTAAAAGCATTGAAGATGAATAGCTGAGTCATGCCCTGAAGGAAAAGATAGAAGAATGTGAAAATTTTGCTAGAGATAATGTAGTCCTAAAGCATCAGATGGAATCTATTATAATGAGGATGACCAAGGAGAGTGAAGACATAAAGAAGAATGAAGAGAATTTTGCTCAGTCCTTGAAAGAGAAATTTCAAGAATGTAGCCGAATTGTTGATGGATTCAATCAGTTGGAGGTTGAATTGGAAAAATCTAGAAATAATGAAGAAGAGCTTGAAAATCAGATTGTTGATCTTAGAGATGAACTTGCTACTGTAAATGAATTCAAGGAGAATTTCATGATTAGCTCAGGAAAACTTGATGAACTGATTAAAAGTTAGAGGACTGAGGGTGACAAATGAGGTCCTCGATATGAGAAAGGAGAAAGCTCTTGATTTGGGAAAAGGAGATTTAGGGAAGGAATTTAGATGAACAAAGATGGAAGGTATCCAGTAAGACAACCTAATGCTAAAACAACCAATGGTTATTGTTTTTTACAATAAATTTTGTCATATGGTGGCTCAATGTAGAAGTAGAATGAATCCAAGTGGTTCATCATTCTCAGGTCAGTGCTTTAATTGCAATAAGTATGGTCATAAGTCAAATAAATGCAGATATATGATGAAAAACATTTATAGAGATGTCAGATGTTATACATGCAAAAGATTTGGCCATATTGCTAACTAGTGTAGATCAAGAGAAAATAAATGGAACAACTAGTCTAGACAAAGAAATGTGGTGTGCTACAATTGCAACAAATCTGGTCACACTACTAGATTTTGCAGAAGTAGAAAGGGTCTGGTAAATCAAAGAAAAAACATGCAGAAGGATGAAAAGGGGAAAGGAAAAGTCACTATAGATGAGATCAGAAAGCAAATGAAGAAGATATGGGTGAAGAAGAGTCCTTCTGATGCAGGAAATGGATCAACACCAGAATCCATTGCTGATAATTCCTCTAGGAATTAGTTCATGGCCTTTTTCTTAGGGGGAGTTCGCGAGAAAATATTTTAACCTCCTAGTTGATAGTCGGTACTGGGATATGGATGAGTGTAGTGATTACATTGATGATCTAAAGATGTTGTTGAAATAGTTGAAAAGAGTATTTATGCAAAATTGAGGGTCTACAGAAGAGTTATCTTTCACAAAGTAAGGAAACAAGGTATCCAGATGAGTTAGGGTAAAAGGATTTATTGTGATGAAAATGTTTGGTGCGTGAATGAAAAAAAGGTCATTTCTATTCTTGATTTATCACTTTTCATTTTGAGAAGAAGTTTGGAGAGCTCTAAAGTGAACTTTGGTGAAGATTCATGTGTGAAGGTGATTCGGAAATCAAACCCTAATCTAGTAAAAAGGTATTTATCATGAAAACTTATGAAATTGTGAATTTGTTAAAATGGCAGCTACATTAGTGGTTGATATCAAGGATAGACCCCGTGTAAAATTCAAGTGGCATCTTTTCAAATCTATTGAGATAGAGCCCTTAGGTCCATTTTTTTTCATTTCGTATAGCATCTTGTATATTGAAGACATTAGGGCATACATTCATGCAAATATTTAGTAGTTAGGGAGTTTGCAGTTGCTGAATTTGTATAAAAATCATATAGTTGGAGAAGATTTCAAGATAAAGCCCAAATTCAAAACCTTAGAGGAGAAGAAATTCATGTAGATTGTAAAATTTCCTTTGTTTGAAGAAAATGAGTGGGTCTGGTATATTCTGAGCTGAGTTCATGCTGAATTTATGGGGTTGAGTCAACATTTTAAGATTATAAAAGAAGCCATAAGGGCTAATACTAGTTTAAATTCCTTCAGTGGGTTTCCAATCTTGAAGTCCATGAAGAATCTGATAGCTACTGATGCAACCAGTTTAGTGTTTGATAAAAGATCTATGAAAATTGATGAAATTATAGATGTGGATGTGAAATTTTCCTCAATGGTCAGTGGTTACAAGATCTATCATTCCAATCAGGATAATTCTATATCTGATATAGCTATCTATGTAGCATATTAGATGGTGAAGGAGAATATAGAGTATGATCTATGTGAGTTACTCTGGAGTCAACTTATTGAGAATCTTGGTAAGATAAGAAAGATAAGAAGAATTCCTTTAATTATGGTAATTTGTTGTTGTGTCTATTCTTCTACTTTATGAATGAAGTTCTAGGTTTTGGAAAAATACAATGGCAAGCTAATAAACAAGTAGTTATTCAAATTAGAGATATCTTGCATAGAGTTGGTGATAGTAAGATAAGGAAAACTATTATTTGGGGATATTTCAAGAGTTTTTAGAGTGAGATACAAGCAAGAGAAATAATTCCTAAGTATATTGTGGAGAAGTATAAGGAAACTATCTATTTTATGGTTTATATTGATCAATGCTTGATGGAAGTTGTTGATCCTAGAACGGTTTGGATTATTCCAATGGGCTATGAAGTTGAGGAGAACATCTTGGAAATATATGCACAACATGTGTTGAGTAAACCTCGGGATTCGATAGAAGAGAGATTTGGAACCTATGAAGAAAAAGATATGCAAGTACATGATCTGTTGAAGAAACCTATGATAGTCTGGAAGGTAAGGAAGGAAGTTGAAGCCTTTGCAGAGAGCATGGGTATATCTATAGAATCTATGAGAGAAGCTAGAAGAAAGAGAGAACAAGCTGAAGAAGATCCTACTAGAACTAAATCTGCTAGTCTGGCAGCATTCTCCACCCAATCTAGATCAATAAGGAGATCTGCACCCTTATCCAATTCTACAGTGAAATCAAGCCCTATGAAAGCTCAAGTGAAGACATCTGGTAGAGAATGAAAGAGGAAGAAGGATAAAAGTAAAATATTTTATGTTGCAATTGAGGAAGATGAGGAAATAGAATCTGATGAAGAAGTGAGAGAAATTAAGCACAAGGGCACAAAGGCAACAAAAGCCTCTAAGGACAATCCCTCTAGTGAAGAAGAGAAAGCAAAGAAGAAGATGAAAACTGACAAACCAAGTATGTTTGTAAAGGAAGTTGAGAGAGGCATAATCAAGGATGGTAATCTTAAGCCACTATGTGAATGGTATGATACCTTTGATAGTATTGGTCAAAGAATTCTTGAAAAAGAAACAATAAATTATTTGAATGCTTTCAATTTGACTCTCATTGAGATCATGTTTGAGTTGCCTAAGGGACTGTATGAATTTTTGGAAATGAGGAGAGTGAATGCAAGAACTGGAGATGAGCAGATGAGAGAGTGAATTCTTGCAAATTTATTTCTGGCGATGTCTATTGAGGAAATGAAGACAATTTTGAATGGTGCTAAGAAGGATTTCAAGAGAAAAATAGGGGTAAACAAGCTTATGATTGATTAGACTAAAGAGGTAGCAAAAAAAACTGAAAGAATTCTAAAGGAAGTCTTGTTAAAGAACATAATCAATTTTGTTTCTAAAGAAGGTTATTATGAAGATATTGCATTTGGTCTAGTGGTTGAAGAGGTAAAGGAGGATACACTTGAGGACACTCAGATTCCTCTTGGTGTGCATGATACAAAAGTTCCTATGGAGACTGAAGCTTCTGAAGATGTGATATCTAAAGAAGTTGAGATTCCTAAAGACAAGCAAGAATCTATAGACGAGGAAACAATGATTGAAGAAAAGAAGGTTGAAGTAAAGGATGTTCCCATGGAATCAAGAGACACTATAGAGGTAGTGAAGAATTTTATGGAAGAGAAACAAGAAGAGTTTGACCTTGAATTGGGTGAAGGTCCTATTAATTTGGCTACTTTGTCTCTAATTCAAAAATTGAAGGTTGCATCATTTGCTTAGGCGAAGGCTAGGGAAGAATTGTTGAAGTCTCACATTGAGGATAGTGAGCTATTGAGTCTTGCATCTGGCATCTTGGAGAGAATCATGCCTTCTCATGTTAAGGGTCCATTCAATTCTCCATCTAGTGAGCTAAAGAAGCGTATTAATTTTGTAAGTACTCATTTTGAGTCCCTTGAGAAGCCAGCTGAGGACAAGGTACAAAAGGAATTTGATGATAAAAGGTTCAATAGGGTAAAGTGCATGATTTCTAATGACAAATCATTATTAGCTACCTGTGTGAAGAATATTCAAAGTGCACTATCTAAACGAGGAATATCTATAAGTCATGTTTATCTTAGTCTAAATTTACTAAGGAAAATGAGAAGAAGATTAAAGACATGAGAAACATTTAGCTAATATTTATGAAGCCTTCGATCCTTTAACTATTTCTATTGGAAAGAAAGAAGGTCAGGTTATATCCCTACTTGACAAGATAAAGATTTTGAAGCATGATAATGATAGAATTGTGGAAAGAGTAGGTGATCTTAGAGGTTTAATTGGTCTGAAGATGGAAACAATGTTGAGGGCATTAAAGGAAGCACAAGAAGCTTTGGCGGTCAGTGATCCGGTGAACCTTGAGTCTGCAGAGATATAATATTATATATTATAAGGTCACATGACTATTTTGGAGAGTCTCAAAAAGAGTTGGGACACAAGTTTGAGCCTACTAAAGACCAATTTTGTAGATATATTCAAGTTTGTGTAAGTTTTAGATGCATGTTTATACATATGTAGTTTGTTCATAGAAGTTTTTATTTTATTTTTGGTATTTGGATTCCCCATATTTTTCATTGATGTCAAAGGGGGAGAATGGGATAGTGAAAAATGCCTTAATCATCTAAGGGGGAGTTGTGTTTTTGGAGTTTTGAAGGTTGGCAGTGTAATTCATGTTGGTACTGATTCAACACTTAGTCATTTTTCACTAAGTGTTGCCATCAATTCCAAAGGGGGAGATTGTTGGAAAGAGACATTGCAAAAGTTATCTATGTTTTCATTGATGGAAACCCTAGTCAGTGATTCAATCCGCACATCAGTATTTGATCATATTGAAAGTTAGATTGAAGTTTTGTGATTAACTGTCAAGCTAGAATAGAGCGTCTGACAAAATTGTGTTCATCGATTCATATGCAATTTTATGTTATCATTTTAAGTTGTGTATCTTAGGGAAGGTTGTTTAATGTATGATTTATGTTATCCTTTAATCTTAAAGCCTTGTATCGATTTGTGTGCAATTTAGAAGATTTAGTTGATTGACTTTCTATTCATTAGTGCAAAAAGGCTGACTAAGTGAATGTAGCATGTTGTGGATATTCGAGGAGTAATTGTTTAAGTTTTTTTGTGTTCGAGCATGTTGATTTGGGTCCTCACTATGTTGTGGAGGACCTTGGTTGATTCACATTGATAGTTATTATTGTTTTGGGGCAACAATTTATATTCATTTTATTATTTTGTTGAAGCCAACATTCAACATAACGATTAAATTTGTAGTAGAAAATACATATGAGAAATTTTTTATATCATTTTGATGAATGTACGGAGTGAGTTGATGTGTGTTGTGAAATTTAGAAGGATTGTAGAGTGATTATGCATAGTTTTACTTGTGCAATAAAGGATTTGTGATGCGAGTTAAAGCAGACAGAGTAGAAGAGAAGAATCAGACAAAAGGTCAAGAAAGCGATTAGTGTGCTTAACCAAAACTATTCTCAAGAATTTGTAGATGATATTTCATAGTTCACCACTCTAGTTTTCTTTTGACATTGATTGTAAGGTAGTGAGCTTTTCTATTTTTGAGAAGTGAGCTCTAGGAAGTGTGCCTGAATGCATGCATGTGCCTTCCTTTTGTAAACATTTTTGAGTATACTCAGATCATATTGTGGATTGACCTCCATAGTGGTTTTTCCCCTAATAGGGTTTCCATGTAAAATAATCCTTATGTTATGGTTTTGTGGTTGTTTGTCTTATGTTCATGCGTCTTTCCTTTGGTTGAATGTTATAAGTGCTTTAAATATCAGATTAATAAAGTTAAAAATTGCAAAACACTGATTCACCCCCCCTCTCAGTGTTCCTTGATTCCAATAGGAAGATTCCTCACTCTTTACTTTGCACCTTCTACCTATATTAATCTCCATTAGAGGATGGTGAAACAATGAACTCAGCCTATCTTCCAACACACAAATTCTTAGAACTCTTCCTTTGTACAACTTAGATGGATCAAGCACCTACAACCAACCAACAACTAAACAACGACTCAATAGAATTAGCTAGCTCTGATACCAATTGATGCAGAGCATCTACCAAAAACCATCAAGGGTACTTCTGACCCTAAACACAACTAAGAAGACCAATTAGAAAATAACCAAATAAACTCTCTTTTCCTTCAACAATATCCACTCATTTTCACTTGAAATTACAAGGCTACCAATAAGACAAATCATCACATTAGTATTCCAGACCCTTATCTGACTCAAATACAACTTAACCTCCATCAAATTGATTGAACCAACCATATCTTTCACTATTCACCAAATTACCCTTCATTGTAACTTGTTTCTATTAAGGAAAAATGACAACAACTCATCCATTCTTGCTTCAAACCTATTGCCAAACCTTAACACACCTTTGAAAATAATGATTTATACTGAAACAAAATCAAAACCACATTAGCAAACTCTGAACCAACCAACTTGCTCACCCAAGCCACCTTGACTCCACATTGTTCAAATACACCAAAACCATAAATTCTATTTCAAGACCTTTTCCAAACCATCAATACACCTTTAATATCATCACTTTAACAATTACAACACAAATACAATCACCTATACCTCTATTTACATAGAATTGCACTTTCTAGCAAACATACACCATTTTGCACATAGAGGTAACTTTGCTCAACACACCAAACTAGAAAATTTTCCTTCTAAACCTTTCCCCAATCCTTAAGACATATTTACCAACATCATTTATCCAAGTTCAAATCAATATCCATCATCTACATCCCAATTTATATAGAAAACTCATTTTCTTCCATTCAACCACCATTTAGCTAGTAGGTCACCAAACCTTCAAATTGGGTATCAACATTTAATCCACACTAATCCACCTCATAAAGTATTCATTTTTAAACTGTTGTGCAGTAAACATCATAAACTTGGTTGTACGCTGGAAAAAGCCTCAAATTAGGCCAACTTTACAAAGAGAGTTCTCTTAAATCACCACGAAAACACCAAATAGCTTTAAAAATTCCTTAATCAAGTCTCAAAACTTAAAAATCAATCACTTTTATGGACTAAAAGGCTTAGAAAAATATTGAACTATAAAACCCTTGATTTTGGGTTCTACAATGCCAAAGGGAGTGAGGGCTTATTGAAAAGAAAAAATGCAGACCTCAACTCTACCCACCACCTCCTCAAACATGTTATATTATGTCTTCCAAAGCTTCTCCAATCATCACAAATCCCATACACATGTTGTTTCTTCATTACCATGCTTGTAACCACCACTTTTCAAGAGGAAAACTCAAAATTCTTGTTAAAGACAACATCAAAACTTTGCATCATTGCTTCCTCTACACCTGCACACATTCACAAAATAAAAATCATCCTAAAACACTCCATTCCACTAATATAACTAACCTACATCGGTGGAATGGTGATTAGAAACTTAAAGGACTCTCAAACCCTGTTTTAAGGGTTACAAACTGTTACAAGATAGCAGCCTGCAAATCAACTTTAATTTTAATTGAAACTTCTCAAAACTAGCTTGCTTGAATATTTTACGCTTAAATGAATTCAAATAACTATAAATAAAGGCTTAATGATGATGTACAGACTCAAAAAGATTGAAAAATCTCAAAAGAAAACATTGTTTCCAAAAAGCAGGGTACTCTTATTTCAAAATTGGTTACAAGATCTCCATACCACCTCTTACTCACCTATTCCATGATTCACAATGATGTTTTTAGTTAGTTAAACTAACTTCCTTTACAACTTCATTGACCAAACTTTCTATTTTCCCACTTGAATCTTCATATTCTAACCCTTTTTTGCATTTCACTTTTCCCAATTTGACAACTTTGCAAATTTTGCAAGTTTTACATTTTCCATCATTTTGACCACCTAGAGACCTATTAATGACTCAATTACATTGAAAATAATCTTCACATGACCTTTCCACTTTGTTTTGCATTTGGAAATTCAAATTTTACAAATTTTCCTTTTGGAGGCATTCAGTGAACAAGGTTTTATTGCACCACACTATGACACTCATGTATAATTCCTTCTCAGGGAATGCTACAAACTTGTATGGGACTCTAGTAATCACTCCTATGAAAGGTACCTCTCTCGATTCCATAGCAAAAAAATTTCCATATGTGCTATTAATTTTCAAACCCATTTCCTTCATGATTTTCATTGGCATCACATTGTTTAAGGCCCCTGAATCAATCATGTAGTTTTTTAACAACTTCCCATCAATAGTAAGACATAGAAAAAGTATATTAACATGAATTGGGCATGTAGTGATGGTCATTACCAAGTATATTTCAAGGTTTTCATTAATTACTCCTTCCACTTTATCACTATTTTCTTGATTTTTATTCACTTTGGATGGATCAACAACCACATTGTCACTAGAGGCTATAGCTACACCATTAATGAGGGAAACTACCTTTTTTTATGTTCATTAATCCTCATCATTTCCAAAAATATGACAATAACCTTAACTTGGGACAAAACTTGAAACATGTCCATAGGAGTATACTTTGATAATACAAGAAGTATTACTTCCTTGTCTATCACTTTATCATCTTGTTCTCACCCTTTTTAGTATTAGGCTTCTACTCAGCTTTTACAACTGGGGAAATAACTTCACTATCTATCTTGGCTTTATCACCCTTTTATCCCAAATTCTAGCTCATTTACCTTCTTTGGATCTTGTCTCATTTTTCTTGGTTTCAGTCTTGGTCCCTTTGTCATCTACCTTCTTTTCTTTGATGAACATACTACCAAGCTTACCCTGATCACCATTCACAACTCTTTTTCTTAGATGACATGTACTTAGTGCTCGATTAGCCAATGTAGCTTTCATATTATGAATTCCTTCATTTGATGGCCTCCTCAAATTAATGTCACTTGATTCAAGATTGTAAACATTGCAATCATTTCCTCTCTCTTCATCTGAGAATGCTTGCTAATTTTGTACACTTACTTCTTTCCTTTAAACATCGACATCACCTGTAAAAGGCTCATCGTTAGAAGGATAATCATTATAGCAAAAATATGATGGAGTGACAAGCACATTTACTATTTCATCCTAATCCCGAGGGGAATTAAAATCTCCTTGATCATCTTGCATGTCTTCTACAGATCTTGCAACAACACATTATTGTGATGAATGAGGTATTTGACATACCATACATCAAGAAAAATATTTAGTAACATTTTAAGAATGCTTCTACAATGGGTCAGGTGTACCTTGTGCTTGAAAATTTTTGTGGTTGTTTTGAAATAGCTTTCCATCATTCCAATCAGTATGGTAGGGGTAATCTTGCAATCTAGGTGGCCTTTCATTTCTTTGAAATTGAGGTTTCTCATTCTTTTCCACCTTTTGCACCAACCTGATAACTTGATCAAATTTTTCTTCATGAGTTGTAGATTTACCATCTCTCATTTTGAACTCTAAGATTCTTCAAAGGCTTAGGGTAATCTCTTTTCCCTACCTTTCCTGATGCTCTCCTATTATTTTCTATGTAAACTGCAATCTTATAGGCTTCTCTTAGATTTTGTGGATTTTTGTCTCTGAGAAAGTAACACATCTTTGAATCATATGCATTACAATATACCACTAAACATTCATTCTCATTAGGCCTTAAATAATCAAGGACTCTATTCATATCCTTTTGAAACATTGCATTAAATCTAGTCACCATTTCATTATGTCCCTTTGTGATATTGTTAAAATCATTTAGCTTGAACCTAGGATCAGTCTGGTCCCCATATTGCTCTCTAAAAATTCTATATAAAGCATCTTTTGAATCAATTCTTGCATTAGGCAAGCTCCTATACCAATCTCTAGCATCTTGAGTTAATGATTGCACAAAATATTTCATTGCAAAATCATCATCCCAATGCTCAAAATCCTCAACAAAAATTTGAAAGGATTTCAAATGATGTTCACCACTGAGAGCATTATTACCAATGAATTTTTCCAGATGTTTTCTTGCATTATTAGAGATAGGATTTGGATACCCTAGGATTGTATCAAAGCATAGTTTCCTATACCTATCAGTATGCAATTGTATTCTTCCAAAGCATTCCTCTTGGCATTTTAGCTGCTATAATTCCTTCTCCTATCATAATTATTTTTAGGCCTTCTAGTGATAAACACTCTTGGTTGGGAATCATCTTGATCAAATTGTTGAGTTATCCTAGCCCTGTTTTTAGGTTGTGAAGATGAATTGGAATTGTTCTTATTGGATGAAGGTTTCTCATTCATATGGGGGTTTGAAGATGATGCATGGGCTTGAGGGATTTTGGTTTCAGGGACAAAAGTCTATAGTAGATTCTAAGAAACCTAGATTCTTCTTCATTTTTGAATTAACAGCTAACAATTCCATCTCATTCACTTTTCTTTGCAATTCCTCATTTAATTTTATTAACTTATCAACCCATGAAACAAAATCATTTTGTATTGTGTCCTTTTGAGATGAACCTCCCTCAATTATCTTAACACCCTTGACTAGTTTATTTCCCTTAACATCAGTGTGGGAATTTTGTTTTGTACTACTAGGGATAGGATCAGCTGCAAGAGAAGCTTTCACAACACCATCAGTCCATGAATTTACACAAGCATTATGTGTTGAGGTAGTTACAAGATCCTTAGTTATAATATCTTCAACAGTAGGACTGGTTGTTTGGGTAGATTGAGTTGCTAACCATTCTAGTTCCTCTATTTTCTCAACTTTTCTTTATAGCATATCCCTATCTACCATAGCTTCCCTTATCCTATTTTCTTTCTCTTCATCCATCTTTCTCCTATTTTCATCTAATCTTAATGATATTCTTATAAGTTGTTGAACATCACTAAAAAATTCATCCTCTTTTGGTAAGTGGTTTCAGCATCAGGTGTCACTACCAATTCAACATGGGAAGGAGTGTTTTCACAAAAAAACTCATCAAACCTAGTCAACAATTCAAGAGGAAGAGGATTATTTGTGTTAGAGTTTGAAACCAAACACCCTATAGCCCTAGCAAAACTAGCATTTACATTATCTTCTTGTATCCTCTCCCTCTCCCTTCTCTATTTGGCTGTTAATCCTTGATTTGAGCATTCCTCACTCACAAAAAAAATCATTATAATTTCTCCCCTTTCAGGAGAAGCATTATCACTTAAATCTAACAAGTTTCTTTCACTTTCATAACCAAAATTAAAATGAACTTCATATTCAAGAGTTGTATGAGGAGTAGACTTACTTGTTCCTTCATTCTTTGATTTCCCCCATTTTCCACTAGTATTATTTTGCAATTCTCCCTCCAATATTTTCTCTAGATGTTTCTTCATGTTGCCATGGGTTCCTCACATCTAGGCTTGAAGCTTCTATGCTTTCTTCAACCTTTTCAAATTTCTTATGTTCTTCGTTATCAATTCTTTGATATCCTCAAATATTGGTACGCACTGGTGCAAATATTTTAGAGTCACCACCCAAATCAATTGGGACAAATTTGTAGCAATTTTGTTGCAATTTTGTGCAACCTTTACAAGATCCTTAAAGACTCAGAAAAAATTTGACAAATGTGAAGCAATTTAGGTACAACTTTAACCAATGACTTTTAAAGGAAAAAATGGCAAGAAAATTGGGCCAAATTTGAGCAATGTTCAATAGGAACATCAAATAGATTGGATCTAAGGGTAAACATCACCATAAATCATAGTGATCATAGAAAAGATATTATGGAGAACAATATTTATCAAGTGTCTCCCAAGTAGAGTCACCAATTTGTTGGTGGTTTTTAAATAACTAAGCATATCTCACCAAGCATCTATGAATTTTCTAGATTCAATTCTTGAATACTTAGGAGACGGTTGGCCAACGAATGAGTGGAAGATAAAATGCTTCCCTCCTACACTTTAGGATTTTCAAAATCTCGAAGGGTAATCCCACAATGTGTATCCTACAATATTGCTACACAATTATACCACACATTGCATAATAAACATATACATTCTCACTAAAATGATAAATAGATGAAATCCTTCAAGAAATTGGCAATTCCTTAAAATAATTAAACACCTAAAGCTAAGAGTACCATAAAATAATAAATTCAACAAAGGTAAATCGATTAACAGTTTGTTTATGAATGTTGTTCTCAAATTAAACAACCAGAACCAAAGGAAATGTACTTGACACCTTAAAACGACTACCTTATCTCAAGGCAAGGAGTCAAAACACAACAAATTAAACTACAAGGTGACTAATTATAGACATCCATGATATTTGTGAAATTGCATTACAATTCACATATCAATACTTAGAATCTATGACTACTTATTAGATCTAGTAAAAATTTATATGAATTCATGCTTTAATCATGGTATTTTAGCTGATTTATTAAACTAGAGCCAGAATTAAAACATACATCAATGCGAAATAACAATGACAATTAATGCAATTATCTTTGATTGAATTTTCATTAATAACTCATATAGAATGTTATAGATGGAGATAAAATAGGCACAAAATATTTGCATTTCCATTCAAACATGCTTGGAAACCATACGATTAACAAAATCTACTTGCTCGACTCAAAACCTAAGATACAGACTCAAAATGTATTTTCTCTATGTTCTCAATTTTCCTTTTCAGATCTAGAATTCAAGAAGAGACATACAAAAATGGCCTCAAATTCCATTTTATAAGAACAAGGGAGTAAAAGAAGCTTCAGGATGAATTGTACACATGTCACTTTTTCATTTGAAAAACTATATTGATTATTCCACAAGGAATGGTTACAACAAACTAAAAGAATATTCATCATTTAGATAAAGGATTTATTTTAGTCAGTGGAGACTCCCACACCTTCCAAAAGGTAGTTTGTTGAAGTGAGTAATCTTCAAACCATTGTAGCATCTTTATCCTTTTCAGAGAAATGAGAAAAAGTGTACAAAGGAGGGAAAATGTGGATCAAAATCGAGATCAACATCCAAGTCACTAGTAATCAGCATTTACTTGTCATAATTTGAAATTAGAGAAACATATCTTTTTATGCATTGTAATCTCTAGGGCTATACCTCCACTATACTCAACCATGTATATATTTTCTCCATCCCTATACTCACAACTCCAAATCATCAATGAGAGTCTTCTTCCACAATTCATATTATGTGTCAAAAGACCAATTTGATCCAATAAGTTCATCCATCTTCTTTTTCTATGGAGCATACCTTACCATAACTTAATTTGCTTCTTTATTAAAATCCTCTAGAAATCTAATAATGAAAGATAGTTTCTCATGAGTGTTCTTCAACATATCAATATCAACACTCTCACATATGAGAGATGCTAGAGAAACAATAGTTGTTTCTGTCTAATCTTTCCATGTCTATAGAGGTTTTATCTCATCATATGTGTGTTGAAGATTAGGTAATAATACCAAATCGGCCTCATCAAACTTTGACTTCAATTATCTTATTTTCACCTCCAAAGAAGCACCATACCCTTGAAACTTCTGCTCTTTAGTATTGTTAAAGAATTTATAATTTGGGCCAACCTTTGGGTACTTATCCTTCTAATGTGCCTCCCCAACTATGATGAGTTTCAAAATATCAACCTTGGGAATCCATCTATCCAAGATTGGGTCAGTTAATTCCATATCTCTTTGAGACAACTTTATTGCTTGCAACATTAGAGAATAATTTGCATGAATATTGTTTAGTTTACCTTGAATCCTCTTATTCAAATGATTCAAAATAGTATGAACAATTTTTTATAAATTGTATCTTGAACCTATGCAAACAATCTCTTATACTCTTCAATTTGGAGAAATAATTGCTCCTTGGTGGGCTCATTTGATGGAACTACACTTGATGTGCTTGGATCCTCAACTGCAAGTGGCTCTCGGCCCAAGTTATATGGAATTATTGCTAAGGATTTTTCTGGTGGAGGAGATTGAGGATGTGTTATTATAGAAGTGGATGTAGTATGAATTGAGCTAGATGGGCCTTGAGTCCTCAATGTTTCCACTGGCTACTTCCACAGGGCTAGCTTTGTTTCCAATTCAGCTACCCTTTGTTGGCTCTTATTGTACTCATCAAAAAGATCATTATATTTACCCTTGTATAAGTCTTTCTCAGTAGTGAGACTCTACACCATCTCCTTAGTGAACTTAGCAGCATTTATTATCATGTCAGTTGCTTCAAATGATGGAGTATCAGAAACTCTCCTTATAATCAACTTTCCACTGAAGTCAGTTGGTTCTACAACTCTTGGCTTCCCTGAACCCAATGACAATGACCAATCGACCAAGGCATCCCATTCCTCACTAAATGTTGTCCCTTGTAGTGCAAATTTTGCTTCTTCCTCAATTTGAAACATGGGCCTTTTAGACCTCCTTATTGTTTCTAGCACAACTGCATCAACAATAGGGTATGTTTAGGATCATCATGGAAAAAATAGGCCCTTAAGTGGCAAAAAATTAAGAAAAATCAGAGTTAGGCAACTTGACATAAAAATTTGATTAAGTTATCTATATTATTTCAAAAATATGTAATAATAGAATCTGTAGAAAATTGAATGTAGTTTCTAAACTACTAGGTTTTTAAAAAAAACTATTTGGTGAAAATTTGAAATTTCAATGTAGTGGTACTTAAATTTCAGGGAAAAAATTAAGAAGTAGGTTTGTCTAACCACCCTAACCACAATAAAATGATAATAATTTTTATAATATTTTAGATATAAGTAGAGGACGCCCTAATGTGATGCATATTTTTTGTAATTTTTTCCAAGTAAATAATTAAATATAATTTTTTATTACAAATTTTTAAAAATATAAAAACTTATGTCTAACCACCTTAACTTGGTCAAAAATTCATGAAATTCAAATTTTATTTTTTTAATCCTATAGTATGCAAAGCATAGAATGTGATGCATTTTTTGGATTCAAAAAATGTGATACCATTTGAAAGCTATAGATGTTTTTCAATCAGCCTATCAATTAGGACTTTAGTCATAATTTGAATAGAAAATGAATAGTAATTACTTATTAAATTCAAATTAAAGAATAATTTATATCGGTGGAAATATTAGAATGTCCTTTAAAAACCCTTTTCATTCCATCAATTTTGGGTACAAAAATAGTCATCAACCACATACCCATCATATTGCCACTTTTTTGCCCATCATGATCCTGCACATACCCAATATCCCATTTAGGCAGCAATAATACACCACTTTTATGTACAAGTGCTCTGCCTTCTTTAGTTGTGATAACTTGGAACTCCTTCCTCATTGCTTTCCTTACATTTTCTTAAACAACTCCCTTAGGGATTTCTAGATGTAATATCCTCTCTTCCACCAATTTCTCTACATATTTAGGAGCCTTAGCTCTCCACATAAAATCTTTGAATGCTCTAGTCTCAATAAAAGATTCATCCTCCATAAATTCCCTGTAAGCTTCATGCCTCAAATCATCTACATTGTTCAAACCAATTTTTTCATCCTTTCCAAGTTTAAGGTGGCTTTCTCCAGAGCTTGATGCAATCCCTCTTGGGTGAGGAGGCATTCCTTGTTGCATTTCTTTAGGTGTCACCAAAATATCATCTTCATCTATATCAGGGTAATCAACTACCCCTCTCACCTCAATCTTTTAATTCTTGAGTGGCAGTTGTTATGATGGAGAGTGACCTCTTTGGGGGGAATCCACATCAATTATAATAGGTGGAACCCATCTTGGAGGTGATGGCACTGGTCTCACAAGAGAAGTTGCCACCGATCCCTCTGATGTAGTAGGGGTTGGCAATGCTTGTTGTTTCTTTATTTTCTCCTTCTTCTTGGAATAGATTCTAACTTTTGATTGTGGCTAGTACGAGGGTCTCTCCTCCAATACTACTATGGGATATTTCTCAACTGTCATTGCTTTCCCTTTGTCAGTTATTGTATGTTCATCTCTCAAAATTCCCACTACATTTTCAAAATTATCCATCACATACATAGCTCTGTTCCATTCACCTTTAATGTTGGAGAAGGATCATAATTGGGATTTTACCTTTTATCATTTTCCATCATATTATTGAAAGCAAGATACATTGCTTTTCTTTCTTCTTGCAATTGGAAATCAAATATATTCATGATGACATCTTTAGGATAATAAAATTTATGCACAAAGGAGTCACTCCTGTTCTTTTCCTTCAGGGAAACAATAAAACCCTCAGGGTCATGGTTTCTTGGGTACACAATGCTCAATCCATAAGGTGCTATAAGTTGTCCCAACTCCTTCCATCCTCCCTTTTCCATGAAAAAATCTGCAAACACTATCCATTCAGGGAAGAATGATCCCTTCCTCAATGTCTCAAGAAAGTGTACCATTTGTGCCCCTCCCAATTGTCTCATAATTTCAATGAATCCAATCCTCAATGAAACATATCTTGGCAATGCATATTGACTCACATTAGTTCCATAAACTTTGAATATTTTTTGGTAGGGTATGGAATGATATCCCACCAATTATGGTTCAAACTAAGCTAAGAACTCCCTTCTGTAGGCCTCAAAAAATTGTGTATTTCCTTGGGGATCCTAGGTGGATCCTGGATTAGGAACCTCTTTAGTTTTGAAGAAAAAAAATTATGGAATACTACATAATCAAACATTTAATCATCTTTGTCAAGAATTTGAGTCCAAAACTGGACAAGAAACTCAATATCACCATCCTTCATCTTCAATGTCATGTCTTTACCAAAATTATTCTCGCTTGTATAGGAACATGTGCCTCAATAGAGAATACTACTAGAACTTTACCCAATGTTTCCCAACTTTTAAGTCAACCAAACCCTTGTGGATGTTCTCTTCCAAATATGTGGCATAGTCATAAACTACATTATAATTTGGGTGTTGAAAATGTGTTGCCATATGCATGTAACTCCTTGGCACAGTGGTTGATGGATCTTCACGAATGATTTGGCATACAGAGTAAACTATTTTCTTGAAGTAATTGGAAAAATACTTCATGGGGAAAGGTTCCAATTAATCCTTCCCAATCCTTATCTACTTCCTATTCTTCCCATCCTTAGTACTTGTAGTGTGTATAGGAAACATTGTTGTTCTGAACAAAACCTTGGTATTCTCATATTCTTTCCTAAAAGTATCTAAATCAATGGGGATCATTTCCTTAATCCATTCATGTAACTGGAAAACATCTACAATCTCCTCTCTAGTTATCTTGATCATTTCAACACCATCAAATGCCCTGACCACTCTAGAAATAGGGTCATACCTTGCAGCAATATCTTTCAATAGGTATACATCCATGTATACATTTGGGACAACTACCTTTCCCATGTCTAATCTACAAGGGTTACAAACAGGAACCCCAAGATTTCTGTTTCCAAACTAGTTTTGGAACAATTGCCATCTAGTAAAGGGAAACTCAACATCCTTGATAATGAATTGCTTGTCCATTAACCCCTCTTTAATTCTATAACCATAGAATAAATCTCTTCCCTTGACATTTTGTTGGTAGAGGGTTTTAGTTGATCAATAATGTTCTGAAAGATAGTCTTGGATGCGATCTTAGAGCTGGAAATTTGTGCTTTGGGTGCCATTGGTAAAAGGTGGGTTCTGACTAGTCTAAGGTTTCAATACTGAGAGGTTTAAGACCTATCTTTTCAATTCAAAACCTAGGGCACAACTCAAGGGTGCAACCTCAATGGGTTTGACCGAAATTCAAAATTTAAACACAAATTCAAACCAGAATAAAGCAATTAGAAAAAGCATGCAGACCAATTCCACTTAAAGATATAGTGAATATTCACCGTAATTCAAGATAATTTGGATAAAGCATAGAGAATGGCATTTGATTTACTTGCAGCTTTTTCACTTTCAGGAAACCTTAATTGTGACCTCGTTGAACTCTAGAATTCTGTTCTCGATCTCATAGATGCTTCAAATTCATTTGTGATCTTCAATTATGTGAAAAATCCAATCTCTTATGTGTATTTAGGTCAAGATTTGGTAGCCTTGAATTTCTTTTTTTCCATTACTACTCCCTCATGCAAAGTCAAAATGGCTATCATGTTCACATATTCAATTTTGAGTATTATTCGTTGATCTCCTTGTGAGATGGAACTTTGAAGAACTCAGACTGAGTCAAAATGGTTTGAATTCTCATTGCCCTCGTTCGGTTATCCTTCAGCCAATGAAATTCTCTTGGATAGATGCTAACTCATCTATTCTATGGGCTCCACCATCCTTTCATTCCAAGTGATGGGAAAATCAATGTGGCGACATCCCGCTGACCCCGCTACTTTTTATAAAGCATTATTTAAATCCCATAGGGTGAGCGGGGAAAAATTGAGATTAAATCTCAACATTTCCTCATTACCATTGATTTGAAACCTTAAGATTTTGGGCATGTAAGTGGATATCGATCCCCACACCTTGTAGCTAAACATGTGTCGACAACCCACTGACCCCGCTACTTTTTGGAAACCATTATTTTAATCTAGCGAGGCTGGCAGGAAATACTCAATATCTCATCCTCTGATTTGACGATTGGAAAATCTGAACATGCATAAAGGTTATTTTTAAAGAAGGGACCCAAATAGGTCAATGAGACCGAGACCCTTGAGATTAATGACTTGGGACTTAGGTCATTTTAACATAAAATATTTTTCCTGACCATAGGGATTATTAAAGTGATGGAGAAGCATTTGGTGACCGAAAGACCTAGACCAAAGGGTCGGTGAAAATATGTTTGTGTTTGATCAAGTTGTAACTTAAGGGACTCATAACCAGGTGTAACAAGTCAATGAAGAATTAGAATTCCCCAGGTTTTACTACCATAAAATTTAAAATGAGGGATTTTGGTCAAAAACCCTAAACCCTACCCTGGGCATGGAAGTAATAAATCATGACAAGGAAAGAAATAGAGAAAAAAAATTAGAATTTGAGAAGCTCTCGACAACAATCTCCCCCTTTGGCATTGATGGAAACATGCATGTCAAAAAAAATTTCCAATATGTGGTAACTAGATACTCCCTCCACCAACCTCTATCTCTCCCCCTTTGATGTTAATGGAAAAGGATGGGGTCTAGTATATATGTATATATGCATTAAAATATAGCCATAAAGATATGAACAAAAAAATGAATCAACCTAAAGAAGAACCTTTGAGACTCTCCTGGATGACCTTCCATGTCACTTTACTTCTTCCCATAATCCTTTTGCACTTACAAGAATCTTTTGAAATAGCTCAAGCTTAGGTAAGGACTCTATACCAATATAACCAGAAAGATATGAACACAAAAATGAATCAACCTGAAGAATAAGAACCTTTGAGACTCTGCAGAATAACCTTCCATGACACTTTACCTTCTTCAAATAATCCTTTTGCACTTACAAGTCTTGTGAAATAGCTCAATCTTAGTTAAGGACTCTATACAATCTACTAAAGTATTGGGACTAAGATTAAGTTTTGATAATTCACCAATACTATCAAGAGAACTAGAAATAATAACATGTCTGAGTTTAACCATGTCTCTGAGTGCCACAAACTTCTTAATAACTTATGTTCTTTGTTCTTGCAAGGAAAATAATTTATCCTAAAGCTGCATAATGTAGGACCACCTCCAATTATCTTTGTCTTTGACCAATTTGTATGTATCAACTTGAGTTCTTATCCTAGTCTCACTATTCCTTATCTCATCTCTTATGTTAAGAGTACTGCCAAACCAATTTAGGCAAAAATAAAGTAGTTCTTGTGCCTCTTCCTCATAAACTTGTACACTCTCCAATTCCTTCATTACTCCACTATGTGCACTTGCACATTTTTCTTTGATATCTTCTAGATTTTCTTCAACAAACCTGATACCAACATGCACTTGAAGACTAAAGATGTAGACCTTCAAAGAATTAATCATGTTTCTTAGATTCTCCACAACATAAATAGATGAATCAAAATTAGCACCCGGAATAACCTTTTGTAATTTTTCCAAAGCTCCTTGAATGTTTATTATTTCATGCTCATGTTGATATCTCTCAAACTCACTTCCCTCTACAACTTGGAGGTACCTTGTACATTAGGACTCTTAGGCATTTCCAAAAGAATTTTTGCATAATAATCAATTTCAACCTCTGACTCTTCATAATATAACTTGAATATCCACACCAATCTTGTTTCAACTACTTCCATGTGACAGAATTCTATAGACACTAGAAAATTGATACTTGCAAAGTACCTTTCAGCAACACTTACTGGAATCCTTGACCTTGTGTTCATCCTCATCTAAAATTTCCAAAAGAATGCAGCAAGAGCAGTCTCTTGCGCATTCAAATTGCCAAGATTTATCATAAATTTCTTGATTTGATGGGAAATAGGCTCTGTATTTGACCATTCTATTCTTCCTATTACTGGTAATTCTTTCAAAAAGTAAAATAGTAGGCAAACAACTAAATTTCCATACTGGAATGTATTCTTCTTACTATTCTTGATTTCCCTTAAATTATTCGAGAGATCTATTTGAAGTAATTCACATAATTCATAATCCATACCTCTTTTAACCATATCAACAGTAATATATACAACAGTAGCATACACTATGTGGTCATTGCTAGGGATACAAACTTTATGACCAATGACCATTGTGGCATACCTAATAGCTAGATCTAGAATAGATCTCAAATCAATCTCTTTCCCTTTAAGATTCACACCATTAACCTCAATTAAATTCTTGCTCATTTACAACCTTTCATTTGGAAACTAGTCCAAAGGAACATAAACTAGTTACATCTCTGATTGCTTCTCTGGTAATCAAATGTGCATCATCAATCCATAAAGATTCATTATGAATTCTACTCAAAACTATTCAAATATGCTTCATGTCAAACTCAAACAAAAGGGATTTCTTCCACAAATCCAACTTCTTCTCAATTAACACTTTTTAGGCTTCATGGTTCTCTTCCAATTCATTCTTCTATAGAATTCTCAACTGGACTGGTGACATTTCCTCTGTCTTACTATAAACATATGCATGCATATCTTTTGCAGGAAATACTCTAGGAGGGATGCAAGAGAATGCACCAATAGAATCTTTTGAAATATTCTACAAATATTTCCTCAAATTAACTTCCACTCAATCTTCACTATTCACAACCTTTGAATTATCCATAGCAATAAATATGAAATATTGTGCAACTAGGAATACCTTTGTAAATGCCAACAAGAAATGGATAGGTATCCAACTTTTAGAGCACACTTCAGATCCACCTGATCTCTCCTTCAAACTCTGAAACTTTGAATTGCTCACTAAGCTTCCTTTGCACACTTCTCTAAAAATACATATTCTTCTTGAAATGTCTTATTTTATTTCTTTCATTTTTAATGCTTTAGCAATAAATACTTCAAATTGCCAGTAGATTTCCTCAAAAATTGTGTGCACCTCCATTCTTTCAAATTCTACAAATTTCATTCTTCACACATGTGACTAATAAATTCCTTAAATCCATTACCACATTAAATATACTTTTTTCATGATGTGAAACAAGAATCGATGAGGGGGTTTATTAAATTTTCTAATAATTTCTCCCCCTTAGTTATTGCTAGACTCAAAAATTGACAAGTGTATCTGCAACAGAGGTCAACATAGATTAGACTGATGATTCTTATTCAACTTTCTTGAATTCTCCTTCCTTTCTCCAGATCCTTTTCATCACTTTTCTTGTTGCTTCCAAATCAATGATTTATTCATGCTTATTTTCTAGATAATTATTTTTTCTTCTTATGTAGTTATTAACAGGTTGTTTCAGATCTCTTCACTTACCTCAAACAACATTCTTCCTTCCATTTTTTCTTTTATTTAATCTATTCTCACATAGACTAGCTTTCTGTCCAACCTTCTTGCACTTAAAACATTTTTTGAAGAATGAAAAAGTATCATTCATTTCACTTTTGCAGTCCTTTTCCTTATTACCAAATTTCTTGTAGGAATGACAAACAACATTTAAAGATAAATACCTTTTAACAACAGGTTGTTTGATGGGAATTCTTCTAGAATTTCTTCTTAGATTCTCGACTTTTCCATCTTTGCATTGATTCTTCTTATTAGTAGATTGCTTCACTTTAGAACTTTTACCTTCTTCAAACCCTAAACTAATTTTATCCATAGCCAATCTCTGAGAGGTAATCAAATCATCAAGCATTATAGAGCTTACCATAAATTTATCTTAAAAAATTATTTCCTTTTCCAAATCAAATCTCAAGATTTCTACTTCTTGCTTAAGCTTTGTGCATTCATCCATCTTCCTCTAAATTTCAATTTCCTGACATTCTTCAGTTCTTTTCTTTTCATCCAGTTGCTGCAGTAGGCTAGAAACAATTTCATTTGTCTTAACCAACAGATCACATGGTTCAACACATTTACTTTTCATTTTTTCAACATACTCATTTGCTTTCATCAACTTGTCCTTCAGATCTTCTATTTATTTGGAACAACCAACAAAGATCACTTATAGAGGAAAAAAATTCTTATACTCAAATTTTGAGACCTTCCTCCAACTGTTAGGCTCCTTCCAAGGAACCAAGATCTAATACCAATTGTTGAACATCTAGAATACTGAGAGGGGGGATGAATCAATATTCCATAAAATGATTCACATAAAATCCATTTAACCATTGTCACAATTCTAACTGAATCAACAAGAGGGAATATAGAAACAAATCAATGAAACCACACACATGAACACCAAGATTTTTTATGTGGAAAACCAAAAAAGCAGAAAACCATGGTGAGGGTTAACTCACAATATATTATATCTAGATACAAGATATTACAGGGATCACTGTCTGAATACAAATGATGGCTAACCGCCAAGATACACATATTGTGGCTCACTGCCAAAATATTTGAACTGATAGAATACACCTTCAATGTGTAGGGTTTAGTTCCAATGAAGCTCATAATAAGAAGTACTACCTCACAGAGCAGTTGCACAACAAATCTGTTCAAGTCCTCAACTAATAAAACATTTAGGATCAAATCCTCTTTCACCTTTCTTGCATGCTCGCACTTCCACACTCTTTACACTTTCTCTTCTTTCCAAAGCATCTTATATATACAAGTATGTCTTATTCATCAATTAGGTTGGCCTAATTAGATGAAGAAAAAATAATCAACACACCCTTGTTAGCACCATATATGATTAAGCATTTTATCCATGTAGTGCATTATACTAAGTCGCCCAATATTAGAACTTAATTCACATAATCTCCAAACCAATGTACAATCCTCAAAGAAAAATCCTTCCAGATCTTAGATCACATTAATTTCTCATCATACTACCATCATAGAGACCACCATTAAAACTGCAACATTAGAATGTTCTCCTTAAGAAAATGGGGAGTCTCCCACACTGATATGCCAAGCAAGGAACAATAGTAAAATACAAAGTTGAACTCTGTCAAAGATAAATTTATGTTCACAACCCAAAAATTCTCAAGATCAAGGATATAGATTTTTGAATGATACATGATAACATGGTTAAGAGATTAGAGTCATGTCTATTCTTGCGGTGAATTCTAGACTGAAATACCAATGCACTTGCTCATCAAAAAAGAACATTACTGACAAAGAACAATTTCTGGTAAACCAAGTAATCTTCCCATATAGTTGTCACTATGTTGACATCAATGAAAACATAAGAAAAACCAAAAAAAAAAAATCCACACTTCATGCTCATGTTGCAAGGCTCCATATTTCCAACAAAATTGTGTTGGAATCTCTATTGCATTGAGATAGTTTTCTCTCTATATCAACTCTCTTATATCTTCTTTGTAATTATGTTGTACTAATACCTCATTGGACAGTGTGCCATGTCTTGGTAGTGAGCCTTTTTGGAAGCGAGCCTCTCTATTCGGTTTTGGAATTCTTCATATTGTGAGCTAGCCCTCACCATGGTTTTTCCCTCATTGGGTTTTCCATGCAAATTTGGTGTTCTTGTGTGTATGGTTTTGCTACTTCTAGTTTCTATTTCTTCTTTTAATCATTAATCACACCAATAGTGCAAAGGTTATGTGAATGATTGTAAATATAATTTTTTTGATGGTTTTGAATGTTAAAATTTCTACAACTGATTAACCCTCATCTCAATTATCTTGTTCAACAATTTTTTGGCTACACTAGTGGAAGAGGTGAGGGTTTCACCTTCAATAGATGGTCATGGCTTGTGGGTAAACAAGGTTGCTTTTTCTTTTGAATCAAAGTTACATGTGGAGAAATGAAACTATGTTGTGGCACTAGAGACTTTTCCACATTCGACAAAAGGGTCTAAGGACCTTGAAAAATAAAAATGGATTCAATTTTTCTTGAGTTCTCATAAATCTTGTGGTGTATTGGATCTTATTTATTCTCATGTGTTTGGTCCTTTAAATTTTCCTTCAATTGGTAAATCCACATATTATGTTTCATTTATTGATGATTAAAGTAGGACATGCGTATATTTTTGAAAGAGTAAATATGAAGTTTTCAACCGATTTAAGGAATTCAAAGCAATGGTTGAGTTGTAGACTAGAAAGAAAATAAAATGTTTAAGGACTAATACTGGTAGATAAATTTTCTCTAATAATTTTGATAAATTCTATAAATATTTTAGCATTCATTGACAA
Source organism: Sequoia sempervirens (assembly GCA_007258455.2). NCBI lineage: Eukaryota > Viridiplantae > Streptophyta > Pinopsida > Cupressales > Cupressaceae > Sequoia > Sequoia sempervirens. The sequence goes on from VDFB02379711.1 coordinate 222,358,520, forward strand.
AATGCAACTTTAAATATTCTCCCCAACAAAATGGAATTGTAGAAAGAATGAACATGACACTAATGGAGAAGGCTACGAGTATGTTCAATGGTGCTAATCTAGAAAAAAGATCTTGGGCTAAAGTTGTTGCCACTACTTGTTACTTGATTAGAAAGTTTTCTACATTAGCTCTTTTTGATAAGACACAAGTATACATGCATGGTCAGGTCACAAGCCTTCATTAATATATCTTTGAGTTTCTGGTTGTGAGGCATATGCACATGTTCCAAAGAAGAAGTAAAAAAAGTTAGAGAACAAAGTTGTGAAATGTATCTTCATCGGATATAGTTATGGTGTGAAAGGATACAAGCTTTGAGATTCTATCATGCCAAATGTAATATATAGTAGAATTGTTATCTTAAGAGAAACTTACCCTTGTTTTGTTACATTGTAGCTAGAATAAAATAACCAGGAAGATATGATTCAATTTCCTTCTACACTTGAGAAAGTTTAATCAAGGCCCATGGATAGACAAGAAGTTGAGGAGAGCTCATCTAGCATTGAATTTTCAAAAGAGGAGGAAGAACATCTAACTAAACTTGTTCATAGGTCTACAAGGAATATACAACCATGTGAAAGTTATTCACCTAATGATTGGAGATGTATTTTTTCTTTGAATACTAAGATGGATGAACTCAGATTAGTAGAAGAGGAATTAGGTGTGAATGATGTATAATCCTAGAAGATTGATATGGATGAAGAAATGACATCTTTGAAAATAATGATGCATGGTATCTTGTACCATTACTTGAAGGAAAAAAACTTGTTGGCTAAAAATGGGTGTTCAAGAAAAATATTGGTTCAAATGGAGGTATTTAGAAGTACAAAACAAGGTTAGTTGTGAAAGGTTACTCTCAAGTCGAGGTTGTTGACTATGGTGAGACTTTTTCTACTATTGCAAAAATCACATCCATTATATTTTTTCTTTCTATTCTTGTTTCTTATGATTCAGATGTTGAGCAAATGGGTTTGAAAAATTCTTTCCTTCATGGTGACTTGGAGGAGGATATTTATCTGACACACCTAGAGTACTACGTGATGAAAGGTAAAAGTAAATTGGTTTGCAAAATAAAGAAATATTTGTATGACATAAAATAGAGTCCTAGGATGTGTTACAAAAAAATAGATACACATGTTTTGAGTTTGGGATTTGAGCGTTCTAAATCAGATTATTATGTTTATCATAAAATTGATGGTGATCGTTTCCTATTTATTGCATTATATGTTGATGGTATGTTATTTATTGATAAAGAGAAAGGTATAATTTCAAAACTTAAATCTCAACTTGCTGCTAAATTGAAATGAAAGATCTTGGTGTAGCTAGCTACATTCTTAGGATGAAAATTATAAGGGATAGAGAGAAAAAAAGGCTATGGATTTGGCAAAATAAGTATGTCAATTCAATTTTACAGAGGTTTAACATGCAATATTGTAGACCATTGTGTGTTCCTTCTTCAGTTGGAAAGAGCAATATTGCAAGTATGAAGGTGTTGTCATTGATGTCAAGAGGAAGTCAATAGGATGGTGTTGTCATTTATGTCAACTATGTGTTAAGGTAGTGTGTTACATGATGAAGATGTCAAGGATACTGAGAAAATTGTGAAAAAGAGGAAAATAGGTTGTTGCAGGTTGTGTATGTGTAGTTGAGATATCGAGGAAGTGTTGAGAGTACATGGAGCTATCTTTATGTTGCATTGACTAGAGTTGTGTTACAATGAAGTAATGTGCTAAGATGATGTCTTTGGTACTTAGTTTCCAAGTGCTTTTGAAAAAAATTGATAAAGAAAGAAACAATGTTGTGCAAGTGTTCAGAACGTGCTCTGGGGCATGCTCCATGTTTCTTTTTTGTTGATACTATGCCTGTGCAAATATGACATGTTCAATATTGTTAGTAGTTGCTATGTTCAAATTTTAGTTTTCTAGATTTATGTGTAGAGAGATATTTTCACCAGTGTGTGAACTAGTTTTTTAGTGTTATTTTCTATGGTCTAGGAGAAATGTATTTTCTTTGTGTTTCTCTACACTTTGGCTTCAGGTTGTGCATATTTAGGAAGTTTCTTATAATGTTTGTATCTTTTAGAATTCAAGGCCTCACTTGATTTGGTATAGTACAATGTGTGTTTTATGCATCAATGTGCAAATAGGGTTAACTGGATGTTCTGGGTTAAAGTGTTTTTATGGTGCAAGCTTGGATGAAGTCTTTGTTGGATCTCAAGGGATTTTAGGATAATTATAGATCCTTTTCAAGTGATTTTTTTGGTTCAAAAAGTTCAAATTGATTTAAGGAAGCATGTACTTAATGTCTTATGGTGTTTAGAATGGGTGTTGGCCGACCTTGTGTTAGAACTATATGCAATGTTTATGAAAGAATGTTGAGGTGTGTTAGAATTAATTAGGATCCTAAGGATTTATATGGGTCACCTTCATTCCTATCTACTGTGAAAATTTTTAGGTGCCAACCTAATTTGAAATTTAAATGTAACAAATAGTTGCCAACCTTGGAGAAGGTTTTCAAGGTTGAGTTTAATATAAATAAGAGCAATATTGTTATAAGATGTAAGCGAGAGGAAACATATATGCGAGATAGATGGGAGTGATGAATGTGATGTGAATTACAGAAGTGGGTATGTGCATGATCATGATGGGTATGTGGCTGACGACTTTTTTTTTACCAAAAATTAATGAAACGAAAAGGGTTTTTAAAGGAGATTCTCAACTTTCCACCAATATAAATTATTCTTTAATTTTAATTTAATAAGTAATTATTATTCATTTTCTATTCAAATTATGACTAAAGTCCTGATTGATAGATTGATTGAAAAAAATCTATAGCTTTCAAATGGTATCATTTTTTTTGAGTCCAAAAGATGTGTCACATTCTATGCTTCACATAATATAGGATTAAAAAAATAAAATTTGAATTTCATGAAGTTTTTACCAAGTTAAGATGGTCAAACATACAGTTTTTATATTTTTAAAATTTGTAATAAAAAATCATAATTAATTATTTACTTGGAAAAAAATTACAAAAAATATGCATCACATCGGGACATGAGTCCTCTACTTATATCTAAAATATTATAAAAAAATATTATCATTTTATTGTGGTTAGGGTGGTTCAGACACCTACTTCTTGTTTTTTCCCAAAATTTAAGTACTACTACATTGAAATTTCAAATTTTCACCAAATAGATTTTTTTTTTAAAAAAAACCTAGTAGTTTAGAAACTACATTCAATTTGCTATAGATTGTATTCTTACATATTTTTGAAATAATATAGATAAATTATTCAAATTTTTACATGAAGTTTCCTGACTCTCATTTTCTAATTTTTTTGCCACTTAAGGCCCTGCTTTTTTCATGATGATCCTGCACATACCCAAGTATAGATGTGAATTTGAGCAGAGTAGTGCAAAATTCAAACTATTGGATTCTTGAATGTAGTGAGCTAAAGGTGTTTGTAATCTTTCATGCAAGGCTATAAAAATGTTAGAGCATTTGTGGTGGATTATCTATTGCATTGAGTAGTTGTTCTCTATGTAACATTTCTCTTCTATCTTCTTTGTTTCTTTTTGTGGAAGTGAGCCTTTGTATCAATTTTTCAATTACTTATATTATGAGCTAATCGTCACTATGGTTTTCCCTCATTGGGTTTTCCATGTAAATCTAGTGTTCTCTTGTGTATGGTGTTTTTTTTATCTACATTTCATGAATAGTAACTTTAATAGAATAAGGGTTTAATGAATGCATGTGGATCTGTTTACTGTTTATGGTTTTGATGTTTTAGTTTCCTACAACTAATTCAACCCCCCTCTCAGTTATCTTATTCATTCAATAATTGGTATCAAAGCAAGGTTCCTTGGAGAAGAGCTTAACCTCTTGAGGTAGATCTAGGATGACAAAATAGATAGATTTCCCTAGACTTGATGGAATAGACTATGCATTCTGGAAGACAAAGATGGAAGGATATTTCACATCTCATGTATTTGAGATTTAAAAGGACATAAAGACACAATATTTTTCACCTCAAAATGGTCCATGAATACGTAATGCGATCAAGGAAAACAAGTTAAATGCTAAGTCAAGATTTATACTGATGAACAGTCTTTCAAATTCTGAACTGGTTAAAGTTATGAATCTTAAGACTGCTAAAAAAGTTTGTTATAAGCTAGAGGGAATTTATGAAAGAGATGAAAAGGTTAAAAAATAAAAGTTATAGAATCTGAAGGAACAATTTGAGACCCTACGAAATTCTAAAGATGAAATAATTACAACATAAATGCAAAGAGTTGATGAGCTGGTAAGTACTATAAGAGGTCTTGATGCACAAGTCAACTAACTTACAGTGGTAAAGAAAGTTATCAAAAATCTTCCTGATTCATATAGTGAAAAGTAATATACTATTGAGGAAGTTTCAAATTTCATACTTATTCTAGAGATCAGTTGATTGGTACAAAAACTTCATTTGAAATGAGAAAATAAGGTTTGAAAAATGTTACCAAAGTGGAGACTACTTTCAAGGATAGAAAATAAAAAAAAAGTTGAACATTTAGATGAAGAATATCTTGATGATGGGGAAGCTAACTTTGTAAGAAGGATTAAAAAGGGCATTGGTAAGTACAAAGGTAAACTAACTTTCAAATGTTTTAGTTGTGGAAAAGTAGGTCATTATTCTTCAAGATGTCCAAACGGAGCTGTGACCAATAAGAGTAAGGAGAATAAAGGAAAGATTATTAAAAGAAGTTACTATGTCAAAAAAGATGTTGGTATTTCTGATGATGAATCTAATTATGGAGATGTTGATGAAAATGAATTCTTTTTCTTGGATTTAAAAGATGAATCTACTTCTGATAACTCTAAAATTTGTGTAAAGGAAAGTGTTCCAGAGAAGGTTGAAGGTACTTTGGTTATGATTTTCATGTTAAACAGGATAAGAACTATTGGGTTGTTGATATTGGCTGCTCTAATCCCATTAATGAAGATAAAAGTAAGTTTTTTAAACTTGAAAAGTATGATGGAGGATTAGTTAAATTTAGAAGTTATTCAAGAGCTAAGAATTATGGAATAGGTTCAATCAGTTTTGATGGAAAGAATAATACTAAAGATGTTCACTATGTTAAAGGTTTAAGGCATAATATTTTGAGTGATGGAAAAATGTGTAGAAATGGATATAATCTTGTGTTTATGGTTGAAATATGTGGGATAAAAAAAGGGTCCAAAACTATGATTGCTACTAGAAAGAGGACAGATGGAAACATCTATCAACTTAAAGGTGTTGATGGTCATTGCTTTATGTCTTAGATTAATGACATTTGGTTATGGCACCAGAGGATGTGTCACATGAAATTTGATAATTTGGTGTGACTCAGTTCAGTTCATGTAGTGAGAGACCTACCAATAATCACAAAGCCTATCAATGTTGTTTGTAAGAATTTTTAGTTTGAAAAGAAAGTAAGGAGTAGTTTCAAGGGAAAGGGAAAATTTTCTACTAGACTACTGGAATTAATACATACAAATATTTGTGGTCCTACAATGGTGAGAAGTCTTCAAGGTGACAGGTGTTTCATGATTCTGATTAATGATTACTCTAGTATTTCATGGGTTACTTTTCTTAGAGAAAAATCTAATGCACTAGATAGATTCAAAGAATTTAAAGCTATGGTTGAAAATGAAATAGATCTAAAAATATAATATTTGGGGTTTCATAGAGGTGGAGAATTCACCTCCAATGAGTTTAATATGTTTTATGAAGTTCATGGAATAAAGAGGCACTTGTCTACCCCTATAGCTCCTTAGTAGAATGGAATGGTTGAATGGAAAAACTGGATTGTTCAAGAAGCTATTAGAACTATGATGAAAGAAGCAAATCTATTAGAATTCTACTAGAGAGAAGTGATTCATATTGTTGTTTACATACTTAATAGAGTTCAAGCCAAAGCTAACAACATAAAGAATCCCTATGAGTTATGGTATGGAAGGATTCCTAATGTGAAGTACTTTAGAGTATTTGGAAGACAATGATATATCAAGAGAGATGAAGAAAACTTAGGAAATTTTGATGCAAGGTCTCAAGAAGGTATCTTCCTTGGATATTCTACTAAAAGAAAAGCTTATAGATGTTACAAAAAAATGTTGAGAAATATTGTTGAAAGTGTAAATTTTAAGGTTGAAGAAAATTTGTAGAATTCAATTAGAGTAGATGGATATTTGTCAAATGAACCTGATTACAGAGAAGAAGAAGAAAAATTTGAAGAAAAAGAAGTGCAGAATGAAGAGGAAGAAGCTCTAGGAAGGACCCCTAAAACCCGTAAGTATGTGAAAAATAATCATTTTGAGGAATATATCATTAGAGAAGAGAGGAAAGGAGTATTGATAAGAAGCAGAGCTGCTAAAGCTAATGTAAATCTATGTTTACTTTCTAAATTTTAACCTAAAATAGTGAGTGAGGCATGCAAAGATGAACATTGGATGAAGGCAATGGAAGAAGAAATTATGCAGATTGAGAAAAATAAAACTTGGGAAATGGTTCCTCGACTGAAAAACAGAAACATAATTGGAACTAAGTGGGCTTTTTGAAACAAAATCAATGAGAATTGAGAAGTGGTAAGAAAAAATGCAAGACTTGTGTGTAAGGGTTACTCACAAGTGGAAGTAATAAAATTTTAGGAAAAATTTGCTCTACTGGCTAGGATGGAAGCTATCAGAATGTTTTTGGCATTTGCAACTTACAAGGATATGGTTTATTAGATAGATATGAAGTCCACTTTTCTAAATGTTGAAGTGGAAGAAGAGGTTTACATGGAACAACTAGAAGGATTTCAATTATCAAATCAACCAGATATGGTTTGAAATTTGAAGAAGGAATTGTATGGATTGAAACAAACTCCTAGAGCTTGGTATGCAAGATTGGGTAGATATTTGATATAGAAAGGATTCTATAAAGATGCCATAGATAGTAAGCTTTACTTCAAAATTAAGAAAGAAAAAATATTGATAGTGGTTGTGTATGTGGATGATATTATCTTTAGAGTAAATGAAGATATATATGTAAGAAATTTGTAGAAGAAATGCAGAAAGAGTTTGAGATGTCAATGTTTGGGGGGGTGAATTTCTTCCTTGGGACACAAATCAATCAAATAGATAAAGGTGTTTTCATTTCACAGTCAAAGTATGTCAAAGAAATGTTGAAGAAGTTTGAAATGGAAGACTCCAAACTGGTATGTACTCCTATGCTGACTAGTTGCAAATTGAGAAAAGACAATGATTCACCAAAGGCTGATTAGAGCAAAAAAATGTTTAAGATTGGCAAGATACTATATCTAACTACTGGTACACTAGATATCATGCATGCATTTTTTCTTGTGGCTAGATCTCAAGAAGATCCTAAAGAAACACATGTTGCATTAGTGAAGAGGATATTCAAATATTTAAGAGGAATTCTAGAGTATGGCTTATAGTATCCTAAGGATATTGATTTCATATTAAGTGATTACACAAATGAAGATTGGGTTGGTTTTTTTGATGAAAAGAAAAGTACAAGTGGTGGTGCCTTCTCTCTTAGATGTAAATTGGTGTCATGGTTAACTAAGAGACAAGATTCAATTTCTTTATCCACTACAAATGCTATGCATATTTCAATGACATATTATTGCACACAAGTTCTATGGATGAGATAGACATTAAAGGGTATGTGCAAGATCACCATGGAAAAAACAGGCCCTTAAGTGGCAAAAAATTTAGCAAAATCAGAGTTAGGCAACTTGACATAAAAAATTTGAATAATTTATTTATATTATTTCAAAATTATGTAAGAATATAATCTGTAGAAAATTGAATGTAGTTTCTAAACTACTAGGTTTATTTAAAAAAAGAAAAAATATATTTGGTGAAAATTTGAAATTTCAATGCAATAGTACTTAAATTTCAGGGAAAAAATAAGAAGTAGGTGTCTATTTGACCACGCTAACCACAATAAAATGATAATATTTTTTTATAATATTTTATATATAAGTAGAGGACTCATGTCCCGATGTGATGCATATTTTTTTGTAATTTTTTTCCAAGTAAACAATTAATTATGATTTTTTTATTGCAAATTTTAAAAAATATAAAAAACTTGTATGTCTTACCACCTTAACTTGGTCAAAATTTCATGAAATTCAATTTTTCTTTTTTTAATCCTATGGTATGTGAAGCATAGAATGTGACGCATGTTTCAGATTCAAAAAATGTGATCTCATTTGAAAGCTATAGATGATTTTCAATCAGCCTATCAATCATGAATTTAGTCGTAATTCAAATAGAAAATGAATAAAAATTATTTATTAAATTCAAAGTATAGCATAATTTATATTGGTGGAAATATGAGAATATCCTTTAAAAACCCTTTTCATTTCATCAAATTTGGGTAAAAAAAGTCGTCAGCCACGTACCCTACACATACCCATCATATCGCCACTTTTTGGCCCATCATGATCATGCACACACCCTAAAGGATATTAGAATAGTGTATGATGATCCTATATCTATCTTTTGTGATAATAGAAGTTCAATTAAAATTTCAAAGAATCAATTAGGTATCACTTTTTGAGAGAGAAGGTTATGGAGAATGAGGTGAAGCTTGAATATGTACCTACAAAGGATCAGATTGTGAACATATTTACTAAGGCTCTTCCAAAGGATACTTTTTAGTAGCTTTAGGAGAATTTGGGGGTTATTGCCCCTCCTTCCTTGAACTAGATGCATATGGTGCACCAGTCCAAAGGATCTATGGATTCATCTTTTTTTTGGACTGATGTTTATGGTTACCTCTTAGGGGGAGTAGGTAGTGTCATGTAGTGTCATTAATAAAGTAAGGAATTTTGTCATTGTTGTAGATTTGTTGATTTGATTGGGTGTACTCATAAGGGGGGTTATTTAGAGCAAGTATCTTGGTTCAGTGTCAAAGGGGAGGAACAATGCAAAACATTTTATCCTTTGCCATTGATGTCAAAGGGAGAGAAAGAATCATGTGAAAAAGTTTATCTAGTTAGGGGGACAAAAGAAAAGAAAATAAGAAGAAACTATATTCAAAGTTGATATGTTGTCTTTGATGGCTTTTCACATCTTGTGCTGCCATCAATGACAAAGGGGGAGATTGTTGCAAGTATGAAGGTGTTTCCATTGATGTCAATAGGAATTCAACAGGTTGGTGTTGTCATTAATGTAAACTATATGCTAAGGAAGTGCATTTCAAGATGAAGATGCCAAGGATATTGAGAAAAATGTGAAAAAGAGGAAAATAGGTTGTTGCAGGGTGTGCATGTGTAGTTGAGATATTGAGGAAGTGTTGGGAGTACATGGAGCTATCTTTATGTTGCAGCATCTAGAGTTGTGTTGGAATGAAGTAATGTGCTAAGATGTTATCTCTGGTACTTGGTTTCCAAGTTCTTTTGAGAAAATTTGATAAACAGAGAAAATAATGTTATGTGGGTGTTCAAAATGTGCTCCACATTTCTTCTATGTTGATGCTATTCATGTGTAGACCTAATATGTTCAAGATTTTTAGTAGTTGTTATATTAAAAATTTGGGTTTTTGGATTGTTGTGTAGAATGAGATATTTTCACCAGTGTGTGAACCAATTTTTAGTGTTATTTTCCATGGTCTAGGAGAAATGTATTTTCTCCACATTTCTTTGTAGATTGGCTTTAGGTTGTGAAGATTTTGGAAGTTTCTTATAATTTTTGTATATTTTAGAATTCAAGGTTTCACTTGATTTGGTATAGTATAGTGTGTGTTTCATGTGTCCATCTGTGAATAGAGAACTAGCCGGATGTTCTAGGTTGAAATATTTCTATGATGCGATCTTGGATGCAATATTTGTTGGATCTCAAGTGTTTAGAGGATTATTATTGTCAAGCGAATTTTGTTGTCTAAAAGTTTCAGATTGATTTAAGGAAGTGTGTAGTTAATGTTTTATAGTGTTTAGCATGCGTATTGATAGACCGTGTGTTAGCATTACATACGAAGTTTATGAAAGTGTGTTGAGGTGTGTTAGGATTAATTTGGGTCCTAACTAAATATTTATATGGTCTCCTTCATTCCTATCCACTGTGAGAATGTTTAGGTGCTAACCTAATTTGAAATTTTAAATCTAATGAATAGTTGTTGACCTTGGAGAAGGTTTTCAAGATTGAGATTGATATAAATAAGAGTAATATTGTTGTAATATGTAAGAGAGAGGAAAAATAGATGATAGTGATTTATTTTATGTGAATTACATAAGTATAGATGCAAATTTGAGTAGAGTAGTGTGAACTTCAAAGTGTAGGATTCTTGAATGCATCGAGCTGAAGGTGTTTGCAATATTTCATGCAAGGCTACAAAAGTGTTGGAGCATTTGTGGTGGATTCCTTATTGCATTGAGAATTTTTCCTCTATGAGACATTTTTTTATCTTCTTTGTTTCTTTTTGTGGTATTGAGCCCTAGATTTGAGCCTTTTTAGACAGTGTGTCCTATTCTAGCAGTGAGCCCTTGTACCAGTTTTGCAATTACTTATATTGTGAGCTAATCCTCATCATGGTTTTTCCCTCATTGGGTTTTCCACATAAATATGGTGCTCTCTTGTGTATGGTGTTTCATTTATTTGCATTTCATGATTAATAACTTTAACAAAATAAGGGTTTAATGAATGCATGCGAATCTATTTACTATTTAGGGTTTTGATGTTTTCTATTTCAAATTGTCCAACATCCCCATTAGAGATGGAAGAGATGAGTAGAGTACCTTACAAGAGTTTAGTTGGAAGTTTTATGTATGCTATGGTTAATACTAGATTGGATACATTGTGCAAGTAGTGGGAGTTCTTTCCAAATAATTGTCTAATCTTGGTAGAGTTCATTGAGATGCAATTAAAAGAGCCCTCAAATATTTTTGTGGTACCTTAGAGTATTCCTTGTGTTATCATAGTAATTTTACTAAAGACAATATTTCCCTTTGTATTCATGGTTAGAAGTTATATTAATAGTAGATTATCCATTAGTGCTTATGTGTTTACTTTATTTTGAGATGTAATTAGTTGGATGAGTAAGTGAACAGTTGTGCTTGTTTTTTCCACTATTAAAGTTGAGTATATGATAGATACTCATGCTTGTAAAGAATCCATTTGGATTAAGATATTGTGTTTAGATATTGGAATAAAAATATGTGCTGCATGATAGTTTATTGAGATAGTTATAGTGTGATCCATCTAGCTAAGAACCTAAAATTGCATGACAAGTCCAAGAACGTTGATGTACAATATAATTTTGTTAGAGATATGGTTGAAGATGGTAGGGTCAAGCTAGTTAGGGTAGCGAATTTTATGAATGTTGTTGATTCTTAAACTAATCATATGTGCACAAATAATTTAAGATGGTGTTAAGATACTATGGGCCTTTCAAACCCTATAAATTAAGAGATGATGTTTTCTTCCCTCTATTGCTCTTGCAAAGTGTTCAAAAAGTGGAATATTTGTTGGAAAATGTGTCTCAACATTGAAATTTTATAATTTTTATTGTTGATAAGATATATACATATATCTTACTTACACCAATAGGTGTAATATACAATGGGAGCTTGGGGTGTAGTGGGATATGTGTTGAAAAAATTTTGTTAACAAAAACTCTTGAATGGTCAACATAAATTAAATTAATGATATATAGCAAATCTAGAATGTTCATTATTAGGTCTCCAATCTGATAGTATATTTTATTTGAACTTATCATTCCCTAGAAGGTAACCCTATTTTATGAGGGATTTTTATTATGACTATGTATTATGATGTAATCTAAGAGTCAAATATAAGTCATGTTATCTCTAGATCTCTGGTGGTGATAATCCTATGAGAAGCTTGCTTTGAAAGTATGTTTTAATCTTTTTCATTTTTGAATAATATATTGGGCAACCTTTGGAGCATGGGGGTTTTTTCTCGAAAGGGTTTCCCCTATATAAATCATACTGTTGTGGTATGCATTGCATTTATGTTTATTTTTGTTTAAATTTCTATAAGTGTTGGAAAGATCTATAAATTTTTTGCATTATTCTCCTCTCAAGATTATTGTAGGAATTTGTTTTGCTACCTTATCTTCCTTAGAGGGATTTTATGAACACAAAAAAAAATCATTTGATCTTATCCAAGTTAGGGGATCCTTGGCATCAAAACTACAAATACCCACATTTAGTGTAAAGTTCCTATTATTGTGAATAATTAATCTATTCACTATTCTTAAGCATGCTTTGGTTGATGATATTAGACAGCATCATGTCTAAGGGTATGTTCAGGATCATGATAGGTCAAAAAGTGGCGATATGATGGGTATATGTAGGATATGTAGCTGATGACTTTTTTTAACCCAAATTTGATGAAACGAAAAGGGTTTTTAAAGGAGATTCTCAGCTTTCCACTAATATAAATTATGCTTTAATTTGAATTTAATAAACAATTATTAATCATTCTATTTGAATTAAAACTAAAGTCTCGATTGATAAGATGATTGAAAAACATCTATAGCTTTCAAATGGTGTCACATTTTTTGAATCTGAAATATGCATCACATTCTAAGCATTACATACTATAAGATTAAAAAAAAATGAATTTCATGAAGTTTTAACCAAGCTAAGGTGGTCAGACATACGAGTTTTTATATTTTTTAAAAGTTGTAATAAAAAATTCATAATTAATTATTTACCTAGGAAAAAATTATAAAAAAATATGCATCACATCTTGACATGAGTCCTCTACTTATATCTAAAATCTTATAAAAAAATATAATCATTTTATTTTGGTTAAGGTGGTCAAATAGACACCGACTTGTTATTTTTTCCTTGAAATTTAAGTACTACTGCATTGAAATTTCAAATTTTCACCAAATAGATTTTTCTTTTAAAAAAACCTAGTAGTTTAGAAACTACATTCAATTTGACACATATTCTATTCTTACATATGTTTGAAATAATATTGATAACTTATTCAAGTTTTTATGTCAAGTTGCCTAACTTTGATTTTTCTGAATTTTTTGCCACTTAAGGGCTTGGTTTTTCTATGATGATCTTGCACATACCCCTAACTAAATGTGAAAAATTTAAGCCTCTTGAGGTTACCAAGTTATTTGGTTAACCTCATGCACATAAATTTTAAGGTTGGAAGACTTTCCCTCTCACCTCAAATGTCACTCAACACTTGGCATCAAGGTTGATAACTTGGTCATAAGAGGTTGTTGGTTTGCACACTCCAAGTGTCCCTAATATTGAAACCTATAGGACACTTGTATACTCCTTTGTTCCATATCTTGGGGCACTTTTCAATTCACCTCATAGGTGGATTGCATCATCCTTGCCTATATAGGAAAGGTTTGTACTCGTTATCTTTCGGGTCATCTAAATATAATTGTTGTGTTCTTCATTTTTCCTTTTCTTTTATCTCCTAGATTCTCCTAATTCTAATAGATCCTAGATCCACTATGAGTATTATAATTTAGATCTAGACTAATTGAATTAGGTGATCCACATTTTTTGCTTGAAACAACCATTTGTGGTTCTAATCTATCTTGTATATAAGTAATTAGCATTCTCTAGATGCTTTCTATATATATCTTATAAGGTGATTTATATCCTCCTTAAAATTATTCTTTATGAATTAATTTATTTCATATTTTTTATTTTTTTTGTAATATGGAGTAATACTCCTAGGCAATTACTACATCATTATCATTGAGAGATTATCTAAGAGTTGTAGGCCTTATCATGCTAGAAAAAAATAAATTTTTAATAAATCACACTGTAAATAAAATACATGAAACATGAATTATTTTTTGTAGTTTATGAGGGCCTAGATCTCACTCTCCAAGAAAAATTTCCAAAAAAATTGTGTCTTATAGCATTGATAATATATTTTTTGAAAATTTATCTTTGAATAAACCAAAGACTGCAACAATGCTAATATATACTATTTTAAGTGTGATGATGATAGATATCAGCTAGCATCCCATATACTAGATCATTACTCTATCAAGGCTTACTCAGATAACACAATATATTTGTTGAAAACCCTAATTAACAATAAATCTCTTAATTTTTCTCCAATTTCATAGTAATTTAGAATCTAGATGCTTCAATGTGTTCTTAAAACCCCATTAAAGAAAAATGAAAATGTTCATCAAAATATGATAGATATGTCCTTTTGAAATAAATTTGGAGGAAAACATAATTTTGTGATAAATCACTTAATTCACATTTAATTTGTTTAAAAATTAAACTATAGATACTTCAATAATTCCTTGAAAGAAATTTTATTCATCAAGATCTAAGATATTTATTCTTTCTAAAATGACCTCCAAATTTGAAAAGAAATCCTTTCCTTCGTTATGCCAAAATATTGTTTTGATACCACTTGTGATGAAATAACTTGCATAAGAGAAAAAAAATTATAAAATATGCTCAAAATACATGACAATAACTGAGAATAAAAGGACACTTTTGAGGGGGGAAATATTAAAATGTCTCTAATGAGAACAGACTCACAACCCCTTATATATATACCCTACTTATACCTAGGATATCACCCAAGTTGACTTAATTAACAACATCTAAGCCTTAAATTGACCTAATTAATTAAATTATAATATAATTATGATACTATGGTTTATTTAAAAAAGTTAATATAGCCACAAGTTGACTAATCATAACCTTATGCATATTGTATGATTAAGGTAATAGAAATCTCTACAAATTGATAGATATAGGATGGTGACAAATAGTTCAAAAGTATCATTAAAAATCTATAGTAGTTTTATTTTTATTTAGGAGGAATTATGAAGGTCTATATATATTACTAAGGTATTTTTATCATATTTATTGTAGATGATGGATGAATGTTTTTTTTCTTAGAAGGATTTCTATAGTGAAATATGTTATTTTATTTAAATAAACATTACAAAATAATTCATCTAGATTTTTGATATAATCTATACATTAGATCTATAATTTGCTTTATACTTTTTCTCGATAATGGAAATTTAGATCAAAGAATGAATCAATGATAGCAACCACAAAACTACCTAAATTCAAGACATAATGGCACTAATCTTACAATGAAGCACAAATGTCAATAAAAATCTAAATAATAAAGAAACACAACCTCAATTCATATGCCAAATTTGATTCTCATTCATTTCTCTTCTCCATTTTGCTTTGTTTACTCTCAGATTTATAATATGTAGTGCATTTGATAAGATTGATGTGTAGTAACAAGATCTAAAGATAACAATAGAAAAACTTCAAAAATTGTGGTTCAACTTAAAATGAAGACCTGATGACTTTCTTTTCTAGAAATACCAATTTAAATGAAGGGAGAGGATTAGATGATGACATATGATGATCAATGGATTAGATTATTTGAGAACAAAATTGATATGGATGGGAAGAATTGACCAAAACTCAAGAAATTAGTTGATATTTAGGGCCTAGCTAAGAATAGGTAAATTAAATAATTACAAAACTATTTAATTTAGGAAATGGTGGATAAATAATTAAATAATTAAAAATAATTATTTAATTATAGATGATAGGTGGGATGTAAAATATGTAATATATTAAATTATTAAAATAATTATTTAATTGTAGAAGAAAGGGAGCCTGGCAATAGTGGCATAGTATGAGGGTTAAGTTGTTGAAGTGTTGTTATTTCCATCAAGGTTCAAACACCACTAGGGTGTTATTTTTGAATGTTTAAATTGGGGATGAACTCCCCCATTTGTGACATCATGATTCATAGCTCTAGGAAAAAAGAGTTTACCCCTTTAAAATAAAAACGTAGAAGAAAGGGAGGGAAAATGAAAATGAATAATTAAATAAATAATAATTTACTTAATTATACAGGAAAAGAGATAATTAGTGATGTAATTTAAGTAAATTAGCATTTATTTAAATTAATGAAAAGAAGAATAAAGGTAGAATTAATTAATTAAATAATTCAATATTATTTATTTAATAGAAAAATATGACCTTAGAAAATAATTAAAAAATAAAAATTATCTAATTATGTATGGAAGGTGGAAATTAGTATGAAAAATATAGTTTGTAGGCTACGGATATTTTTTAGTGTCTACATTTTTCCCCTCTTTGATACAATATGGTTTTGAGTGTCGTTTCAAAGAATAATCAGTAAAATTTGGCTTAAGACCTACCCTAGTGTGCCTCTACATGCCCTAGTGGATGTGGGATAGCATGATGCCTGTTCTAGAAAATTGACAAAATTTGAAAAAATCCAAAATTTTTGGCAAGTTTATTGACAGGTCAATTTGATATGTGTGAATGTAATAACAACAAAAAAATTAGGCTTAAAGGTCAATTTCAGGCTTCATATAGGCATTCAAAGGTTAAAGTTGATGCATCTAGTTATAAGAAAGGGGGCCCTCTTAGGTGAAAAAGGCTATAAATAGGATTAGGGGGGTCCAAATTAGGTCATTTGTGCACTTTGAGTTTAGGATTTTAGGCAATCTAGAGTGAGAAGTTGATTAGAGGCAATAGAGTTATGTCGCTTGTTCTAGTCACAACACATCATGAGATACAAGTTCAATCATATGAGCAAGCAAAGGGCTCAGGTGGGGGTGGTATGTAACCTTTCCTTCCTTTGTGATTTCATCAATTTTTGGTAGATTTTAGGGCTCAAAGAAGAGCAGACAAGTGTAGTGCAGTTTCTTAACCATATGTGTTATTGTGTTCGCCACATGTTTGGTGTTATGCACTGCATGTGTAATGTATGACATATCTATAATATAGAGCTGCAAATGATAGGTTGCTCACAAATGTTAGGTGCACTGCATGTATGATGGTGCACTACAAGTGTAGGTTAGAATGACACATGTGAAGAAAGCATTGCAACTTTAGGATGGTGTGAAATATGTGCAAAACTATAATGCATATGAATGATAGAGTGACATAGGTGTAAATTCAACTCACAATTGGAAAGCTCACCACATAGGTGTGACACATATGTCAAATTATACAACACATTTGATTGATAGGAAAATTTAAGTAGTTTTTAACAAAATTTTGAATATGCAATAGGTCCAATAGGATAATTTAGGCATTTTGATTAACATGACACACTTTTTTATGAGTGTAGGTGAGACTTCCACCTATCTATATGTGACAGAGCTGATCAACATCATTCAGGCTATGGGATCATGTCAATGAGGAGGAGCAAAATACATTACGTGAGTTAGTAATATATCATGTCACATTTATGCCCATTGTTTGGGCTAACATGGGGCTATTGGTGATGCTAGCATAGAGATGGCACTCATATATGAGTTCATTTCACCTACCAACTAGAGAGGCGATAGTCACTTTTGAGGATGTCTAGAGGATACTACAGTTTTTGATTCATGGAGAGTGGGTGATGTATGATGCTAATCAATGACTAGCTATCATTTGGAGGGTGTTTAAGAATAATGACCTACTTTAGCTTGGAGTGGAGGGTTATAAGATCAAATGGGATACCTTTTCTAATAGGTATGATAGGCTAGTAATGGTGATCTAGACTGCGAATGTAGGGATTGTGATAATTGATTGATGAGGCCATCAATTCCTAATGGGATGGGAGGAGATGCTAGAAGGGATGATCGAGTAGGCGATGGTGTATGCTTGGGGACCTTGATTATTGGGCATGTTATACTTTCAACTATATGATGTGGAATATAGGGATACACAATCAATCAGTTGTGATATGACCTTGCTCATGGTATGGGAATGGGAGCATATAGCAATTGTGTAGCCACTAGAACAAGGATTTCCGCATGTTTACATCTATGGAGGAGCTATCACTTAGACATGGGTTAGGGATTTGGGATACTAGAGACATACTATTGATTTGCTAGATGGATGCACCTGGAGACCATACAAGGATTGTGTTACTTAAGATGATGATCATGAGTATTTTCCATACTACTTAAAAACTTGGTAATTTATTGGATGTATAGTTTTGAACCAACATATTATTGGGAGACATCTAGTTTGGTTACTTTGATAGTTTAGATAGAGACAAGGTGTACTAGTTGGGATTGTAGAGTATGCATGATCAAAATGGGAGGTTCCATAGTAGGGAATGATGACTGGAGTGCAGGTAGTAGTGCAAGAGATACCATACTTTCATCCTATTGAGTGGGGTGCACTAGTGAAGGTAGAATATTCTAGTATGACATAGGATTATGATGATTGGTGGGCTATGTGCAGGCCTATGCCTTTTATTCATCCAAATCCTCCAATGTCAATGGAGCGGTTGGGGAGAGGACCATAGGGTAGATTACGAGGGTAAGGATGAGGGAGAGGTGGAGATGGTTGAGGTAGTTGAGGAAATGGGGATGATGGTAGTGATGTTGTCAGAGGTTGATATGGTACTAGGGGGACAATGGTAGGGGTGATCAAGAGAGAGGTAGGGATTATAGGAGTCAATGAGGTAGAGTTAGTTTACCATTGAGAGAAGTACAAAGGATGCCACCCATCCATGAGGAGGGGAAGCAAGAGTAGAGGGTTGAAGAGATGGAGGTGGATGTTGGTGAGGTGAGAGTGGAGGAGGTAGTGGGAGATGGTGGTGAGGAGGTAGTGGTGGGCGAGTTTGTGGTGGAGATGGATGATCATAGCGCAACAGAGGAGGAGGCAAATTGGGATATTGTGATTAAGAAGGGAGGTTTAGAGGATATTCCCATTTGGGAGGTAATCATGTATGTTGTTGTGGAGGATGCAAAGGACACATGGTAGGGCCCTTAGGCCCAAATTTAGGCACTACAGGCATAGGTCTAGATATTGCATGCATGGTTGGCTAAGATGCTAGCACTACAATGACCGATGGCATAACTCATAGTAGAGAGGGATATAGCTATCATCCATGCATAGAGTGTCAAGAAATAGTGGATTGATTTCATTTCTAATTTCATTAGTTCCTTTCTAGATCTAGCATAGACCTTGTATCAAGCCAACAAGGAGGCTCAATATTACAAATATTTATATGAGAGGAAAGTGTGAGTGACCAATAAAGCACCTAGCCTTTCGAGCCAAAGTCAAAGTATGACACATTCTTAGAGGATGTAGAGTAGTGACGATGTTTCTAAACATAGGAGGGTGTCCCCATATGATAGACCATCAGGATTGAGACATGGAGATGATAGGCCACTACCATAAAGATCGTCTCCTTTAGATGATAGGGAAAACAAATGATGGGCATGTTTTTAAATATTGGACACATATTTTTTATCGATCCTAAGAGCTCTTATTTTTATTATCTTGATATTGTACCATGATGAAACATTATTATTTTGGTATTATGAGATGCATGATTTTGGTGAAGACTATATGATGTGTGTGATTCTATATGTATGCTTCCTTATCTAATGTATATATATTATGTGTTGTTATGACATGCATTCTATGGTTATATGATGTAAGTATGATGTGGATTATGGATATATGATGTATGATTTATGCTTCTATATGTGTTATATGAATGGATGCAAATGATTCATTTTTATTTTTATTTATGTTATGATGTTTGGATGGATGCACATAATATAAGGAACTTAATATTTCTATGCAGGATGGTATGATATGTTTATGACATACTTTATGTGATGCTTATGTGGATGTATGCTTCCATATGGTGTAATTCCATGTATTTTTATATATTTTTTGATGTAATATGGATGATCTAACAAGTTCATGATGATGATACATATGATGTCCTAACATGATTATATATGCAGGATCATAATACTAATACATTTGTTTTTGTGTGTCATAGCACACCATGAGGATGACTATGGGGACAGACATACGAAGTGTAGGTGTGGAGAGAAGATTAGTAAGAAACAAGAAAGAATGAGATGGATGAAATAAGATTGATATCTTGAGATCTTGCTAATAAATGTTAAGCTTTTATTTTTATTGCATGATTATCATCATAGATCACTTATTATGGAATTGAACAATAAACACCCATGTGTGACATAGATCGAGGTGTGATATGTTATCCCTTGCAAAATAGACAACTCGTAGATAAGGAGTGTCATGGAACAAAATAGTAACCATAGAACCTTGATAGAATACTGAGGAAATAACCACAAAGCAAGCTATTCTTGATGCAAGAAGGTGTTGGATGACCTTAAAATTACATAGGATGTTTTGATTATGCCAAATGGAACCTCAATCACACACAAGGAACATAGTTTTCCCAGTCATATTGCAAAGAAAAACCGCAAAAAATAAAAGGGAAAAAGTTCACGATCCATCATCACTCCTCTCATCACTTGTGGGATTCCTCAAGGTGCATGGTAACATGACCAAAGATAAATCAAATAAAAAGATAAGACAACTAGACCAACAGAGTCAAGATCCACTTATATCTTGTATGATAGGATTTTGGATAAAGATAATTTTGAGTTTTAGGAAAATAAGGATATCATATAATTTGTGGGATCTGGTTTCGATAATGCAACACTTGTATAAGAAAAATGATAGGATTGAGTCTATTTTTAGGAATGATACACCTCATATAAGATGTCAAGTCTATTTTTGTGGATGCAAAAAACTATATAATACAATTGATAGCTGATAAGGATCACTTATTTTGATAGATAGTCATGATTAGGCTATTGATTGATGAGTATTGAATATTGGTTGGATAGTTTTTCTATTGTTTCAAGATTGGGGAGGCTTAGTTTTTCATATGATAACTTGTTTGTGCCTAATAAAGGTTTTTACCCTAGTAAGGGACCACTTAATATGAGATGGATAATGATGGATTATAATTTTTTTATGACCAAACATACGAGACTAACCTAGGCTTTGGGGGCTCATTGATGATGGAATTACTTATGTGTTCAAATTCATAGAGGAAATTTAGTTTGACAATGTGGATTGAAAGGAACTCTATTTTTCGATTTTTGTTATTTTTTGGTTTTTTGGTTTTTTGGAATATTTTTATTTTTTGTGAATTTTTGGAATGATTTTTATTTATTTTTGTACTTTTGGAATGTTTTGAATGTTTTCCTCTAATACCATATCTAAGATCCCTACGAAAACCTAAGTCAAGCATTTCCCCCAGTCAAGTATAGGACCAACTTATTATGTTTGAAATTTGATGCGTGAAATTTATTATGGATGGTGTAGTGCTAAAAAATGTACACCTTTAAAATTTTGCACTATGTTTGAATCCCCTTTATTAATTAGACTTAATTAATCCTTTAGGGCCTAGGGTCTATTCGTCCAAGGGTGAATGGTTCCTCCATAATTCTCGAGATCCATTTTTAAAAATGTTTTTGGTGACACTTTAATGATCTTAATTCAAATTGCGAAGGTCGAATTGTGACGTTTAATTGTTGTGTAATTAAGGAAATACCTATAAATACAAGGCCTCTATATCAATTCAAATCTAAGAATCATTAAGGAAATTTTAAAAATAGAATAGATTATTGTCAAGAGCATCAGAGAATAGAATTATTAGTCATTTAGTGTAGCATTCAAATCCTATAATCATGTCAAGATTTATGTTTTTCCATAAATTTTTTTGTGATAACATTATGATGTAGGTTCCAATTTTTCAAGCATCAAATCAAGTGTCAAATAAAGTATCCAATCAAGCAATTTCATGCAAGATCTAACTCTTGGAGTGATGTGTTAGAATTTAGTCCTCTAAGGTCAACTATTAAGGGGTTTGGTTAGTTGCAACAAGCTAGTGTTCATTCATCATTCCTTCCATTTATGATTTCATTATCAAGGTTTAATTACCAAACTAGGGTTTAACCAAGGAAAACCCTTATACACCTGTTAGCTCTAAAAAACACAGGTAAAATACCTCAAGAGGTTGCCAATCTCTTGATACATTTTAGCATAACATACAAGGTCAAAATGGTTAAACCTTCTTCTCTTCAGGTGCTGCTAGACCTACATAGGTATACCTATATGAATGAGGAAAACTTGACTTATGCTTATTTCTTTTAAAATATTTTACCCACAGTGGAAAATGGGAGTGGATAAATAAAATGTGATTTGGTATGGATTGCATAGCAATATCAAAGCTAAAACCTAATATGTTTAGTTAATAGATATGAATAATGAGTGAAACTAAAATAATGAAAATGTGGAGACTAGTGCCTTATTGGGTATGCAGAGTCAAAAGAAATCTAAAATGAGTAACTTCTTTCCGGCAAGTACTCTAATTGTTCAACATATATTTGAGTTTATAACTTGTATAAACATGCAAGAATATGGTTACCAAGTTCTTCTTAATGATCCAAATGAGATTCCCTAATTACTATGATTAACTAAAAGGATTTAATCTTTTCTTGAAAGAACCAATTAATCAACCATACAGATACAACAAGTGTGCACTGATAAACTAAATATAAGCTTATTATATCAATTTAAATAACAACCTTGGAGACAACTTCAGTAATACTTTCAATTAGCACAACAAACAACTGATACCATAAATATGCCACCACATCAAATGATTTTCATTGATATCTCCATAGTTTTAAACATGCATCATAGTCTCATATTTGTAAAACATTGTAATCTACTATATCTTTCTTCTATATCCTATCTTATATATGTTTCACTACCAAAATAGATATTTATACATCTAATACTTGAAAGGATGTGTCCTTTCAGAAATGTCATATGTTAAAACAATAATAGATTAAAAGATAACTAACCTCTATTAAGCCATAAATGAATCTTTGATAAGTGGTCCAAGTAATCCCAATGCTTATGGCTATCTGCATCTCCCACTGTGTTCTGAATCATGATCTCCATTATTACCATCTTCTCATTCTATTCACATGCCTCATCTAGTGTTGTATCTTCTGTGGTAGCTATCTTCATAATTTCTTGTAGTATCGATTCACTTTCACTTTTCCACTTAGTCATTTCTTTTAATCATCCTTTATCATCAAAGAATGTAGTCAATCCTTTTCTGGTAGCATTTGTCAATCCCTGTGCATCCCATTGCAATTCTTCAAAGAAGTCTCAGTGTTTATTCACATAATGATTTGTAGCCTCAATTGCTACATTATCAGAAACATCCCTCTAGTTTATTTCTTGAAACTTCTCCAAAATCCTGCCATTCATTCTTTCGTGTTCTCGCAATACAACAAAGTTATGTGAGTGTGTTCCCCAAAGCTTATTTAACCAAGTTGCTACATTGGCTTGTCTCTTCTTAATCATTGTTACAAGTGCATCATATTTACCTTGAGAGTAAGCACTTGATCCTTCCCAATGATCCTTTGCTTGTGAACTCTCACCATGAGTGATCATATTGGTTGATTTCATTGTGACACCTAATAAATCTTTCAGGCATTCATTTTCTCTCAACATCCTCTCATTATTCATTTTGTACATTTCCCTTTCCTTGATTAACATCTGAATTTGAGCTTTGTTCAATTTTGCTACATTGATCCCAATTTTTGCAGTTGCCACAAGATCTTCCACTCCAATCTTTAAATTCATAACATGCTCAAATGCCTTCTCAGTATCAATGAAAACTGATTTCCTATGAGGTGGATATAAAGCCCAAATCATTAATGACCCTTCATCTGGATTGTACTTTGAACCTTGCATATACTTCTATCACCTTTTTCTGGGTTGAGCTTGTGTGTAGCATTACTATCTTTCAAGAAACTAGCAAAAACCAGTGCAGAATTGAGATCCAACCCTGGAAAAATCATAACAGTGACACCTCCCAACATTTTACTTCCCTTTTCAGGGGTCATACTTTCCATTTCTCTATTCACACACATCTTTAGGTTAGTCAGTAATTGTTGTTCATTACCTGGCATGATATTGCCAACCTTTTCTCTTATTTCTTTTCCTTTTTGTTTGTATAGGAATTCCTTAAATTATGGAGAGTTTACAAATTCTTCATTTGCTACAAACAATTTTTACTCTACATGTCTTGCATCTGTATCTACATTCTCCTTAGCACTCAATTCCCTGGCAGGGAAAATGTAATGTTGAGTTCTCAATCTTCACATATTATTTGGTTGGTCTTGTGGCACATTATCCTCAGATACCTCTTCCCCAAAAGATAACAACTATGTATCTTACAACCCTTGGTTATATATTTCAACCAACATTTTTGCTTCTTTAGCTTCCAGGTTCTCGATCATATCATCAAATTGATAGGGCACATGTTGATACCCTCCAAATTTTATCTTCAATTTAATAGAATTGGTGTACCCTTCTGGATCAAAATTCCCTCTAGGTGGTCCTCTTTTCATATTGTATTGCAATAACTTATCAAGGATCAAATTGTATCCTTCCTTGACTAATGTAGTAAAATCACCAAAGCACAATGTACTGGGCATAAAATCCTACTTTCCAAAGGAGCTCAAATTCATAACACTAGAAAAGTCCATCTATCTTATAATTTCCAAGTATGCAATTTTGTCCAAGACTGTTTTAGGAAAAATGAATGGGGCATCTTCAAATCCATAAACCTAATCATGGTAGCATCCTCCAAGCAATACCAATCCCCCCAGTTGTGATTAATTGGTCCATTCAAGTCCTTAGGCCTGAGAAACCTCTTTATCTCTTCAGATAAAGAATAGTCACATGGATGATTATACAATTTGTACAGTGTCTTCAAAAAAAACTCCTCAAAGTGTACAAAAATTGAGTTAGAAAACCTATTGTCCCAGACAGCCGTCCATAATTAAATAGGTAATGTCATTCCTTCCCTGTCAAACTGGGAAATTCTCATCTCCTTAGGCCACAACCCTAACTCCTTTCCAAAATACAACACTATGTGCATCAACAATGAGTAATGCCTAAGATGTAAGATAGAGGCTTCATCCTTTATTGCCATCAACCCAGAATCAATCCCCTTAAAAATGTATGATGCATAATCAAATGGTCTAGAATTGTGATACTGAATATCTGAGAAAATTATCATAGGGGCAATTGACATATATTGAGGAACTTCCATTCCCAATAATTGGCCTACTGAGATTTAAGTATACTTAATATAGGGTTCAAAAAGATCAACATGGAAAGGGGGTCCATCGCTATCTTGTAGAGGAATTGGTTTTCCACCTTGTCTAACTTTGTGAATTTGCAACCTCCAACCTTTATAAATTGTGTCCATTCTCTTGAACTCCCTTTCTAATTCTTCACATATGATTTTATCATTACAAGCCCCTTCCAAATTGAAAACCTCACCTATTGCATCTTCTGATATGTGTATTAGTGGTTTCCCGGATGTCTCACATATAGCTTTGAGTTTTGAATTACAATGGAAAACCAACAATTTTACCAATTTGGCATTAACAAATACATGAGGCCACACTAGCTTGCCCAAATTAAGCTTCCATGGGTTGCATACTAGTTCAAAATGGTTTCTCCGATAGTAATGAAAGTGAAAAAATTCATAACCTCTTATTGAAGTCCAAACATCTCCTATGAGTTTACAGTTGTTATCCAATTTATCTATTTCTGTCCTAAGTTGTGTAGATTGTTTGGCTTTAGGTCTAGAGCCAGGTAATTGGTCAATGAGATCTTGATTCAGCCTTTGTTCAATGCCTTCATGCTCTATTTCAGGTTTTTGTTTCTTCCCTTTAGGTTGACTTCTTTCACCATATTTTCTACCTTTTGATTTTCCTAAGCTAGTGGATTCCATTCCTCAAAAGTTACAGAAGTCAAAAATTACAGGAACAAAGGCACAAAGAACTTACTATATCTCGCTCAGAATATTTGGACTAAAAGAATGCCCTAGTTCTTCATTTTCCCCTCTGCTTCCTCCGCTATCAATTCAACACTAATGTTTCCAATTGAATTTTCCTTAAGTCATGTAGTTATTTGTGCTTCGTCATGCCATTAATGTTTTAGCTAAAACACGAGTGTAGCAGGTCCTTTTTCGAGACTCTCACCGTCACATCATATAATATTATCAGTGACACATTTTCAAATCTTGCGTGACACCTCTATTATGGTTTTTACCAACATTCATTTAAAACATCTGCCAAGGCATCTCGTAGTTTACTCGACACTTCAAGTCTCTCCGACTACCACAAACTATATATCGCTTTGGTGTCCCACAGTCTCATCGATGTTGTGAGTCTCACCGACAACTATGCTTTCAGTCTAATGTAGATCACTATAACTCTCACCGATGAAGACTATCACTGTAACATTGTGAGTCGAGCAGATGTTCCTCCACTTATTTTGTATCTTGTTGAGATATATCCTTTGTTCTGCTTTCTGGTCGCTGAGACATAATTATTTTTGTGTCGATGGAACAACACTCGAAATGACTCTCATATCTTTCTCTGATGAAACTAGTCTTGCCGATAATCAATACATACCGCCAAGTTCTTTACTAACATAATCTTGTCGGTGTGACATATGGGTCAGCAAGACTCCCTAACTTCATCTTGATAATCATCGATGGAACCCATTCTTGCTTTATTGGTGAGACCAAATGAATGCTCTAGGACATTACATTGATGGCTTTTGTCTCGCCGATATGTCTATGTTTTCAATCTGTAAGACACCAATAGGCTCAATATGACTCTCCCCGATGCATACTATCTTGCCGATAGGATATTTCTTTCACTGAGACTATGAATTGTGTCTGCCCGACATGTATTACCAAATGAAATTTTATCGGTAAGAAAATCCTAGTCTCTTCCTGATAGACTGTAAAAGACACACATTAGTATAAAATGCTTTATGGATCAGGGAGACCCTCACCATCTCTTGATGATATGAATTATACATTAAAATATTCAGGGTTAGATGAATTGTATGGGACCACATCACAGAATATGGCAAAGAATGTTATGAAGAGAGGATTCTTGTGCTTATGGTAGGGACTTCTTTGGAAATTCATGAATATAAAAAACTGTAAAATTTTCAAAATTTTACAGTTCTAACAGTGGCTCTGTCTGGGGATGAATGATTGTGAGATCATTGCAAGGATCCAGATTTCTAGCTGAGTAGACCAAACTCAAGGTGATGGACCAGTAAGCAAGATGGAATGAATGGAAATGGAAACGAACATGACCCTATACTATTGTACGAAAAGATATATTTTGAAAGAAAGAATATCAAGAGTTGTCCATGCATTGGCAACCTTTAATCCTCTGTATTGCTCAAGAGAAAAAATGCTTCAAAAATTTCCCATGTACAGGAAACTCCTGCTCTTCACTAGTCATATTTTGTAGATAATATGAATATTCACCTTTCTTACCAACAAGAACAAAGGGTCCCAACCACAAAGCTTCAAATTTCCCATGCTTACCCTTCTCCTGACATCTTGCATTCCACATAATCACCAGATCATTCTCCTTGAATTTTCTATCTTTTTCTTTTCTATCAAATAAGTGCTTCATCTATGCCTACAACTTCATGTTCTAGTTTTGAGCTACTCTCCTTATCTCATCAAGTTTAGCCAGCTACTCCATTCTCTCCTCCATAGGTTCTGGAATATTTATATCTTCTTGAAGGATAAACTTGTATACTGGTAACAAATTTTGTAGAGGTATCCTAGCTTGTGTTCCATACACTAATTCAAACAGGGATTTTCCAACTTCCTTTTTTTACAATGATCCTATCATCCAACACATCCATTTTCAATTTTGAATCCCAAGCCTTCTTATTCTTACCTAGCATTCTCCTTATGATTTTAAGAATACTTTTGTTGTTGGACACTACCTGACCATTAGCTTGTGGATGGTAGGGAGCTACATAAGAAATGGTAATGCCATATGTGCTACAAAATATTTGAATTCATCAGATCTGAAACACATCTCGTTATCTGCAATCAATCTTAGTGGTGTATTGAACCTGGTAATGATGTTATCCATTAAAAACTTGGTTACAACTTTACTTGTAGCTTGCTTGGTTCGGACTGATTCTACCCATTTGGTGAAATAATCAGTGGCTACTAGTATCCACTTATGTCCTCCACTCGATTTATCTTGTATCTCCCCAATAAAATCAATCCCCTACTGATGGAAAGGGGCTTTAGTTTGCATAGGTCTAAGTGGTAAAGCTCCCTGATACTTCATTTTCCCAGAGAATTTTTGGCCTGCTTCACATCTTCTTACGTATGAAAAAGAATCATTAAAAACTTTTGGCTAGTAGTAACCTTCCCTGAGAATCTTATGTGCAGTTGTCTTCATAGAATAATGGCCTCCACAGACCCCTTCATGCATTTATCTTAAGACATGCTTAGCTTGTGATTCATCTAGACATAACAACAATATCCCATCCCTATTCTTCCAAAACAAATCGCCTTCCATGAACACATACTTAGATGCTTGTAGCTTTAAAGTTCTTTTTTGACAATCACTTAATCCTTCTAGACACTTCATGTATCTAAGGTAATGCATGATGTATGCATACCAAGGAGTATGCTCAATACTTGCAATTGCATTATCTTCCTCTTCTATATTACAAATTTTATTTGCTTCAATATTTTCTTCTTCCATTAGCCTAGCCAAAGCCTAACCTCTCACCAATTTAGTTATTTTTATTTCCATATCAAACTCTTGGATTTTATTAATCCACCTACATCTCTTTCCTGTTACCTCTGACTGCGTCAAGATATCTTTAACAACTACATGAGGGAAATAAGAAATCACCTTAGCTCCAACAAGATATGGCCTGAAAGCCTTTGTGGCTTTTACTAATGCACATGCTTGTTTTTCCATTATATCATATTTCAATTCCGACCCCTGCAATGACTTGCTGGAAAAAGACACAGGCTGTTCATGACCTTCTTCATTTTTCTATAACATGATAGCAACTATAGTATGCAATGAAGCAAATGAAAATATTTGAAATGGTTTTGAAAAATATGGAGATTTAAGGACACGAGCTTCCTTGATGGCCTTTTTGATGGATATGAAAGCTTCCAATGCCTCTACAGTCCATTCTATCTTTTGTTCCTTTATTAACATCTTTGATATGGGCTTAATAATTTCAGAAAAATTAGAGATAAATCTCCTAACAAAATTAATTTGTTCAAAAAATGGCTGGATGGCCTTGATGGTCTTAGGAATTGGAACTTTATCTATGGCTTCAACCCTTTCAGGATCTATTCTAATCGCCTCCTTTGACACAATATGTCCTAGGAGTTTACCTTTTGTGACTGAAAAATGACATTTTTTAGGGTTTAGACTAATACCATATTCTAAAGCATTAATAAATACCTTTTCCAAATGTTCTACATGATCTTCATCCCTTTTTGAATAAGCAGTAAGTTCATCTTGATACACCAACATGATAGCTTTAATCAAGTCTGAAAATGCTACATCCATAGCTCTTTGAAAGGTTGCACCTGCATTTGTGAGACCGAATGGCATTCTCACATAAACATATGCTCCCCATGGGGTTGTAAAAGTTGTCTTATACTATTCACATTCTTTAACTTTGACCTAGTTATAACTTGAAAAACCCATCCATCATAGATAACAGCTCACACCCTGTTACTTTATGTAGTACAACCTCCATATTAGGTAGAGGATAATTATCCTTGAGAGATGCCAGGTTTAGATTTCTGAAGTCAAAACATAATCTGATATCCCCATTCTTCTTCCTCATAGGAACTAGGTTTGAGACCCATGTTGAGTGCCTGATTGGTTTGATGATACCCCCGTCTCTAAGCTTTGCGAATTCTTCCTGCATTTTTGGTTCCAATGTTGGCTTAATGGGACTTTGTTTATGTCTAAATGGCTTTGCATCTAGTTTCAATGGGATTTCGTGATGAAACAAATCCTCCCTATATGCTTTAAGGTCTTCATAAGACCATGCAAACACATGTTTATATTTTCTCAGTAATGCTATCAACATTCTTTGAATTGTCGGGCTTATTTTCTTCCCTATGTATACCTTTTCTATATTCCATCTCAGTTCCTAAGTTGATCTCTTCTATATCCTCCCTTTTGACTAGTGTCTGCTTCATGAGGGACCAATCACTTCCATCATATACCCTCTCCAATGCCACTAGCCCTTTTGGAAGCTTATTAGTTTTAAGTTGTAAGACCTCCTTCCCAAATAATGTTTGTTTCCCATTTACCTCTTCTACAAAGGCATTGAAATCAATTTCCTGAGCTTCATATTGATCTATACAGTGAAGGAGTTTTAGGAGGTTAGCATCATTAAAAACCTACCAAATGTATATATTATCAGGTACAACAGGTCTTGTTTTGAACTCAATTTATGACACTCCAGCTAGTGTAATGTCATCCCTTTTTAGAGCTACATTTGCTAAAAAGTCTACCATTATGTTTTTCAACTGAACTATCAATTCAATGGAGAATGCATCAAGCAGCTCAATTGTGTCCCATACAAAATTCCTATATTGCTTCAGTCTCTTGTGTTTTTCTACATATTTTGATTTAACTTGTGAAACGACTAGCTCAAAATCCCCTAGAATAGCTAGCAACTTGATTTTATGTTTCACAGCTATATTCAAACCTATTAATAAAGCTTCATACTCTCCCATGTTGTTTGTACATTCAAATGCCAACAAAAATGAATATTTAAATGTAACTCCTTCAAGTGAAACAAATACTATTCATGCTCCATTACCTTCTTGGCTACATGCTCCATCAAGGTACATTTTCCACACACCATTGCAGTTTTGTGCAACATGCTTTTCAATTGGATCAACATTGACTAATTCTAGCTGGGTTGGTTCTATCTTAAAATTTCCAAGATCCACATCACAAAAACAATTGACTTTATCTTGAGGTACATAATCAACAACTTGGTTCATCCTTGGCTTCCTATACAACTTAACTTCCTGACCATTCACTGGAATTGTTACATAAGACAAATCAAATTGGACATTTCCCCCAACCGCTGCCATCCACTATCTTGATAGAAGCATCCCAAACTAAGGAGGGGTATCAATTAGTGTTATATCTATATTATAGACCACCTAAGGATAAGTAGCTAGTTTGACTTCAACATCTTTCATAATACCCACCACAGGAAAAGGTTTTCTATCCATCGCATAGCACTTCCCTCCATTAGTATCCACCCACATGCCAAGTTGTTTCATAACTCCAACTGGCATAATATTGATAGCAGCGCCAGAGTCTATCATGCAATTCCTTAACAGTCTGTTATTTATAAGTAACATAGTGAAAAAAGGATCAACTTGTGGGGGATTTATTAATACATCATTTAGGAAAACTTTTGGGACACTTACTTTCTCTTGCTTATTAATTTATTTAGTGGCCATCTTACTCTCAGAATTTATATGTTTTTCTCTTCCACTTGTTATCAACTGAACAACATTGTCCCTATATTCCTTAATTTTCATCATCTCAAGCAGTGGAACAAACATTTTTAACTGAGATAAAGCCTAAGTGAAGTTGAAAGAGGAACCCTCCACCTTAATCATTTTCTTCTGCTCCAATGTTTCTCCTTTTTTCTCTTCCTTTTCTCTTTTATTCAATTGATCAGTCTTTTGTACTTCTTTGTGTAACTCTTTAACTTCCTCCTTTTGGACAAGCTTTTGTTCATTTTTATTATGTTTTTTATTTTCTATTTTCTTTGAAATTCCCTGTGTCACCTTTTGATCCTTCATAAGTATTCCCCTGGGGACACCTTCTTTTTCATTCAATGTCCTATTTCTTAACTAATACTTTCTCTTTGCTTCTTCAACTGCAGCAATGGTTAACCTCTCTATCTCCTCTTTGGTGAGTTTCCCCATATTGCATTGAGTAGGCACCTCAATAAAGTGTGGTTCTATATAATCTTCTTCAGAATCAGATAAAACTTGTTGTTCAACCATGTGGACATTGTACCTTTGATTTGAAACATCGTACTCATAACCTTCATCTTC
This sequence comes from Sequoia sempervirens, assembly GCA_007258455.2. NCBI lineage: Eukaryota > Viridiplantae > Streptophyta > Pinopsida > Cupressales > Cupressaceae > Sequoia > Sequoia sempervirens. The sequence continues at coordinate 222,390,431 of VDFB02379711.1, forward strand.
TGAAGATGAGTATTTCTCCTCAACATAGTGAAAAGTATTTGAAGTCAAATACATTGTGTGATCTTCTCCACTATTACCCGCTAACATTCCTTCTTCTTGCATCCTTTGGGCCACAACACAATGATCTGGGGAATGTGGCTTATCACAACCTTCACACCAACAACTGTTATTGACCATATATGCTCCCTTCTTCCTTAATGGATCAGGGGTTTCTTTGTTTCTAGGCTTATCTATTACAGGTTTTCCATCCTTCCAATTTGTACCATAATGAATGTCATGTAACCTAGGCCTCTCATTTCTATATGTGTTCTCTTGTTTGTATTGATAATGATTGGCTTGTTAAGGAACCCTCGGGTTGTCTCTCTTAATGATTATCCCAATATATTTCCTATTGTTTTCAATTGTTAATGTTATCTTTTTGGCTTCAGCTAAATCACTTGGGAACCTATTTCTTAATTCATACCCTATTTTTGGATCGAACGTATTCAAATAAATACTCAATGCTATAGAGTCTAGCAACTTTGATCCAGGTGGTGTCTTATTCTGCAATTTGTTGAATCTCTAGTTAAAATCATAAATTGAGGCATTCTATTTTTTCTGAATCCATACTAATTCATGAAGAGCAGCATCTGGTGCACTTAGATTCCCATATTGCTTGAGAAATCGATCCTTAAATTCTAGGACATAAATAATAGAGGCTGTTGGTATACTATTGAACCAATCCCTAGCTTCTTCAATGAGCGAAAACATGAATAGCCTCATATGTAAATCCTCATAAGGCATATCCAAACCTTGGATGAGAGCATTGAAACTCCTTAAATGATCTTCGACAGTAATTTCCCTACTCCCTGTAAACTTAGGAACAAGACTTCTCCAACTGCCATCCATAGGGTAAGGGTATAATTGAAACCCTATCAAGTTGAATTGTCTTATCATTGTTGTGTATTGATGAGGGGGAGGGTTAGGTGGGTGTTGATACCAGTACAATGAATTTTTGTATTGTGCATGATGATGTGGCACGTAATGTTGACCATGAGGTGGTTGTGTATTTTTTATATTGTGAGGGAATATGCAGTGGATGGTTTGGCTATTTGTATTGATTTCATATCTGATTCTAAGGAGCCTTTGATGGATCAGAAGGCCTTGCATTATTATTTCCCTACTTATGAGGTGGTATATACTTCAAAAAATTAGTTTTCTGAGCATTAATCTGGGCTTTCTACAATTTGAAATCTTTGATTGCTTGTATCATTTGGGATTTCTCCTGTTCAGCTTTTTTTCTTTCCAATTCTTGTTTATGAAACTTGAACTATGCTACTACTTCTTCATGAGTTGAGAACTTATAATTTTCTTGAGGAATTACATGATCTATGAACTAATTTTGGTTACCCTCCATTGTCTATTCATTTTCTTGTTGATATCTAATTCCTTCAGCTTCAAGTTTATCATTGAACTCTGGTTTTTTTTTAGGATTATAAAAAGGATTTCTTTGTTCTTCTGGGGTACAAGGTTCTGTACTTGAATTATCTCTCCATGTATCATAACAGCCATATATTTCACAATGTGGTCTTGATGCTTTGTCTTTGTTTTTTATGCACATGTCCTCATTTATCTTCTTAGCCTTATCAACCTTATCATCCTTGTGTGTCCACTTACTATTGCTAATAGGACCTCCAGAAGGAACTCCCTTATATTGGGATCTTCTACCATTCATGTTGAATAGATGCAATGTTCTTGTCAGAGTTGCCACTCACTTTCTTAAAAGTGAGAAAGTGTTTGTTATTTCTTATTCCCAACAGAGTCTATAAAGGATTTTTTACTCTATGACTAAGGCCCTAATTCTAAGTTGATTCCCTAGTAGATTCACCAATTTGTTAGCTCTCAAAACCACAGGTAAAATACCTCAAGAGGTTGCCAATCTCCTGATACGTTTCAGGGTAACAGACAAGGTCAAAATGGTTAAACCTTCTTCTCTTCAAGTGTTGCTACACCTAGGTAGGTATACCTATATGAATGAGGTAGACTTGACTTATGCTTATTTCTTTTAAAATATTTTACCCACAGTGGAAAATGGGAGTGGATAAATAAAATGTGATTTGGTATGGATTGTATAGCAATATCAAAGCTAAAACCTAATATGTTTAGTTAACAGATATGAATAATGAGTGAAACTAAAATAATGAAAATGTGGAGTCTAGTGCCTTATTGGGTATGCAAAGTCAAAAGAAATCTAAAATGAGTAACTTCTTTCTAGAAAGTACTCTAATTGTTTGACATATATTTGAGTTTATAATTTGTATAAACATGCAATAATATGATACCAAGTTCTTCTTAATGATCCAAATGAGATTCCCTAATTACTATGATTAGCTAAAAGGATTTAATCTTTTCTTGAAAGAACAAATTAATCAATCATACAGATACAACAAGTGTGCACCAATAAATTGAATATAAGCTTTTTATATCAATTTAAATAACCAGAAAAAATCAACCTTGGAGACAACTTCAGTAATACTTTCAATTAGCACAAAAAACAACTTATACCATAAATACGCCACCACATCAAATTATTTTCATTGATATCTCCATAGTTTCAAACATGCATCATAGTCTCATATTTGTAAAACATTGTAATCTACTGTATCTTTCTTCTATATCATATCTTATATATGTTTCACTACCAAAATAGATATTTATACATATAATACTTGAAAGGACACATCCTTTCAGAAATGTCATATGTTAAAACAATAATAGATTAAAAGATAATTAACCTCTGTTAAGCCATAAATGAATCTTCAAGAAGCGGTCCAAGTAATCCCGGCGCTTATGCGTATCTGCATCTCCCATTGTGTTCCAGATCGCGATCTCCATTATTACCATCTTCTCATTATGTTTGCATGCCTCATCCAGTGTTGTATCTTTTGCGGTAGCTATCTTCAGAATTTCTTGCAGTATTGATTCACTTTCACTTCTCCACTTAGTCATTTCTTTTAATCCTCCTTTATCATCAAAGAATGTAGTCAATCCTTTTCTGGTAGCATTTTTCAATCCCTGTGCATCCCCTCGCAATTCTTCAAAGAATTCTTGGTGTTTATTCACATAATGATTTACAGCCTCAATTGCTACATTTTCAGAAACATCCCTCTAGTTTATTTCTTGAAACTTCTCCAAAATCCTACCATTCATTCTTTCATGTTCTTGCAATGCAACAAAGTTATGTGAGTGTGTTCCCCAGAGCTTATTTAGCCAAGTTACCAGACTGGCTTGTCTCTTCTTAATCATTGAATTACAAGTGCATCATATTTCCCTTGAGAGTAAGCACTTGATCCTTCCCAATGATCATTTGCTTGTGAACTCTCATGAGTGATCATATTGGTTGATTTCATTGTGACACCTAATAAATCTTTCAGGTTTTCATTTTCTCTCAACATCCTATGGCTATTCATTTTGTACATTTCCCTTTCCTTAATTAACATCCGAATTTGAGCTTTGTTTAATTTTGCTACATTGATCCCAATTTCTGCAGTTACCATAGGATCTTCCTCTCCAATCCTTAAATTTGTAAGATGCCCAAATGCCTTCTTAGTATCAATGACAATTGATTTCTTGTGAGGTGGATATAAATCCCAAATCATTAATGACCCTTCATCTAGATTGTACTTTGACCTGACATATACTTTTGTCACCTTTTCTAGGTCGAGATTTTGTGTAGAATTACTATCTTTCAAGAAACTATCAAAAATTAGTGTAGAATTGAGATCCAACACTGGAAAAATCATAACACCAACACCTTCCAACATTTTCCTTCCCTTTTCAGGGGTCATACTTGCCATTTATTTTTCCACGCACATATTTAGGTCAGTTAGTAATTGTTCTTCATTATCTGGTGTGATATTGTCAACCTTTTCTCTTATTTCTTTTCCTTTTTGTTTGTACAGGAATCCCTTAAATTTTGGAGAGTTTACAAATTCTTCATCTACTACAAATTATTTGTACTCTACATGTCTTACATTTGTATCTACATTCTCTTCAACATTCAATTCCCTAGGAGGGAAAATGTAATGTTGAGTTCTCAATCTTTATATCTTATTTGGTTGGTCTTGTGGCACATTATCCTCAGATGCCTCTTACCCAAAAGATAACAACTTTGTATCTTGCAACCCTTGATTATATCTTTCGACCATCATTTCTGCTTCTTCAGCTTCCAGGTTCCATATCATATCATCAAATTGATAGGCAACATGTTGATACCCTCCCAAGTTTATCTTGAGTTTAGCAGAATTGATGTACCCTTCTGGATCAAAATTCCTTCTATGTGGTCCTCTTTTCATATTTTATTGTAGTAACTTATCAAGGATCAAATTGTATCCTTCGTTGGCTAATACAGTAAAATTACCAAAGAACAATGTACTAGGCATAGAAGCCTACTTTCCAAAGGAGCTCAAATTCATAACACTAGAAAAGTCCATCTGTCTTACAATTTCCAAGTATGCAATTTTGTCCAGGACTATTTTAGGAAAAATGAATGGGGCATCTTCAAATCCATAAACCCTAATCATGGTAGCATCCTCCAAGCAAAACCAATCACCCCAGTTGTGACTAATTGGCCCATTCAAGTCCTTAGGCTTGAGAAACCTCTTTATCTCTTCAGATAAAGAATAGTCACATGGATGATTATACAATTTGTATATTCTCTTCATAAAAAACTCCTCAAAGTGTACAAAACTTGAGTTAGCAAACCTACTATCCCAAATAGCCATCCATAATTGAATAGGTAATGTCATGCCTTGTCAAATTTGGAAATTCTCATCTCCTCAAGCCACAACCCTAACACCTATCCAAAATAAAACACTATGCGCATCAACAATGAGTAATGCCTTAGGTGTAAGATAGAGGCTCCGCCCTTTATTGCCATCAACCCAGAATCAAGCCCCTTAAAAATGTATGAGGCATAATAAAATGGTCTAGAATTGTGATACTGAATATCTGCTGAAATTATCATAGGCACAATTGACATATATTCAAGGACTTCCATTCCCAATACTTGGCCTACCAATAAATAAGTATACTTCATATAGGGTTCAAAAAGATCGACATGGAAAGGGGGTCCATCACTATCCTATAGAGGAACTGGTTTTCCACCTTGTCTAACTCTGTGAATTGGCAACCTCAAACCCTTATAAATTGTGTCCATTCTCCCAAACTCCCTTTCTAATTCTTCACATATGACTTTCTCATTGCAAACCCCTTCCAAATTGAAAACCTCACCTATTGCATTTCTGATATGTTTATTAGTGGTTTCCCAGATGGGTCACATATAGCTTTGAGTTTCAAATTATAATGGACAACCAAAAATTTTACCAACTTGGCATTAACAAATACATTAGGGCATACTAGCTTTCCCAAATTAAGCTTCCATAGGTGGCATATTGGTTCAAAACGGTTTCTCTGATAGTAGTGAAATATAAACAATTAATAACCTCTTATTGAAGTCCAAACATCTCCTATGAGTTTACACTTGTCATCCAATTTATCTATTTCTAGCCTAAGTTGTGCAGATCATTTGGCTTTGGGTCAAGAGCTAGGTAATTGGTCAATGACATCTTGATTTAGCCTTTGTTCAGTGCCTTCATGCTCTATTTCAGTTTTATGTTTCTTCCCTTTAGGGTGACTTCTTTCACCATATTTTCTACCTTTTGATTTTCCTGAGATAGTGGATTCCATTCCTCAAAAGTTACAGAAGTCAAAAAATATAGGAACTAAGGTGCAAAGAACTTACTGTATCTCGCTCGAAACCTTTGGACTAAAAGAATGCCTTGGTTCTTCATTTGCCCCTTTGCTTCCTCCACTATCAATTCCACACTAATTTTTCCAATTGAATTTTCCTTAATTCATGTAGTTATTTGTGCTCCGTCATGCCATTAATATTTTAGCTGAAACACGAGTGTAGCAGGTCCTTTTTCGAAACTCTCATCGTCACATCATATAATATTATCAGTGAGACATTTTCAAATCTTGGGCAACCTCTCTATTATGGCTTTTACCAACATTCATTTAAAACATCCACCAAGACATCCCATAGTTTCCCCGACACTTCAAGTCTCTCCAACTACCACAAACTATATATCACTTTGGTGTCCCGCAATCTCATCAATGTTCTAAGTCTCACTGGTAGCTATCCTTTTGGTCTTATGTATATCATTGTAACTCTCGCCGATGAAGCCTATTGCTGTCACATTGTGAGTTGGGTAGATATTCCTCCGCTTATTTCATATCTTGCTGAGATATATCCTTTGGTCTACTTTCTAGTCGATGAGAAAATTATTTTCGTGTTGATGGAACAACACTCGGCATAACTCATATCTTTCTCTGATGAAACTAGTCTCGCCGATAATCAATACATACCGCAAAGTTCTTTACTAACATAATCCTATTAGTGTGACATATGGGTTGACAAGACTCCATGACTTCATCTCGATAATCATCAATGAAATCCACTCTTGCTTTATCGGTGAGACCAAATGAATGCTATGGGACATTACACTGACAACTTTTGTCTCACCGATATGTCTCTATGTTTTCAATCGGTAAGACACCAATAGGCTCAATATGACTCTCCCCGATGCATACTGTCTTGCCGATAGGATCTTTCTTTCGCTAAGACTATGAATTGTGTCTGCCTGACGTGTATTACCAAATGAAATTTTATTGGTAAGACAATCCTGGTCTCTTGCTAATAGACTGTAAAAGACATGCATTAGTATAAAATTCTTTATGGATCGGGGAGACCCTCACCATCTCTTGCCGATATGAATTATACATTAAAATATGCAGGGTTAGATGAATTCTATGGGACCACATGACAAAATATGGGAAAAAATGTTATGAAGAGAGGATTCTTGTGCTTATGGTAGGGACTTCTTTGGAAATTCATGAATATAAACAACTATAAAATTTTCAAAATTTTAGAGTTCTAACAACACCAAAAACAAACATATTTCTCCTCTCTTTGTGTTTATAGATTTGTAGTGAAATAATGAAATGCAAGAGAATGATAAACAAATAACATGAAAATACTATCAACTTACAAAACCCTTGCGTGGGTGTGTGGAGATGGGTAGCCAATTTGTGGCCTCTCAAAAAAAAGTTTTGAAAAGTCATAACATGAGCATGTTATAATGCGCTCGCATTATGGCTTGGTGGGCTGAGCCCGAGTCTCAACCAAAATGAGCCCATAATGCGAGCAAATTATAACACACTTGCATTATGACATGTTAAAAGCGAAAAAAAAAGTGAAATTTATTCTTCATTTCGACTGTTTTTTGTTGTGCCTGTGGCAAAAACACTCATTTTTCATGCTCACATTCTAGGAGGAGGAATTGTGAAAAAATATTCACCAATGGTTGCTATTTCTTCACAAGGATGGCACCATGATGAGGGGGAGGTGTGAGAGGTAAGGATTGTTTGCTTTTTGTTTTGAATTTGTTAGTTTTAGGTTGTATTTGATTTTTTTTTTTTGAATTTGTAGGAGATACAAATCAACCTAAAAACCCTCAAAATCCTCAACAAGAAGAGAAAAAAAATCCTCAAGAACAAAATCAACCACAACAACAACCTCCTCCACCAATCACTCAACACCCTCCTCACACTCAACAAAATTTAATGAGTGAAATTGAGAACAAAAATAAAATTGAGGATTTAATCAATACGTTGAGTGATCCAAATGGTTCAACTATAGAAAGAATGACTCTAGCAAGTTCATTGAAAGATTTGTTAAAAAATGTAGATTCAATTAGCAAACAAATAACTAGATGGCAAGATAGGAGGTAGGCGGCTAGGGATTATTATGCAAATAAACTATCATATAAAGATGTAAAGGATTTAAAAATTAAAAAAGGTGATTTGTGCTCATTATTCATTGACCCATGCACAAATAAAAATCTTACCCTCAATGCGAAGAGGTTTCCTATTCATTGGTGCCACCACCAAAAAATTAGGAACTATTTTTATGATAGGTGGTACATGGTCTTTGATTACCCACCGTGCAACAATTTGGAAGTCCCACAATATTTCCTTAGATAACTATATAGTGGGTTCATATTGAACACAATCACAAATTATTTTGATATGAGGGACTTCCATGGGAGAGGTGGGGAGTCGGCTCAGGATAGACCCGGTGCACAGCCAGATCCTACCCAACAAGGGAGACGAGCTCTCTCTAGGCCACTTTGTGAGCACATTGATATGCCTTCCATCATGAAGGAGAGCATCGATGTAGAGAAATTGTAGGAGATCAACACTTTGACCCAAAGTTTCATCCATCATACGAGCCCTATTCTACAATGCCATCTAGGGGATTCTTCGAGTGGCATTCAAACCCATGTGTGTCAATCTTGCGAGGCACCTTAATCATTTGACCCCACCAACACTCAGGAGGTAGCTAGCTACATAGGATCCATCTATAGCTATGGAGATGGAGAGGGCAGTTGACATTTTGTATGAGGTGTATGGCATTGATAGTCAGGTTAAAGTTAGCATGTTCATTGAATTTAATTTATTACATTTTGATTTTGAAATGCAAGATTAACTAATTTAGTTTTATGATTTTAATAAAATTGCAGGGTCATAGTGTTGAGACTGGATACACCGGCCCTCCACCTACTTATTTCTACAATACACCTATTGGTGGGGTATGTAACTAGTAAAAAATTATAAATTTATTATATTTCAATAGCATTTTTTGGCAAATGGTATTTTAATATGTGATTTTGGATGTTGAATAGGCTAATATTGGAGGTTTCGAGGTAACACCTCCTAGTGCTAGTGGATTTACTCAAACTTGCATGCATCTAATAGAATGAAGAGTTTAACTAATGAATTGTACTTAATAGATTTGTGTAGTTTATATTCATGTCATTGATTATGTTGCATTGTACATCATTCAAACTCAAAGCATTACTTCACATTCCATAGCTAATAACTAGATGTTGATAGATGACAAAATTTCAACTACAATATAATTGTTTAGAAGGTCAACATAAGCAGTGATTAAATTACTTCACATAGCATTAGTAATAAGTCTTGGATCAACTTCCAATTGCATTTGTTTGTCATGGCATTCCATTAGACCACTTTTTACTGCTCGACATCTTTTCAAACAGTTCAATGGCTTGTCTATGCTATGGATGCTTGGAAGGAATATATGAAAGAATAATAGTAAGCAATAGCATAGACAAGGAAATGAGTTTTTTTTTAAAATGCCTCAAAGAAATTTGGTCTCATGGTGATGTCCACATTTTCCATACATGTCTACCAAAGCATTTTATCAAGTAGTTCATTTCCTCACTACTATCGCTAAAAGCTTAAAAAAGGTGCTTTCCAACAAATTGATGCAATGCAGGGTAGTTAAATAACTTAACTTCACCATTCAAAAGGATTCAATCCACTTTGAAACTCAAAAACTCAATTCTTTCTTTGTTTTCAAACTTCTACCTAGTCTTCCTACTAGGTCAGCTAACCCACTTTTCCTATCAAAACTTTTAATTTTCTCAAACAACCTTTTCAACAAATCCCCAAATTAGGCACCCATCATGCCAGCCTACTTTCACATATCAAAAAATCAATACCAACTCCTTTGGATTAGAGATATTTTATTAGTTTTCTTCTTCAATCTCTCCAACACCAACTTACATCAATGGATCATATCATTTTTAAACATTTCCCAACCTTTCCAACTCCCTTCAATGACTCAATAACCTCTACAACTACTTTGACCCTTGGAATTCCATGCCTTTACACCTTTTTTGCATTTTTACAACATTTAAAATTGACAAATTTGTCAATATTTTTCAATTTTGCACTTTATGCCTAAATTAACTTAGACTATTACAACCTCCAAAATGGCTATTTAATCCTTATTAAATCATCAAAACACCTTAACCAATTCAAACTTCTAAATTTACCTCATGGAGGCATGTGCTTGCAAAGGTGCACCTGCATGAAAAAATATGGATGCTTGGAAAAAATATATCAAAGCATAATAGTAAGCAATATCATAGACAAGGCAGTTATTAGTTTGAAAAAATGCCTCAAAGAAATGTGGTCTCATGGTGATGGAATTCCATTCCATCACCAGTAGACCACATTTTTTCAAACAAGTCACCACCTTTTCTATGATACCACATTTTCCATACATGTGTGCCAAATAATTTTATGAAACTACTCACTTCCTTGCAGTTATGGCTAAAAGCCTAAAATAGGTGCTTTCCAACAAACTATGGATGCTTGGAAAAATATCTATCAAACCATAATAGTAAGCAATAATACCATAGAGAAGGAATGAACTTTCTAAAAAATGCCTAAAAGAAATGCAGTCTTATGGTGATGGAATGCCATGACGTGCATTTGTTTGTAATGGCATTCCATCACCACGAGATCCCATTTCTTTGAGGAATTTTTTCAAACATTTCACTGCCTTCTCTACACCACCATAGTTATCGTACATGTCTACGAAAGAATTCGATCAAATGGTTCATTAACTTGCTACTATGGGTAAAATCCTAAAAACATGTCCTTTCAAACAAGATATGGATACAAAAAATAATAAGCATGATAATTTGAAATATATAGTTTAATAATTACTCTAAATTTTGTTCATTATCTCATACATTATAAGTCATGATGTGGATCACTATTGTAGTTTTTGTGATTGAATAATTTGTTGTTTTATTTTCAGATGTTGCAAGCCAAAACACCTTTGAATGTGATGAGGTAAATGGAGATTAGTGTTTCATCTACTATACAATCCTCGATGGCTCTAACAGGGGACGTATGAGGAAAATTAGTAAATTTCAATTTACATTCGTTGTTATAGATGTTAGTTAGTGAAAAATCAAACCATTATTGATTCGTAGTTTAGTTTGTATTTGGATGGTTTATATAGGGCTTGAGCACACTTGAGCATGGGCATGTGAATATTTCCCTCATGGAGAGAGATCATGAGATGGCGGTAATTGATTATTTTGTTAAATATATCAAGGTATTTGCAGGTTAATGGTGGGCCAAAAGTGGCAATGATGAAAAACACACGTCTTTCATCGACCGAAAAAATGTGAAAAGAACATGTTAAATTTTTGAGGCTCAAGTGTCACCATACCAAACACCAAAGCTACTTTTACAAATCGGATATCCGATTTGTAAAAATTATATATTCAAAACTTATGTCACTTTTTTTAAGTCATTCGGCTGAGAAGAACCTGCGGGAGCACAGTGCATCCATTCTTCATGTAATGAATATCTGATATAGGCTAAATTTGATTTGGAAAGGTAAGTTTTTTTATTTTCATTTGATTTGATTCAATTTTGATTTAGATTTGAATAATTTCATATGGTTTTTGTTGATTTTTTTTAAAAATAGGGTTTTTGATTGAGTTTTTGTGAAAAAAATGAGTTGAGAATAGATTTTGATAAAAAAAAAAAATGTTTTTGTGGATTTTTTTTCACAATAGGGTTTTTGATTGAATTTTTATGAAAAAATTGAATTGAGAATGGATTTTGATAAAAAAATGAATGTTTTTGTGGATTTTTTTTCAAAATAGGGTTTTTGATTGAATTTTTATGAAACAATTGAGTTCAAAATAGATTTTGATAAAAAAATGAATGTTTTTAATGGATTTTTATTTAAAAATAGTGTTTCATTTATATTTTCTAATTTTAGATTAATTATTTTTTAACTTTAATCAGGCATTATGGCTGCTGAGAATGAAAATGGATAAATTCCACTAGTTGAAAATGAAAATCCACGAGCTGAGAATCAAAATGCAAAAATTCCAAATGCTCCACCACCTTTGCAACCATCAATTGAATAGTTAATTCATGAAAAATTTGAGCAATTGAGGGGTATTTGTGATGTTTATAGGAAAATCCCTCAATTATTCCGTATGTCAACCACATTGACAGGAATAATTACAAATGTAGAAACCCTCTCCACCCAACATAATGCATTATATTCGTGGCAAGAAACCATGAGGCAATATTATGCATGTGGAATGTCTTATGATGATGTGAAAGATCTCCAAATAACAAAAGACCAATTAGCCTCTTTATTTATTAACCCCAAAACTGGTTTGCCAGTTAATGTTAACAAGCCAAAATGTTCTATAAAATGGTGCACGCATAGGGGCATAGTAGATAACTTTTTGGATCATTGGTGTATGGTTTTTGATAAACCACCCAACAATAGTCTTGATGTACCTTTTTACTTTATTAAAAAACTATATGCTAAGGTTTGTTAGGGCATCATGTCAATTAATTTGACATTAAACCCTTCCAAGGTGTTGGTAGAGGTATTCCTCGGGATAGGCTAGGGGCAGCTAGAGTAGTTAGGCGCCCATATGTTCCTCATCCTCCCCTTCCTCCGCAACCTCCAATACAACATCCAGATATTACGGAGGATGTAGCCACACAAACTATCCAGGCCATTCACTCTTTGAGTGGTCTTTTGGTTTCCCATGCTTCTTTAGTAGCTCAACCACAATCTGGTGATCTTGGCGATGGATCCAGTGCTGTTGTATCATCCTCCTTGGGTCCACATATTTGTGTGCCACATATTTACAATACATGCTAGAAATTATGTTTCGGTCCTATTGTACAGCCCCCCGAGCATCCATTAGACGCTTCTGATTATGACATCCAGGATGTGGATATTATAGCAGATCACGTGTAGGGGAGTGGAGCACACCCTACAGAGTCCTCTCCTACTAGAGAGGTGGACATTGGAGTAGTTACACAAGTAAAATTTAAGGTGTAAATTCATAACTTGCATTGTTTTTAAAAATGAATATTAATAAGAGATAGTATCAAGTACTAATATTTATTTACATGGTCTATTTAACAATTAATTTCTAAGGAGGAGCTCACATAGGTGACAAATAGCACCCTTCGGGCCATTTCATTTGGCCTCGACATGCACACAGTATGTATTTTCTCACTCACTCATTTACATTTTTTTACTGTATATTTGCTTGTCATTTGAATTGTCAATAATGAAATTATATATTAACTTATATGTTTATCTTACTCTCTACTTGTAGCAAACACCTAGTGCAAGTGAGGTGCGACACTCTCCAGACTATGGAGGCACATTGTTGGATAAGGGAAAGGTAATTGAACTCAAATTTGATTGAATTAAAATTTATAAGATATTTTATTGATTATGCATACATTAACATAGATTCATAGTTTCATATGTACTTGTCATTTTTATGTACAGGCGGTTGTGAGCTATACATCATTGTTGATAAGTGCCACAACACCTGAAGGAGTAGGTATTTGAATGCCCGATGGAGGAGGTGTTGAAACACCTCAAGGAGGAGGTGTTGAGACACCTAAAGGAGATACAAAAAAATATCAACCTAAAGAGGTATGTGTTTATTTTATTTTGTGCTTGGTAAATATGTTCTTATTACTGACAATTCTATGCTAACTTGGATCAATTTCATGTTTTTGTTCACATATATAGATTGACGTTACAAAAGTTGGTTTGGTTAGTTCTTTGAGAGGGGTATATTCTAGGACTCCTGACCCTTCAAAGAGACGTATATTTCAGGTAATCAAGATTTCAATTTTAGAGTTCAATTATAATTCAATGTGTATTGATTTTTATGTTAATTATTCAATTTTAAATTACATAGTACAACTAATCTCAATTGTGGTTTGATTTTTTCTTGTGCAGCTACCTTCAGAGACAACGAGTGCTTCAAAGAGGCTCCATTTTGATGATCCACCAGTAGTTTAGGATGAGATAGAAATTTTGGCATGTAAATTTTGAATAGATACCTAGATGGCATATGCCACATATTGTAAAAATTTGTTTGAGTTGGCATTGATGACATTTTGGTATATGGAGATACACTTGATTATTGGATAATTTGATATATATAGAAGTTTACAATCAAAATTTAGTTTCCTCCTCATGTGCATGATTAAACTCTTTGAAGCAATGGTTAAATATCAATGTACAATAGCATAAAAAGAATGGTTAAATATTATGTAGTTTATATTCATATTGCTGATTACATTGCATTGCACATCTTTCAAACTCAAAGCATTATTTCACATTGCATAAGTAACAACTAGATACTCATATGATTAACCCTACACCATCTGATTTTCTTCTTTGTCAACTTTCCCATGCCTTAGTAAATTTGGTGGTCCATTTGTAACCATCAATTTTTTAATATAACATAAATTCACCTTTTTCAAAAAATTAATATGGCTGGACTCCCATATGAATACTAATAATATATCATATGACCATTCTTCATATACTTACTGGCACTTTGTGTCTTCTTAGATGAGCCAAAATTTGTTGCCCAACTACCTTTGCCTTCATCAATGTTCCATATTTTAATCATTCCATCCCAAGATGTTGTGACCATTTGTTGACTAGAAGATTCAATTATTTGTATAAACCGCTTCTCCATAATGGATAGTATAGAAAATAATTGCATTGGTAGAACAAAATTCCAAAACATTTCTGATTTCCTTGATTAATTGAATCTTAAGTAGAATCCCCACAATAATTATGTTTTACATAAACTGATAGGAAAACACCAATGCTTGGAAAGTGCATCTCTAATATTTTATGTTCCTTGTACAATAATTTAAATACAATTGAAGAAGTTATATGAAAATATAGCTTCTTAAATTCTTCTTTAATTTGAAGGTTAGTTTTGATAGTGAGTAATTTATTTCATAGATGGGTTTTAGCTTTTGCTTGATTGTTGTGCACTGTAATTTCTTCTATAAATAAAATGAGACATGCTAATGCACATTTTCACTATAATTTCTTTATTTTATTCCTCAACATATCTCTCTCTTGGGCTTTGATACAACCCTATTAGGGCATGTCCTAATCACATTTAGCCCAAATCAAAAAGAAAATTTCATGCATTGCTTCTCCCTACACTAGCAGACCCTGGTTGGAGGTTTTATTTGATATTGTCAACATACATCTGGTTGTCTGAATGAATGGGGGAGTTACATCCTTCCCAATCAAGAGGTCGTGACTTGTCAGAACTGATTAAAGCAATTCAAGGCTTATGTCATAGGGTGAGAACATTTGACCATAGGCTCAATGATAAATGCAATGATCCTTAACTAAATTATTCATACAAATTTCTTAGATTTGGAATAATTCAATGAAAATCAGCCAAAACATTTAAACAAGATATTTAGATCTAAAAAATTCACATATGATAAATAGACCTACACATATAAGTTGGTTGGAATAGAGTATTTAATTCAAATAACTCACTTGATGATTACAATTTTTTTGCTTCAATTGTTTGCTCATAATCAAGATTACAATGATCAATTTTTTTTTTAGAAAAATATTGGGATGCTGAAATCCACTATGCTTGGCATATAGATGCAACCTTTCTATGAAATTTTCCTCACAAATCCAAACAAGTTTCATCCTCCAAACTGGTGCAGGAGTAGCTTAAGGTCTTTTGGAAGATCTTAGTGATTTTTGGCTTGTAGGTGGTTCTAGCCAACCACCAAGGGAATAAGGACTATGATATAAAGTCCCTAGGTTTTTTTTGAGAGTGTGTTAGGGTAGGTTTGGCTTAGAGTTTTGAACTTTATGAGTTCCTAGACAAATCTTGGCAATTTCAGCATTTTGGCAATGTTGCCTTGGCAATTTGGCCTAAAAGTTGAAAAATAGCATTAATGTTGTTCTAAGTCCAACCCAAGGGTCCTATCATGTGGGAGAAAGGTATATAAGGTCATCCAAACCATAATACCCAGGTTGGATGTTCATTTTCATGAATTGAGACTTGGAGAGCATTTTTGTGTGATTGGAATTCAACAACTTTTGAGTGCATTTTTGTGTTTGAGCCTTCATCCAATTAAGAATGGATTGAAAGGACTGAAATTATGCTTTGAGTGTTTTATTTTTTTTGTTTACTTACTGTACCTAGCATTAGATTAGTCATTTAGACCAACTGGTTAAGGTTTTGCAAGTTCTTGGGTTTTTGGACTCACTGCTGATTTGGGCCAGTTTTGTGAATAATGAGTCCCACTTGAGTTCCTGTGTCTTTCCTATCATGGAAACTTGGAATAAAGTTGGGAAGTGTGTAAATAATTTACATACAGGTTTAGGAGTCTTTGTTTGCAGGGGAAGTGAACAAACTATCAAGCACTAGGCGAGTGCAAGTGCATTTTAGCTAGTGCTTTGGAGAGGATAGGATTAAAGAAAGCTGCTAAATGGATTGTTTTGTGCCAATAAATAGCATGGTAGTGTGGGAACATGTATTATAGACATGTGTGTGCAAGGAGGAGAGTTTAGGAGGTCATTGAAGCCCTCAAAGTTGGAAAAAGGAGCTAAAACCCTTAAAACCCTTAAAATTAGGGAGGTATGAGGACAGTCATATGAACGGCCACTTGGGAGACCTTACACCTGGTAAATATTGAATCCTAGGATACCACTAGAAATAATATCAAAAAATATTTTGGGGTTGTTAAGACTGTTTTTGAGAAAAGCCAAGAAAACGGGTTCTAGGAGGCCTAGTTGGGGCAAAAGGCTACAAGGCCTAAAATGGAGTTTTTCAAGAAAGCGATGGGAGAATGGTGAAATAATCCATTGAGATGGATTAGTGAGGTTTCAAATCAATAAAGAGACAGTAGAATAGCCTTTCCCATCCCCTGGAGTGGTTAGGACACTTTGGGTCAGTTTGGAGCCTAGGGAAGCCTAGTGGCGAATTGAGAGTAATGGAGAATAATTTGAAATTGGTGGAGAGTCTTATGAGGTGAGAGGGGTTTAGGAGTGATCCCTGAATAGGGTAGAGAGGAATACAATAGGAAGACCAGAGAATAGGTCTTGGGAAGAGCAAGAGTGCTCTTGAAAGGTAAGTCTCCCCATCAAATTGGTATCAGAGCCATACAAGTCTTGGGAATTGAGAAGTGAGTGTCAAAAAGAAGTGAATCCATGGGAGAGAACACCATGGTGACCAATGCAGAGCTAGCTAGAGACTTGATAGACCAAAAAGAATAGAATAGGTGTCTTGAAGAGACTATGGAAGAGATGAAGCACAAACTAGAAGAGGTGGCAGAGACTGCAAGCAAGATGCAGGTACAGTTAGGAGAGGATAAAGATAAGTGTAAGAATAAAATAGAGGAGGACATAGAACTAGAACCTGACCCTCCATTAGTAGAGGAACCCTTCCTCAAAGCATTGAAGGCTTTGAGTGGCAAGGCACTCGAAGGTATCCCTATGTTCACAGGAAGAATGGATGCAGAGTTGGTTATGGAATGGATTGAGGGAATGGAGAATCGCTTTGAATGTGATGGGATTATAGAGGCACAAAAGGTGAAGATAGCCAAATCAAGGCAAAGAGGACAAGCACTAACTTGGTGGAAGTTTCTACAAGAAGAAAGAGAGAAGGAAGGCAAGAAACCCATAGGAAGTTGGAAAACTATGGTGGCTAAAGTGAAGGAGAACTATCTACCTGAAGACTATGATAGTCAATTGCACAAGAAGAGACAAAATCTCAGACAAAGAGACCTAGATGTAGTTGCATATACAAAGGAGTTCCAAAAACTAAGCCTTAGATCTAGAGTGCAAGAAGTTGAAAGCATCAAGGTTGCTAGGTATCTAAACGGTCTTAGATGGAACATACAAGAGGAGTTGAGGCTTTTCACACTTACTACCCTCCATAGCTGCTATCAAATGGCTATTAAGGTGGAAGAAAAACTGAAAAAGAAACAAGATTCCAATACTAGAGGCAAAGGAAGAGGTAGAGACTCTAGAGGTGGACATAGAGGAGGTTTTGGTGGAAGAAGCCATGAGAACAAAGGTCAAGGGGATTCCAAGGTTGGAGAACTATCCCATGAGGCAAATAATAGAGGGGCATACAGAGGTAGAAGCTCTAACAATGGTGGAAGAGGTAGATCAGGAAGCTTTTGGAGAAGTTCAAACTTTTCTTCTATGAAATGCTACAATTGTGGATAATTGGGTCATCTGGCTTATAGGTGTCCAGACAAGCCAACATCTTCACAAGGTGAGAGGAAGATTACATATGTCCAAGAAGAGGGCTACTCTAAAAAATCAGAAGTAAGTTTGGATTCAGAGAAAGGAGAACAACTCATGTTAAGAAGGATTTTGATCAAAGCACCTACCGAGGATGAACACAAACAAAGGAGAGCTCTTTTTAGAGTCAAGTGCAAGATACAATGTAACGTTTGCAAGGTCATCATAGACTCAGGATCAACTGATAATGTCATCTCAGAGGAGGCAGTACAAAAGTTGAAACTCATCAAGATACCCCTCGTATGTCCTTGCAAGGTTACTTGGTTGAACAAACGGCAGAATATATTGGTCAATGAACAAGTTTGGGTTGAGTTTTCTATAGGAAAGTATCAAGACAAGATAATATGTGATGTGTTGCCAATGGATGCATGCCATTTGCTACTTGGCAGACCATGGCAAGGAGAATAAGTACTCATTCAAGAAGGATGGAGTGACCTATAAATTCAGTCCTTGATAGAAGAAAAAATAGTGGAAAAGGCAAAAAATAGTGCACTTTTGATGAGTGGAAAGGGATTCCTAAAGGACATAAAGGGGGAAGAAGGAGAGGCCTATGCAATTATATTGAAGCCAAAGGAAGAGGAGTTATCTAATCAGCTACCTATGACAGCAGAAGTGAAGCGACTGTTGGATCAGTTTAGGGACATCATTTGAGAAGGTACACCATATACACTACCACCCAAGAGAGCAATCAGTCATCAAATAGACTTTATACCAGAAGCAACACTACCTAACAAGGCTGCATACAAGATGACACCGAAGTAGAATAAGGAGATAGCAAGGCAAGTTCAAGAACTTTTGGACCAAGGGCTGATCAGAAAGAGCTTAAGTCCATGTGTTGTTCTAGTTGTGTTGGAACCTAAGAGGGGAGACAAGTGGAGGATGTGTACTGATTCTAGGGCCATAAATAGGATCGGCTACATTAGACCGACGATTTTCCTTAAGAGTCCAAAGTACTATGGGATTGTGTTGGGACCATCTACAAAAACCTCTCTCATTTTTTGCTATCTCAGAGGCTTTTTCCTGTGGTGATGACTTTTCAGTGGAGGGAAAAGTTGTTAGATGCAAGCAGTGTAAAGTTGCAAAGTGGTGCAACTTTCACTCCGCAGCTCGTACAATGAAACAAACTGTTCCAACACATCCGGATGGGTACGTTTACACTAGGGATGGTCCTCTCTAGCACCCAAATATGCTGAATCACTCTGAGCTACATTGGACCAGTGATTTCCCTTAAGAGTCCAAAGTGCTAAAAGGAAGAAATCTTTCAAGGTCTATTTCTCGAAGACCATGATGCTTACAAACTATCTGTCTGAGGCTATGGGATCATGTTGGGACCATCTACAAAAACCTCTCTCAGTTTTTGCTATCCTAGAGGCGTTTTCCTGTGGTGATGACTTTTCAGTGGAGGGAAAAGTTGTTAGATGCAAGTAGTGTAAAGTTGCAAAGTGGTGCAACTTTCACTCTGCAGCTCGTACGACCAAACAGACTATTCCAACACATTTAGATGGGTACATTTATGCTAGGTATGGTCCTCTCTTGCACCCACATATGCCGAATCACTCTGAGCCACATTGGACCAGCAATTTCCCTTAAGTGTCCAAAGTGCTAAAAGGAAACAATCTTTGAAGGTCTATTTCTCAAAGACCGTGATGCTTAAATACTCTCCGTCTAAGGCTATGGGATTGTGTTGGGACCGTCTATAAAAACCTCTCTCGGTTTTTGCTATCTCGGAGGCGTTTTCCTGTGGTGATGACTTTTCAGTGGAGGGAAAAGTTGCGAGATGCAAGCAGTGTAAAGTTGCAAAGTGGTGCAACTTTCACTCCGCAGTTTGTACGACCAAACAAACTATTCCAACAAGTCCGGATGGGTACATTTATGCTAGGGATGGTCCTGTCTTGCACCCAAATACGTTGAATCACTCCAAGCTACATTGGACCAGGGATTTCCCTTAAGCGTCCAAAGTGCTAAAAGGAAGCAATCTTTGAAGGTCTATTTCTTGAAGACCGTGATGATTATAGACTCTCTGTCTAAGGCTATGGGATCATGTTGGGACCATGTAAAAAAACCTCTCTCAGTTTTTGCTATCTTAGAGGCATTTTCCTGTGGTGATGACTTTTTAGTGGAGGGAAAAGTTGCCAGATGCAAGTAGTGTAAAGTTGTAAAGTGGTGCAACTTTCATTCCGCAACTCGTATGACCAAATGGACTATTCCAACATGTCCAGATGGATAATTTTACGCTATGGATGGTACTCTCTTGCACCCAGATATGATGAATCACTTTGAGCTACATTGGACCGGCAATTTCCCTTAAGAGTCCAAAGTGCTAAAAGGCAGCAATATTTGAAGGTCTATTTATCAAAGACTGTGATGCTTACAGACTCTTCGTTTGAGGCCATGGGATCATGTTGAGACCATCTACAAAAATATCTCTCAGTTTTTGCTATCTCGGAGGCATTTTCCTATGGTGATGACTTTTCAGTGGAGGGAAAAGTTGCCAGATGCAAGTAGTGTAAAGTTGCAAAGTGGTGCAACTTTCACTCCGTAACTTGTACGACCAAACAGACTATTCCAACACATCTGGATGGGTACGTTTACGCTAGGGATCATCCTCTCTTGCACCCAAATACGCCAAATCACTCTGAGCTACATTGGACTGGCGATTTCCCTTAAGAGTCCAAAGTGCTAAAAGGAAACAATCTTTGAAGGTCTATTTTTTGGAGATCGTGATGCTTACAAACTCTCTATTTGAGGCTATGGGATCATACTGGGACCATCTGCAAAACCTCTCTCAGTTTTTGCTATTTCAAAGGTGTTTTCCTCTGGTGATGACTTTTCAGTGGAGGGAAAAGTTGCTAGATGCAAGCAGTGTAAAGTTGCAAAGTGGTGCAACTTTCACTCTGTAGCTAGTACGACCAAACAGACTATTCCAACATGTCTGTATGGGTACGTTTATGCTAGGAATGGTCCTCTCTTGCACTGAAATACATCGAATCACTCTGAGCTACATTGGACCGATGATTTCCCTTAAGAGTCTAAAGTGCTAAAAGGCAGCAATCTTTCAAGGTCTATTTCTCAAAAATCGTGATGCTTATAGAATCTATGTCAGAGGTTATGGGATCATGATGGGACCACCTACAAAAAATTCTCTCAATTTTTGCTATCTTAGAGGTGTTTTCATGTGGTGATGACTTTTTAGTGGAGGGAAAAGTTGCTAGATGCAAGTAGTGTAAACTTGCAAAGTGGTGCAACTTTCACTCCATAGCTCGTATGACCAAACAGACTATTCCAACACATCCGGATGGGTACATTTATGCTAGGGATGGTCCTCTCTTGCACCCAAATACGCCGAATCTCTTTGAGCTACATTGGACCGACGATTTCCCTTAAGTGTACAAAGTGCTAAAAGGAAAAAAAATTTGAAGGTCTATTTCTCAAAGACCATGATGCTTAAAGACTCTCCATCTGAGGCTATGGGATTGTGTTGGGACCATCTACAAAAACCTCTCTCGGTTTTTTCTATCTCTGAGGCATTTTCCTGTGGTGATGACTTTTCAGTGGAGGGAAAAGTTGTCAGATGAAAGTAGTGTAAAGTTGCAAAGTGGTGCAACTTTCACTCCACAGCTTGTACGACCAAATAGGTTGTTCCAACACGTTCGGATGGGTACATTTATGCTAATGATGGTCCTCTCTTGCACCCAACTACGCCAAATCACTATGAGCTACATTGGACTGACGATTTCCCTTAAGTGTCCAAAGTGCTAAAAGGCAGCAATCTTTGAAGGTCTATTTCTCAAAGACCGTGATTCTTAAAGACTCTACGTCTAAGGATATGAGATCGTGTCGGGACCATCTACAAAAACTTGTCTCGGTTTTTGCTATCTCTGAGGCGTTTTTCTATGGCAATGACTATTCAGTGGAGGGAAAAGTTGCTAGATGCAAGTAGTGTAAAGTTGCAAAGTGGTGCAACTTTCACTCTGTTGCTCGTACGACCAAACAGACTATTCCAACACGTCCAAATGGGTACATTTATGCTAGGGATGGTCCTCTCTTGCACCCAAATATGCTGAATCACTCCAAGCTACATTGGACCAGGGATTTCCCTCAAGCGTCCAAAGTGCTAAAAGGCAGCAATCTTTGAAGGTCTATTTCTCGAAGACCGTGATGCTTACAAACACTCTGTCTGAGGCTATAGGATCATGTTGGGACCATGTACAAAAACCTCTCTCAGTTTTTGCTATCTCGGAGGCGTTTTCTTGTGGTGATGATTTTTTAGTGGAGGGAAAAGTTGCCAGATGCAAACAGTGTAAAGTTGTAAAGTGGTGCAACATTCATTCTGCAACTCGTACGACCAAACGAGCTGTTCGAACATGTCTGGATGGATACTTTTATGCTAGGGACGGTCCTCTCTTGCACCCAAATACGCCAAATCACTCTGAGCTACATTGGACCGACGATTTCCCTTAAGAGTCCAAAGTGCTAAAAGACATCAATATTTGAAGGTCTATTTCTCAAAGACCGTGATGCTTACAGAATCTTCATCTGAGGCCATGGGATCGTGTTAAGACCATCTACAAAAAACTCTCCCAATTTTTGCTATCTTGGAGGTGTTTTCCTGTGGTGATGACTTTTCAATGGAGGGAAAAGTTGCTAGATGCAAGCATTGTAAAGTTGCAAAGTGGTGCAACCTTCACTCCGTAGCTCGTACGACCAAACAGACTATTCCAACACATCCTGATGGGTACGTTTACGCTATGGATCATCCTCTCTTGCACCCAAATACGTTGAATCACTCCGAGCTACATTGGACCAGTGATTTCCCTTAAGAGTCCAAAGTGCTAAAAGGCAGCAATCTTTGAAGGTCTATTTCTCAGAGACCGTGATGCTTACAAACTCTGTGTCCGAGGCTATGGGAACTTGCTAGGACCATCTGCAAAAACCTCTCAATTTTTGCTATCTTGGAGGCATTTTCCTATGGTGATGACTTTTCAGTGGAGGGAAAAGTTGCTAGATGCAAGTAGTGTAAAGTTGTAAAGTGGTGCAACTTTCATTCCGCAACTCGTATGACCAAACGGATTGTTCCAACATGTCCGGATGGATACTTTTACGCTAGGGATGGTCCTCTCTTGTACCCAAATACATCGAATCACTCTGAGCTACATTGGACCGGCGATTTCCCTTAAGAGTCCAAATTTCTAAAAGGCAGCAATATTTGAAGGTCTATTTCTCGAAGACCGTGATGCTTACAGACTCTCCGTCTGAGGCCATGGGGTCCTGTTGAGACCATCTACAAAAATATCTCTCAATTTTTGCTATCTTGGAGGTGTTTTCCTGTGGTGATGTCTTTTTAGTGGAGCGAAAAGTTGCTAGATGCAAGTAGTGTAAAGTTGCAAAGTGGTGCAACTTTCACTCCACAGCTCGTACAACCAAATAGACTATTCCAACACATCTGGATGTGTATGTTTACGCTGTGGATCATCCTCTCTTGCACCCAAATATGCCGAATCACTTCGAGCTACATTGGACTAGTCAAATTAGGTGAAAATTGATGCAGACACAAGGGCACAATCACAAACTCTTTGCAACCTGCCTATTTGAGGTATCTAACAAGATTATTCTGACCTCTTTGGATAGTCCAAAACTCCCTTAAAACTTGACAAGCAACTAAATACACATTTCCCTCTTTAACCCCTTTAAACCCTTGTAATAGTGAGAAACTAGTTTTTGTCTAATTACTCCACAATTTTCCAAAACACCAGACGAACACATGACTAATTTAAACACCCATATCCAAGTTACACAACATATATGAGAAACAACATAGACTCCTTTGGACCAGCATTGACTTCCTATACATTCACCCTTGGACATGCTACTCAATTAGCCCAAAAATGCAAAGCAACATACCTTCAAAAACCACACAGACCCCTAAAACCTTGGGGCAGCAAATAAATTTCCAAGAAAACAAAGATTCTACAATTGGATTCCATTTGTATGGACCTATAACCATCAAATCAAAAAACCCCTATTTTTATTATAATTCTTGAGGGTTTATTGGATGTAGCACTTCCAAAACCTTTCAGACTTTTCCACCACCTTAGAAACCTTTATTTAGGCCCCAATATTCTTAGAAAACAAAGAAACTTCTGGTATCTCAAATATTTTTGCAAACCCTAGGGTAAAAACTCTATTTTCAAGTGAAAAAAACCACCATTTTTGGACCTTTAACTCTTCATTTTATTTCAAAACCCAGTTCTCCACGCCTTCCACTCTTGAAATAATGTCAAGACATGTAATAACGTTTCTACATAAATTTTTTATACAAAGCAATGGGAAGATAAAACCATATAAGTGGTTTCCCCAAACTAATTGCCACCAAAACCATTCTTGATAGTTTAAAACCACGAACCACCCCAACGTGTAATTATGATAGCACTCAAGATAGCCCTCCACCATGAACATATCAACTAAGTAGGAACCCATAACATTATGGAAAGATGATCCACTTCTCCCAATGTAACTCCCAAGCATTACATGTGAGAGATGGTCAATTTCATTGATGGCAACGATTGTGTGACTCCCATTGATGACCTTCTTTATTCAATGCCATTACAACAATATCCAAAGCATTCCAAAGAATACTAATGAAAACTATATTTTCCTCAACACCTCATGATCATTCAAGTACTCATTCTAACAATACAAGAGATTTACACTTCAAATTTCAAGTGAATATAATTTACTATATCTTAACATAAAAAATGCAAAACCTAATAGAAAAATGTATCAATGAGGTACAAGGATGTATAAAATCCAATCAATCAAAGACAATAAACCTAACATAATTAAGGGTTGATAGGGGTATTGGATAATTAAGGGTTGATAAGGGTATGAATGTTTATCTTTGCATCTACTCTTGAATATCTAGGGACTTGGTGGTATTTAGAAATTTGTTACTCATTTTTATTGCATTGAATCAAAATGTCTCACTATTAATTGCTCCAATGCTATAAGATAAATGAATGTTTTCATGATTATAATGAATATATTTTATGTTATTAATGCTAGCGTATATCATCAAATTACGCCAAACATGTGTTTAGTCAACTCAAAGTGGGTGAATGACACCACTTAGCGAAAAGTTTGAATTTTGAATTTTAAAATGAAAGGGAATAGGTTTGTGACTATGAGGTCACCCTTGTGAAAGAATTGGGTTTGAGGAGAAAAATTTACAAGCCACTATAAATTATTATATATAAATTGGAAATATTACAAAACCTGGTTTAAATGAGCATACTGACAGGAAAGAACCTGGAAGAAAACCTTCAGTTACAGCTCGATTAAGTACAAAAATAGACCCCTTTACAAAACGTATGAGTTTCCAAAATATAGGCCCCTTTACATTTTAAACATACCCTTTATACAATGCCAGACATTTTACCCATATTTCAAAAAACATCACTGGGTATAGATTATGCCCATACACAATTATGACCATTTTACATTGTTTCCAATTGGAGAATTCAAATTTTACAAAATTTTCCTATTTGAGGCATTCAAGGAACAGTCTTCAACAACAATAGTATGTTCATGTTCTGCACTGACAAGCACCTGTACAAACCATCAAGGTAGCTTAGAGTAACCAATCTATATGGTAGAGGGTATAAGGGTTAAGGGTTTATGGTAGAGGGTTATAAGAGTTTAGGGTTTCATGGTAAGGGTATAGGGGAGAGAGATAGATGGAGTGAGTGTGTGAGAGAGTGACTTGAGAGAGTGGGATAAGGTCGGAGAGGGTGGGAGAGTGGGATAGAGTGGGAGAGAGGGAAGGATATGGTGGAAGAGAGTGGGAGAGAGTGGGATATGGTGGTAGAGAGTGGGAGAGAGGGAGCGAGAGTGGGATAGAGTGGGAGAGAGGGAGAGGTGGGAGAGTGGTGAGATGGGTGGTGAGAGAGAGATGATACCTAAGAGAGAGGGAGAGGGGTAGGATGAAGACTTGAGAGAAGAGAGAGGAGAGTGGGAGATGAGGAGGTTAAGGTAGAGGTAGATGGTTTGAGAGTTTAGGGTTAGAGGTGAGGGGAGGGAGATGGGAGTGAGTGGAGATAGGAGTGAGTGAGTTGAGAGAGAGAGAGGGGGGGGAGTGGTTGATAGATATATGGAGACAGGGTTAAGGGTAAAGGGTAGGGGGTTTAAGTATTTAAGGTTTAAGGGTTAAGGGTTAACGGTTAAGGGTAGAGGGTTTAAGGGTAGAGGGGAGACACATAGAGGGAGTGAGTGTGAGATAGAGAGATACCTAAGAGAGGGAGAGGGGGTAGGAGGGAGAGGCTTGAGAGAGAGTAGAGGTTTTGGGTTTAGGGTTATGGGTAGAGGGAGAGAGATAGAGGATTAAGTGAGTGAGAGAGAGAGTGAGGATTGGGAGAGAGATAAGGGTAGGAGTGAAGGTAGAGTTGAGGGTAGAGGGATGCAGATATGATAAGTGAGAGAGAGACCTAAGAAGAAGGAAGGTGGTAGGAGGTGAGAATTGAGAGAGAGGAGGGAGTGAAAAGAGATGAGGTTTTCAAGAGTTGGGGTTTAAGGTTAAGGGTTAAGGGCAGAGGAGAGAGAGATAAGAGTGAGAGAGATAAAGACCTAAGAGAGGGAGAGTAGGTAGAAGGGTGAGTCTTGAGAGATAGAGAGAGGGTAGAGGGTAGAGGGTTTAAGGGTTTGGGGCTTAAGGGTTTAGGGTATAATTTTTGTTCAACACATCGGATATCCGATTTGTGTACACATAGACCTAAGGGTTAATGGTAGATAGTAGAGTTTAAGGGTTGGTTAAATTTTTAAGGGTTTAGGGTATATAGTAGAGGTTTAAGAGTTAAGGTTTTATAGTGAGGGTTATAAGGGTTTAGGGTTTCATGTTGAGGGTATAGGGAGAGATATAGATGGGTGGAGTGTGTGGGAAAGTGACTTGAGAGGGAGTGGGATAAGGTGGGAGGGATGGGAGGTGGGAGTGAGTAGGAGAGGGAGGGATACTGGTGGAGGAGAGTGGAGAGTGGGAGGGTGTGCAGTGGGAGAGGGAGGAGAGAGTGAAAGAGTGGAAAAGGGTGGTAGAGAGTGGGACGAGGTGGGAGGTTACAGGATGGAGTGGGAGAGTTGGAGAGAGAGAGGAGGAGAGGTGGGAGGTGAGTGAGATGGAGTGAGTGAGTGAGAGATACCTAAGGAGAGAGGGTAGGATGAGATACTTGAGAAAGAGAGGTGGGAGGGAGTGGAGATAGATAGAGGGAGGGAGGGTTAAGGGTAGAGGGTTGATGGTTTGAGAGTTTAGGGTTAAGGGTAGAGGGGAGGGAGATAGGAGTGAGTGAGTTGAGAGAGAGAGAGGGGGGAGTGGTTGATATATATAGGGAGAAAGGGTTAAGGGTAGAGGGTAGGGGGTTTAAGTATTTAGGGTTTAATGGTTAAGGGTTAACGGTTAAGGGTAGAGGGGAGACACATAGAGGGAGTGAGTGAGAGATAGAGAGATACCTAAGAGAGGGAGAGGGGGTAGGAGGAAGAGGCTTGAGAGAGAGAAAGAGAGGGTAGAGGGGATAGAGATAGAGGGATTAAGTGAGAGAGAGATAGAGAGTGAGGGAGTGGGAGAGAGATAAATGGTAGAGGGTAGAAGGTAGAGGGTTAAGGGTATAGGGGACATAGATATGAGTAAGTGAGAGAGAGAGACCTTAGAGAAGGAGAGGTGGTAGGAGGGTGAGACTTGAGAGGGAGGGAGGGAAGGAGGGAGTGTAAGGGAGATAAAGGGTTTAAGGGTTTAGAGTTTGAGGGTTAAGTGTTAAGGGTAGAGGAGAGAGAGATAGAGAGTTAGTGAGAGATAAAGACCTGAGAGAGGGAGAGTAGGTAGAAGGTGAGTCTTGAGAGATAGAGAGAGGGTAGAGGGTAGAGGGTTTAAGGGTTTGGGGCTTAAGGGTTTAGAGTTTAGGGTTATGGGTAGAGGGGAGAGAGATAGAGGGTTTAAGGGTTAAGGGTTTAGTGTTTAAGGTTTAGGTTTAAGGGTAGAGGGGAGAGATATATAAAGAGTGAGTGAGAGAGAGAGAGACTTGAGAGAGGGTAGAGGGTTTAAGGGTTTAAGGATTTAAGGGTTAAGGGTAAAGGGCTAAGGGTAGAGTGGAGAGACTTAGGAGTGAGTGGTTGATAGATATAGGGAGAAAGGGGGGGAGTGGTTGATAGATATAGGGAGAAAGGGTTAAGGGTAGAGGGTAGGGGGTTTAAGTAATTAGGGTTTAAGGGTTAAGGGTTAATGCTTAAGGGTAGAGGGGAGACACATAGAGGGAGTGAGTGAGAGATTGAGAGATACCTAAGAGAGGGAGAGGGGGTACGGGGGAGAGGCTTGAGAGAGAGAAAGAGAGTGAGTGAGAGATAAAGACCTGAGAGAGGGAGAGGAGGTAGAAGGGTGAGTCTTGAGAGAGAGAGAGGGTAGAGAGTTTAAGGGTTTGGGGCTTAGGGGTTTAGGGTTTAGGGTTATGGGTTATGGTGGGGAGAGAGAGGGGTGGGTGGGAGAGATAGAGGTGGGGTTAAAGGTAGAGGTAGAGATGGAGTCAGAGAGAGGGCACAGGAGAGGAGGCGGGGAGGGTGAGGTGAGAGAGGGAGGAGGTGGGAGAGAGATATGATTTCAAGGTTGGGGTTCTGGTTTAGGGTTAAGGGTAGAGAGGAGATAGAGGTGAGTGAGAGAGAGAATTAGAGAGAGGGAGGGGGATGAGGAGAATCTCTTGAGAGAGAGAGAGAGAGGGAGGAGTGGGAGAGATAGATGGTAGAGGGTTGAGGGTTTAAGGATTTTAAGGTTTCTGTGGTAGAGGAGCTAAGGGTGGGAGACATAAGGTGTGTGTGTGTGTGTGTGTGTGTGTGTGAGAGAGAGAGAGAGAGAGAGAGAGAGAGAGAGAGAGAGAGAGTTAGGAGGTGGGAGGGAGAGGGGAAGAGGGGAAGACGGGTAGAGAGAGGGAGAGGAATTAGGAGGGGAATAATGAGAGAGAGAGTGAGACAGAGAGGGAGTGAGAGAAATAGGAGGGGAATAATGAGAGAGAGAGAGGGAAAGAGATAATATTTAAATATTATACCCAATAATAAAATATATTATATATTAAATTATAAACTATATTGTATATTCTAAACTAGATATATTAAAATAAACTATAAAATATTTATTCCATTTTCTAAATCATATATTATAAAGTGTAAATCATTTTTTAAAATCATATATAAACCAAATCGGATATCTGATTCAAATCGGATTCAAAATAGATATCCAATTTGAAAGGGATATCCAATATTTCTGACAAAGAATTTATTGCCTTGGGATTAGCCTCGGGCTTTCTTTGGTATTTGGCTTGGACATGACAATCCTAAGAAGTCAACGCAAAAAACGTGTTTGACAACTCACCTTGTTTTTCTAGAATTCATCCATGTGGCTGATGACTTTATTTTTAGCCAAAATCGATGAAACGAAAAGGGTTTGTAGAAGAGACTCTCAACTTTCGACCAATATAAATTATTCTTTACTTTGAATTTAATAAATAATTATTATTCATTTTCTAATAGAATTATGACTAAAGTGTTGATTGATAGGCTGATTGAAAAACATCTATAACTTTCAAAGGGTATCATCTTTTTTGAATCAAAAATATGAGTCACATTCTATGTTTCACATACTATAGGATTAAAAAAATGAAATTGAATTTTATGAAGTTTTGACCAAGTTAAGGTGGTCAGACATACGAGTTTTTATATTTTTTAAAAGTTGTAATAAAAAATTCATAATTAATTATTTACTTGGAAAAAAATTACAAAAAAATATGCGTCACATCTAGACATGAGTCCTCTACTTATATCTAAAATATTATAAAAAAATATTATCATTTTATTGTGGTTAGGGTGGTCAGACAGACACCTACTTCTTATTTTTCCTCTGAAATTTAAGTACTGTTGCATTGAAATTTTAATTTTTCACCAAATAGAATTTAAAAAAAATAAAATAAACTTAGTAGTTTAGAAACTACATTCAATTTTCCATAGATTCTATTCTTGCATATTTTTGAAATAATATAGATAACTTATTCAAATTTTTATGTTAAGTTGCCTAACTGTAATTTTTCTGAATTTTCATTACCACTTAATAGCCTATTTTTTCCATGATAATCCTGCACATACCCATCATATTTTATAATGTAATTTCTATATATTCATATATTTACTTCGTATTGTAATAGTTAGAACTTCACCATGAACTAAACACTAGGATGATTTGTAGCAGCACTCCTCGAGCACAACACAAACAAGTGATAGACCTATCGCCATCCGATCAACAAGAAAAGGGAAATAATTTATTTCTAGAGCATGGAGAGCAATGACTTTTGATTCTAGAGCCCTTTGTTGTATGCCTACATGGTAGTTTTGTACATATTTTATATTGGATATATTTGACATTGTATGCCTATATGGCTATTTTGTACATATATTTTATACTTATATCGACATATGTTGATGTATACCTACATGGCTATTTGGTTAATAATTTTTTTTTTTATCGATAGTGTCCATATTTGCATTCTAAATTGATGGTTCAATAGATATGAGTTACATGTATTCAAGTGCGTACTTTACAACTTATGTGTATACTTTGTGACTTACATGTGTTCCAATGTATACTTTGCGACTTACATTTTTTCATGTGTATAACTTGTATTCATGCATATACTTTGTATTAATCTGTGTATACTATTGTATACCTTGGAATTTCTACTGCTCTAAATGTGCAAACTAACTAAGAAATGGAAATGACAAAAATACCAAGGACACCTCAAGATTAGCCAAAAGAGTGATACAACGAAAAAGAATGTAAATAAAATGAAACACAAACAATTTTACCTCCCTTGGTGTTGATACCTCTTTGATTGGCCCTTGCTTGGATTGGTTGTGTGCTCCTTAGATGATTGCTTGAATGTCTAAATGCAAGATTGGAGGTGCAAATGATTAAAAAGATGTCTAGATGATGGTAGAGGATTGAGGATTCAAATTGGCAGCATATAGTTATGAGAATGCAAAGTTTGGGAAAGCAAATGGGCAGCATGTAGTTTCTCAAATCAAAAGTGTTGGAAATGCCCTTGAGGAGGGGGTATTTATAGGAGAATTTGAATTCTCTAGAGAATTCAATGGTCAAGATTGCTCCAACAAGGCCAAGATGAAGGGCTATGGTGGGTTGAGAACCCACAAGCCCTCACATCTTGACATGTGGAGGGTGAAGTGGACAAGGGGATATGAGGTGGAGATGAGTTTTCAAGAAGGTACATGAGGTGGAAAAGGACATGCACCTTGGGGAGTGAGGAGATTTCCACAAAAAGGGATTTCTTGTCCCCAAGTGGGAGTGAAAAAGACATTTGAGGAATTTTGGAATTCCTCAAAGATTTACATGGGAAAATGAAAGGTGGTTGGGGATATAAATGTGAATTAAAAATTCACATACTTAGGATGATCTAGAGGGTAAAAGGTAGGCTCCAAAAAGGTGGGACTTGGTCACATGTGGAGATTGTGACAAGTCCAAGGTTCTAGAAGCCTTGGAAGAATGGAATGTGAATTAAAAATTCACATATAAAGGAGATGAACCTAGGACAAATAAATGTGAATTAAAAATTCACATGGGAAAGGGGGTCAATATCCAAAAGGAAAAAATGGAAGAATTGACCAAAAAGTGGTGCTAAATTTAGCTAATGATTTTGGTTAAGGTTGTGCAAACATTGGATTAGGATAATTAATGGAAGATTAGAGGCAAGTGGCAAATGTAGGAGGATGTGACAAGGAGAGAGAAAGTAAATAATTTTAAATTGATTTTAAATCAAAAGGGGGAAAATGACTAAATTAAATAAATTAGCGTATTTATTTAATTTAGAGAGGAATAAGGTGAAAGATAAAGTATTAATTATTAAATTAAATACTTTACCGTTATGAGGACAAAGGTATAAATTTAATAAATTAATATTAGCATGGTAGACAGGAAGACAGTAAATTTAATCATATGAAAGTGACTAAATTTAGATGTCTACAACTATGTATTCGTGTGTATACTTCAATGCTTACATGTTTTTGAGTACTTGTGCTTCCCTTATTCACATGTGCATGCTTGAATTATTCACATGTATACTTATTAATTGGTTAGCCCTAGCATTGATCATTTTTTCCCTTCATGGTTTGTCTTGAATATTAATTGATTGATGCTAAACAACTTTATCTAAAAGCACAAAACACATTTTTAATTGGTATTCCATGAAATGATTCATAAAAACATTCCAATATGTTCTTGATGCATCACCATATAAACATGTCAAAATATTTATATGTCAACTTTTTGCAATATTATTTATTGCATACAAAATGGACTTGGGAGAAAGCAAGTTATAATTTATAATACAAATAAGAAATGGACTCAATGCTATTCTAGACCCCTGAATAGATCTATTTAACAAAACAACATGCTCTCAATCACTCTTCCAATTGCAAAACACCATTGGGAAACATTTACAGTCTACAAATCCACAAAATTCACAATTTTTAGGGCATGATTGGCCCTCTAACCCCACTATCCTCTAGACCCTCACTTTTCTCAAATTTCACTAGGGTATATTGAAAACCCCATATCCAGATATCATATAAACTTAAAAACTCTTCCAACACTCTTCATTCTACTACAAAAACTTAATTGACCATCAAATTATGTTTCCCCTTGACTTTACCCACTTTTACTCCCTCAAACCTCTCCTTTTCATTCAAAACCCCTCTATTCCCAATTAGGGAATCATTCCATAACATACTTTTGACCTCCCTTGTACTTGTAGACCATTTGAACACATCAAACTCCAAAACCTCACCGTATTTCCAACCTATTCTAACTTATTCTCAAGTAATTTCTTCTTTCCACCTTGTCTAGCCTTGCTTTTAAGTCCTAAATTCTAAATTTTGAATAGGGGCAATGTCAGTAATCTCTTCCAATGCCACCAATGTTATTTTCTTATTTGTACTTACATAATTGACTCAAATGACCCCACACTAACTCAAAACTAAAAGAAAGATTACAAAATGGCCTTTCATGGCCTTATTTGACGTTATAATGACTAAAACCACTAAATTAGACCTTCTTCATCAAATGGAGGAACAAGGTGCTCTGCACCAATGATCATACACTTTTTGTGTGGAATACTCAGACTTCTCAACCATTGTGTGTGTTTCTCTTTTCCATTGTTTTTCATGCCATCATAAAGGATCAAACTGGTTGAATGTAGCTCAGATCAATTCCATGTGTTGGAGTAGTTAGTTTTGTCACATGAATTGCAAAACGAAAGTTGCACCATTTTGTAACTTTACACTGCTTCCATTTGACACTTTTTCCATCAAGTGAAAACTGGACACCACAGGAAAAGGACTCTGAGATAATAAAAATTGAGAGAGATTATTCTAGAGGGGCCCAACGTGATCCCATAGGCTCAGACCGAGAGTTTGTAAGCATCATGGTTTCCGTGTAATAGCCCGTGAAAGTTTGCTTCACTTTTGTACTTTGGACCCTTAAGGGATCGATCTGGTTGAACATAGCTCAAGG
This sequence comes from Sequoia sempervirens, assembly GCA_007258455.2. Classification (NCBI taxonomy): domain Eukaryota; kingdom Viridiplantae; phylum Streptophyta; class Pinopsida; order Cupressales; family Cupressaceae; genus Sequoia; species Sequoia sempervirens. Next base: position 222,424,123 of record VDFB02379711.1, read on the forward strand.
TGATTCCACATGTTTGGGTGAAAAATATGACCATGCCTAGCATAAACATACCTATTCAGATGCGTTGGAACATTTCATTTGGTCACACAAGTTGCAGAATGAAAGTTACACCACTTTGCAACTTTGCACTGCTTGCATTTGACACTTTTTCCATCAAATGAAAATTCGTCGCCACAGGAAAACCACTATGAGATAGCCAAAATTGATAGAGGTTTTTGTAGAGGGCCCAACACAATCCTATAGAATTAGATGAGAAGTTTCTAAGCATCATGACATCTGAGTAACATGTTAAAGTTGCGGCCATTTTTCACTTTGGACTCTTAAGGGATCGATCCGGTTGAACGCAGCTTAGAGAGATTCTCTGTGTTTGGGTATGAAAGAGGACCATGCCTAGTGTAAAAATACCTATTCAAACATGTTGTAATAGTCCATTTGGTCACACGAGTTGTAGAATGAAAGTTGGACCACTTTGCAACTTTGCACTGCTTGCATTTGACAAATTTTTCATCAAATGAAATTTCATTGGCACAGGAAAACCACTCCAAGATAGCCAAAACTGAGAGAGAATTTTGTAGAGGGGCCCAACGCAATCCTATAGGATCATACAATAAGTTTTGAAGTGTCACGGTATCCGAGTAACAACATGCTGAAGTTTATAGCCATTTTGAACTTTAGACCCTTAAGGGATCGATACGGTTGAATGTAGCTCAGAGCGATTCCGCATGTTTTGGTGTGAAAGAGGACCATTCCTAGTATAAAAATACCTATTCATATGTGTTGGAACAATCAATTTGGTCACATGAGTTGCAGAACGAAAGTTGCACCACTTTGCAACTTTGCACTACTTGCATTTGACACTTTTTCCATCAAATTAAAATCCACCGCCATGGGAAAACCACTCTAAGAAAACTAGACCTGAGAGAGGTTTTTGTAGAGGGGCCCAACATGATCCTATAGGATCTAATGAGAAGTTTCTAAGCATCATGGTATCCGAGTAACAACATGTTGAAGTTTGCAGCCATTTTGCACTTTGGACTCTAAAGAGATCGACTTAGTTGAACATAGCTTGGAGTAATTCTGCATGTTTGGGTGAAAAAGAGGACCATTCCTAACATAAAAATACCTATTTAGAAATGTTGGAATAGTCTGTTTGGTCATACGAGTTGTAGAATGAAAGTTGCACCACTTTGAAACTTTGCACTGCTTGCATTTGACACTTTTTCCATCAAGTGAAAATCTGCCGCCACGAGAAAAACCACTTCAAGATAGCCAAAAATGAGAGGTTTTTTGTAGAGGGGACCAACATGATCCTATAGGATTAGATGAGAATTTTATAAGCATCATGGTATCCAAATAACAACATGCTGAAGTTTGCAGCCATTTTGCACTTTAGACTCTTAAGGGATTGATCAAGTTGAACGTAGGTCAGAGTGATTTTCATGTGTTTGTGTGTGAAAGAGGACCATGCCTAGCATAAAAATACCTATTTGAATGTGTTGGTACAGTCCATTTGATCACAAGAGTTGCAGAACAAAAGTTACACCACTTTACAACTATGCACTACTTGTATTTGACACTTTTTCTATCAAGTGAAAATTCGTCGCCACGGGAAAACCACTTTGAGATAGCCAAAACTGAGAGAGGTTTTTGTAGAGGGGCCCAATGGGATCCTATAGGATTAGATGATAATTTCCTAAGAATCACGGTATTTGAGTAACAACATGCTGAAGTTTGCAGCCATTTTACACTTTTGACTCTTAAGGGATCGATCCAGTGTAACATTGCTTGAAGAAATTCACGTATTTTGGTGTGAAAGAGGACCATGCCTAGTGTAAAAATACCTATTTATATGTGGTCAATTAGTCATCTTAGTCACACAAGTTGCAGAGTGAAAATTGCACCACTTTGCAACTTTGCACTACTTGTATTTGACTCTTTTTCCATCAAGTGAAAATTTGTCGCCATAGGAAAACCACTCCTAGATAGCCAAAATTGAGAGAGGTTTTTGTAGAAAGACCCAATGAGATCATTTAGGATTAGATGAGAAGTTTCTAAGCATCACAGTATCTAAGTAACAACATGCTAGAGTTTGCAGCCATTTAGCACTTTGGACTCTTAAGGGATCGATCTGGTTGAATGTAGCTCTGAGTGATTCTGCATGTTTGGGTGTGAAAGAGGACCATGAATAGCATAAAAATACCTATTTTGATGCATTGTAATAGTCCACTTGGTCACACGAGTTGCAGAAGGAAAGTTACACCACTTTGGAACTTTGCACTGCTTGCATTTGCCACTTTTTCCATTAAGTGAAAATCTGCCGCCACGGGAACACCACTCTGAGATCGCCAAAACTGAGAGAGGTTTTCATAGAGGGGACCAATGAAATATTTTAGGATTAGATGATAATTTTATAAGAATCATGGTATCTGAGTAACAACATGCTAAATTTTGTAGCCATTTAGCACTTTGGACTCTTAAGGGATCGATCTGGTTGAACGTACCTCAGAGTGATTTCGCGTGTTTGCATGCGAAAGAGAACCATTCCTAGCATAAAATTACCTATTCAAATGTGTTGGAACAATCCATTTGGTCACACGAGTTGCAGAATGGAAGTTGCAGCACATTGCACTTTGTATTGCTTGCATTCAACTCTTTTTCCATCAAGTGAAAACTAGACACCACAGGAAAACCACTCTGAGATAGCGAAAACCAAAAGAGGTTTCTGTAGGAGGGGCCCAATATGATCTCATAGGATTAGACAGATATTTCGTAAGTTCCATGGTTTTCGAATAATACCCCGTCAAAGATTGCTGCCCTTTTCTACTTTGGACCCTTAAGGGATCGAGCTAGTTGAACGTAGCTCAGAGTGATTCCGCATGTTTGGGTGTGAAAGAGGACCATGCCTAGCATAAATGTACCATGCCTACCATAAATGTACCATGTACTTAGAAGAAGATCAATAAAATTCATTGTTTCTTTGCATTTTTCTATATTTTTACTAGAAATTTTATATTTTCTTAAACTGTACGGTTCCATACAAGGTGAGTGTGTTCTCCTTTTCAATCTCTTTGTGTTTCCATAGACCCAATACATATTTAGAAACCCATTTGGATGTTATGGTGCTTATTTGGTGAAAGGGAATAAGTTTTATGGGGTTTATGTTGCTTCCCCTGTAGATTTTGATGGAAAAGGGCATGAAAAATGATGTTTCACCCTAGGGTTTGATAAAGTATTGCATGTAGAGGCTAGGTGATTGGATTTTGAGTTTGTGCAGGTGATTTTAAGAAGTTTCGAGGTGGTGGCATATTCTAGCAAGGTGTGAAATCATTCCTTTCAATAAACCCTCCCCATACTAGCATAAAATAAGGGTTTTGCGGTTTGGCATGGTGGAGTGAGTTTCTCCTAAGAAAAATTGTGGATTTGAGGGTTTGGATACATCATAATTTCTGCCCCAACAATTTTAGGGGGTTGTTGAATGTTTAAAGGAATGTTCCTTTGTAAATTAGGCCTAGTTAGCATAATGAGGACAATGAAGGTCATTTTTGATGCACATGTTCCAAGATAGTCACTATTGATTTTAAAGCATGTGTTGTGACTCAATAATAGCTATCTAGATAATTCATTTATTTTTGAAGTCATTTGAGAATTTTTCCTCAAAACACCACTTGGAGCCACACTTTTCACTTGGAAATTCATCATAAAACCCTATAGCAGCAACTCCATCTTTGTCTCTTGAATTCACTTGCACAAATAAACATACACACACCTAAAGCATCCTAATACTAACCTACTCCACTTATCTAAACTATCAAATTTGGTGGAGTAGTCATCATTGGTTATCTAGACTCTCAAAACCCCAATCTTGAGGGTTTACAAACCGAGTTGAGAAAAAAAGTTCAAACTAATGATAAACTCAATGTATACCCTCCTAAATAGATTCAAATGAAAGATACTTCACTATTCTACCTTAAAATACTATACATGTCATACAAGTTAATGAACAACTAGAAAAACTCAGAAAATCACTAAAACAAGGACTTTATTGATTGTAAATATTGAAGAATACAAAAGATCTTTGGTTTTCCTTACCTTACATGATTTATATCACTTCTCTAATCACCTAATGACCTCTTTAAGATTTTGAATACATTGCATATAACCTTCACATGACCTTTTTCACAATGTTTGCATTTCAAAATTTCCAAATTTTCCTATTGAAGGCATTTAGAGAACAAGGTGCTACTACACCAAACATGAACTCCAAAATTACAATATTTGAGTAAATCTCATTACAAGTAAATCACATTACAATGCCTCAGGTACTTAATTCTCATAGATCTTTTACAATATCACTCATACATTCAATATTCTATTTAAATGTCTACATCATAGGTGTTGATTATGAGGTTAACTTCAATTGAATAAATTGAGATTCCCTCACTAAGCTTCAAATGCTCTTTTATAATGGCTTCAAATTAGAATTGAAATTTGTCACGATCATCAAAATAAGGACGTTGTATTGCTTTTTTGGCTGAGATTCTATTTGATGGATCATAAATCAGCATTTTTTGCAATGAGAGACCAATCAATTTTTAGTAGTTTACTTACAAATACGCAAAGTAAAAGAGAAAAGGAAAGAGCATCCAAAATGGAAATGAAATGAAAATAGATGGAAGGAACTTACATATAGGCATGCTAGTCTCACAACTTAGTCACTCCTGGTCACACATCTTCACTAGGAGTTCCAAGATACATATTGCACACAACACCTCTCATGAATAGAGTAAGTTGAGATTTGAGATTCTCTTATAATGTCTACATCATAGATGCTCATGATAAGGTTAACTTCAAATAAATAAATTGAAATTTTCACACTTTTGTAATGGCTTAAAATCATGATTGAGATTTGTCAAGATCATCAAAATAAGGATGTTGTATTGCTTTTTTGGCTGACATTTTCTTGGATGGCTCATAAATCTACATTTTATACAAGGGGAGACCAATCAATTTGTAGTAGGTTACTTAGAAATAGGAAAAGTAAAAGGGGATGATAGCATTTTCATCAAACAAAATAATGTGCATACAAGTATAAATTAATAAAAACCAATGTGCATACTTACAAATTAATCCAACGAACCATTTGGGTCTGCTCTACTCTTTATTGTGTCAAGTATTGCTTCATGGTCATACTCACAGACCTTCCACAAGACCTTGTTCAAGATCTATCCCCGTATTTGGTCAAATTAACATTGGATGCCACAAGAAGGTTTGAGTAATGAAGAATACTATAATGCATGTCAAAGTTTTGAAACAACCAATGTTTAACACTCTTATGTGGGTACCTTCTAAGCCACGTTCTTGTAACAACAACCAAGCCTATAGGTTATTCGATGTTTTCTCCATCTATAATTGGGGCCTCCAATTTATTTTTGGCCTCAACACAATGACACAAGTAATAGTCTATTCCCTCTTGTTGTCTTCATCTGCAATAACTACATAAACTTGCCCTGCATTGATATGTGTAGCAAATCTCTTGAAATTAGTCAACATTACGAATACAATACAAAGTAATATAACAATGTGGAATTTCAAAAACTAAGCAAGCAGATATAGTACCTAGTTGAACTAGATCAGATACATGGTCAAAGTTGACCGATGATTCCATCTATGTTAGTTCCAATGTCCTCGGAGGGCGATACATGTGAAGTGAGCTGAGATAACTTGTCAACCATTTGTCAACCCACTCCCCTGACTCACAATCATTCCAGGCTTGCATTGTACATGAAAAACAAAAGCATTCCATTTTCCATGTATCGATACTCAATGAACCTGCATTTGAGCTAAGGAAAGAGTGTAGCTCTCTCGATCCTATTAGTGTACAATAATCTTCATATGGTGCAATGTTAGTATCATCCATTAACCAAAAAATACCTATGAACGGAAGACATACCTTCATTACCTAGACCCATCAAATAATTACACCACTTGATAATTGATCTTGCATCTATCAACTTTGCACTGTCTTTATACTTTAATTCTTCTCATGCTACTGCTCTTTTCACGCATTCTCCTACACCATCATGCTCCCCCTTTCCATGCTCGGCCTCACAATATTTCCTCATAGGTTGTACATCTATAATGACATGCATCTTTCTCAACCAGTAGAACATGCAAAAGTTCTTGAACTGTACTGGACAGATATCCAACCATATTATATGCTGACCGTATGTTATGCCCCTCTAAGCCAAATTACTATAGAACATCTGGAAGCAACCTTGCACAAACTTTGTAGAATGTGTGTGAACATCACTAATATAAAAGTGATACTCCCTCAATACCTTCCATTGGTCCTTTATACTATCAGCTACATGAATGAATTCTATTTGCACAAATATCAAAACCTTTGTGGAGTTTTAATACTATGGCTACACCTCACGTTGTGGCTATAGAGTGTAGTTCTCTACAAATTCAACCACTGATACTATGCTAAAAACTAGAAAGGTGTCCTTTCATAGCTTGAATTGTGTGTCCAACCATCGAGCTCTATGGGTATGCCTTTCATACTCATACACTATATTGTCATGAAACATGGACATAAACTAATACACTAGAATCTTCTAAATAACCAATCACACCTTTTTTATTGAGACCCATCTTTTGTAGCGTATGCCACCATTTTATACTTCTCGAACTCTACTAGTTTCTATCCCACCTCATATGTGCTTTCCATATGTTGACATACTAGCATACGTTGCAAGCCACTACAACGCTCGCATGAACCATCCAAGCATGTTGTCCTATAAAATATTTTTCCATCCTCTATTTCACATAAATTTTTTGATAAGAACTCTCTTGAAGATTTTGGTGGGGATTCTATGCCACAATCCTACAAAACATTGTTAGTATGCAAATCAAAACATATAGAATGATAAACATCATAATGGTTAGAGAATTTAATATGTAGTCTATAGCAACAAGTAGTGCATGTGTGAGTTATCTTGACATAAAAAGGTTTAAGCATTTCAAAAAATCTTTGAAAAATACTAATTTAAGGATAATCCATTTAAAATTTATGAAAAAATTGGGTTCGAGTCATATCTAAAAAATGCTTTGGATGTGGCTCACGGTTCTGACTACCAATTCTCCTTCTTACCACATCCCTTTGATTCAGAGATGGCCTTGTGTTATTCTTCCAATACTCTTCAATTAGTGTTCTCAATGCTTCAACAAATTTTTTATCTTTTTTTGGCAATCTCCCCGATAATTCCCATAATTCATTTGAATTGGTGCCCTTAATTCTTTGCCGCCTTTGAATGGCTTTTGATAAATTTTTTTTACTAATTCTCATTTGTTCACTCATCTTTCTAATGAGATGAGCTCTCTTTGTTTTGTTGCTTACAAAAGTCGATGTAATGACACATTGTGTGACATTACTATCCTTTTAGTGTGAGGTCTTACCCACACTCTCATATGCATCCATTAGATTCTTCAAAATAGTGTCGATGCATTCAATGTTCTCAACCCAAGAGTCTTCATGATGTCTCTATGCTTTATACCCCACATCATTTCAACAAATAGTTGACATCTTGCGATCTCATTTATCCTTTCAAAGTAGAATTTCTAAATATTATCAACATATCTTTTACAAGTGCATGCTGGAATCTTACCTTCCATGTGCTACAATATATCCTCATCAATATTAATCAAATACTTTGGCTTTCTATGCAAAATTATAGGTGGTGTTCTCCTAGGTACATACATTTGAACATTACGAATTTCATCAATATTTAATTGAGGTGGGCTAGATTGCATACCTTCAATTGATGTTGGAGTAGAAGAAATACCTTGAGGTTCTTGTGGGGATGATGGCATACCTTCTTCATCAAATCCGAGTGATGATGTGCTCTCAACTTGAGATGCACTTGATGGTGTCCAACCATATTCACTTGCGATAGATGGTGTCCCTCCATACTCACTTGCATCCCTCCATATTCACTTGTGCTTAATGGTGTCCCTTTGTATTCACTTTCTATAGAGGGTGTGTCTCCAACTATGATATCCGAATCTATCTTACCACAATGCTTTCACATTCATGCCCTTTGTGCTGCCAAATCTTGTTCTTTATTTGATGGTTGAGGTTCCTCTTCAGTTGGCTTATTTATGTCAATAGTACCCAATTTCTTCTTTTTGTGATATGCCCTTAATCGTTCCCTCTCCTTTTCTTTGAAGGTTTCATACTCTTCATCTATTAGTTTATTTCTTCATTTCTTCGGCATGGCGGATAATTTTACCTGTAGCATGGCAATGAGATGAATATTAGTTCCTAAAATATTTATCCATTCAAATAAATGAAATATATGTCATTCAAGGATTGATAAAAAATACTTACAATGATCTTGTACAAGACCATTTCAAGCATAGACAAAGGTGGTGCAGGGGCATGCCATGATTACAAGATATGCATAATTACATTGTTTTCCTTGTGTAAATGGGGTGTTAAAGAGGGGTTTTGATGAAATATTGAATAAACCTTCCATTTAATGGTTGTTTGAGCTTGTGCAAGGAATTTTTGAAGTGTTGTTGGTATTGGTAAGGTTTGGTAAGCCTGGTTGTCAAGACTTTCAATAAACCCTAGGTTATTTGCATGAAAATTGAGGGTTTGGTGGTACAACATTTTAGACATCAAGGCTCTGAGAAATAATGGTTGAATTTTTTGTTTTGTAATACAATTAGTGACTGTTAGTTGAGATTTTATGAAAACAAATATTTTTGGAGGTACCTCCTTTATAAAACAATGCTATTTGATGGCCTACAAGGTAGAGTAGCCATTTGGTTTTCAATATTGTTGCAAAGAAACCTCTTGAAACCTTTTGGTATGTTGTGTTAGGAGTTGAAGTGTGTCTTAGATGATTTTTTTATGTGTTTGTACAACCTTCTCTAAAAGATATTGAGAAAAAGTAGTGTTGGAGGGCTACAAGCCTTTAGGTGTGTGTTTGGGATAAGTTGAGTGTATAGTGTTTAAGGGGCTAGTTTGTTGTTTTAGTCAGATCATTTTGAGTTGGTTGGGGTCTTCACCACCTAGGTTGCTACCATGTTTCCCCTACCTTCTCAACCCTACCCTATTGGCAAGCCAGTGGAGCATTAGCAAGCTAGCTCACTCACTATCTTGCCAATGCGGTAGGGTTGAGAAGGTAGGGGAAGTGTATTCCTCGTAGAAATGGGGTGCCACGGTGATGTTCCTGTATGCCTCATAGAAATGGGGTACCACAGTGATTACATCACTGTGGCACCCCATTTCTATGAGGTGTATGCTTCCCCTACCTTCTCAACCCTATCACATTGGTAAGCTAGTAGAGCGTTGGCAAGCTAGCTCGCTCACTAGCTTGCCAATGCAGTAGGGTTGAGAAGGTAGGGGTAGCATATGCCTCATAGAAATGGGGTGTCATGGTGATCCTCACATAAATGGAGTGTCATGGTGATGTAATCACCATGACACCCCATTTCTACGAGGCATATGCTACCCCTACCATGTCAACCATTTTCGAGACTGGCCTAAACAAACAGTTGTAAGGTTTGAAAGTCATTTAAAATGGTGTATTGAACCATTCCTCTCACTATGGACACTCTAACTTGAGGAATGGGTCTAAAACATCACTAAAAATGGGTGGTAATTTTGAGTGTGTATAGGGGAGGTGAAGAGTTGAGTTGGGCATGAAGCCCTAGAGTGAAATTTGGTGTTTTCCATGCGAATTTGAGAGCTTTTGACATCCTAAAGTGAGTATTGTCTTAGGGAAGCATTAATTATTGTTTAACTAAGTTTTTGCAAGCCATTTTAGACCTATTTGAGGTGGTGGCATGTTTTGATAAGGTTGGGAAGTGTGTTTTTCAATAAGCCCTAGGTTATTTTCCTTAAAAAGAGGGTTTTTCATTTTGGAATCTTGGTGGATCAATTTATGAGAAGTAATTGTGAATTCTCTTGTTTGAATACATATAAATTGCTTCCCACATGTGTTTGAGGGTTTTTTTCAAGTTTCAAGATAAGTTTCTTTGCTAAAGTGTCATAATTTGAGGCCTAGTTGGCATAGAAATCCTGATTTGAGAAAGTTGTTACAAAGTAACCAATAGTGGTTTGTTGGCATGTGATTATGTACCCTAAAGGGTCCTTGAAATGGTTCAAGTATTGGTTTGAAAAATATTATCGAGAAGAAATATCCAATTGAATGAGTTGGCAATGGTACAAGGAAGAGTGCTGATTTAGTGAAAATTGAAGAGTTTTGAGAATTGTGACTTGTGAATTGTTGTTGTTGGGTTTTTTTTTTTGTTTAGTTGTGTTGTAAGACCTCCCATGGTTGCATCACAATTCAAATTATTTTTCCATGCTTCCATTTTGATGATAACCTAAGGTTATAATGACAAACAAACAATGATCAACATGGAATATAATTGTTTGAAAAAATACCTCAATGAAAGCTTCGAAGAGTGGTATGCACTTCCATAATAAAGGATTGAGAAATGATGTTTTATTTTGCTTCCTTAAAATGTATGTCATATATATGTGTATACAAAATGTTGAAGCATACACTATTGGTGTAATTAATTATTTAATTACACTTTGCATAAGTTTACTTAGGCTTTATTTTAATTCCTAAGTTATAGGATCTTATCTTTATCTTTTGAGCTATCTTGTTGCTCAAGATAAGATTAGGTTTTCATCTTTGCTTTTATAAAGCAAATCATATCTTGTAATTATTGAATTCTCGAATAATAATGTTGCACATCTTTTTGCAACCTCTGTGTTTTTTCTAATTTTGTTTTCTGTGGAAGGTCTATTCTGGCTTGCAAATCTGATCTTGGTTTCTAACATGGTATTAGAGCCTTGATTTGCAACCCCTTCTTAGATTTTTGAGAAAATAATTGTAGGGTTCGATCAGGATTCCTCGAGGGTATCATTCCTTGAGATCATTCATGCGGTGTTTTGGATCAGATCGGGCCTCACCATTGGATTCAGAGCACTGGAAAAAGTCAGGATTGACTTTTATTTTGCAAATTTTGGCCATCATTTGCCAGATCTGTGAGGGTTTCAGTCTGGAAGTTTTTTGCAAGATCTGGGGGTAGCCAAATTTTTGGAGCAGTTTGAGCAGAAACGGAGGTCACCATTGCATTCGCAACGACCAAAAACCCTAAGATCGCCCTTCATTTCATCGATTTCTGAGAAGTTGGTCCAGAAAGCAAAAAAAAATTGCCTGGGGGGCCGTACGACCTCCCCAACACGCACCCCGAGGTTCAAAAATCGAGAAAAACTAAAAAAACACATGTTTTTTGAAAAATGTGTTGCACCTCAAGCAAGAATGAAGCCCGCCACTTGGTGGCCACCGGCCCACCACCGCCGCTGGTGCCCTCTGCCCAAGCGCCGCCGGGCCGCTCAGCCCCTGCGGGCACCCAACACGGAGGCCGGGGTCACATGGGGAACCGGGCGCTATGCGCCCAGCCCCCGCCCTGCCGTCCAGCCCCCTATGCATACATCGGTGGTCGTATGGGTGACCAGGGGCTCCGCCCTAGCCCCCGGCCTCCAGCCCCTAGTCCTGCATGGGACCAGGGGCTTTTTTTTTTAGCCCCTTGGGTACCCTGCAGCCCTTATTGGGCATTATGGAGCTGTTTTCACTAAATCGGGCGTATCTTTTGCATACGTTCTCCGTTTTTCGTAAATGAGATACTATTGGAAAGATGATTTCAACACTGATCTAGTGGTACTAGTGTTTATATTAGATTCTACTCCAAATTTATTTTGTATGCCTTTGAACTCAGATCTTGTGGTTTTCACTCCGGAGGGCATATCTTTTGACTCGGTGCTCCTTTTTTTGTCATTCTTGTGGCATTGGAAAGCTGATTAAGTCCTCTACACAGATCTAAGGTCTATTTTTATTTTTCTATTTATGCATGTTTGTATGCTCTCCTTTTACAATCGTTGGGTTATTGTAATAAATGAACTATGATAAAGTTCCATTCAGGGGGGTTTCTTGCATAATAAATCTGATTAGAGTGTAGTTTTCACTTTGATCACCATATTTAATTTTGTTTTGATGACAACTCGCATGAGTTTATCTAGTCTCTTCATTTCTTTTGGCCATATCTTTGCTTAGCTAGACACATTGATGATTCACATCGGTTCACACTTTAGATTGAGAGCCTATGGTTAATGATCCACATTGGATCCATCTCAGTTTGAGGGCCATGTTTTTATGGTTAATGTTCCAGAGTCTATATAGTACTCCTTCCCATGGAAGAGTTTTAGTCTCAGTTTGGCATCGACATCGAGATGTACACGGTTTCTAGATTATGTCATCATCTCATCTCCTGTTGCTTCACAGATTCCAGGGTTGTTCCAGTTTGTGAGTTTTCAAGTGTTCTGTGGCATCGATTCTGCTGTCACATTATCATGATTTCGGTTTTGGTTTCATTTGTAGACAGAAGTATCTTTCCTTGCTTGTTAGATTGTGGTTCCAGTGGTACTCCACAGTGATCTTCCAGTGCTTCTTGTAGTAGTCATCTCATTGTAGGGGGGTTTTGTCCCACTGGGTTTTCCTTCTCTACCTCATATTACATTTATACTTGGGTACCTGATCAAGCCTTGTTGTTAGGACCCATTCATGCTTTCTTGCATTCATCTTAGTTTTAGGTGCATGCTTTATTTGCTTCTCCCTAAGTTGCACTTATGGGGGGGTGTTGGTATAATTAATTATTTAATTACACTTTGCATAAGTTTACTTAGGCTTTATTTTAATTCCTAAGTTATAGGATCTTATCTTTATCTTTTGAGCTATCTTGTTGCTCAAGATAAGATTAGGTTTGCAAGCTATAATAGACCTTCCACATAAGAGAAAATCAGAAAAAACACAGAGGTTGCAAAAATATGTGCAACATTATTATTCGAGAATTCAATAATTACAAGATATGAATGATTCATCACTTAGGTAGTTTATTGCATTCTATTTTGGGGAGGAGTTTTGTTCCCTTGTGGTTTTCTCCTTTACCCCGTTTGATTTAGTTTGCATTGCATTTGTACATGAGTACCTGATCAGGCCTTGTTGTCGGGACTCATATTTGCATAATAATTTTCTTCTCCCTAAGTTGCACTTATGGTGGGTATTGGTGTAATTAATTATTTAATTACACTTTAGGATAAGTTTACTTAGGTAATTATTTATTTCTTAGGATAATTATCTTTTAATTCTTATCTTATCTTATTGAGCTATCTTTTTGCTAAAGATAAGATTAGGGTTGCTTTTTCTTGCTTTATTGCATCATTTCCTTTTTGAAGGCTTTTGTACTATTTCTAAAACATTATTCTCAATAATGAACAAATTTTGATTTTTGCTTGCACAACTTTGCTCTGAGAGTTTACAGAACATCTTTCATTTCTTGTTATGCATATCTATGCATGTGATAGGTGATTGCTTGCAGGTGTTCTTAGGGACTGTGAAGTTGGTTTTTTAGCTTCTAACATGGTATCAGAGCTTCAGACCTGTAGCTGCTTGTTTGTGATATGAAGATATGGCCTCTCTATGAGTTTCAAGCGCAAGGGTTTCCACAGGCATCTTTTTCTGCAAGATCTGGGGTTAGCCATTTTTTGGGACACTATGGGCTCAAACAGATGTCGCCATCTTGTTTGCAGCATCCCAAAACCATAGAAACGCTTATCAAATCATCCATTTTGGTGCAGTTGATCCGGGAGGCAAATTTTTTTTATTTGGGGGACCATACGGCCTCCCCAACACGTAGATCGAGGTAGAAAATTTAGAAAAAATAAAAAAAATGGTGTATTTTTGGGGTCTATGCTGCGCTGCCAGTTCAAAAAATTTCCGCCACCTAGCAGCCACCAGGCAGCCCCCCATCCTCCATTGCCGCCGGGTATAACCGCTGAACCGCCGTCCACATGCAGCCCCATCGGGCCCCTTCAACTAGGCCTAGGTCCTATGGAAGACCACATGCCCGCGCCCAGCCCCGGTGGACTCCGAGCACAACCCATGGTTAGATGAATGACCAAGAGCCCCACGAGCAGCCCTGACCGACCACTGGGTTTTGGAATATTCTGGCAAAAGAATATTCTGTCTCAGAATATTTTGTCTAGTCAGGGCATATTCCGTGCACCAAATTTTTTTTTCGGCAAAGGGAGATTTTTTCGATTCGACGGCCAGATGGCCATCAAATTTAAACCACTAAAGTTCTGACGTCATCATGACGTCATCCGTATGGCCGGCCCTCTTTGCCCCTCCTACCCCTAATTTGTCCTAAAAGAGCAGTTTTTTTCTTTTGGTCATAACTTGGGCATACAGTATCAAAATTGGGCAAACAAGATATTGACGAAAAGCTAGTTTCGAGCACTTTCATTTGGTACAGTTTATTTTATTGTATTTTTCTATTTTACTACATTTATTGCTGTTTGAAGTCAGATGTACTTTTTATGCTTCTGAGCTCATAACTTTTTGCCACGATGTCCAATTTTCACCTCGTTTGCAGTGTTGGAAAGGTATTAAGGATTTCTATGTTGCTGTCCATGTACTTTTTTGTATTTGTCCCAGGTTGATCACTTAGTCCAGATTTGGCCCGATGGGTTGTTTGGGGATTACTTGGATATTTTGGCAGTTGGGAGGGTGCATCTTGCATCTTTGCACTTCATTTTCAGTAACACATCTTTCAATAATTGCTTGTTGCTTCACATATTCTAGGGTTGTTCCCATTTGGAGTTTTTGAGTGTTCTGTGGCATCGGGTCTGCTGTCACATTATTTTGATTCTAGTTTTGGTTTCAGTTGTAGAAAAATATATCTTTCCTTGCTTGTCAGATTCCAGTTCCAATGTTACTCTATAGAGTTCTTCCAGTGCTTCTTTGCAACATGTCATCACATTGTAGGGGGGTTTTGTCCCACTGGGTTTTTCCTTCTCTACCTCATTCTTGCATTTGTAAATGGGTACCTGATCAGGCCTAGTTGCCGGGACCCATATTTGCTTGCATGCATCTTATTCTAGTGTTTTAGCTTCTTCCTAAGTTCATCTTAAGAGGGGGTGTTAGAGTAATAAGTTATTATGCTTAATTAATTATATCATATTGATTAATTAATTAAGTCACATATTCCTCTTTGTTACTTAAGCTAAACTTAGGCACATTAATAATTAATTAATTATTAATTATTAAGTGTGCACACTAGGGTTTCATTTAGGGTTTCCCTTTAGGGTTTCTTGATCTCCTTCATAAGGATTGACCTTTTTTGTAATGATTGATCACCTGCATGCAAGATGGATACTTGTCACATAAAAAAGATATGAAGAACCAAAGAATGTGTTCTATAAACCTCAAAGTGTAAAAATGCATTAAGAGAATCAATCATTACAAAAGAGATCAATCCTTATGAAGGAGATCAAGAAACCCTAGTGTGAACACTTAATAATTAATAATTAATTAATTATTAATGCGCCTAAGTTTAGCTTAAGTAACGAAGAGGAATAAGTGACTTAATTAATTAATCAATATGATATAATTAATTAAGCATAATAACTTATTACTCTAACACCCCCCCTTAAGATGAACTTAGAAAGAAGCTAATTATTATGCAAATATGAGTCTCAATAACAAGGCCAGATCAGGTACTCATGTACAAATGTAAAGAGAGAGAAAACCTAATGGGAAAACCCCCCCCTTTAGAGAGATGAATTGTTGTGAAGAAGCACTAGAAGAACTCTGATTAAGCAACACTGGAACCCCAAATCTGGCAAGCAAGGAAAGATAGTTTTGTTTGCAAGATACCAATCAAAATCACAAATGCAACAGTAGACCCAATGCCAAGGAAAACTGAAAACTCACATACTGGATCAACTCTAGAATCTGTAAGCAACAGTAAATGAAAAGATGAATGGACCCATAATGGTGACAAATCTGGAAGTTGTGTCTCGAAGCCAATGCCAAACTGAAACTAAAACTGCCCATAGGATGAGTACCATCAAGATTCTGGAACATTAACAATAAAACCATGGCCCTCAAATGAGAAAGATCTGAACCAATGTGGATCAAGAACTATAAAATCCCAAAGTGAAGTGTGAACCGAAACAAACCAACGTTGTGTCTAGCTAAGCAAGAAAGAAGCTAGAAGGAGATAATAGAAACCAGACAAACTCATGCAAGTTGTCACCAAAATGAAAGATGGATTCAAGAACCCCCCTTAATGGAAATTTATATCAGTTCATTATTACAATACCCAATGATTGCAAATTTGATCTTGGTTTCTAACATACACAAGGTAAGTCAATTGTTAAATAACAAAATACCTCAAAGAGGTTTGGTTTAAAAATGTAATTGGCAAGTGTATAGAATTGTGTAATTTAAAATGTGCATTAACAGCCTAAGGTTATAATGATAAAAAAATAATGATCAACATGGAATATTAAAAATAAAAACTCCCTCTCTCTCTCTCACTCACTCCTTTTATCTCTCTCCCCTCTACCCTAATCCCTAAACCCCTATACCCTCAACCCTTAAACCATCTACCATTAACCCTCTATCTCTCTCCCATTTCCTCCCTCTCTCTCTCTCGAGTCTCTCCCTCATCTCTCAACCCCTACCCCTTCTCCCTATCTTAAATCCCTCTCTCTCACTCACTCACTCCTTCTATCTCTCTCCCCTCTACTCTCTACCCTTAACCCTTATACCCTCTATCCTCTACCCTCTATCTCTCTCCCACTCCCTCCCTATCTCTCTCTCTCTTCTATCCCTCATCTCTCAAGCCCTACCCTCTCCCTCTCTCAACTCCCTCCTCTCACTCACACACTCCTATCTCTCACCTTTACCCTCTACCCTTAACCCTTATACCCTCTATCCTCTACCCTCTATCTCTCTCCCTCCTACCCTGTCTCCCTCTCTCAACTCTCTCTCTCTCTCACTCACTCACTCCTTCTATCTCTCTCCCTTATACCCTCTACCCTTACCCATCAACCCTTAAACCCTCTACACACTACCCTCTACCCTATAAACCCTTAAATACTCAACCCTAAACCCTTAAACCCTCTACCCTCTACCCTCAATCCTCTACCCTTTACCCTCAACCCTCAACCCTCAACCCTTAAACCCTCAACCCTTAAACCCTATACCCTCTACCCTCTACCCTCTACCCTATACATTAAACCCTCAACCCTCAATTCTCAATGCTCAACCCTGAATCCTTAAATCCTAAACCCTCACCCCCTATAAGATCTACCCTAATCTCCCAACCTTCCTCATTCCCTTTGTGTTTCTCTCCCTCACACACTCTCTCCATTAAGGGTTTAGGTTTTAGTATTTGGAGTTTAGGATTTATGGTTTATGACTTAGTCTTTAGGTCCAACCCCCTCTCTCTCCCCCTCTCTCTCAGGTATATCCCTCCCACCCCTTCTCCCTCTCTTAGGTATATCTCTCACTCCCTCTATCTCTCTCTTAGGTCTCTTCATCCTAGGTACCCTCTCCCTCTCTCAGGACTCTCCTTCCCACCCTAACAAGAGAACACACACACACTCTCTCTCTTGTAGGTTTCTCCCTCCCACCCCCTTCCCCTCTTCTCAAGTATCTCCCTCCCACCCTAACTAGAGAACACACACACTCTCTTTGTCACTCTCTAAGGTCTCTCCCTCAACCCCCCTCCCTCTCTCCCCCCTCTCCCACTCCCTCTCTCTCTCAAGTCTCTCCCTCCTACCCTAGCTAGAGAAACTCTCTCTCTTCCTCTTAGCCCCTATATCTTATGTATCTCTTTGCCACCCCCTCTCCCTCTCTCAGCCCCTTTCCCTCTCTAAAGTCTCTCTCTCTCCCTCCTTCTATCTCCCTTTCCACCTCTACTCACTCCCTCCCTCTCTCTCTCTATTCCTCCTGATGACCCCCTCTCTCTGTGTGTCCATACTTCTTCATCTGGCAGAGTAGATTGTCTATCAGATACTACTACATTTTTGTATTTGAAAGGAAGTGGATCATGGGAATAAGCTTCTCTGGTTAATTTATCATCAGGGATAGGGGTGTATGGATGGGAATTTGGGGTAGTATATCATTCGGCTCTGGAAAGCCTAGTGTTAACATTATCTCTCTAGATTCTATCCCTTTCTCTTTGCTTCATAGCTTGCATACCAGGGTCAGATGAGGAATACTCATTTACAATACTCTTCATATAAACCCCCCCTTTCATCAAAAGTACTATCACTGAAGTCTACTAAATCCTTTTCAGATCTTGAGCTACAATTAGAATGCATTTCATGTTCAGGGGTGGGGTGAGGTGTAGACTTACCTTTTCCTACATCCTTTTCCTTTATCCATTTTCCTTTGTTCATAGATAATTCACCTTCCAACTTATGCTCTGGATTCTTTTTCAAGTAACCTCACATTCCTTTTATTTGAGCTTGAATTCTTTTCTCCTTTGTCTCCTTCCTTGATTTCTTCACACTTTTCTTCTTATCTTCTTGGATATCCTTGACCATCGGTTTGCACTGGTGCAGAGATGTCAGAGTCACCACCCATGGTTCTTGGGAAATATTAGTAGCAATTTTTTTGTAACCATTGCAAATATCAACAGATCTTTGGAAATTAAGACAAGCTTTGAAACCCACAACATATCTTTACATGAAATTTGAATGTATTCCTTTTAGACAAATGGGCGGGAAAATTATAAGGAATTTAAATGACATATTGGCAAATATTGGAGGAAAACTTGGAAAACGCTTTCAATTGACTGAATCTATGAGTAATTAGCACCATATAACGTGGTGATCTGTAATATGGAATTCTGGAGAATAAGTAATTATAAGAATCATGTCCCCAGTAGAGTTTCCATTTTGTTGGTTGTTTTAACAACTAACAAATTAGGTCTTAGTAGGTATCTATGAGCTTGCTAGGCCCAATTTTTGAATATCTACTAGACAAGTGGCCAACTGACGAGACATGGCATTAATTTTTTTATCTCCTGCACTTTAGGATTTGTAAAGAATGGGAGGGTAATCCCATAATGTATATCATACTATTAAATTTATAAAATTCATGTGTGCATTGTATACTTAAGAAGATATATTCCCATTCATAGCTGATAAGCTTAAATTCATCAAGAAGTTGGAAATTCCTTGAAAAAAATACACACCTTAAGCCAAGAATACCAAGACAACATGAATACTATAAATTCAAGATAGGTCGATGATTATTTTAAAAGATTTCTCTCAGTTTGGATAATTGGGATCATGAAAATATTGAAATGATTTATGATCAATGTCATTATCTATGTGCTTGGAGTTTGAGAAAATTGAAATATAAGGGACATTTAATTCTAGAAATTCAAGATCTATGCAATATCACCTAGAAATTCACAAATCAATAACCAAATTCTAAAAACTACTTATCATATCCCTAGATCCTGCATAAGAATTCACGATTGATTCAAGCGATTTAACTTCTATGAACAAGAGCTAAAATCAAAACACATAGAAGAAGTTAAATCGCTTGAATCAATCATGAATTCTTATGCAAGATCTAGGGATATGATAAGTAGTTTTTAGATTTCTCTCAGTTTGGATAACTGGGATCATGAAAATATTGAAATGATTTATGATCAATGTCATTATCTATGTGCTTGGAGTTTGAGAAAATTGAAATATAAGGGACATTTAATTCTAGAAATTCAAGATCTTTTCAATATCACCTAGAAATTCACAAATCAATAACCAAATTCTAAAAACTACTTATCATATCCCTAGATCCTGCATAAGAATTCATGATTGATTCAAGCGATTTAACTTCTTCTATGAACAAGAGCTAAAATCAAAACACATAGAAGAAGTTAAATCACTTGAATCTATCATGAATTCTTATGCAGGATCTAGGGATATGATAAGTAGTTTTTAGAACAAAATTCTAAAAACTACTTATCATATCCCTAGATCCTGCATAAGAATTCATGATTGATTCAAGCGATTTAACTTCTTCTATGAACAAGAGCTAAAATCAAAACACATATCAAAGCATAAAACAATGAAAATTAATGACATGTTCTTTGATTAATATTTTCATTAATAATTCGTATACACAATCAAAGTGGAGAGACTATAGGCTTGGAAAATCTCCATTATCATTCTGATATGTCCAAAAACCATACATTTGATGAAATATGCTACCTAGACTCAAAACATTCGATAAAGACTAAACGTATTACCTCTGTGTTCTTAATTCTCACAATACAACCCCAGTATTCAACCAAAGACCCGTCCAAATGGCCCTAAATTCCCTTTTATGGAATAAGGGAGAAAAAAAAGCTTCAGGCCAAGTGTACACATGTCACAATAGGATTGGACCGCAAGAAGATAGATTCCCCAATTCAGTTATATTTACATTTATCAAAGTGGAGGGAAATCATACAAGAAAAATTTCATTTACATTCGTTAGGAGGATCAAATTTGTCCTTCAAAACCACATGTCAAAAAGAATAAACATCTTCATAGCAGCACCTTGATTTCATCAAACAAAATGACAAACTGGCGTTGATTAAGAAATAAGTTAGCATTTCCATCAACATTCCACATCACTAATAATTTACTATCATTCTGTGAAACATATGTTTTATACACTTGTAACTTCTATGGCCAGACTTGTACAATACTTGACCAAGTATATGTTTCACATTTCAATTCACAAACCAAAATTTCCAACATACACCCTCCCCTATTCTTCATATTCTTCCTTAGATGGCCAATTAAACTCCATAATTTCATCCATGGCTTTTCTATAAGGGGCATACTTAGTTACCATTGCATTGGATTCTCTGTCGAAATCCTCTAGAAAACTGATAAGAAATGTCAACCTCTCTAAGGTGTCATTGAAGAGATTAATATTAACCTCCTTGCATATTTCATTTACTTGGGAATGAATAACCTCATCCAGTTCCTTTTTCCACTCATGCAATGGCTTTAATTCATAATTATTTACTTCAACATCTGGTAATGGTGACATATCAGTATGACTATATTGAGATAACAATTCTATTCTTCTCTTCTCAAGCAGAGCTACATGCCTTTGAAACTTTTTCTCTCTCAATCTACATACAAAATAATAAAGTGGTTGCACCAGCAGGTACTTATCTTAAAGCTAACTAGCTCCCACTAATATTAATGTCAATCTCTCGGATCTTAAAACCCATTTATTTAAGTTTTGTATAGCCAATAACTTATCCTTTTTAGATAATCTCATTACATGTAGCATCAGATCATAGTTGTCATACACGTCATTGAGTCTAGCTTGAATATTTTCATTTAGATGCTTTAATGCAGTGCATAAAACTTTTGATGTATTCTCATACATTGCATCTTGGGACTTCTCCAACAACTTGTATGTTTCAATTTGCAAAAGCAATTTCTCTCTATCAAATGAGCTAGAACCTGATCCACTTGGCTCTTCCACTGCAACTGATTGTTGTTCCTAAATATATGGTACTATTGCTAAGGCATGGCTATGAAATGAATGTTGCACAGATGTGATCATAGAATCTGAAGGTGGGTGGCTTGATCTAGGATTAACCCTCTCTCTCTATACCTCCTCTCTTTGTTTATATAGAGCCAATTCAGTTTCTAATGTGGCTATTTTTTGTTGGCTTTTATCATAATCACTCAAGAATTCTCTATATTTACTCTTGAGGTTATCTCTCTCTAGTGTGAGACCTTCAACAGTTGATCGAGTAAACCTAGCCACATTTACAACCATGTCTATAGCTTCCAAAGTTGGAGTATCAACAACTCTTTTTACAAAAAATTGTCCACTAAGATATGATGTTTCTACCAAAATTGGTTTCATAGATCCTAAAAACACTGACCATATCACCAATGCATCCCAATCTTCACTAAAAGTTGAACCTCTAAGTGCCATTTCTAGTTCTTCTTCATTTTGTACAAGAGGATTTTCAGCCCTTCTGAAGGCATCTAGCACAATAGATCAGCAATATTCCATTTTGGTAACAACTACACACCACTCTTCTTTACCAGTTCTCTGCCAGATTGGGCATTAATATTTTTGAACTCATCTTTCATAATTCTTCTTACATTCACCTAAATGAAACTTTCAAGAAATTCAGGGTGCAAGCTCCTTAAAATGGCCACCCTCTCTACATAATCTGCAATCTTGGATTTCCACCAGAAATCCTGAAATGTAGAGGTTTCAATGAATGACTCATCCTACATAAATTCTTTGTTGGCCTCTACCCTCAAGTGATCTACAGTATTCAATCCACAAATTTCAAGCTTCCCGAGTCTGAGGATACTCTATCCTGAACTTGAAGCAATTTCTCTTTCAGGAGGAGGCATTCCTATTTGCATTTTCTTAGGGTTGACGAAAATATCATCCTCATCTATGTTTGAATAATCAACAATTTCTTTTGCTCCTATCCTTTGCTTCTTTTGAGGTGGTTTCTCAGGAGGAGTAGAACTCTTAGGAGGTGAATCAAGATCAATTACAGGCAAAGTGGCTTGTGTAGGAGGAATTGGCACTGTACTCTTAAGAGAGTCTACCTTTGTCCATTCAGATATGATAGGGGCTGCTGAGCTTTTTTCCTCATGTGCCACTTTCTTCCTCCTAGAATAAATTATCAACTATTTGGGTGGTTGATATGAGGGACTTTCTTCTAATGTCATCTCAACACTTTCTTTGACCACCATTTCCTTTCCTTTATCTAGAACTTTCCACCATTCCCTCAATACACCAACAACATCCTCAAAATTATCCATAACATACATAAATTTATTGAAATCTCCGTGTATATTTGATAGGGGATCATACTGGGGATCATTCTTCATCTTACCTTCTACCATATTTTTGTAAGCCAAGTATTTGGCTTTCCTTTCATCATGTTCCATAGTGTTAAAGACATTCCTAAGAACATCCTCAGGATAATCAAAAGAATGCATATAGTTACCCATTTTCTTATTTGTTTTGAGCTTACTAATGAAGCCTTCAGGGTCACAATTCCTTGGGCTCTTGGTCATCAGTCTATAAGGAGCCAAAAAATTATCTAGTTTCTTCCATGTCCCTTTTGTCATAATGTAATCTACAAATACAGTCCATTCTGGGAAGAATGACCCCTTCCTTGCTGACCCAGGTAAATGTGCTTCATGTGAGGTTGTTAATTACCTCATAATCTCAAGAAATCCCATCCTCAAAGGAACATTTTTAGGTAAGACATATGGACCCAAACCACTACCATATACTCTAAAAAATGGTCTTATCAGGATATAGGATGAAATTTTCCCAATTATGACTGAAATTCAGGTCAGGCCTCACCTCCCTAGGTCTCAAGAATTCATCGATTTCTTTGGGGATTCTAGGTGGCTCATGTACTAAAGCCTTCCTTATCCTAGATGCAAAATCATATCTGAAGATCACAAAATTATACCTCTTATCATATTTATCCAATATTCAGGTGCAACATTGGAAAAGTAGATCAACTCCATCCCTCTTTATTTCCAAGGTAATATCCTTCTCAAAGGCTCGTTGTCCCTTGTACAAGAACATATGCATTAAAAATGAGTACCACCATAATTTCTCCCATTGTTTCCCCTCTTTCAATTTAACTAAGCCTTTATGAATATGTTCATCCAAATGGGTTCCATAATCATAAACAATATTATACGATGGATGTTGCAATTGTGTTTGCATATAACTATATTCCTTCTACAATGTGTCAGGTGGATCGAAACCAATAATCTGATATAGAGAGTACACAGTCTTTTTGAAATAATTCAGAAAATTGAAAAAGGCATGAAATTGAGTTTATGGTACTTACTGCTTTCAACCGTCTCAAATCCTAATGCCAACTAGTATACTCTACAATTCGCTTATCAACTCTTCATATTTCCTAGGAAAACTCTCTAAATCTCAAGTAAGCAAGAATCAACTACACACAAATTTTGATAGGGACTAAATATTCCTACGGGCCACTTCCACCATTAATGCTCACTCCTGCAAAGCAAAAGAATTGAAATGGGCATACCTTCCAGTTTTGAATATGAGCTATTGATTTATAGTTGCACTGAGCCTCTTGAACGACTTCAATTGAGTCAAGCTTGTTTGAATTTTCCTTGCCACTCCAACTCAAATGAATGGCCAATAGGAATTCACTGTCAGGACCTTCCCCATGTACTTGTGGGCTCCACTTTCCTGCAACTATAGACTGTATGTGGTAGCTTCTCATAGGTCTCGTTGTTCTTAAAGAACTTGCATCCTATTCCTACGAGCTAGCGGGGAAAGGTGGTGATCACTTTTCATCGCTCGATTGGCACCATTGATCTCAAAGTTCTAGGCATTGAGATGGGAGATAATGGGTGGGCCCACTCACATGTGGTGACATTTCACTAGCCTCTTAGAATTTAACTTGCATTCATTTGAGATGGACATGCTAGTGGGGAATGGTCTAGATCAAACCCCATGATTTGCTAATTGCTTAACCTACACATGAATCGAAGTTATTCATAAAAAAGGGGCCTTGACTAGGCTGACAAGAAAACACCTGCATGAATTAATGACTTAGACTTAAGTCATTCATAAATCAAAATTTAAAATCTGACGTGAGGATAGATTAAAATGACTGACAATCACAAGGCTTTAGGTCTAGTAATGGATGTATGTTGATGGCTTAATAGATAACTAATAAGACTAGTAACTAAGAAAAATAGTCAATGCATAATTAGAATGTTCAAGGATGAAACTCAAACCAATTGAAGGAAAGATTAACTAGATATAAACCATGAACCCTATTGATGGGGACATTTGACATGCAAATAACAAGCACAAAAGACTCAAAATGTCAAGCATTTTGCGGGCTTTATCAGTGGCTCATGCTCAGGGATGCATACCCCTGGTGAGTAAGGTGAGAAATGGATCTCATGGTGGAGCAGACCAAACACAAAGGAACCCAAAAAGAAACCTGGAGCTTGCTCGGACAAGGCAAGCAAATGCAACAAAAAATAAACACACCAAACCCTATATACATAATTTACAAGAATATACAATGTACATGGATATATAACCTATTTAAGGAGAAACAGGGTTTCAGGAACTATCCATGTACTGGCAGTTCCAGACATTCACCTGCAAGTGACTGCAAGAAGTAAGAGTCCTCCCCATGAATATCTATAATTAATTAAGGGAAAAGCCACAAGGGATCAAACTTCCCATGTTTTACTTTATCCTCCAGTCTGGCATTCCACATTAATACCATACATCCTATTTCAAATTTCCTTGGAATAGCTTGCTTGTCATGTAAATATTTAACTTGAAGCTGTATTTTCTCATTCTTCTTGTGTGCTTCTCTTCTCATCTCATTAAGCTCAGCCAATTCATTCATCTCGTTTTGCATCCCATCACAGATGTCAGTATCATATTCCTATACAAACTTATACATTTCAATCAAATTATTATGAGGAATTCTAGCCTCCACTCCATATACCAAGTTAAAAGGAGAGAGACCAATAGATTTCTTGACTGTGATTCTATCTTCCCACAAAGGTAATTGCAACTTTGATTCCCAGGCTTTCTTATTGTTCTCAAGGACTCTTTTGATGATCTTCATAAGGCTTTTGTTGTTGGACTCGGCCTTTCCATTCCCATGGGGATGGTATGGAGATGAATATGATATATTTATTCCATGTTGATTGCAAAAAACTATGAATTCTTCAAATAAAAAATAAATGGCATTATCAGAGACAATCCTCTCAGGCACACTGAACCTACTCAAGATATTATTCATTAGGAAATCCATGAAAACCCTACTAGTTTCTTTTCAGGTGGGAATAGCCTCAATCTGCTTTGTAAAGTAATCAATTGCCACTAGAATCCAGGCATGTCCTCCACTAGAATTCACTGCCATCTCTCCTATAAAGTCAATCCCCCATTTCTAAAAAGGGGCTAGTGCTGAGACTGGTCTAAGTGGTAAATTACCTAAAAACTTAAGCTTACCAATAAACCTTTGACAAGCATCACATTTCTTGACATACCTATGTGGATCCTTGAAGAGTGTGGTCCACCAAAAACTAGCCCTCAATATCTTTTTTGCTATAGTCTTGGCCATATAATGGCCTCCACACACTCCCTTGTGCATCTCAATCAACAAGTCTTCTACTTGATCACCATCTACACATCTGAGGAGCACACCCTCTAGGCTTCTCCACCAAAGTTCACCATCAATAATAACACATCTGATTTCTTGCAACTTTAGAGTTCTCCTCTCATTGTTTAGAATGCCATCAGGACATTTCATTGTTTGAAAATACTCAACAATCCTTCAATACCAACCACATGTTTGCATATCACAAATGGGAGCAATGTTCTCCTGTTCAATTTCATTAATTTGGTTGGCCTACAAATTAGTTTCAGCCATGAGCTTGGCCAAACCTTGACCCCTTACCAATTTGGTGATCTGAATATCTATGTTAAATTCTTGGATTCTATTAATCCATCTACACCTATGACCTATGGTTTCTTGCTGTGTAAAGATGTCCTTGACTGCCGCACTTGAGACATAAGCAACTATTGTAGCACTAGTGAGATAAGTTCTAAAATTCATAACCTTAACTAAATCATAAGCCTGCTTTTTTAGTAGTATCATGCTTAATCTCGACTGACTGTAGGGATTTGGTAAAAAAGGAAATTGGTTGTACAAAGCCATCATCATTTTTTTGTAGCAATACACCCACCATATTATGAAAGTTGGAAAATGTGAACAATTAGAATGGTTTTGAATAGTCAAGGGTCTTCAATATAGGTACAGTTTTGATAGCATCTTTAATAGCTTGAAAATCTTTAAGGGGCTCTTTTGACCATATTACCTTTTCTCCTTTCTTGAGAATTTTTGAAATAGGTCTACTTATCTCTACAAAGTTAGTCACAAATCTTCTCAAAAAAATTATTTTCCCAAAGAATGATTGAATACCTTTGACATTTCTTGGTGGGGTAATTTTATCAATAGCTGCTATTCTTTCAAGATCAATTCTAATACCATCCTTAGATACAATATGCCCCAAATTTTACCCTCTTTATGCCCAAAAGTACATTTCTTTGGGTTCAAGGAGATACCATATTCAAGAGCTCTGATGAAAATCTTGTCAAGGCGGGAGCAATGATCTTCCTCTTTCTTGTTGTGGGCAGTCAAATTATCTTGATAAATAGCAAGGAATAAATCTAGAAAGTCAGCAAAAGCCACATACATGGCCCTTTGAAAAGTGGCACCAGTTTTTATAAGGCCAAAAGGTATCTTGGCATAAACAAAAGTTCCCCATGGTGTGGTAAATGTTGTCTTATATTATTCTGATTCCCTCACCATGACCTGGTTGTATCCCAAAAATCCATCCATCATGGACAACAACTCACAACCTATTACCTTTTGCAACATTGCTTCCATGTTAGGTAAAGGATAATTGTCCTTTAATGATGCAACATTTAAATTCCTAAAATCCACACATAAAATTATATCTCCATTCTTCTTTTTGATAGGAACCAAGTTGGATACCCATGAGGAATGCCTTATAGGTTTAATGATTCCTGTATCACTCATTTTTGCAAGCTCTTCTTTCATTTTAGGCCTTAAGGTAGGGTTAATGGGTCTTTAATTTTTCCTAAATGGTTTTGTGTCAGGATTTAAAGGGATTTCATGTTGAAACAAGTCTTACCTATATTCTTTCAAATCATCATAAGACCAAGAGAACACATGTCTGTATTTTTGTAGTAAAGTAATCAACATAGTTCTCACATGTGGCTTCATTTTTTTACCAATGTAAACCTTCTTAGGGGCATTTCCAATTCCCAAGTTTATCCCCTCAAGGTCTTCTTTATGTGTGGGTGTTTTTCTAGCAATTAACTTATTTGGAACATCAAAAATTCTTTCAATTACAACCAATCCCTTGGGAATTTTCTTTATTTTCAACTGAATCACATCATTTCCAAACAATGTTTCCTTGCCATCAACTTCAACCACATATGAACTGAAGTTAATCTCTTGATGTTCATATTGTTCAACACAATGTAAGAACCTTAGGATGTCATTATCATCCTCGAATACTTTCCAATTGCAAATATTATCGAGCACAACAGGTCTTGTCTGTACCTCAATCCTTGAGGTGCAATCAAAAGTCACATCATCTAGCTTAATTGCAATGTTAGCCAATAAATTTTCTCTAACATTTTGTCCTCTCTCTATCCATTCTCTACCAAAAGCATCAAATGCCTCAATAGTGTCCCAAATTTCATTTCTATATTGCCTCAATCTCTTATCCTTAGTGACAAATCTAGACCTGACTTGAGAGACTACCAATTCTGAATCCCCAAATACTTTTAAAAAATTTATCCCATGTTTGGAAGCAAGTTTTAAACCAAGCAACAATGCCTCATACTCACCTACAATGTTGGTACATGAAAATTGTAATAAAAAGGAATATTTGAAAGTCTTACCTTGGGTAGATATAAGAATGACCCCAGCACCTGAACCTTCTTTTGAGCAGGCCCCATCAAAATACATAGTCGATAAAGGATCCTCTGGTATTGTCAATGAAACCTCTTTAACAATTGGTCCAAGCTTGAATTTTCCTTCTTCTTGCTCCATTTCTTCTACCCAAAAAGTTTCCATGCCAGTGTCTACAAAATTGATTATTGAGGATTCTTCTGGCTCTTCAACATGCTCAATCATGTGTCTGAATCTTTATTCCTGGGAAATTTTTACATCCTTTTGATCAATGGAGAACATGGAAAATGACAGGTCACATTGCATACTCCCTCCCATGGAAGCACACCACTATCTTAAAAGTAGCATTCCATATGTTGGTGGAATATCCACCACTGTAACACTCATAACCAACTCCTTTTCTGGGAAAGAAACCAATCTATATGGAACTTCATAGATTACACCAATAATTGGGACCTCTCTAGAATCCATGGAATAACACTTTCCATATGTGCTATTTCCCTTCAAGCCCATTTCCTCCATTATTTTGGTAGGCATGACATTGTTTGAAGCACCCGAATCTATCATACAATTCCTAAGCAATTTTCCATTGATGATCAAACTCAGAAAGAAAGGATTAACTAAATTTGGGTTTACAACGATGGTGGTTCCTAAGTAAATCTTAGGGCTCTCATTAACATTTTCCCCCACTTCAGCATCGTTTTCCCAACTCTTGCTTGTTTCAGGTACATCAGATTCTACTTTATTTTGGCTACCCCCAACAATACTATTAATAACAACTATTGTTTTGTGCTTGTGGTCATCTATCCTCATCATTTCAAGGAGTGGGACTGTGACTCAGATTTGAGACAAAACTTGAAACATATGAATGGGAGAGTAACTTTGTACTTGTGCAAGCATCATTTCCTAAGGAACCATTATATCAACTTTCTTTTCAAATTTCTGCTCGATAGGCTTCAGTTCTTTAGCTTTCAACTCTAGTTGTACAACCTCAACAACAACCTTTTCCTTACCACCTTTCTTAGCCCAGATTCTTATTTCTTTAGTTTCCTTGGGCTTGGTCTCTCCTTTCTTGTTATCTATCTTAACTATCTTACTATCTGCATTATTCTCTTTAATGAATATGCCTCCTTAATGACATGGGGTTCCACTTACCACTCTATTCCTGAGATGGAGATCATTCATTGCTTGAGCTCTAGCAGCCAATACAATTGTATATCTCTTTGCTTCTTCATTTGAAGGTCTCCTTAAAGAAACATCACATGCCTCAAGATTGTAAGCTATGTACTTATATTCTCCTTCTTCATCAGAGAACACTTACTGATGGTGAAGGAATAATCCTTATCTTTGCATATCCACATCATTTGTGTCAACATCATCACTGGAAGAATGGTCATTACACTCCATATTCAATCTGGTCATAAATACATTTGCAGTGTCATTAGGGTCATGGGGAGAATCAGTATCCTTCTAATCATCTTGAGCTTCTTCCATGGATCTGGAAAGTGTGCATTGATGTGTGGAATGGGGCATTTCACAAACTTCACACCAAGGTATTTCTTCTACAACATTTGTAGTGGTTTTATGCATTAATGGATCTAGTTTTTCTTGAAAATTCTTTTGATTATTCAGGATAGGTTTCCCATTATGCCAACTAGTGTGATATGGATAATCTTGTTATCTCGGTGGCCTCTCATTTCTCTAAAATTGAGGCTTATCATTTCTAGCTTGCTTCTGCAATAGATTTAAGACTTGGTCCAACTTCTCTTCTGGGGCTATAGCTTTAGAGACCTTCTCATTTTGAGCCTTTGAATTCTTAGAAGATTTAGGGTCATCTCTTCGACCAACCTTGCTAGATGCCCTTCTATTATTTTTAATGTTTACTACCATCTTGTAAGCTTCTCTTAGAGATTGTGGATTTTTATCTCTAAGTAGGTAGCACATTTTAGAATCATAAGAATTACAATAAAAAACTAGACATGCCCTTTCATTAGGCCTTAGAGACCCATGGACCTTATACATGGCCTTCTAAAATATTGCATTAAATTTTGTTGCCATCTCATTATGCCCCTTTGTAATGATATTGAAGTCATTTAATCTAAATCGTGGATCAATCTAATCACCATACTGCTCTCTCAAGGATCAGAAGAATGAATCCTTGGAGTCAATGCTTGCATCTGGCAGGATTTTATACTAGTCTCTTGCATCTTCTATAAGGGACTGCATGAAATAGTTCATAGCCACATATTCGTCCCATAGTTCAAATTCTTCTATGAAAATTTGAAATTCCTTCAAATGATCTTCCCCACTAAGGGAATTGTTGCCAGTAAATTTGACAACATGCTTTCTGGCATTGTCTGGCACTAGATTTGGGTATCCAAGAATATTTTCAAAACCTAGTTGTCTATACCTATCAGTATGTAACAATCTCCTACCCATAGGGCATTCTTCCTCATCGTGGCTATCATTCTCTCTTCTTCTTTCACCATCATTCCCATGTCTTCTAGATTGGGAATGATGTTGGTCACTAAAATGGACAGTTCTATCCTTATTTTCAAGTTGTGAAGAAGAGCTAGAGGGATTACCTGTGGGTGAACCTTTGTCACTGGTATGGGCGTTTGCAGAAGATGAGCGGCCTTGATGGCTTTGGGTTTTAGGGATGGGATCTTTCAATGTAGACTCTAGGAAAGATCATTCTCCATTTCCTTGTTTACTACCATTAGTTCCAATTC
This sequence comes from Sequoia sempervirens, assembly GCA_007258455.2. Taxonomy (NCBI): domain Eukaryota; kingdom Viridiplantae; phylum Streptophyta; class Pinopsida; order Cupressales; family Cupressaceae; genus Sequoia; species Sequoia sempervirens. The sequence goes on from VDFB02379711.1 coordinate 222,455,337, forward strand.
TTTGGTCTTCCTCTCCAATTCTTAATCCTCCTTCATTAATTTATCAAAGATGAAACTTGAATCATCTTGAGATGTGTCTTTCTTTGAATCCCCTCTCTCATTAATTTTTACCCCTTCATTATTTTTTCTTTCATTCATAGGACGCTTCCCTTTATCAACATCCTAGGATTCTTTCTTGGTATTCTTGGGAGGAGAGGGCGGTGGGATGGTAGTTTTTTCAGTAGCCTTGGGTCATGGGCTTTCAATAGTCTTATCAGCTGACTAAATTACATGAATTCTGCCTATAATTTCTTGTACTACCAGGCCATCTTCTTGGTCAACTTGAGCCACCAATTTTTCATTTCTTCCATCTCCTTGGCCTTCCTTCTTAATGCATCTCTATGCATCATAGCATTCCTAATTCTCTTCTCATGAGCAACTTCCCTTTTCTTTCTATTTTCATTGCATTTAGAATTCCTTTGATTAAGTAAATTCAAATCATTTCATACTTCTTCATCTAGTAGAGTAGATTCTCTATCAGATACTACTATGTTTTTGGCTTGGAAAGGAAGTGGATCATGGGAATAAGCATCTTCGGTTAATAAGTCACTAGGGATAGGGGTGTATGGATGGGAATTTGGGGTAGTATATCCTTCAGCTCTGACACGCCTAGCGCTAACATTATCTCTCTGAATTCTATCCCTTTCTCTTAGCTTCATAGCTTTCATACTAGGGTCTGAGGAATACTCATTTACAATAGTCTTCATATAAACCCCACCCCCTTTCATCATAAGTACTATCACTGAATTCTACTAAATCCTTTTCAGATCTTGAGCTACAATTATAACACATTTCATGTTCAAGGGTGGGATGAGGTGTAGACTTACCTTTTCTTGTGTCCTTTTCCTTTATCCATTTTCCTTTGTTCCTAGATAATTCACCTTCTAACTTTCGCTCTGGATTCTTCTTCAAGTAACCTCGTGTTCCTTTCATTTGAGCTTGACTTATTTAGTCCTTCCTTAATTTCTTCATAATTTTCTTCTTATCTTCCTGGATATCCTTGAACACTGGTTTGCACTGGTGGAGAGATGTCAGAGTCACCACTCAAGGTTCTTATGAAAGATTAGAAGTAATTTTTTTGTAACCTTTGCAAATATGGACATATCTTTGGAAATTAAGACAAGATCTTTACATGAACTTTGAATTTATTTCTTTCAGAAAAATGGGTGGGAAATTTATAATGAATTTAAATGACATGCTAGCAAAGATTGGAGGAAAACTTGGCAAACGCTTTCAATTGACTGACTCTATGAGTAGTTAGCACCATATAATGTGGTGATCCATAATAAGGACTTCTGGAGAATAAGTAATTATAAGACTTATATCCCTAGTAGAGTCTCCATTCTATTGGTTGTTTTAACAACTAACCAATCAAGTCTCAGCAGGTATCTATGAGCTTTCCAAGCTGAATTTTTGAATATCTGCTAGACAAGTGGCCAACTGACGAGATATGGCATCAATTGCCTTATCTCCTACACTTCAAGCTCTGCAAAACCTAGGAGGGTAATCCCACAATGTATATAATACTCTATTTTTGATATAATTCATGTGTACATTGTAAACTTAGGAAAACATATTCTCATCCATAGTTGATAAGCTGAAATTCATCGAGAAGTTGGAAATTCCTTGAAAAAACTACACACCTTAAGCCGCGAATACTAAGACAACACAAATACTATAAAGTCAAGATAGGTCAAAGATTATTTTAAAATATTTTTCTCAGGTTGGATAACTAGGATCATGAAAATATTGAAATGATTTATGATCAGTGCCATTATCTATGGGCTAGGAGTCTGAGAAAATTGAAATATAGGGACATTTAATTTTGGACATCCAAGATCTATGCAATATCACCTAGAAATTCACAAATCAGTAACCAAATTCAAGAGACTACCTATCATATCCCTAGATCCTGCATAAGAATTCATGATTTAATTCAAGTGATTTAACTTCTTCTATGAGCAAGAGCTAAAATCAAAACACATATCAAAGCATGAAACAATGACAATTAATGAAATGATCTTTGATCAATATTTTCATTAATAATTCATATACACAATCAAAGTGGAGAGACTATAGACTTGAAAAATCTCAATTATCATTCTGATATGTCCAAAAACCATACATTTGATGAAATATGCTACCTAGACTCAAACATTCGATAAAGACTAAATGTATTATCTCTGTGTTCTTAATTCTTACAATACAGCCCCAGTATTCAATCAAAGACCCATACAAATGGACCTGAATTCCCTTTTATAGAATAAGGGAGAAAAACAAGCTTCAAGCCAAGTGTACACATGTCACAATAGGATTGGACCGCAAGAAGACAGATTCCCCAATTCAGTTATATTTACATTTATCAAAGTGGAGGGAAATCATACAAGAAAAAGTTCATTTACATTTGTTAGGAGGATCAACTTTGTCCTGCAAAACCACATGTCAAAAAGAATAAACATCTTCATAGCAGCACCTTGATTTCATCAAACAAAATGACAAACTGGCGTGGATTAAGAAATAAGTTATCATTTCCATCAACATTCCACATCACTAATAATTTACTATCATTATGTGAAACATATGTTTTATACACTTGTAACTTCTATGGCCAGACTTGTACAATACTTGACCAAGTATATGTTTCACATTTCAATTCATAAACCAAATTTTCCTACACACTCCCACATTATTCATATTCTTCTTCAGATGGCTAATTGCACTCCATAATTTCATCCATGGCTTTTCTATAAGGGGCATACTTAGTTACCACTGCATTGGATTATTTGTCAAAATCCTCTAGAAAACTGATAAGAAATGTCAACCTCTTCAAGGTGTCATTGAAGAGATTAATATTAGCCTCCTTGCATATTTCATTTACCTGGGAATGAATAACCTCATCCAGTTCCTTTTTCCACTCATGCAATGGCTTTAGTTCATAATTATTGACTTCAACATCTAGTAATGGCGACAAATCAGTATGACTGTATTGAGATAATAATTATATTATTCTCTGCTCAAGCGGAGGTGCATACCTTTGAAAATTTTGCTCACTCAATCTACTTACAAAATCATAAACTGGTTGCACCAGCAGGTACTTATCTTCATGTTGACCAACTCGCACTAATATTAATGTCAATCTCTCGGATCTTGCAACCCATTTATTTAAGGTTGGTATAGCCAACAACTTATCGCTTTTAGATAATCACATTGCACATAGCATCAAATCATAGTTGTCATACATGCCATTGAGTCTAGCTTGAATATATATTTTTAGATTCTTTAATGTAGTGCAAATTTTTTTTGATGTATTCTAATTCATTGCATCTTGGGCCTTCTCCAATAGCTTCTTGTATGTTTCAATTTTTAAAATCAGTTGCTCTCTATCAAATTAGCTAGAACCTGATCCACTTGGCTCTTCCACTACAACTGACTATTTTTTCTGACTATATGGTACTATTGCTAAGGCGTGGCTATGAAATGAATGTTGCACAGATGTCATTGGAGAAGATGAAGGTGGGTGGCTTGATCTAGGCTAACCCCTCTCTCTTTGTACCTCCTCTCTTTGTTTATAGAGAGCCAATTTAGTTTCTAATGTGGCTACTTTTTATTGGCTTTTATCATAATCACCCAAGAGTTCTCTATATTTAGTCCTGAGGTTATCTCTTTCTAGGGTGATACCTTCAATAGTTGATCGAGTAAACCTGGCCACATTCACAACCATGTCTATAGCTTCCAAAGCTTGAGTATCAACAACTCTTTTTACAAGAAATTGTCTACTAAGATCTAATGTTTCTGCCAAAACTGGTTTCCTAGATCCTAAAGACAATGACCATATCACCAATGCATCCCAATCTTCATTGAAAGTTTAACCTCTAAGTGCCATTTCTAGTTCTTCTTCATTTTTTACAAGAGGCTTTTCAACCCTTTTCAAGGCATCTAGCACAATAGCATCAACAATATTGCATTTTGGTAACAGAAACAAACCACTCTTCTTTACCAGTTCTCTGCTCTATTGGGAAATATTCTTTTTCATCTCATATTTCATAATGCTTCTTACATTGACCTCAATGACACTTTCAAGTGATTCAAGGTGCAAGCTCCTTTCAATGGCCACCCTCTCTGCATAGTCTGCAATCTTGGATTTCCAATAGAAATCTTGAAATGAAGAGGTTTCAATGAATGAGTCATCCTCCATAAATTCTTTGTTGGCCTCTACCCTCAAGTCATCTGTAGTATTCAATCCAAAAATTTCAAGCTTCCCCAGTCTGAGGATACTGTATCTTGAACTTGAAGTAATTTCTCTTTCAGGAAGAGGCATTCCTATTTGCATTTTCTTAGAGGTGACAAAAATATCATCCTCATCTCTATCTGAATAATTAACCATTCCTTGTTCTCATGTCCTTTGCTTCTTTTGAGGTGGTTTCTCAGGAGGAGTAGAACTCTCAGGAGGTGAATCAAGATCAATTACAGGAAAAGAGGACTATGTAGGAGGAATTGGCACTGCACTCTTAAGAGTCTACGTTTGGCCCTTCAAATCTGATAGGGGTTGCTGAGCTTTTTACCTCACATGCCACTTTCTTCCTCCTATAATAAATTCTCAACTATTTGGGTAGTTGATATGATGGCCTTTCTTCTAATTTCATCTCAACACTTTCTTCAACCACTATTGTCTTTCCTTTATCTAGAACTTCCTGTTGTTCCCTCAAGACACCAACAACATCCTAAAAATTATTCATAACATACATAGCTTTATTGAAATCACCGTGTATATTTGGTAGGGGATCATACTGGAGATGATTTTTCTCCTTAGCTTCTACCATTTTCCTATAAGGCAAGTATTTTTCTTTCCTTTCATCTTGTTCCACAGTGATAAAGACATTCCTAAGAACATCCTATGCATATAGGTACCCATTTTCTTATCTATTTTGAGCTTACTAATGAAGCATTCAGGGTCATGATTCCTTGGGCTCATGGTCATCAGTCTATAACGAGCCAACAAATTACTTAATTTCTTGCATGTCCCTTTTGTCATAATGTAATATACAAATATAGTTCATTCTGGGAAGAATGATCCCTTCCTTACTAATTCAGATAAATGTGCTTCCTATGAGGCTCCTAATTGCCTCATAATCTAAAGAAATCCTATCCTCAAAGGAACATATGGACCCAAACCACTACCATATACTCTGAAAATTGTCTTATTAGGATATAGGATCAAATCTCCCCAATTATGATTGAAATTCAGGTCATGCCTCACCTCCTTAGGTCTTAATAATTTATGGATTTCTTTGGGGATTCTATGTGGCTCATGTATTAAATCCTTCCTTATCGTTGCTACAAAATAATTTTTGAACATCACAAAATTATACCTCTTATCATCTTTATCAAATATTTTGGTCCAACATTGGACAAGCATATCAACTCCATCCCTCTTTCTTTCCAAGGTGATTTCCTTCTGAAAGGCTCATTGTCCCTTGTACAAGAACATATGCATTAACAATGAGTACAACCAAAATTTCACCCATTGTTTCCCTTCTTTCAATTCAACTAATCCTTTATGAATATGTTCATCCAAATGGGTTCCATAATCATAAACAATACTATATGATGGATATTGCAATTGTGTGGCCATATAACTATATTCATTCTATAGTGTGTTAGGTGGATCGACACCAATAATCTGATATAAAGAGTACATAGTCTTTTTGAAATAACTGGAAAAATAGTTCATTTGTAAATGTTCGAGCTCTCTATCATCTATCCTAACCTTTCTTTTGTGTTTCCCTTCACCTGTTATTGTAGTATGTATAGGCAACATCTTTGTTCTGATGAACACTTTTGTATTGTTGTACTATGTTCTAAAAGTATCCATGTTTAACGGAACCATATCTTCACTCCATGGATACAAGTCAAAGACTTATTCAATTTCTCCCTTGGTTATTTCTACCATAACCACCCCATCAAATGCTCTTACTACCCTAGAAACTGGGTCATATTTTGATGCGATATATTTCAAAAGATCCACATCCATGTACACATTGGGAACAACTAGTTTCCCCATATCCCACCTCCATAGGTTACTGAAAGGAGAACCAAGGTTCCTATTCCCAAACCAGTGTTGAAACATCTGTCATCCTATGTAAGGTACTTCAACATCCTTTATGAAGCAAGCCTTTTCTATCAATCCTTCCATCACCATCATCTCACGAAACAAAACCCTTCCCTCTAGTTTCTTATTTGTATATTGTGGTAGCCAGTCGATAACATCCTCAGACAAGGATCTAGGTTGGGTGGAAGAAGAAGAAGAAGAAGCACCTTGTGTTTTGGGAGCTATGGGTTTGTGTACACAAAAATTCTAATAGAGAAATTTTAATGACTCAACCTCCTCATTGTAGCTTATAACTCGGGACAATGGGTAATTCTGGGAAATTTATAGGTCTACAGCTTTCAAAGAAAAAGATTAACCCTAATTTTAAAGAAATTAAAGAAGAATGAATAAACACATTCATTTTAAAGCAGACAAAAGAAAACCCTAATTCAAAAAATTGAAAAAGGCATGAAATTGCGTTTATGGTACTTACTGATTTCAACCATGTCAAATCCTAATGCCAACTTGTACACTCTACAATTTTCTTATCAGCTCTTCATATTTCCTAGGGCATATCTCTGAATCTCAAGTAAGCAAGAATTGGCTGCACACAAATTTTGATAGGGATTGAATAGGCCTATAGGCGACTTCCTCCATTAATGCTCAATCACGCGAAGCAAATTAATTGCAATGGGCGTGCTTTGTAGTTTTGAATATGAGCCATAGATTTATAGCTGAGTTGGGCCTCTTGAACGGCTCCGATCGAGTCAAGATTGTTTAAATTTTCATCGCCGCTCCAACTCAGATGAATGGCTGATAGGAATTCATTGATAGGACTTTACGCATGTACTTGTGGGCTCCACTTTCCTACAACTATAGAGTGTACATGGTAGCTTCTTGCAAGTCCACCGTTCTTGAAGAACTTGCATCTTATTCTCACAAGCTGGCGGGGAATGGTGGTGATCACTTTTCATTGCTCGATTAGCACCGTTGATCTCAAAGTTTTGGGCATTGAGATGGGATATAATAGGAGGGCCCACTCACACATTGTGACATTTTTCTAGCCTCACAACATTTAACTTGCATTCATTTTAGATGGATGGGCCATCGAGGAATGGTACAGATGAAGCTCCATGATTTGGTAACTGCTGAACCTGCACATGAATCAAAGTTATTCATAAAAAAGGGCCTTGACTAGGTCAACAATAAAACGCCTTCATGAATTAATGACTTATACTTAAGTCATTCATATATCAAAATTTTAAATCTAACATGAGGATATATTAAAATGACTGACAATCTCAAGGCTTCAGGGCCGATAATGGATGTATGTCAATGGCTGAAGAGACAACTAATAAGACCAACAACTAGGAAAACTAGTTAATGCAAAAATAGAACTTTCAACGATGAAACTTAAACTAATTGAAGGCAAGATTAACTAAATAGAAACCCTGAACCCTATTGATGGGGACATTTGACTTGCGAATAACAAGCACAAAAGACTCAAAATTTCAAGCATTTTGAGGGATCTATCAAAACACTCAACCCTAAACCCTAAAACCTCAACCATTAAACCCTAAACCCTTAAACCCTCTACCCTCTACCCTCTACCCTCATTCCTCTACCCTCAACCCTAATCCCTCAACCCTTAAACCCTAAAACCCACTTAGTAAACTTTGTACCCTAATCCCTCAACCCTATTGACCCTTAATCCCTCAACCCTTAAACCCTAATCTCTCAGCCCTTATACCCTCTACCCTATACATTGCACACTCAACCCTAATTCCTCAATCCTATACCCTCAATCCTCTACCCTCTACCTTAAACCCTCAACCCTTAAACCCTCTACCCTCTACCCTATACATTAAACACCCAACCCTCAATTCTCAACCCTCAAACCCTAAATCCTCAACCCTGATACCCTCTACCCTCTACAGTGGACTATTAACCCCAATCCTTCAACCATATGTACCCTTGACCCTAATTCGTCAGCCCTATACCATCAACCCAATACCCTAATCCCTCAACCCTGCAGGTCCTCAACCCTATACCCTCTATTATCAACCCTCTACCCTATACACTGGATCCTCAACCCTCATATATATATATGTCCCTCCCTCCTCTTCTCTCCTCTATATCCATACATCACTCCTTCTCTACCCTAATCCCTCAACCCTAAACCCTAAACCCTTAAACCCTTAAATACTCAACCCTAACCCTCGACCCTCAACCCCAAAACCCTAAACCCTTAAACCCTCTACCCTCAACCCAATACCCTCTACCCTAAACCCTAATCCCTCAACACTAATCCCTCAACCCTTACCCCCTTAAATCCAAGAAAAATGCCTACCCTAATCCCTAAACCATCAACCCTTAAACCCTCAACCCTCTACCCTACACCCTTAAACCCTAATCCCTCAACCCCTAAACCCTCCTCCACCCTATAAATTGGACCCTAAACCCTAATCCCTCTACCTTATACCTTATACCCTCAATCCTCTACCTCAAAACTCAACCCTCAACCCTCAACCCTCAACCCTTAAACCCTCTACCCTTAAACCATCTACCCTCTACCCTCTACCCTATACATTAAACCCTCAACCCTCAATTCTCAATCCTAAACCCTTAATCCCCCAACCCTCAATGCTTAAACCCTAAACCCTCTACCCTTTACACTGGACCCTCAACCTAATCCTTTAACCATATACCATCAAACCTATACCATAAACCCTCTACCCTCAACCATAAACCCTTAACCCTAAACTGTTTAACCCTAAACCTTTAAACCTTCTACCCTATACCCTCAACCTAATACTCTCTACCATTGACCCTAATCCCTCAACCCTCAACCCTTAAACCCTAATACCCTAGAAACCATCAACCCTATACCCTCAACCCCTATCAATTTCTCTCTATCCATACATCTCACCTCTCCCTCCCTCCCTCTCTCCTACCCTCTCTAATTGTTTCTATCTACCCTCTCCCTCTTTCTATATACCTCTTATTCAATCAATCCCTACCACCCTCTATCACTCCCTCTATCTATCTCTCTCTATCCCCCTCCCACTCTCTCCCACTCCCTCTCTCTCCCTCTCTCTCATGTCTCTCGCTCCCACCCCATCTCTCTCTCAGGTCTCTCCCTATGGAAACCTACCTAGGTAACTCTCTCTCTCTCTCTCTCTCTCTCTCTCTCTCCCCTCTCTATCTATCCCTCCCACCCTACCTAGATAAGTCACTCCACCCCCTCTTTCTCTCCCTCTATTAGGTCACTCCCTCCCACAACCTCTCCCTCTCTCAGGTCTCTCACTCACACTCCATCTCTCTCCCACTCTGTCACTCTCACACTCCCTCTCACTACCTATCTCTCAAGTCTCCCTCTCATCCCCCTCACACTCTCAAGTCTCTCCCTTTGACACCCTACCTACATAAATCTATCTTTCTCTCCATCTCTCTCTCTCCCCCCTCTCTCTCTCCCTCTCTCTTAATTCTCTCTCCCACCCCCCTTCTCTCTCTCACTCCCTTTATCCCACCCACCCTACCTAGCTAAGTCCCTCTCACTCCAACCCCTTCTCTCCCACTCCCTCTCTCTTAAACTCTCACTTTATCCCTTTATCTCTCTCATCTCTCCTCACACTCTCAAGTCTCTCCCTTTGGTACCCTACCTACATAAATATCTCTTTCTCTCCATCTCTCTCTCTCCCCCTCTCTCTCTCCCTCTCTCTCAATTCTCTCTCTCCCACCCCCTCTCTCTCTCTCACACTCCCTTTATCCCTCCCACCCTACCTAGATAAGTCCCTCTCACTCCAACCCCTTCTCTCTCACTCCCTCTCTCTTAAACTATCACTTCCAACCCTCTCCCTCTCTCTAGACTCTCTCTCTCTCTCTCTCTCCCCATCCCCCTCCCTCTCCCTCTCCCACCCTACCTAGACAACTCTAGATCTCTCTCTCTCTCATAAAATTCTCCCTCCCTCTAAAGACATACATTGATACATACATACAAGCATAATACATATGTACATACAAGCATACATGTACATGCACGCACATACAATCTTACATACAAGTAGGCATACATACATATATACATGATATACACACATACATGTGCATACAAACATACAAATATATAAAAATACATTCAATATGCATTTAACATAAAGCTTGAGACATAACGTGAGTGTGTTATACCACACTCAAGTTATGTCTTGCTAGACATGCTCCCCACAAAAAAACCATGTCAAAATTGACATATAACATGAGCGTGTTATAACGCTCTCGCGTTATATCTTTCTTTGGGAATCCCTAAGCCCTGGGATTGGTATTTTCCTTGGAATACCAACCCAAAGGCTTGGAGGGAATTCCCAATGACCAGAGTCATGTTTTTGCAATTTCTACAATATTTCACATAATCGGGTTCATGCTCATCGTCAGGATTGCACATGGTTCAATATCAAACAAATTGAACATCTGGGTAATGTTAGGTTCTCTCTTAGCTATCCAATGATGTAATTTTTTTCACTTTCTAACAATGTTAAGCCATTCATCCATAATTTATTTTGTTTGTATAAATCTTTTTTAGAAAAAAGTAGTGTTTGGTGTTTTTTTTGTTATTAATTAACCATTCATCAAAATTTCAAATAAATTACATTTTTAGAAACTAGACTCCATTCTATAATTTTTCTTTAAAAAAAAGAAAAATTAAATTAGTTTCCAAAATTTGTAGGGGTAGCATGACCAAAAAAAAAAAATTCAAGAAGTTTCGACTCCGAAAATTAGTAAAAAATAAAATATTCATTAAAAAATTATCAGAAAAATCATGCATCAACTACATACTGTTAGCTAACTTTTGACTATAGTGATTTTAAAAATACTAAAAAAAAGTTCATAGTATGAGGGTCGTACAAGAGTTTCTATGTTATGTTTTTCTAACAAAAACAACACCAATTTGTGTATGTCCCTTGTTTGAACCCCTTAATCTCAACCATTTTGAAAATAAATTAATAGTTTAGAAACTAGACTTAGAGCACTTGAATCCTTTGTTTTGTTCCATCTCAAAATTTTGAGTGTAAGTATCCTCAATTTCACGTCCAAGGTTAGTATTTCCTGATTTTAGAAAAAAAAGTGGCCACTTAAGCCCCCTTTTTGGGAACCATCTTGGTGCACTTACCCCCTTGTTGATGAAAATATGAAGTTGTATCAACGGATCCTCCAAAATGCTTGAATAATGTTTTTTTTTATGTTGTAAGATGCTTTAATGCTTGAATGCGATGTGAAATTGAATGCTTGAATGAATGGGGGTTGAAATGGATGTAAAAACATTTATTTATACAATCTTATGCCTTAGTAACCCATTAATATCTCATCATAGGCCCACATCAAGTGATTTTTAATAAAAACCTAAAAGGAAATTTTTAAAATTTTCAATTTGAGCCAAGGGGGACTCATTTTCCACCCATGGTGAATGGGTCCCACCTAGGACTTGAAAATGGGTGTCAGGAATTAAGTCATGTTTAATGTTGTTTGTCGGGTTTACATTAAAAAATTCACTTAGTTAAGTCTTATAAGGGCATAAAGGGGTGAAATAAAGCATAAGAAAGGTGTAATTAGTGAATTTATGCCTAGAAAAGCATGGAATCTTGTTACAAGACATTACAACACTTCAAAATAGGTCTTAATTAATGATGAAGAGGTGATTTTTAGATGAATTGTAATGAATAGAGTTTAGAAGAGTGCATAAATGTTTTACAACACTTCAAAACACCTTCACAAGATGTCATTATTTGAATTTTAGTACCTAAATATGCATGTTCAAGCCAAGTTACAACATCAAAATCAGAGAAAAATAGACCAAACATCATGAAACAAGGCCTAAAAGATAATGAAAATGATAAGGTTCCATTTTTCTACAGTGCAGATCCATGATCTAAGGATTGTAAAAAGAATTTTTAGAGCCCTATATAGAAATCCATTTTCCCTCGAGCAAATATGTCCATCAAAGCTTGCAACCTACATTTGAAGCCAGGTACATACCATCCTAACCTTCTCATATTTGTTGGTTAATGGTATTTATTGTTAGTATTATCATAATATTTTATGTTTAACATGTTATATATCATAATTTTTATTGTTAATTCACTTTTATTCTTCTCCCAAAACTATTGTTTAGTCATATTTTATTGTTTTCTATCATAAGGAAGTCAAGGCAACATAGTGTCCAAACTTAGGGTTGACTCATCTCAAGGATTGTAGGTAAATACTAATTGTTTGTGAAACTATCCCTCTTCCTAACGAACATGATAAAAGTGGATTTTATGATTAGGTGGATACATCTTTTTCTTTTTGGCATAGGTCCCTTATTTTTAGTTCTTCCTATTTCACCCCTACCTCCTTTTCCTCTATGCTTCATTTTGATGAACCTAAGTTTGTACATGTAAAATATTGATTTGGAAAGATTTGAAACCCTAGATCTAGGTTTTAATTAGTGTGTTTTGCATTAGTTTGTTTTGAATTACATTTAGGGTTTAGTTTTGCATGTTTGCATCACTCAAATTCATAAAAAAATCAAAATATTTGCATTCATTTTCCATACATCATGTATTGTAGTTACATTAGAAGAATATTTTAATCATTTAGATTCAATTTTAGTTCAAAATTGCATTCCAAAATTTGTCATTTTTTTCACTATTTTTCACTAATTACACTTTCATTGAGACACCTAAAACTAGAACAATCAATCAAAAATTTTACAATTTGCTACCTGAAATAGAGAACTCAAACATTAAACTAGAAACAAAAAATTTAATTTTTCTAACCCCACTCATTCTCCCTTCAACAAACCTTCCCTTGTACGAGTGTTGTTTCAAATTTTTGGGCATCATTTTGTCTTTGTTTTCTTCATTACATTTTGTTATCAGATTTGAGTTTTAGTTTCATAAAATAAAAAAAATTGTACTTTCTTCCATTAAGTTCAATTAGATAAATTAAGTGCATTATTTGAAATCATAATTGGCATTAAAAATGCATCATTTTGAGGTTTTGCATAGAATAATCAATAAATTATCTTTTTTCAAATATTAAAATTGTAAATTATTTTTACACATTTGCATTTTGATTCCTACACATGGGTGTTTATTACATTTGCCTAATGCCTTTTCTCCATCTTGGTTACACTTTGGTTTTGCTAAACTTGTATGATATTCACAATCTCATTTCCTATTTCCAATACTCTAGTGAGATATAGTTCGAGACTAATTCCATCCCATGCTAGTACATCCACCATGGATCTTGAGTTTTCTAACTCTTTCACTCATAGTGTTGAATCTAGTCAACCCATTATGGACCATACCTTTGATACCACATTTCCAATCACCACTTTATCCACAACCAATGTGACTAATATTGACATAATGTTTGCTAATTTCCCTCAAGAAAAGCTAAAACAAATGGAAAATTCCTTACAAAAACTCCAAAACTTTGTGAGTGCTAAATACATTGATGGTACTATGGATCATGTAATAGATAGCATGAGGAAAATGCTTTATAATGAACAAGGAATAGAACTTGTGTGTAGCACCTAGATCATATAATTGACAATTATGTTCGTACAATGCCTAGTTGTGCTCAAAAATTGGGTTACACTCAAAGTCAAGGTGGAAATAAAATTTCTACTTCTACAACTATGGCATATATTCCTACATACACTGATCCAATTGATACTACAACAAGGAAACCAACTAGCAATGTCAATACAACCTTAGGTATTTCCATTGGAAATCCCTTTAGATTTATGACTTCAAATCTCATATCTCCTAATCCAACACATCTTGCAAATATACAATTCACTTGTCCTCCAATTACATATACACCTCCACCTTATTCACCTCCATCTCAAAACACACCCAATTATTATTTCCTTAACCAAAATTTGAAAAAAAATTCATCCCTACAACAACAAATTTCCACATTAAACTAAAATAAAAATGGTTAACCTTTACAATATGTCAAAAGAAACCCATTATCCTTGGAGATATTGAAATGACAAATGCCACAAGGTATAGAGATTCACATATTTGGGAAATATGGTGGTAAAGGAGATCCTAGTAACCATGTCTTGGGATACATAGCCTTATGTAGTGACTTCATATCAAAGATAACCTCTTGCCTAAACTCTTCCTTAGACCATTGAAAGATACAAACTTGGAATTATTTTTCTCTTTACCTAATAACTCAATTAGTTCATTCAATGAACTTTTTTATGCCTTCCTCAACCATTTCCAACTGCACGTTGGTCCCAAGATGACCATAGTCAATTTAATTATGTGTAAAAAAAAGGATGTTGAAATATAACTGATTTTATAGCACGATACCAATGACTTTACTAACAAATCAAAATTGAGATTTTCAATGTTGATCTTCAAAGGATGTTCATTAAAAATATGTAAAAATAAATTCAAGACAAGCTTGGGATGATGAAATTTCTCTCCTTTACACATTTTTTCATGGCTCTTTGTGATTATTAGAATTCAGTTAGTCATCGTGAAATAAAAAATTCCTCTAACCACCCTGATAAATTTGATTTTGTTCCCCATAACAATTTCCAACCATTCAAGAAAGAAGATAAGAGATCTTTAAAAATCAACCCACTTCAATCAATTCACCATGTTCAGTTTCAAGCGGCTAACATAAAAACAACAAATCCATATCAATTTAGAGAGTGCAATGGACAATTTACCTTGTTATCTTATACCCTCCATTCCATCATGTCACAAATTTTGGATAAGAACCTAATTACCTTACCTCCTATTAGAAACGCTTATCCTACAAAACCCTTACCTCTAAATTATATTGTTAATTCATTTTTCCATTATCACCAACAAAATAGACATGATATAGAACATTGTAAGCATCTTAAGCATATTGTGCAATACCATTGATTCTAATCACATCTAGATTGGTGGTGTTAATGATCAAGGAAATAAGTCTATTTCCCCACCCAACCAAAATTTGCAAATTTGTAGTAATCCCATTCTAAATCATAAAATCTCTTTCATGAAAGCTAATAATGCCAAGAATGATATAATGAATGTTGAAATGATTAATTTTAACATGAATAATGGGAATAATGAATATGATAATCTAGTCAACTTCATTAAAGATCAACCTCATAAGGGAAAAACCAACTTGTCTATGAACATTTCTTTCTCACAAAATGAGAATCAAATATGCACCTGATGGTCCTCTTCACACAACTAGAAGAATCAATCACAAATCTACTAATGGAATATTAATTGATCTTGTATTTGTAGAGAAAGTGATCATCAAGGAATTCTTATTTGTGCATGAACTTTATCAAGACTCTTATGAACAATGAAAAGCATGGATCAAAATGCATAATGGTTTTTCTTTCCCTCGAATAGGTTTTATCACTCTTCCTTTAAAAGTTGGACCAAAATAGTTGAGTATCTCATTCTCCATCATCCCATCATTGGAACGATTCCGTATGAATCTTGGTTATCCATGTCTATGCTCCATGGAATTCATCTCGTTGGGAGTGCATAAATGCTTAAAATTTCCATTTGGAAATAACATCTTTACTGTGCATCATAGTGGCTTTAATCATGATGTGTCTTCCTGTGGGAATTTCTCTTTAGATTTCTTTTGGCTTGAACCAATGGAACCTATTAAGCCTCGCGATGACTTATTTTTTCAAATCTTACCAAAAGTTCAAGGAAAAGCACATCGCATAATCATCCCTTAACAAGATGCCTCAACCCATGATTGAGCCTCCTATCATTGATGAAGCCATGATTGAACCAAAATCCCTTCCAAGTAACCAAGACAAATCCATGAAAAATCCCATGCCTATTTCCTATAAGAAACTAAGAGAACTATACAATTCTTATTGTGCCTCCTAAGATCAAACAAGTTTACAAAGCTAAAGAGAAAGTGGTTGAACAACCCTCCATGGTTCCTTCCATTCCTCTCTTGTGAAAAGAAAAGAAACAAATGGTTGATAAACCCGCTCCTACACCTTCACAACTTAAAAATAATACAAGAATAAACTAAAATGCTAAAGAGCATAGTCATATATGTCATGCTATTAATCATTAGTTAGAAGAAAAGAAAAAACTAGAAAATTAAGATCAAATACCAACTCAAGAAATACATGATGATTATCCACCTTCACCACAACAACATGAAACTTCAATGGACATCATCATTTGTCCTATTTTTATGATTAACTTGGATTATGATGATGAGATTGCTAATATTGATGAGGAAGTGAATAATGAGCTCAATTAATTATTTTCCTCTTCCATGAATTTAGATGATGAAATTAAGGGGAAAATGATGTGGGTGATCCAAAATATGGAATGGGATGATGCACCTTCACTTTCCTCCCTATTTTCATTAGCAAAAAGAGATCCCTTAAGTCAAGACTAAGTTTCAACCCTTAGGTGAGTCAACCTTGGTAGAGATCTTGTTGTTTTCCTTATGACCTAGGATGGGGTAAATTAGTTAAAGAAACACTTTTTGTAGATGAAAGAAAATACTAAATGAATTAAATTATGTAATGTAACATAGGAAATCACTAAATTAAACCTTAATTTGATAGAATCCAAAAAAAAATTGTAGATCTGAGAAGGTCTTGATTTTATGTACCTATCACAAAAAGGATGTGCTTAGTGTCCTCCTAGGAATCATTCACCCAAGGGAGAATGGGTCTTGCTATAGGGGTTGAAAAATTGCTTTCACAATCCACTAATCCAATGTTTTCACTCCCTATTTTGCTAGGTTTCACAGTCATAAGTTCATAAATAAATCCTGAAAGTGAGTTTTCATGGCTGGGTATGTGCATGATCATCATGGAAAAAACATTCCCTTAAGTGGCAAAAAATTCATAAAAATTAAAGTTAGGAAACTTAACGTAAAAATTTGAATAAGTTATCTATATTATTTCAAAAATATTTAAGAATAGAATCTATAGCAAATTGAATGTAGTTTCTAAACTACTAGGTTTATTTTAAAAAAAGGCTATTTGGTGAAAATTAGAAATTTCAATGTAGTAGTACTTAAATTTCATGGAAAATTTAAGAAGTAAGTGTCTGTCTGACCACCCTAACCACAATAAAATGATAATATTTTTTTATAATATTTTAGATATAAGTAGAGGACTCATGTCCCTATGTGATGCATATTTTTTTGTAATTTTTTTCCAAGTAAATAATTAATTGTGATTTTTTTACAACTTTTAAAATATATAAAACTTGTATGTCGACCACCTTAACTTGGTCAAAACTTAATGAAATTCATTATTTTTTTAATCCTATAGTATACAAAGCATAGAATGTGATACCATTTGGCTATAGATGTTTTTCAATCAACCTATCAATCAAGACTTTAGTTATAATTCAAATAGAAAATGAATAATAATAATATATTAAATTCAAAGTAAAGCATAATTTATATTGGTGGAAAGTTGAGAATCTCCTTTAAAAACCCTTTTGTTTCATCAATTTTGGTTAAAAAAATAGTCATCAGCCACATACCTTACGCATACCAATTATATCGCCACTTTTTGGCCCATCATGATCTTGCACATACTCGGCTTAATGATAACTTTCACAACTTTTGCAACTTTTGCAAATTTTCTCTTTTAATAGATCTTCAATCCTTCTTGAACCTAAGATCTGCAAAACACACAAGAGGGAAAAATTGTTTGGTTTTGGTGAAAGGGGGTTTTCCTTGGTTAAACCCCAATTTGGTAATTAAACCTTGAATTGAAACAATGAAACATGAAAGGAATGATGAATGAATACTTGCTATGTTGCAACTCACGAAACCCTTGATTTCAAACCCTTGAAGGACTAAAACTTAGTAGATCTCTCCAAGGTCTTGATCTTGGATGAAATGGATTGATTGATGATGTGATCTTGATGCTTGAATCTTTATTTGAAACTTGAAACCTACATCTCAATGTTAGCTCCAAAAAACATGCATGATGCTTGATCACTTTGACATGATGCTTGAGATCTTGAATACTATAAAAAATACTTGATAAATTTTCTTTTGAACACCTTTGACAATAATATTTGTTGTAATTTTTGCTCTGATGGATTTTTGTCTTGCTTCTAGGATTTGAATTGATAAAAAGACCTTGCTTCTATAGAGAATTTTCTAATTTCCTAAAAATTAAACATTACAAGTTGACACTCAAAAATTCAATTTAGGACTTTAAAATGTCAAAAAAACATGTTTAAAATTTGAATTTGTTATCTTAAAGGGGACCCATTAACCCAAGGATGAATGGGTCTTTACCTAAATTTCTAGGACCTATTCATTTTGGGGTGTTTAGATTGATAATTGCATTAATTAAATCATGAATCCATTTTGGGAAATTAAAATTAATTAGGATTGTAGATGAAAAATATGACCAATTATAGGCTGGAGGGTATGTGCAGGATCATGATGGGCCAAAAAGTGGCAATATGATGGGTATGTGGCTGACGACTTTTTGTTTACCCAAAATTGATGAAATGAAAAGGGTTTTTAAAGGAGATTCTCAGCTTTCCACCAATATAAATTATGCTTTACTTTAAATTTAATAAGTAATTATTATTCATTTTCTATTCAAATTACGAGTAAAGTCCTGATTGATAGATTGATTGAAAAACATATATAGCTTTCAAATGATATCACATTTTTTGAATCCAAAACATGCGTCACATTCTATGCTTCACATAATATAGGATTGAAAAAAGAAAAATTGAATTTCATGAATTTTTGACCAAGTTAAGGTGGTCAGACATACAAGTTTTTATATTTCTAAAGTTGTAATAAGAAATTCATAATTTTATTATTTACTTGGAAAAAAATCACAAAAAATATGCATCACATTGGGACATGAGTCCTCTACTTATATCTAAAATCTTATAAAAAAATATATCATTTTATTGTTAGGGTGGTCAGATTACACTACTTCTCATTTTTTCCCTGAAATTTAAGTACTACTACATTAAAATTTCCAATTTTCACCAAATAGATTTTTTTTAAAACAAACCTAGTAGTTTATGTAGACATAGAAAATATACAAATTGATATACACCTCAATCTGATCTACTAACATTGCCTCATCCTGAATTATCCCTCTATCTAACCATTTAATCAAATAGCCTTATTTGATTAAAGTCATCATAATTCCCCTTTTAATTAAATAAATCCCTCAATTTAATTAAATCATCATCTTTGTATAGTTAACTAGGTCATTTCATCTTCCTTTCTTTGTTTAATTAAATAATCCATATTATTTGATTAAATCTCTAAAGTTCATCTAATTAAATTAAATAAATCAAATATTTATCTAATTTAATCTAACATCACCCCCTTTGGTTAAATAAATAAAAAATATTTATTTAACTAGGTCTAAATCATTCTCTTCTCATTTTGAGTTATTTAAATCCTAAAATCTAAGTCAAAATGGTCAAATAAACTAACATCATTTAAATTAATCAAATCCTAATTAATCTTAGTCTTAATCCATCAAATCCTCTAGATTTTGCAACTTGCACATGAAAATCAATTTAATTGATTTATAAATCGCCTATTTTCATTCAAAAAAGGCATCCAAATGGGAATATTCCTCCAAGTTTGAAATCTCCCCCCAAATAGACTTCTCCATCCAACAAAGCATTTAAAGCTCTTACATTGTCTCTTACATGTCTCCCACTTGGAATTTAACTCATCTTTCATCCCCCCTAAACATGTCATCTCATCAAATTCAAATTTCAAACTTGCAGATGGATCAAAATGTGCTCAACGTTCATCCTATCAAATGTTGACAAGTGGCACCTTGCCATTGGTTGACTATTAGTCCCACATTGCTTCATTTTTGGAATTCATCCATCTTAGCATTCTATAAATGAATGGCTCATCCTTCATTTTATCCATCCAAAATTTGAGTAAACTTACTATGCTCAAATCTTTAGCAATCTTCATCCATACTTTTGAATCCATAGCTAGGTTATGCAGGTTTTTCATCATGGAGAAAATTTGAATCTTCATAAAGTGGATCACCATCACCAT
The DNA here is from genome assembly GCA_007258455.2 of Sequoia sempervirens. Lineage (NCBI taxonomy): Eukaryota > Viridiplantae > Streptophyta > Pinopsida > Cupressales > Cupressaceae > Sequoia > Sequoia sempervirens. The sequence goes on from VDFB02379711.1 coordinate 222,475,546, forward strand.
TCATCATCAAATCTTGCAAAGGAGTTGGGAAAGGGCCAATTTCCACATCAAATTTTCACCAACTCCCCCATAAGATCAACAATTTGCATATTATGAATAGGATTTAGCTTATTTTCATCTTTTTTCATTGTGTTCTTGTTTTATTTCTATTTCGAATATGGATAAATGGATTTTATGGAGAACCTCTATTCTCTATGGAAAATGGAGTCATTAAGTGTTATGGTATGGTTTAATACATAGAGCACACCCACTTTCCAAGAGATTCCACTCAAGGATAACCCTAGAGATCTCAATGCACATAAGATTGAAATTTTGCAATGGAGTTATCATAGGGATTGAATATGATATAATGAGAGGTTCACCACCAATTTTAAACTTGGAAAGACAATGTAATGAAGGATGAAATGCAAAGCCCTAGTTTGACGCAATGCTTCAATGTATGACCTAGAAATGACCATGAAACAAAATTGAAAGCTACAAAAAAGAAAGTGCGCACTTTGAATATGGAGAGAGATGGAATGGAAATTTGAAATCCTAAAATTGCTTCTTTTTAGGCCTAGTGGGACTTATTTTCCATTCTGGGTGAATTAGTCTCAGTTCTAAAGAATTGCACTGGAGCATGTTCCAGCCATAAGGGTATCAAAATCTACAAGTATCTATGAGAAATACCTACAATGGGAGTTTTTGATCATCAAAGCTTGTGTCTCTCCAACAGTATTATGGGAAGGTCATTGAGTGGGGGACCAACTTTCACCTCAGTAAATACCTCTAGGTTTTTATAGAAAGTTGGCTCTACTTTGGGGGTTTGGAGAAAAGGGTAGAAGGAAATGTAAATATAAAACATGAAAATGGTGATGCACCAACCCTTTTACAACATTTCAAACCCAATCATTCCTATGATTGATATAATTTAGACGTAGAATGCCACAACCCTTCATTGTTGGAAAGAGAATGAACAACAAAGACTAACAACAAGCACAATGAAAACTTTCAAATCTTTCTGCATGCAGTCTTCATTAAGGTGCAATCATACATAAATATTTCCAAGGGGTAATAGAAAAACATTCAGAAATTACATGAACTCTTCCTCCTGGTACATCATAGTATAATAAAATAACAACCCTTTAGAAAGTAAGAAAAGTCCAATGACATAATCCAGTTTTCATAAGTTACTATTCTACCATACAAGCATACAGTATGGAAATAAGCTATTTAAACAATGTAAATTCAACTTGCAAGACACAATGTTTCATTCAAAATGATAATACAAAGAAAACAAAGCTTGAAAAAGGCCATACATGCATGATCTCAACAATTTCTCCTCAATAGTTTATGCTTTAAATATCAAATGAACTTTAAAACAAAGGTCAAATGCCAATCTGACAATAGTTTAAACCTTAAAAGATATAACATGTCAGAGATAAGTAGTTCTATAATTATTCTCCTAAAAATAGTTCTATATCCTAAGAAAACTAAAGAAACTTTTCGTTAACCAAGGAAACTGAAACTTGGAATCCAACCCCCCATTGTGTCATTACCTCTCTAATATAACTATAGAAAAGGAAAACACCACCTCAACCCTGAATTCAATATTGCTAGGTGTTGATAGTTGATAGCACCCAATTCAATCGTAGATCCTTAGTTAGATCACAACACTATTTTCTCATCAATTCTCAGTTGTTGCATTAATGCTTTTCAAATATTTAGCAAAGATAGAGGCTTGTAAACAAACAAATCCTAAAAAAAACTAGCAAAAGGGTCCAGTTGACCAATCACATCACCCAAAGGCATTGACTCAAAGAATTCATCCTAAAATCCAAGAAAGGAAAAAGGACAACAAGCTCCGACAAACACCCAAAAGATATTGCTTCATAGGAAGGACAATCCGCCTGCAGCGAAGAGGTGATGTGTCAAAAAGGTAGAAACTTTTGAGCTCATGAATATATCTCCTTAGAAAATCTTTGACAAGCCAACATGTTCCCTGAACTCTCTCCTGAAGGGAATACAAAAGATGAAATTTTTGTAGCCACCACATGGTGCATTGCACACCTTTCTGATAACTCTACTTGAGCGTGGGTGCACCCAAAACTGAAAATATGGTACAAGATGAAAATCAAAATGACTAAGGCAAAAACTGCTTCATAGTTCTAGCAACTCATGGGGGGTATTCACTTTCAAAGGCACAAACCTAATCCTCTGGTTGTTCTTGGAGTTTGAAAAAAGTAGAATGTTGTGCCTCCCAATCTGCGTTAGTTGGTAGGATAAGAGTTCGGATCTTCCTATATGCTTGCTCTAGATTGAAAACCTCTTTAAAAGAGTCAAATCCCTATCTAGAAGAAACTACTCCCATGTGATAATAGAGTCAAGAAAGAGGATAAATCTTGTTCTCAACATCATCAGCCATGGGTGTTCCACTTGAACTCGTGAGTTTTGTAGAGGTCTAGATCTTGTGTAGGATTACATCCGTGACCTACTCAACTATCAACACATCTTCATTTGGTGAAAGAATGGGAGGCAGCTCATAAGTAACCAAGGCACTAAAGTCCTTCTTGATCTTGATGACCAACTTATTTAGCATCATCTGGAACTCTTTATAGTTTTTCACAATCTTGTGACAAATGATGATCTCATTGGCTTTGATGGAGGTAACCTGCTAATCGGGAATCTCCGCTTTTACTAGGGCCTTGTCAATGGCGATGCACAAATTGGAAATAAAGTTGTGGGATTTCACCACTCTAGATGAACATTCTTGCATAAAATGATCAGCCATTAAACCAAACTTGGCATTCAATTCCCAAACATCTCTTATGAATTGTAGAGTAGGCCCAAGAACAATGACACTAGCTGCAATCCACTCCCAATGCATGGATATCAACTTAATTATCGAGAGGGCTCCAGATCCTCATGTAGCAACTAGCTCTTAGTTAAATTGAGCCTCTCTTGCTCTTGTGCTTTCCTCCATTTGAATTTTCTCCTGAAGGGAATTTGTCAATTCTCAGCTTCGCCTTTCTATTTCTTGTTTTGACTCTTCCACTTATTCCTAGCCCTTTTGAAGATCATCGAAAGTTAAAGATCTAGCATCATTTGGCTCTCTTTTCAAATTTTCACTTTCAGCACGAAGTTGAACCTGTTCACTCTGAGCCTCTACAAGCAACTTAGATGTGTCTCCTCAGTGGCCTTGAATTTTCCTTAACTAGGTCACTTCATCTTCTCTGGCTCGGATCTCATTCTGCAATCTACTTACTATTTCCTTTACATTTCCCAACCCTGCCTTTCACTTCTTCAATTTCCTGTCTAGCCTATCGTATTTAGCATACACCACCTTCTGAGTGGCTTTGGATAAGACCACCTTGTCGCACGGGCGAGTTTAATTCAAGTCTAGGACCATGGCATAAATGTCATAATCCTCCATATCCATTTTCCCCTCAGGCTTGGAAACAAGCAGCTTCATGGTAGTGATAAGTAGAGAGTTTTTCTCTTCATTGAAGCAAGCTTCAATCTTCTTAGTAGTGGGAATCTTGGAATTATTTAATAATATTTTCTATTTTATGGTTTGTCTGGCCTGCTTTGTAGCATCAAAATGACCTTGAAGAGTTAGGGGGATGTCAACACTTTGTGATGCAATGGAAACACCAGGAGGTAGTCTGAGAAGGGTGATGGAAGGGGAAACTTTGAATGTGTGAGCATGAGGGGATATAAAGGCATCACTATCATGGAAAAGGGTGGGACACCAAATTGAGTAGGGGAAAAACTAGTAGGGGTGAACACAACAATGGGATGATGGAGAGGTTCCTTCTTGGAAGTATATGGGTTAGGAGTGATAGGTAAAGCAGTAGTTTCAACCATTTCGATGGGGGCCCTTGATAGGGAAATTAAAGATGCAACAATGGACACAGTTGATGACCCTCCTTCGACACACGAAGTAGCTTTAGTAGATTCATTGAAAATGGCAAGGGGTGCATTTAGGATAACTAGCTTAGGGTCCAAGGACAGAGGATTCCTTTCCATGGGAGGAGGTAGGGGATTGACCAAAGATGCAGAAATAGGAAGAAGAGGGAGAGTGAAACTTACCTAAACCACAATGGTCAGAACATTTTGTAGGACACACTTCACTTCTTCTTATCAGACTAACACATCAGGGGCACCCAGGTCTTGGACCCTTCTTCTCTTTGCATGACCATAACTGGTACGTCCTAATCCTTTGGCAGCAGATCCCTTTGAAATTTGGCCTTCGGGGGCCGTAGTAGATCCTCTTGGAGATCATCGGGTCCTTTTCCCTTTACATCAAGAACTGGAGGAGGCCATAGCTTGTGAATCCCTTTGCCTTGAGTCCCTCCGACTATCAAATTCCCAAGGCCTAGAATCCCGAGGTGGAACTTGTTCCTCATCGATTTCATGGCTCATCTCTGGATTGCTATTGTAAGAATCAATCTCTTTATCATATATGTCCTCAAATTCATCATCAAGTGGCTAAAAATTACTGAACAAGGAACCTTGGCACCTCATCTCCTATTGAAATCTCCAAAATTATGTGTTTTTCCTTTCTGACCATCCCATTCACTTTAGTTGCATGTTGAGGGATTTTCCCATCAGGAGGTTCATTTGATATTCGACTTTTGGTTCATAGAAACTTAACCATCTTGGCCATTGGAATGGAATGTGAGCCAGATCAATGTATACCTCTATGCTTTCTCAAGCCAGATTCCTCCTTCTCTCAAAATATTCCTGAACCTCATGTTTTAAACTATAAACCTCGTTCGGGTTGTAGTTTAACTTGTCACAAATGAGGACTAATCCCAAGGCCACTAGTAAATTTGTGATCTCATCCTTAGCCTTCTGCTTATTTAGTATTACTTGAATCTTAGCAATTATGAGGGGAAGCATTTAAATATTTTGTTTGTTCCATTCAGTACCATAAATCCTATCAAAAATGGTTACTTGGTGGCATGATTTCAATGCAAAGACCCTATCTTTTATAAATATGGGGAGTTAAAAAGGATCCCCAGGAAAGCCATGAAATATTATCAATGTGAAATCCTTGCCTAGGAAGTAATCCAGTGGGGTCAGCGGATCTTCTATCCAATCAATGACCTCTTGAGAGAAACGGCCAATGGGGCAAGGCAACAAATCTTGGAGCACTGCCTTAGAAATTTATCTACAAACCAATAATAATCCCCTATGCTCGAAAGCACATGGGTCTAGAATATAGAAACTAGTTGAAGAAAACCCCATTCATCTAGCCTAGACATCGGTACATTCCTCCCCAACCACTCAAAATTCTGATGCAAAAGAAAATGAGCCAAGATAGAAGAATACTTGAATGTAGACTCAATATTGTAATTCTTCAGTTGTTCCTTCACGTTCCCATCTATCACCTCAGCAAAATAATAGTACCTCTAGCTTCTTTTCCTTTTGAGTGTGAAAGTTAAGCCAAACTAGAAAGGATTGACTTCTTCATCATTATTGAGGCCGAAAACCTAGGTGAGCATTGAGAACACGTACTATGTGTCCTTATTGAGTTTCTTGCATGAAAGAGGAAAGAGAAGATGACCTCTCTCTAGGCTTTTATTTTGTCTCATCCTCATAAATTTTTTTTTGCATAATCATATCCTCCCCTAAGGTGTGCATCTACTAATCATGAAAAAGTTCAGCACCCTAGGTCGTAGGGATATACAACATGTCCCATACAACCTTGGAAAAAATGGTAATATTAACCCTACGACCCTTAATTGCTTCTATATTTTTTTTAAACTTTCTTGCACATGGATTGACCAACTCTGGGCATGGATAACAAGAAGAAGCATAAGTTGTGGCAGGCCACTATTCTAGAGTTGAAACATAAAACCTTTTGATGGTTCATGTTCCTGCATTCTCTGAAATGCACCTTTCCTAAGGATTTTAGGGTTAACTGACAACTTAGGGTCAAAAAAATTGTCGGTGATGTCTTGCACTGCCTCTCTTGGGATAAATTTATTAGGTAGCACCTTTTTCTAGTGCTCAAATGGTTGCCCCTCTATTTCTAGGGTGTTAGAAAAGGAGTTGCACCCAAAAATATCAACATAACTAGGCCTTTTGCTTGAAACCACAACTTTCCTACTAGAGGTTGATGCTTCCACCATGGCTATAGGATAAAGTTTTAGAAAGCTTCTCTAGCAATAACGACCACTTTCCTTTCACTTCTTTGGAGAAATATACTTTTGAGTGCAATTAATTACCTTACTCACACATGCAATTAAGGGTATGTTGTTACCACTGGTCCATTAAATGATTCCACTGAGGTGATACGTGTGGATTGGAGATTTGTATCCCTCGGGAATACCAAAAATGTTGGAATACCAAAAATGCTGCAAGAATGGAATTAGTACATTTTCCTCACTGCCATTTTATCAAATAAAATTCATTACATTGAAAAGTGTGCTTTTCACTATGTGAAACATGCTAAGGTGATTCAAGGTACTCTTGAAAAGATGTTCCCATTAATTTATCAAAGATTAGTACATTAATCCATGTATTCTCATTAGTAAGCTAGTTGATGCTGATGATGGAAAAGGACACATGCCAACAATCGACATACAAGAGTATTCACCCCCAACACCCAAATTTATTTCTCAAAGAATTTTGTTAGATTCTCAATATGATTTATCTACCCTCCTCCATTTTTTCTTCATATTTCCCCATTGCCATCTAGCAAAAAATAGACCCTCCATTGGTTGAGTTCGCCAGCTCACCTTTCTATATATAGCTATGCCACCTTTTGCAACATTCATTTGAACATATAGTCCCTTAATTTTAGCAAGCTTTCTACTTATTCCAATTCTACCATAATTCATTGCTTTCTCAAAATGTCTATTGGCCTATGCACTCCCATTCAACTCCTCCCACGAAGGCCACAATACTATTTTACAAGATAGGTCACTAGAGACTGAATTAAGCACCTAGTGAAGAAATGTAACCACCTCATCATGGTTGTGTTCAAGTGGGTAGTCACCCTAGACTTCGTCAATGATGAAAACTAGCTCTGGAGCAACTGCAAGGTCCTTTCCCACTTCATGGCCTCACTATTGGACTTGAATGTGTCCAAGCCCATGATAATTGAGTTATGTCACCAGATGTTTGACACTTCACTGATAGAAGGGCTTGGCGATGTAGTGCAAGTGGCTATCCCTGGTATTGGTATCCCGAGTGCCATGGATCTTTGCAGCCACATGGACTTTGGAATAGATGTACCCTAGTTGCCCTTCCTTTCAGACTTTTGCACCATGGGCCTTGAGATGCAGCACTGCTCTTCTTAGCCAGCGGCCACTTTTCTACTGCGAGAGTACAAAGTGGAGCAGGTTTTGAGACTTTCCTAGAGGAAGCACTTCAACTTTCGGGTGTAGAGTCATGGAAAACAGGCCCAGAATCTGCACTGTGTGTTGCCCACATGTGTTGTGTTTTCAGCCCCTTTTTTCACCCATCAAATAAGAAGAAGAAGAATAAGAAGAACCCAATGATGAGCCCTTTTTGCTTCGTCAACAATGGCTGGAGGCTTTACTTTACCATTTTTGCACGTTCCCTCCTTTTTGACTTCTTTTTGCTCTGCTACTCTTTTGGGTTCGCTTGAGAGAGCCTCATGTTTAAATATAAGCCTCAAACCTTGCACTGTATTGTAAATTTTTCAATGAATATAATATAATACAACTTTTCATTTTCTTAGTGTTATTCTCAGATGGCTTATTCTCAAAATTTAGAATGTATTTAGAATTTTTTTTACAAATGGTACAGAACTATTAAATTTTTTAAAGAATTGTGTATTTTAATGGAATAACTTTATAAAATAGTTGTTCATCAGTATATCTAAAGTGTTTCCTTCCATATCTTCAAGTTTGTATGCATTCTTCTCCTTTCATGCACTAATTCGAAAGGGGTCTTTCCATAGCACTTCAAACTTCATGTGTTGCCATGGTTTTGTAGTACGTTCATTGTACTTTACAACTAGGATCCCCTCTTTGAATTTTGGGTTAGAAGGTTTTTTGTCAAACCACCACTTCACTATTTGTTGACGGTTTATCATGGCATCATAAGGATTTTCTCTATCTTCTTCTAGCTTGAGGAGTTCTGCTAGCCATACTTCCATTCCGCTACTTTCTTCAATTTTTAAGGCTTTCAGTAGTTGTAAGGATGGAATCTCTATGGAGATATGTAATACTACCTATTTTCCATACACCATTTCATAAGGTGAAGTCTTTAGAATTTTATTAGGAGTAATCTAGTCCTCCCACAAAGTAGTTCATAGATGTTTGTTCCAATCCTTTTGTCATTTTTACCTTGTGCACTTGATTAACCTAAGTAGGTTTTTGTTGGTTGATTCTGCTAACCCATTCCCTTGTGGGTAGTAATTCAATGAAGTTTAAAGGAAAATCCAATAGAAAATCTGACATTCTTGATCCTTTTAGGGCTATGGCCTCCATCCAACTCATGAAGTAGTTTGATGTAGTAAGGATCCACTTGTGTCTGGAATTGGAAATAGGATTTATCATTCTGATGAAATACTGACCCCATTGAGCAAAGGGTTCCTCAGTTACGATAGGGCTTAGGGGAAAAGCGACAATCTTTATTTTTCCAACAAAATACTTGCATTGGATACACTTTTGCACCAGATGATGCACTTTGGAAAACATAGAAGGCCAATAATATCCTGCTCACATGATTTTTAAGGTAGTAGTCTTGGCGAAGAAGTGTCCATCCTCAAGACTATGATGGAATTACTTGAGAACTCTTTTTGCCTGTAACTTGTCTATACATCAGAGTAGTATGCCATCATAATTCCTTTTAAATTATACTCCCTCAATTAATACATACATGGTTCCTTGCAATTGATAGTATTTACTTTTATGGGATGGAAGGCTGGTTGAGTAGTATCCATTTTGCATATACTATGTCTGATTAGCCACCCAAGACTCTTTAGACTGAATTGGTTTGAGTATACCTGGTCGATCTCTTTTTCTACTCTGTGACTTGATTCCTATGCATTGTATTCACACATACCTCTTCCCTGAACTAGCTTGGTTGGTCTAATGTCCACATCATATTCTAGGATCTTGGTGATCCAATTTTCCCTCTTTTCGATTATGTCTACTTCTATGATGTATTCTCATACACTGGGATGTGCCACGAGAATAGTGATCTTGTTAGCCGACACCAGGTGTCAGAACGTCTTTAAGCTTTTAACAATGGCGAAATCCTCCTTTTCTACAAAATTATACTTGGATTTGTAACCTTTCAGGGTCCTTGAATGGAATGTTATAGAATGCTCCCCACTTCCCTCCTCACACTTTTGAGTGAGTACCGAAGCTATACTATGTTGGCCACTATATACAGAGTAGAAAGTCCTTGGAAAAATCTGGGTTAACCAACACCAGTGCTTCGAAGAGGGATATCTTTAGCTATTTGAAAGTTTCCTTTCCTTCAGGGGTCCACTTCAAAAGAAGATTCTTAAGCATCAACATGATTGGTCTCACAATGCCTACACAATTTGATATGAATCTGCTGAAAAAATTGATCTTCCCGAGAAAAGATTGCAATCCCTTTTGGTTTACCAACATAGGTAATTCCATTATAGATTTGACCCTTTCAGGTTGTATTGTTATTCCCTCCTTTGACACTACAAATCCAAGGAGCTTACCTTGTGGGTACTTCGAAGAGACATTTTTTGGGATTCAAGGAAATCCTAAACTATTGGCATTTCTAGAAAACCTTCTCTAGATGATTGAAATGAACATATTTTGATTTTGAAAAGAACATTAGGTCATTTTGATATATGAGGATGATCACGTTGATCAATCCCTTGAAAGTAATATCCATTACCCGTTGAAAATTTGCACCAACATTGGAAAGTCTGAACGACATATTTGAGTATGCAAGCGTTCCCCACTTAGTGGTAAATGTTATCTTATGTTGGTCGGCTTCCCTCACATAGACTTGATTATATCCTGAGAAACCATCTAGCAAAGAGAAAATCTCCAATCTGGTGACAACCTGCAAGATCTACTCCATCAGTGGTAAGGTGTAATGGTCTTTTAACGAGGCTTTATTCAAGTCTCGAAAATCAACAGAAATCCAAATATCGCCATTCTTTTTTTAGACTGGAACAAAATTTGACACCTAGGTAAACTATTTGATAGGGTATATGAACTTTGATTCGACCAGCTTTGTGAGCTCTTGTGCCATCAATGCTTCGACCTTTAGGTTGGTTGGCCTTTTCTTTCATCAGATAGGTTTGGCTCCTTTTGCCAAAACAATGGTATGTTGAATTATTCCCAAGTCATATCCTCTAAGATCATCATAGGTCCAAGTGATAACCCTGTCATATTTGAAACATAAATCTTTCAATATTTTCTTGTCCCTATGAGGAACTTCCCTCCCAACTTGCAACTTTCTGCCACTTACGACATCAAGCTCTTTGTAATCCCTTGGATCCAAAATAAACCTTTGCTTTCCATTTCTTTCATATTCACAATCAAAGAGATTTTTGAGACAAATTAATCCTCAGGAAAGCTTGTTCCTTTTTAATTGGATAACTTGTTGTTCAAGAAATTCTACTCCTTGTGGTGAATAGTGGAAGTTGTCCTTGATTTTTATATGAAGGAAGCAATTTGGATGTCGTCATCAAAGACTTGCCAATTCTGATTGTTGTCGGGAATCAAGGGTTGGACAATGACTTGCACCGCACTCTGTTGTGTCAGGTCATGGACTAGTTCAAATTGCACCAACAGAAGCCATCTGATCAATGACACTATTTTGTGATCAGGGGATAACTTGTATATTGAAGGCTTCAAAACTCTTGGTAAGATCCCAAACTAGATGTATGTAAGATCCCATCCTTGTGTCTTTATCCCTTGCTTGTCCACAGACCTGGCTCACCACTAGCTCTAAAACTCTAAAATATTGTATTCTTATCATGCCTATCCACTTAGCAAGAATCAACCTATGAACCATGGCTTCATATTCGACATCATTGTTGGAACATGAGAACTGAAAATGGTAAGCTTTGAGGGTTTCTGATCCTATTGGAGGCACTAATCGAACACCATCAAAATATAGGGTCCATAGACAATTATCACCTGGATCATCAAATTCCTCTCGATCCTTAATTAATTTTAGAAATACCTAATCATCATTGAAGATTACATAGGTACCTAGCCCTGTTGCATGGTAGTTTTTGAGTGGACAAGAGTCAATAAATTGGTTGAGTAACACCTCTTCCTCATGAGTCTAATCACTTGTATCTTGTTCATCTTCTAGCATTTCTACACAATATATTTCTTGCTGAGAGATAGAAGTATGCGCTACTTCAAAGCATAGGACTATGTTGTCCGCGATGCATTTTGTATGGAGAGATTCATAAAAAATATTCATCTTCACAATGTGCTTGGTTCTCAATATTAGGTGGACTAGTCAAGCACTAAGTATCTACCAAGACTTGTAGTGAAATATTTTGAAAGACACATTCTAAAGATCGGGGGAATGTCTATCACTATCACTTCTTGCATGACTATTTGGCTTGGACATGAGAAAAGGGTCAAAGATAGATCCTTTATCCATCTGACAGTTAGAACCTTCTTCCCATCTAGTTGCATGATTCCCTTTTCAAGGGGCTCATACTTAAGTTTCAAAGCATCTACTAGTTTTTTTGGCATGATAGTCATGCTAGCCCCCGAATCGATCATATTATTATGCAAAATATTATCTCCCGCAATAAGTGTTAAAAAGAAAGGCATGGGATTTGGCTTGCTTACCTCTTTCTCTTTTGCATTGCCTACATCATTCACATAAATTATTGCTTTTAGAGCCTAAGGGGGTGACAAATCCTTTATCCCCACTTTGGCTGCATGGCTGAGTTGTGTCCACCTACGCGATTTGTTCTTATTTCTTTAATGATTCTTGAAGAAATTTCTTTTGTTTGGGATAGATATGACATCCCAAAATGATATATTGGTAGGAACCTTCTTCATTTGTTCTACTATATTGAGCATCTCGATCGGTTGAGTCTTAGGCTTGTATGGTGGTATTTCTCTCATCTTTGGGAGGAAGCATTACACCATGACTGGGCTTGGTGTCTTACTCACCTCCTTATCCAATGGTGGATTATGCAGCTATAGAAAAGGTTGGATGATGGGCAATGAAGCCTACTTTTCCTATGGGGGTGGTTGACATGGCTGAGGACGTGGTAGAGCTTATTGCACATATTCTGCCATGAGCCTTCTTTTAGACCTTTTTTTATAATCCGACTGCACTTGTGGAATAGTAGTCATTGGAGCTTTGTTTGTGACCATTGCATCTTCGTCTTCCATCTAGTAAAATAGAGCTTTGTCAGGCACAATATCCAGTTCTTGTTCCAAGGGCATTCCTTGCATTTGTGCTAAAAAAATAGCATTTCCATTTCAGAAGATTCATATTTTTCTGCGTTCGGAAGCACACCCTTGCTTCTTTGTTCCACTATCCTCTGTTGCATATTCCCCCTTGGGAAATTTTGAGGCATATGGCTATCACTGCATGAGAAGCACCATACATTCTCATCTTCTACTAAATTGTTCTGGCCCAAGATTAGCTCTTTACTCAAGTTGTTTGTAGTGGCATGGTGACTAGAACTATCTAGTTTGTTGATAAAATTTGTTGACCTCCTCCTCTAGAGGATCCTTGGTATGGATTCTATTGATAAGATGACTTTCCTCCACCATAGGCCTACGTAGTCTACTTTGGAGGCATTGCTTGCTGTCATTTGATAATGACCAACTCATTAGAAATTTTTTGCATGATATTCTTCATGTCGTTGATGTTTGTTGTGATTGAGGAAGAGCCCAACATGCTTGTTTGAGTAGCGGGGTACACATACATAGAATATGAGGTGACCAACATCAATTGTGCAACAAAAGTGTTTGGAGTAGCTTCCTCCTGAGGCTCCCCAAAGATTTCTACAAATACTAGCATTGGAGGTCAAGGCAGAAGCTTCCTGACATCAATTAGACTATTCTCTATGCACACCACCACCTCATATGCATAGGGAAAGATATCCCCTCCCATGGAGGTTATCATGACTATGATGATTGAATTGAGAGCCTTCAGATAGAACATGAATGTCATCGCAGATTGGGGTCAAGCAATCATGGGGATCCTTTTCCAGGTCCTATGAAATTTGGTGTTAAATTTGCTCATGGCCTCTTGTGGAGCTCTCTTAATGGAAATTAGTTGCTACAGTAATGAAGATCTGTCTCTTTTCTCTGAGAAGCATTTGAACAATCACTCTCCAAGCTGATCCCAAGAGATGATAGAGCCCGAGGCCAAATATCAATACCAATCTTAAGGCGATGTTCTCCTCTGATATGTTATGTACCCTACGTACCTCTACTATATCCTGAAGGTGTTCAGAAGGGGTTTTAAAGTCTTCTCCAAAGAATTTTGGAATACCCTTGAGGGCGTTAGCAGGTATGGCAGGCCATACATCTAGGGGTGTGGGTGGATGTAGCATACTACCGCTATCCCATGTCAAGAAATTTCTAGGAGTAGGGGGAGGCACATGAGCCATAGAGAAAATATTGCTATGAATTGGGTATACATGTATTCTAATTTGGAAATTTGAGCTTCCAGGTGGAGTAGATAAATCTCTAGATATTGGGCTCTTATTTCTTGCTCTATTTCTCCTTATAGGTGATATAGCACATGTAAGTCTTCTCCTTCTAGGTACTGAGGTAGGTAACTAAGAGTAGGGGAAGTGACCTCTTGAAGATTCTCTTGTTTGGACTATGGGCATGAAAATTCCAATTTCCTTCCTTAGCCTGATTCAAGAAATATTTTTGACTTCTAATTAGGCATTTAGAAAACTTCTAGTCCCACCAGTCGTGCTAGAAAAAGAACTATTAATCATCAAAGCTTGAACCTCTCCAATAGTCTTATGGGAAATTAAGGAGTGGGGGACCAACTTGCGCCTCACTAAATAGCTTTGAGATTTTTATAGAAAGTTGGCTCTTCTTTGGGGGTTTGGAGAAAAGGGTAGAAGGAAATGTAAATATAAAACATGAAAATGGTGATGCTCCAACGCCTTTACTACACTTCACATCCAACCATTGCTATGATTGATATAGTTTAGACATAGAATTCCACAACCCTTCATTGTTGGAAAGAGAATGAACAACAATGGCTAACAATAATCATGTACAAACTCTCAAATCTTTCTATAGGTAGTGTTATTTAAGGTTCAATCAAACATAAATATTTCTAATGGGTAACAAAAAATAATTCATAAATTACATGAACTCTTCCTCCTGATACAACATAATATAATGAAATGACAACCCTTTCAAAAAATAGAGAAGTCCAATGACATAATCTAGTTTTCATAAGTTACTATTCTACCATACGAGCATACAACATGGAAATCAACTACTTAAACTATTCAAATTCAGCTTCCAAGTCACATCATTTCATTCAGAATGATAATACAAAGAAAGAAATCTTGAAAAAGGCCATACATGCATAGTCTCAACAATTTATCCTCAATAGTTCATGCTTTAAATATCAAATGAACTTTAAAGCAAAGGTCGGATGCCAATTTGACAATAGTTTAAACCTTAAAAGATATAACATGCCAGAGATAAGTAGTTTTGTAATTATGCTCCTAAAAATAATTCTATATCCTAAGAAAACTAATGAAACTTTTCCTTAGCCAAGGAAACTAAAACTTGGAATCAAACCCTCATTGTGTTGCCGCCTCTCTTATATAGCTACAAAACGAGGAAAATGCAACCTCAACAAAAAATTCAATACTACTAGGTGTTGATAGCTGATAGCACATGATCTAATCAAAGATCCTTGGTTAGGTCATAACAATCTTTGCTCATCAATTGTCAACTGCCACATTAATGCTTTTTAGATATTTAGCAAAGATAGAGGCCTATAAATGATCAAATCCTAGAAAAAAAACTTGGAAAAAAGGTCCAGTATACCAATCACATCACCCAAAGGCACCAACTCAAAGCATCCATCCCAAAAACCAAGAAAGGAAAAAGGCCAGCAAGCTCTGACAAACTCCCAAAAGATATCGCTTCATAGGAAGTGCAATCTGCCCGCAACAAAGAGGTGACACACGTGTCAAAAAGGTGAAAAATTTCAAGCTCATGAATATAGCTCCTTAGATAATCTCTCATGAGCTGAAACGTGTCCCAAACTCTGTCCTGAAAGGAAGATGAAAGATGAAAGTTGCGTAGCCACCACGTGGCACATTATGCACCTTTCCAATAACTCTACTCAAGCATGAGTTCACCTGAAACTGAAAATATTTTACAAGCCAAAAATCAAAACGACTAAGGCCAAAAAACACTTCACTAGACTCATTTTCCACTCTTGGTGAATGAGTCCAGTTTGACTTTTCTAGAAATTCAAAGTTTTGATCTACACCTCTCAGTCTGCTCTTTCTACTTCTCCATGTTCCTAGATCCGAAACTCTGATTTTGGGGTTGTAGATGAATTTTTAGTGAATATTATGACCTTTTCCAATAAAGAGACAACTCCAACAATCTTGCAACTTAATCTTCAATTCAATCTTTAAGCTCCAAGACTCCTAGATCTTGAATGATGATGTCTTGTAAATTTGTAACTCAACATGAAATGGACATGAAGGATGTATATCTTGATCTTTGACAATAGGAATGGAACAATGCTTGGTCTTGGATCTTCAATGCTACATCACAACACTAGCTCAATAACATGCTTGATGCTTGATATGCTTGACATGATGATGGATTTTGAATTTCTACAACAATTGATGAATAATTCTACCCTTGAATGCCTTAAAAATGATCTTGTGAAGTCTTGAAATTCCTAACCTTTTCTTGCTTGACTTGATAATATCAATGCATACTGAAATAATTATTTGGAAGCTTGCTTATATAGAAAATCCACCTAATAACCTGTGTATTTGATCCCAAAGGCCGACATAAGAGAAATTTCAACTAAAAACCCACTTTTCCTGCTCAAAACCTCAAAAATAGGCCAAATGGGACTCATTTTCTAACCTGGGAAAATGAGTCACACCTGGATGAGACTCATTTTCCCAAGGGGGAAAATGGGTCCCATAGGGACTATTTTTAGTTGTAAAGTGTTAGGGAGTGAAGAAATTAAGCTTTTTTGTTGATTTTGTCGTGTCTATGATCAAAATATGCCTCAGGATGCACAATATGGGGTCATAGGGGCCTATTAATGATGATATTAAGGTTATAAGTGTAATAGGGCCCAAAATGCAATGTGAAAGTGTAAATAAATATACTTTACAACACTGAATTAAGGAAAAATTGAGTCTATTTCACTTAGAAGAGCCCAAAATCCCATGTGAATGTGTAAAAGATATTACAATACTAGATTAGTTCCACTTAGTTTACAAGCCTCTTGAATTTCATGTGAAAGTGTAGATAAATACACTTTACAACACTAAATTAAGAAAAAGTTAAGTTAATTTATCTTAAAAGGGGCCCAAGACCTAATGTGGATGTGTAAAACACCTCACAACACTAGATCAATGCGATGTTAAGTACTATTTGTCATTAATTATTCCCAAGTCAAGTAAGGAAATGGAAATTTTTTTGATGATTCCATTTAGCCCCCACTTTAGTGAGAGGATGAACTTGATTCAAACTCACACTAAAGTAGACATTCAAGAGGGGTCCAATTGTACCGATGCAAATGGTCTAGGATAACAAAGACCAAGGAGGTGGTCAAGCCCCCAGGATCCAAGATACTAAGTCAAACCAACATAAGCACAAAAGGACACACACAAGGTGTACTGTATATGCAACATCAAGATACATGATCATGCAATGTCAAAAGGTGGAAGAAAGAAGAACAAAAAATAACAAAAAGATGGCTCAAACTTCGACTATTTTTCCAACATGATGTGGATTAATTCTAGGTTTTTTGTTAGAAAAAGAAATGTATACTCACTCTGAGACAATGAAACTTCAGGCTTTCCACCGGGTGAGAAGGCCAAAAGGGTGAGCAACATACACTCATGGTTGTTGTGTACCCACACACACACTAGTGGCTACAAGGAAAGTCATACTTTAGTTGGGCTTTCCCTTAAACCATACCAAAGTTATACGTCTTGATAACATTGATAAGGTGCCACACAAAAATTATCTTTAAGCCCCATGAGGAAAGCAAAACTTTGTATACTTGAATATCATAGACATTATAAATGCAAAATAGTGTATGGTTTGTTCAAAGGGATTTTTATTAATTCGTGCATGGTCTCTTCTTAGGGAACATTATGCTTAACACTTCGAAGAGAGGGCCAATTAAAGAAATATCACACTCTTGGAGGAAATAAAACCCATTGATACCACAAAGAAAAGGAAGCATTGCAAGAAGAAATAAAATCGCACAAATATGAGTGTCAATGTATGCCCCCAATTTAAAGTAGTTGTTAACGCCATTACTATGAGAAATTTCTTTAAAGTAGAAGAAGACACATGAGCTTATTCAGAATCCCTATGCCAAGTCATATGTTTCTAAATTGAACTACATCATGAATGAGTATGTCACAGGTGAGCCCACTTAAGGCATGTCATCCACATCCCAAGCTTTCTCTTATATGTACATGAAAGGTGATCAACTAGCCAAAAGATACAATGACAAGTGACATACAAAGACAAGGCTGCCTAACCCCTTGCCTCCACTTAGTGTAGAACAAGGGTGAGCAAAATAGGATGAAAATAAGTATTAGTTAGAGGAACTAGGTGCTTAAACCCAAGGAAGAGCACCACAATCCTTAAGATGTTGAATTTTTTTACTCAAATCCTTACATTCATTAGTAGCATGACCATGAACTCTATGATATGCACAAAATGAAGTCTTGTAATAAAATTTCTTTCATGTTCTTGGAGGGAGAGATATCAAACGATCTTGGATTAGTCTTGCCAAGATACTCTCTTGATCCATAGAAGATGTTCCTTTATTGTGTGACAAAGATATCTTTGGCTTAGTACAAGATGTCATACCTAGGCAAGACTCTTTAGATTGCGAGATTTTTTCTCTCCTTGAAAGGAGGATGTAAAATCGAATGAATTCAAATAATTAGTGTTTTGCGAGATGACATTGACATTAAGCAAATATTTCTTTATTTTTTTCATTTCTTACAAAGGAAAACAATGAAGACCACTAGTGTCTATCATTTCATGATACATTAATTTTAAAGTTGGATTAGAAGAATCTTTTGTAAGAGTGTTGATATTGAATGAAGGTTTGTTTATTTATATCAAATGAAAATAACCAAGACCATGATTTGTTTCTTGTGTGTTAGGGTCTATAGGGACATGGATACCTTGTTCTCTAGCATTAGATCCTTTTCCACTATACCCAAGTTGTTTCATAAGATCATAATTTTTTTCGCAAAGCTTTTTCATTGCTTTTGGATCCAGTGGTTGCTCATGATCTTAAGATCATCAAAGTTTGTCATGTAATTTTCTTCTTTGTCTAAAGTGGATAAAGTGGATGCTTCCAAACGGTCCTTCAAATTTACGGCTTTTGCTTTTCCATTTTTAGAGTCTTTGTTTATGATATTTTATTCTCCCATGAATGTTGGTGTGAAATCTAAGGAACCCCATTCATCTTCTAATAGCTTTGTGACTGCCTCAATAGTTTTATGTCTTTCTATTGCATGGGTTCCACTTGTGTAGTTGGTGATAATGTTGCCGAATGATTTTCTTTTCCTTTTTCAAGTTGTTAAACACTATAAGGCTCATGATCAATGTCCAGTGTGTACATTTTGTTGTTGTAGATGTATTTCATTTTATGGTGAAAAATAGAAGGCATGCCATTCATTGCATGAATCCATGGCCTACCTAGAAGGAGATTATATGAAAGATCATGAGGCATAACATGGATTAGTGTTTCCAGTGTGGTATTTCCAATTGTAATAGGTAAAGTGATCACACTGAGCGATTTCTTTCCTACATTGTCAAATCCACTAATGGATAAAGAGGTAGGTTGAATTTTTTATTTATCCACGTGAAGCCTATCCAAGAGGTTTATGCTACACACATTAAGGGCTGATCCATTTTCAACAAGGGTTCACTTTATCCCTATCTATTGTATTGAGATATGATCATGAAAGAATCACTTTGTTTTTGCACTTCTAAAGAAGAGAGCTCGCTTTGGTGGAAAATAATGTCAACATTTATTCCTTGAATCATGGCTGCTATGTTATTCAATTGAACATTACAAGGGATAGGAAGTTACTGAAAGGAACTTTGAATCATGTTATGATAGTGAGGGGAGGATTCAATAAGGTCCCACAATGATATCTTAGCAAGAGTATTCTTTAGTTGTTCAACAAGATCATACTCCTTCCCACTATGCAAAGTTAAATGGGGAGCACTAGGAAAAATGGGATTATGCAAAGGGAGGGATGTTGAAGATGTTTTTTTTGATTGAAAATTGTTTCTAGTGTTATATGTATGAGCAACGGTATTATGACTTGGCTGCTGCAACACATTATTCTTTGGTGGGTAGAGGATAAGTTGGGGTTTATATTGAGTTTGTTGCTTGTGTGATGGTGAGTAAAGAATTAGAGGATTCTTAGGATGTCCCATGAGGTATGTCGTAGTTCCATTAATCAAGGGGGTTCTAATGGAAATTTGTGAATTCATAACCTCGATGGTCTGGGTTTGATGTATCTCTAATAAAGGGCAATCTAGAATCATCTATGTGCCATCACCTAAGGAAGCCACCTTATTATTGTTGTCATTTTCTCGCACCATGATATTCTCCCTAGGAGGAGAGCTGTTAGGACAACTACAAACCAAATGTTCTTGACATTCAAGGGTTGGTTCTTCCAAAATGACTTCATTGCAAGTAGGGGAATGACCAATCACTGAATTCTCTTATTTATCAATACTATGGATATTAGGAGAAGGCTCTATTTGTTTTTCATTTCTCTCTGAGGTATCAGTCTCTTCTGCCATATTAGCTACCCTAGTAGGAGAGATTGTAATATGTTCATCCATGGTTACATTTTTTAAAGAATATTCATCACAATTAGGCGAGGCATCAAGAGAAGGACCACTATGATTTCCATGCTTACCAAATAGATCTTCCCATATGGTAGGATCATTAGGAAAGGGAGAAACAAGATTTTCATGACTTTCAAGTATTTCTTCTAACTCCAAACTATCATCTTCATTATGATGAAGGATATTAGGAGAAGATTCAATGTGGGTGATCCCACAATAATGGGTTACAATTTTTGGCCAAACTTGACATTAAAATCAGGATTTTTCACTAGACATTCACTTTCTTACACCTATAGCAGCTAAACCATTAAGCTTTTGAAGATGAATCAAACTAGTTATTTGTTAGATATTTTGTGTAGATTCTAATTATATTTTTTCAAAAAAATTAAAACATAAATTGTGAATCATTTTATGTAATTTTTAATAACTTATTTTTTCTACTAATTAGCATTTTTAAAAAGTGATGTTTACTTCGGCCCACGTAACTTTTTTATAGATAGGATACAATTCTGATTTTTAAAATACAAAATTTTCACACCAATATCTAGGGGATGGATATTTTTTCATAATTTTTTGTTACATATATTTTTTTTAATTAATTTTCCAAGTTAGCATAATTATAATTTGGAAGAGGTGTACTTTAGCCCGCATAATTTTTTTTGTTGGAATAAGGACATCAATACCTAGGGCACATGTATTTTTTAGAATTTTTTTTCTCTATTTTTCTATTTTTTCATATGTGTGAAATAAAGAACTTGATGTTCATTGAAAATCCTACATTCACAAGAAATAAAAATAAATATAATAATCAAATTAAACATATTTAAAATTATGCTTTTTAGGAAGCTTATAATAAGGGCTACAGGCTTACAAAACATAAATTTTAAATGAATTCATTTGATCACCCAAAAGGTAAATCAAAAATGGTTTTTTTATCAACATTTTGATAGGTGTAGAGGAGACTCGATTATAGGCATGGTTTAAATCTAACAAGGTTCTATCCAAGGGGGTTTGATCAATCCCTCTTTAATTAAAATAATTTAAATGGAACCTTTAAAGTCATAAATCATTGTATTTTCTAAAAATATGTGATTTCAGGAAAAAAATTAGGATGTCCCAAAAAGTGTAACCCATTATTGTGGCAACACCCATGTGATTATCATGGTTATCTACAATTACACCCCTATGCCCTATAATGTCTTCCCAAGTGGGAGAAGTAGAATTGTCAGAGCTCTCAATTATTAGATCTTCTAACACCAATGTGTCTTCCTCAAAAATATCATTTTCATGGTCGTTCATGATTGTAGCATTGTCACCAGTAGGAAAAATGTTGGGAGAGGAATGTAAACTAAGTAAAGTGGTGGCAATGATTTCGTATTCTATTGTTATACTATTTTCCCAAGGGTACTGAGGAGAAGAGAAAACAAGACCTTCATGATTCTCAATGATTGCATCTTCTTTCACCAAGATACCTTCATCATGAAAAGGAGAGGTATCGAGAGAAGAACAATTATGATCATCATGAATGTTCATGTTTATATCTTCTTCTATCACATCATCCTAACATATAAGAGAGATAGGAGGGGGTCTAAGTTTAAGGAAAGTGTGAACATGTCCACTCTTTCACATTAAGAGGCTCTCATAATCAAGGAATGCATTAAACGAATGACGAACATGTTTATTGACTAACTTTTTCTTTACAAACTTGGAAAAGACCAAAGCTAAAATTTTTAAACAATAATCTATGCGAACTCAAAATGTAATGTAAAGAGTTAAAATGAAATGAATTTTTTAGTTTTCAAATAGCATAATTTACTAATTACACTATGCAATAATCTAAAAATGAGATGTTGCAAATGCAAATTTAAATTGAGCAATGCATGAAATGGACTAAATTAAGCTAGATTTATTGAAATGCATGTAATAGAAACTCATCCAAATTAAACATATAGTTAATGCCATAAAAAAAAATTACATAAACAAGGTTTTCAGTGCTATAAAAGGTAGTTTCAGGGGTGCACTAGGAATGATTCGCCCAAGGTGGCGAGTGAGTCCCAGTAGGGTTTTTTTTCAAAAAATTTAGAAATTTTTAATTGATTTTTATACTTTTTAGTTTGTATGACCTGAAGACTAAATGAAAATACATATTTTATATGATTTTCAATGACTTGAGATGCAAAAATGCAACCTATATGCACTTTCACTAATGCAAAAATTTGAATCCTAGAATGTTAATTATCTTTAATGCAAACCCTAATGCAAAGTTAATGCAAGACAAATCTAGGATGATGATGCACTCAAAATTAGAATTTCAGTATTCTAAATGTAGGTTCACCAAGATGGAACCAAGGAAAATGGTGTCACTAACTGCTATTGTATGGTTTAAGACATAGACCACACCCACTTTCCAAGAGATACCACTCAAGGATAACCCTAAAGATCTCAAAGCAAAGGAGATTGAAATCTTGCAATAGAGTTGTCATAGGGATTGAATATGATTTAATGAGGGGTTCACCACCAAGTTTAAACTTGGAAAGACAATGAAATGAAGGATGAAATGAAACAACCTAGTTTGATGCAATGCTTCAATGAATGACCTAGGAATGACCATGAAACAAAATAAAAATATAAAAAACTAAAAGTATTCTCCTAGAATCTGGAGAGAGATGGAATGGAACTTTGAAATCTTGAAATTGCTACTTTTTAGAACTGGTGGGACTCATTCTCCATTCAAGGTGAATTATTCCTAGTTCTAGAAAACTACACCGAAGCAAGTTTTAGCCAAAAGGGTATCCAAATCTAAAAATATCTCTGAAAAACACCTATAATGTGACTCATTCACCATTCTTGGTGATTGAGTCGAGTTTGAATCTTCTAGAAATTCAAAGTTTTGATCTACACCTCTCATTCTGCTCTTTCTGCTTCACCAGGTTCCCAGATCTGAAACTCTGATTTTGGGGCTATAGATCACCTTTAAGTGAATATCATGACCTTTTCCAATAAGGGGACAACTCCAACAAGCTTGAAAATTAATCTTTAATGATCTTAAAGCTCCAAGACACCTAGATCTTGAATGATGATGTCTTATAAATTTGTAACTCAACATGAAATGGCCATGAAGGATGTAGAACTTGATCTTTGACAATAAGAATGGAACAATACTTGGTCTTAGATCTTCAATGCTACATCACAACACTAGCTCAATAACATGCTTGATGCTTGATATGCTTGAAATGATGATGGATCTTGAATTACTGCAACAATTGATGAAGAATTTTTTCATTCAATGCCTTAGAAATGATCTTGTGAAGTCTTGAAATGCCTAAAATTTGCTTGCTTGACTTGATAATATGAATGCATGATGATTGATGAAATAATGATTTGGAAGCTTGTTTATATAGAAAATCCACCTAATAACCCATGTATTTGATCCCAAAGGCCAACATAGGAGAAATTTGAATTAAAAACCCACTTTCCCCACTCAAAACCTCAAAAATAGGCCAAATGGGACTCATTCACCATCCTGGGTGAATGAGCCCTACCTGGATGTGACTCATTCCCTCAAGGTGCCGAATGGGTCCCATAGGGGCTATTTTTAGTCCTAGAGAGTCAAGGAGTGAAGAAATTAAGATTATTTGTTGATTTTGTTAGGTGTTTGATCAAAATATGCCTCGAGAAGCACAATATGGGATCATAGAGGCCCATAAATGATGATATTAAGGTTATAAATGTAATAGGTCAAAAAATACAATGTGAAAGTGTAAATAAATTTTGGACACCAGAAATGGATGCCCAACTTCCTTGTCCACACAAAAGGGGAAGAAAGAAGTGGGATCTGATTTCACAAAGCTCACATTCAAGAATACCTTGGAGATCTCAACACAGTGAAGGATATGCGATATTTGAATGCAAGATATCCTTGGAGATGAGTGGAGACAAGAAATGGGTTCACCACCAAGTGTAAAATTGGAAAATGCAAGATGTTTGAAAACATAGTGTGATATGCAAACTAATACTAAATGACCTAAAAATGCAAGTAAAATGTAACATAAAGTTACGAAACTTGAAATGTGCACCTAGAAACTTGTTGGAGATGGAATGGAGCTCTAGAATCCTAAAAAATTCACTATTGATGCCAACTAGGACTCATACGCCAAGCTAGGTGACTTAGTCCAGTTTCGGGAAAACTATGTCGAAACAGGTTTCAGACAAATGGGTACTCATATCTACAAAATTCCTATTTAGGCCTGGGTAGTAGGATTCATTTTCCAATAGTGGAAAATTAGTCCACCTTTGGATTTATGGAAATTCAAAATAGGAAATTGTAGCTCTTAGTATGCTCTTCTACTCTTGATACAGATTTGGGTCCGAAACTACAAAATTCAACATTTAGATCTTCACCAAGCTTCTCTTAGGACTTTGACAACTTTGACTTGTTTTGACCACTTTTCCAATCTTAACTTCTTGGTAAATTTGTAACCTAGCCTTTCAAATCACACACAAGAAAAAGGAATAATGTTGTGGGGTTAGTGAATAGGGGTTTGCCTTGGTCAAACCTTGTGTTGGTAATTAAACCCTTGAAATGAAATGAAATGAAATAGAATGGAGAATCATGAATGAACAAATAATGATGTTACAACTCACCAAACCCTACCAATAAGGTGGTGCAAACATGTAAGTATTGGCTCCAATGGATGTGGACTTGAACTCTAGCTTGATGTTGATGGATCTTGAATGCAATTCTTACAAATCCTCCACCACAACTACTAGCTCTAAAAAAACATGATTCAAACAATCTTTGACATGATGAATGAAACTTAAAAATTGCATGATAATCTACCCTTGAAATGCCTTGAATTTTCTTATAAATTCTCAATTTCTCTTGTAAACTATATGCATGAATACTCGAATGCTAGGTATGAAAATGAGAGAAAGAAGCCTATATTTATACTCAATTATGCAATAATTATTGAAATTACATCACAGGTTGACCTTAGATCTTGGAGAATAAAAATCTACTATAATTTTGAATTAATTTTGAATTTTGAGCTAAAGGGGACTCATTCACCACCTTGGGCAAATGGGTCCCACCTAAGGGGACTCATTCACCCAAAATGGTGAATAAGTCCCACCTTACGCATTTAAGGTGGGTTTCAAGATTTTGATGCTTTAAATTTTATTTATTGAGATTATTCTAAAAAATACACATAAATAAGGCATGTGAATGCAAAATGGGGCCAATTATAGCATAAAAAAGCCCAATTATTAATGAAAAACCTAAAAAAGTGTGAAAATGTGCTACAACACATTACAAAACTTTGAAATAAGGCTTGGTAAATTATGAAAATAGGTTATTTAGGTGAAATACATTAGGAAGACCCTAGAAAAGTGTGAAAGTGTGTTACAACACTTTACAACACTTAGGTAAGGTATCACTTGAATCCTTTTAGTTCACAAGGGCCCAAGACCTAATGTGAATGTGTTATCCACATTACAACACTAAATCAAGGCAAAATTAAGCCAAAATCAAAAGGAGGACCCAAACAAGATAGAAAAAGTAGAAGGGTTACTTTCTTAGTGTCCACATAAATATACTTTACAACATTGAATTAAGGAAAAATTGAGTCTATTTAGCTTAGAAGGGCCCTAAATCCCATGTGAATTTGTAAAAGACACTACAATACTAGATTAAGTCCACTTAGTTTACAAGCCTCTTGAATTTAATGTGAAAGTGTAGATAAATACACTTTAGAACACTAAATTGAGAAAAAGTTAAGTTAATTTATCTTAAAAGGGGCCCAAGACCTAATATGGATGTGTAAAACACCTCACAACACTAGATCAAGGTGATGCTAAGTCCTATTTGTCATTAATTATTCCCAAGTCAAGTAAGGAAAAGGAAAAAATTTTTGTGACTCCATAGTCTTAATTAAGTCTAGCTAATTAAGGGACCCAAACATAGTGTGTAAATATAAATGAGTACATTTTCTGACACTACATTGAGCCCCTTCTTTAGTGAGAGGATGAGCCCTAGCTCAAATTCACACTAAAGTAGTCAAGGAAGCATTAAGTTAGGTATAATTGTGCAACTATTAGAAAGATAAGACAACAAAGGTCAAGGAGGATCATCAAGCCCCAAAGATCTAAGATCTCATGGAAAACCAACAAAGGCACAAAGAGACACATACATTTATCAAATATGTAGCAAAAAAGGATACACAAGCATACAATGCCAAAATTACAGAGAAGAGAGAAGAGAGGATGGATGGATCAAGCCTCAACTATTTTTCCAACTGGTATGGATCAAGCATTATCTCTTTTTCAATTTTTTTTTACAAGTGGTCCAAACCTATTTACCACTATGCAAACAAAATGTGCTCACATGGGCTAGTGAAATCCATTGTCCACTAGGTGAGACCGAAAGAGTGGCTAATGGGAAGTCATGCTAGGAATAGGCTCCCATTGTACTAACAATACAAAACCTCCTGATAACTTTGGTAAGGTGCCACATAATCACATGGCTAGCAAGTTGTGTTATGCTAGGCACTCATGAAAAATGCTCCACTAGCAAGCAAGTTGTGTTATGCTTAGTGGTTGTGAAAAACATAAAGGCTCAATTGGAAATAAAGATTTGTTATTTTTGGTAGCCTTGATACGTGCAATATGATATTCGAAGTGGTTTTTCTTAGATCATGAAAGGTTTCACCTTAGGGAAGACCATGCCTAAGGCCTCCAAGAGAGGATTAGTTGAGGATAAATGATTCACAACTTGGGGAATGCAATCCATAGCATGACCACTAAGAGGAATGTGATATACCAATAAAGGTCAAAATATTGAAGGACATCAAACCAATTGGCACCACCAAGAAGACACATCACACAAAGTAAGAAGAGAAAACTTTGAAGCAAACAATGAGCAAGGACACACATGCCCTCACTTTAAAGAAATTGATAAACATCATGCTATGAGTAGTTACATTAAAGTAAAACACCATAAATTCCAATATATGAGAGCTTTATTCAGAAATCCTTATGTAAAACATATGTTTCCAATATAGAGCTACGTCATGAAAGGAGATTTTTCAACCATATGCAATCCTAAGATAACACATAAGGGATCCATGGATTTGGGGTCAAGGTTTGTCATTGTTGCAGTGATATAATCGAGCTCAAAACTTTTATCATTCCCCAAATAACTCATGGAACAATGAGAACAAAGGAAGAATGACACATAGAGAGAGAGAACATAGAGAAGATTTTGGATCAACATGGAAGAGACCTAAATGTCTCAACACCTTGTGTCATCCTAAAAAGGAAAACACAAGACAAAAGGTTACAATAGATAGAAGAATGTAGATACAAATAGAAGAAAGTCACAAAAAAATCACTTCCTTTGTATCCTTACACCAACAGAGTGATAAGGGTCATCTAAATTAGGCTCAAAAACATATAAACACACACCAAGTAGCACAGTACGGGGGATCACATTATGCATATGCAGTCACAAAAAACACAAAGAGAAGACTAGTATGGCACATGCGAGTCAACCTATAGTAGGTCATTTGAATCCCAATCTTTTTCATCATGTGTAGAAGGAAAATAACTAGCCAAAGGGACAACAAGTGTTGTACTAGGACCATCACAAGGTTAAACTTGTGTTGAGTCACTCTTTATAGGAGGACTATCATGGTTGTTATCATTTAAGCTCATGGAAGAGGAAAATAATAAATTTAGCGTATTATGCACTTCCTCATCAATTTTAGAAATGTCATCATCATCATCCAAGTTAATCATAAAGGGAGACCTAATGAAAATGTCCTTTGAAGTTTCTTGTTGTTTTTGTTGTGGCGAAGGTGGAGGATCATCATGCTTTTTCTTGATTTTTCATTTTATTTTCTTCAATTTCAGTCTAAGAGCAATAGAACGTCTATGCCTACAATATTTAGCATTTCTATTTCTCTTTGTATATTTTTCAAGTTGAGATTGTGTAGGAGTGGTTATCGACAATAGGTTTCTTTTCTTCCTGTAAGGGAGGAATGGAAGGAACCATGGGAGTCTTTTCAACCACTTTCTCTTTATCTCTATAAACCTGTTTGATCATAGGAGGGAGAATAGAACTTCTTTGGTTATCTCTTGGTATTTTGCTAGAAATACGAAAAGTATTTATCATTGGTTGGTCTTGGTTAAATGGAAGAGCTTTGGGTTCAATCATGGTTTCATCAATGATAGGAGGCTCAATCATGGGTTGAGGCATTTTTCTAAGGGATAATTCTGCTATGTTCTTTGCCTTGAACTTTTGATAAGATTTGAAAAATAATTCCTCACAAGGCTTAAAATATGTTCCATAGGTTTGGGCCAAATGAAATCCAATGAGAAATTCCCATGAGCAGACATAGGATTAAAGCCACTATGGTGCACAGTAAAGATGTCATTGCAAAATGGGAACTTTAAAAATTTATGTACTACCGACGAGATGACATTCATGGAGCATAGCCATGGGTAACCAAGCTTCACATAGAATTGATATGATGATAGGATGATGGAGAATGAGACATTTAATTTTTTCAGTCTAACTTGTAAAGAAAGAGCAATTGAACCTATCATAAGGAAAGAAAAAACCATTATGCATTTTGATCCATGCTTTCGATTGTTCATAAGAATCTCAATAAATTTCATGTAGAAATAATAATTCCTTAATGATCACATTCTCTACACATATGAGATCAATTAATATCCCATTAGTAGGCTTGCCATTGAATCTTCTAGTGATGTAAAGAGGATCATCAGGTGCATGTATAATTATGTCATTTTGTCAGAAAACAATGTCAAGCCTAGCATTTTAGTTTGGCCCTTATGAGGTTGCACATCAATGAAGTTGACCATACATTCTATGTCTCCTTCATTTTAATTTATATTTTCATTATTTGTTTCTTCAAGTTTGTCAACATTCATCACACCATTCTTGGCATCATTAGCTTTCATAAAAGAGGCATTATGATTTGACATGGGGTTGGTAAAGATTTGTAAATTTTGGTTGGGTGGGGCAATAGACTTATTTCCTTGCTCATTAACACCACCAATTTGGATGTGATTAGAATCAATGAGGTCTTGCACAATATGTTTAAGATGCTTACATTGTTCTATATCATGTCCATTTTGTCAATGATAATCGAAAAAGGCATTTGAATTTATTTGTGAAAAGCCCTAACCACTTGGGTGTCAACATGTTGATTTGTTTGAGGTGTATTTATTTGTGAAAAGCCCTTATTTTGTTCCCTAAAAGGCTCAAAATTTTTATGGGGCATGACTTCAGATTCCTCAGAAGGGTTAGAAGGACTTTTTTCCTCACGATGACTAACCAAATCCTAATAATCACGAAGGGTCGTGCACAAGAGTGTAAAGGAGGGAGACTTTAACATCTCAAGTTTATCTTGAATATTGGTATGCAAACTGGCTATAAACATTATTTGAAGGTCAACATCTAGAATCTTAATGTTTATTTATGAGTAAAGAAATTAGTAGTGTGCTATGAAATTCGTGACCTTTTCACATTTTTTGTTTACATTACATTAAATTGGCTAAGGTCATCTTGGGACCCATGTGCACTTGGAAATGGTTAAGAAAGGCATCAAAAAGCTCATTGAATGGAATTTAATTGAGTTATTCGATAAAGAAAAAGACCACTCCAAGCTAGTGTCTTTCAAGGATCCAAGGAAAAGTTTAGCCAAGAGTTATCCTAAAAAATAAAGTCACTAAATATGGATGTATGGATGTGTATGTTGATACATGGTTACTAGGGTCTCATTTCCCACCATATTTCTCAAATTTAGGAATCTCTATGCCTTGTTGTATTTGTGCTCTCAATATCTCTAAGGATAAAGAATTTATTTTGACATATTGTGAAGGTTGGCAATTTTGACTATGATTCAATGTAACAATTTGTTGTTGGAGGAATGAAAATTTTTGTAGGCGTTGGTTAAGGATGAGATCATTATATTCTGTTGTGAGATGGAGGTGAATAAGGGGGAGGTTTATATGTGTAGACATGTAAAATATACTGATTGACATTGTGCATCTGATCCTGACTTACTAACATCGTTTCTTCCTGAATCATCCCTCGGTCTAACCATTTAATCAAATTCCCCTATATGATTAAATTCATCAATATTCATCTCTTGAATAAATAAATCATTTTATCTAATAAAGTCATCTCTCTTGTTAATTAAATCAATCCATCTAATTTAATTATCCCTATTTAATTAAATAATCAATTTATTTGATTAAATCTCTAAAGTCTATCCATTAAATTAAATAAATTAAAACCTTATTTTATTTAATCTAACACCATCCCTTTTAATTAAATAAATCAAAATCTTTATTTAATTAGCCTCTTATCATATTCCTCTCTTATTTGATTTAATTAAATCCATAAATTTGAGTCAAATAGGTCACATCATCTAACCTCTCCTGTTAAATTAATTAACCCTTGATTAATTTAATCTCATCTCATCTCACATCCTCTAGATAATGCAAGTTGCACATGAAAATAGATTTAATTCATTTTTTAAATCTCTATTTTCCTCACAAGGCATCTTTTGGAATATTCTCTCAATTTGAATTCAAAAATTCCAAGTCAACATGTACATCCAACAAGGAAATAACTTCATCTTACATGTCCTTTTCCTTGAGCCAAGTGGCATTTATTGCATTTTCCATTCCCTCTTGCATGCCATTTCAACACATTTGAATTTCAAATATTGGCATTTATTGGCACAAACCCCAAATCTTGCACATCCATCATCCATTTATAGCTTGACAAATGGCATCATATCATTGGATGAATGTTAGTCCCACATTGTTCAAATTTGGACATTCATCCATCTTGAAATTCTATAAATAAAGAGCTTATATCCTCATTTGATCATCTACAATCCAAACAAAGTTACCATGCTCAAATATTTCTTGAATTTTATCCATTATCATTGAGTCATAGCTAGGTTTTTTGTAGATTTGGCTTGGAGTTCTCATCTTTCATCAACAAAGTGGATCAATCTCTTCAACATTCGAAGTTTGCATCTTAGGAATTGGGAAAGGGCCAATTTTCACATCAAATTGGCACCAATTCCCCCATGGGATCATGAGTTTGCACATCTAATTAGCATTTTACCTTGTTTTTGTCATTTGCATTGTGTTCTTTGTTATTTTCTTTCCTAGTTTTAATTTGTAAATGGATTTCATGGGGAATCCTTGTTTTGGCTTTCAATATCTAACTTGAGGTGTTTATTCTCCTTGTTTTGAGGGAACCAAGGTTGGGGTTCGCACAATATGTATTTAGAGGACAAGTGAATTGTAAGTTTGTGAGTGGAGATGGATTAGGAGATATGATATTTGAATGCACAAAGCTAAAGGGATGCCCAATGTAAATACCTAAGGTAGCATTGGCATTGCTAGTAGGTTGTTTAGTTGTTGTAATAGTTGGATTAGTGTATGTCAAAATAGAGGTCATAGTTGTGGAAAGAGGAATTAGATTTCCACCTTGAATTTGAGTTTACCCAAAAGTTTGAGCACAACTAGTCATTGTATAGACATGTTTATAAAAAATATGAGCTAGGCTATGTACAATCTCTATTCCTTGTTCATTATCAAGCATTTTACTCATGCTATCTATGATGAGAATTGCAGTACTAGCAATATATTCAGAACTCACAAAGTTTTACAATTTTTCTAAATCTTCATCCATTTGTTTTAGTTCTTCTTGAAGGACATTAACAACCATTGTGTCAACATTAGTCACATTGGTTGTGGGTAGGGTGGTCACATTGGTGCAATGACAACTATGGGGCCAACTAATTATTCTAGGAACATTTTTCTTCGCAACACTAGATGTAATACTAAAGAGAATGTGCATCCATTCATTAGTGATTATTCACTGAAAATTCTATTTATTACAAGGAGAATCATTCTAGGAATATTTTACTTTGGAGTAATAAAAGTAATCTAAATTATCCACCTATACATGACTAAAGAGTGTTTTGTCTTCAACCATTCCATGATTTTAAAGCCTAGTGCAATCAAGCAGTTTAATCTTAGAGAACCTAGCCCTTGTGATTTGAGAATCTCCTAATATATTTTTAAATATCACCAATCCTTAACAATTACAATATGGTACATGGTTAGACACATTACATAGTAAAAAAAATACTATATTTTAGATTAAATATATGGAACAAAGATCATTTCCACCTACAAAGCGTCCTAACACTAAATGATCGACCAACAAACTGTTCTAATTCTAATGTAAAATATAGCATGAGCTTTTATGATGAAACCTCTTCAACTAAGAAGTTGTGATGTTGGAACCTTGCACTCAACAGTACTTGATCCCTAGTTGGCTCCTTTAAAACCATTCAACTTCATGAATAGACCAAAAACCCATCAACAAAAATAATCAATTTTAATTCTGAATGAACCAAATCTTCAACTACTCTAGGTAAATTTGTTGGATTTCTGACATTGACAAAAAGGATCATTTTCTTTTTTTAATGAAAGATTTTATATCATCGACAAAACTTATATTTCCCTGATACAGAGCACAAGTCTTTAGGCTGAAACCTCTTCAACTAAAGAAGTTATGATGTTGGGACCTTGCCCTCAATAAGACTTGATCTCTAGTTGGCTCATTCAAAACTATTCAACTTCACCAATAGACCAAGGACCTGACAGATAAAAAGTCAATTTTAGTTTCAAATCAAGTGAATCTTCAGCTATTTTAGGTAATTTTTTCTTGATACAGATCATAAGTCTTTAGCCTGAAACCTCTTCAATTTCTAAAATGTTATGATTGTAGAACCTTGCACTCAACAAGACTTGTTCCCTGATTGGTTCATATAAAACCATTTAAACCAAACACCCATCAATAAAAAAATCAATTTTAATTCCAAATCAACTGACTCGTCAGCTATTGTAGGTAAATTTGTTGGATTCCTGACATTGACATGGTTATTTAAATGTATGCAGGCTCTGCCAGAAGCGCTGGAAAGAAATAGAAACTGAGTTTGCCGACATGGGTGCCGAGTTATTAGAAACTGTAGCCAACTCATACCCAGCCTCAGGTAACAATAAATGATTGCAGTCATAATAAATAGTTTCGTCAGTCATCGAAACCAATTGGAAGTGAAGATTCGAATTTTTTGGCCACTGGGAATCGATCATTACAAGCTGCAACGCCTGCTCAACGAAGAGGGCAGGGCTCTGACACGTTGAATAAATTAGCCATTTTAGGTCTGTTCGATATTATTGTTTTATTGGGATTTGCTGACTACCAGATACGTAGGTCGTATCTATTTTCCTGCATGTAATATATGTATCCGTTTTTTAAAGCTCGCTTCCTTCTGTATTACATTGCCTTGATGCATTTGCAGTATGAAACATATTGGACTGAAAATGTTCAACGCTAGAAACATTTATGAGGCACACCCCTTGAGGGAGGATGAAACTTTTGTCTGTAGCGCCAGTATTAAGCAGGTCTTCACAGAAACCTTAACAAGTAGTACAGTAGAAACCGGGTTTCAGAAAGGAAAGGGGAAGAAATATTCTTTTGTTTTTGGGTTTATAGATGGCTTAAAGTATATGAGACTGTCTCATACTCTCAATATGAAGGAAACACTTAATTCCTGCTTCACAATACAAAGTGTACATATGCTACTCCCTGCTACCCCCTGCTACGTCGTGCAGAATAGAAAACACATGTATATATACAATAAATGATTGCAGTTATAATAAATAGTGTTGTCAGTTGTTGAAATTCCATTAGAAGAGAAGATTCAATATTTTTTTGGTTCAAATGACAATCACTCACCATGCACATTTGGCCATATTATTAATTAATTGAAAATCAAAATCATAAATTTAAATTAATCAATATGTCAATATTTAATAGATATAATTTCTCTTTCATAATGAAATTCAGATATAAAAGTACAAATGGTAGACCTTATGTATCAGTTATCAATTACCAGTTTTTACATTCCTGAAAGTCACATAAATTTTGAAATGTGAAAGATGAAAATTTATTGAGAAAGACATGCTTTCTAGTCTTTATAGATGTATATTTTGTCTTGAGGTGATGGATGCTTATGAATGCTTACAAAGTGACTTAAATTTTTATCGATGTGGTCATCATGTAAGTATATTTTGATTATGGATCAGATTGTCTATAAAGTGGCTTAATGAACATGAATAATAAAATACTACCATAAGAATGAAAATCTATTAATAGTGTAGTGGGTGTAAATATAATTTTTTTATAAGTTAATGGGAGTAATTTTTTTTCTAGTAATTTATTAATTATATAGGAAAAACCTTGCTTTAAATTATTTGGTTTTGAGAAGACATTTTCTTATTTGAGACATAAAATGCATATCATACTCTATCATTAATACCAATTGCTTTTGGGGCTTCCAATCAATTTTATTAATAATTCTTATATTTTTTAAATGGAAACTTTCATCAAATAAACTATACTCCATGAATTATTTTTACCCATACCAATTGCTTTTGGGGCTTCCAATCAATTTTATTAATAATTCTTATATTTTTTAAATGGAAACTTTCATCAAATAAACTATACTCCATGAATTATTTTTACCCACACTAGCATCCTTCATGAAGAAAATTTATTAGAGAATATGTTTTAATTTTCTCTAGTAATTTTTTTAAAACTTTCTTTGGATTAGTAGTGCCAATGTAATTTTTAATGATGGTCTTTATATTAGGTTTTTAATTTATGTTGCTAGTATCTATGTTGAACTTTTTTTAGTTTGTTTTAGATGGTTGTATCATTATAAACTAGTTTTTCAATTTTGGTTCTCTTGATTGATATGTTGACAAATTATTTAATTTTTTTTTTACATTAAAAATATATAAGTAAATTTATTGCATAACTAAAATCTATTTATTCATTCCATGATTTAATCTATAGATATAGGATATATATATATTATCAAAATCATAATGAGTATACACATTCACTTGCATGATATACTATTGAGAATATGAAGCCAAACAGTCACATGACTTTTCACCTTCTTTTGTCTCTCCATTTGATAGATGTCTCTTCATATCTAAAGAGCAAAACAATTGTATAGATATATATGAGTGCAGATCATGTATGAAGTGATTATGGATAATAAAAGATGTTCTTTGCTTTCCCATGGATGTAGCCTTAAATGGTGAACCACGTAATCATTGTATTATGTCCTTATTTTCTATCTATCTTCTTTTTCATTTTTCTATTTCATTATGTTTTATTTGCTCGTTTAATAATCAACATAGACACCATCCATATGTATGATATAAATGAAAAAAACAAAAAAAGATTTTAATTGACATTATTTTTCTCTCTGAAATAGAGAAATTCAAATATCTTTAAATGGGTATCATGCTTGGAGAGCTTTGCATGACACACGAAATTACATAAAAAGTGTATTAGAGTGATAAAATATAGATTATATTTTTAATTCCTTTTATGAAATTTATTTTATCACACAAGTTAACTAGATAGAACAATTTTTTTCTATTGATGAGTATGAAAATACTAGAATAAAAAATAAAGGAGAATAAACCTCAAATTTTCTATAAATGTATATATCTCTAAATTATGTTATAAATTTCTTCAACTATAATACCCATTTTTTTGGATACTCTTGTGGAGTGTGATTTTGAATGATCATTTTGAAATACTAAAATCATTCCAAAAATATATTATAGTGAGATAAAAGATATTGCGAATGGCTATTACATTATACGAGAACCCATTAAAACTACAAAGTATGCTCAAGGTATCCACTTAATTATTAATTATGTATATCACATATTCCCTTAACTTAGTGATATGATGGTTTATTAATATATTCCATAGTAAATATGAACCCTTTGTGCTAAAATTAAAAAACACAAATTCTTTAAGAAACAATCGGAAATAGGTGAAGGTTCAATTTCTCAAATCTATATAGATAAAATTGAAATAATGGAATGATTAGAAGGATTGGAGGTCATATATTCCATAGTAAATATGAACCCTTTGTGCTAAAATTAAAAAACACAAATTCTTTAAGAAACAATCGGAAATAGGTGAAGGTTCAATTTCTCAAATCTATATAGATAAAATTGAAATAATGGAATGATTAGAAGGATTGGAAAAACAAAGTCAAAGTTGATAATCTATCAACTATAGGAAAATTCATAAAAGAAAGGTACAGTTCTAGGACAAAATAGGGAAAATGATTCATGTAAAATAATACTGTATTATAAACTTGTTAAAATTATAGATCACATAGAAAAATAATGTAAATCAAATTAGGCTAGAATGCATTAGAAGAATACCCCATACAAATATTATTTTCTCATCTAAATAGAAGTAATAGAAATAGATGAGCATCTTTAAGATTTATTGGAAGGGGAATTTATAAGGACCAACAAGAGCTTAATCTTATGCCAAACCCTTTTTTTAAGAATATTTTAGAGCACAATATAGGTATAGAAAAATTTCATATAAATTATGAGAATTTCTATGATACAATTCATCCTTTTAATAACCGTATACTATTTAGTTCTAGTTTAATTATAAGATTAAAAAATTACAATATTTATTTCAAATTTAGTTGTAAATAAGGATTCTAGCAAATTAAGATTAAATAAATGAATAAGTATGAAACTTCATTTTCCATTCCACAAGTATTATATTAATGAAATATAATTACTTTTGATTAGACTAAAAATTTGGCCTATTTTTATAGAATATTGTATAACAATATTTTTTATTTTTTTTTAGTTTACAATGATTATATAATTATATTATCTAATTTTATTGTTGAACATATGCAACATTTAGAATATTTATTTGTGTATTCAAAAGGAATTACATATAATTATCTATAAAGAACAATTTCATCAATATCAAGAAAAATGATTTTATTAGATTATACCTTAGCTAGGGGATGATTAGGCTACAACATCATATTTTTACTAGGATACAACACTTCCCAAATATCCATAGAGATTAAAAAAATCCAAAAATCCCTAGCATGTTTTAAATATGTGTTTCCATTTTATGAGGACTTAGTAGTCACCAAATAAAATTTATGAAAATTCATAAAATTTGGAGGACCACACTTGGATGTCATAGTGAAAAACTAGTTCAAAGGATTAATAAGATAGATTTAGAACATGGAGAACACTATAAGCTATCTTTATGAATTATTTTATGTAGTGATGCATATGGTACTACATGGTCTAATGTGTTGACATAGGAATATCTTTTTGGAAAGAAAGAAATATAATGATATAGGTCAAAAATCTTAACATTTTGAAAAATAAATTACTATATCTATGAGGAAGGGATACTTGTACTTAAAAGAAGTATTGGAAATTTAAGATATTTTTTGAGATGGAGAATTTTATTTTGTAAATAGATAGTCAAGATAGCAAAAATACCATGAAGAAGAAACATCAAAATGACTTATCCAAGTATTGGATTGACATATGGAAATTTGTTTTCTAAAGTTATAATTTAACCATTCAATAGATCAAAGAAGAATAAAAATGTCTCATGGATTCTATTAGAAGAGAATTCAAAGTAATAAGAATATTTTTTTTCAAAATTGAAACAAGAACCTATGTCTCATTTAAAAAAATAAATACCCTTGTGGATAGTTTACATATGAATAGGAATTGTGTTTTTTTTTTTAGGATTACATGATTCATGGAAGAACAAGATATGATTATTATCTTATTAAATAAATAGAATTATGAGATTCCCCAATTTTTGGCCTCATAAAGAGTTTTAGTTCAGTATATGTATATATATAAGAAGGTTGAATAATATTTTATGACCTATTCATGTAAGAAATTTGAATCTATAGTGACATAGGATTATGACCTTTCTCACACTTTGATAAATTTTTGAATGAAATTTTGACCTAGGATTAGTAACTTAGAGCATAATGGACACAAACATTTAAACCAGAAAGAAAATGGGATGTGGGGGTTAGACCACTCTATTTTCCTTTGGTCATTCAATAATGTTCAAGGATTCCCCATTGGATTGAATAGCAACCTCACAAGGTGAGTCAATTCTCAATGA
The DNA here is from genome assembly GCA_007258455.2 of Sequoia sempervirens. Classification (NCBI taxonomy): domain Eukaryota; kingdom Viridiplantae; phylum Streptophyta; class Pinopsida; order Cupressales; family Cupressaceae; genus Sequoia; species Sequoia sempervirens. The sequence continues at coordinate 222,513,727 of VDFB02379711.1, forward strand.
GGAAGACCTAGGAGGGGGTTCTATAAGTTTGTAGGGGATCACCACCAAGCAAATTCTTGGAAAAGACAAATGAACATTCAAATCAAAAAACCTAATTATGCAAGCTAAATGAGAGATGCAAATGATGAAATTATGCAATAGGGAGATAGGATATGTTTACCTAGGAAGTCTCGAGATGTTGTGAGGATTCCAAAAATGCAAAGAAGTTGTCCAGATATGTCAAGGAAGACAAAGACGCCTTTACTATTGTCTTAGTCTTGTTTCTATTTTTCAGGGTAGATGCAAAATTTTTAGATGTTAGAACCAGATCTGAAGGAATTTCTAAAAAAGATTCTTAGGAGGATTAAGATGCCCAAGGTGGTGTATTAGTCCTATTTTTGAATTTTTCAAAACTCTAAATGTGGTCTTGAGCTCCAAGGTATGCACTTGCTTCTCTTCCAATCTTAGGTTTTGAAACTTCTGGATTCAACCTATAGGCAAGTTTTCATGAAGATGACAACTTTGTAATGCAACTTTACAACTTTTTCAAGTTTTCACTCCAAATGTTCTTCAAGTCTTCAGCCTAGATCTATAATCACAAATATGGAAGATGGGAAAAACTTGTTGTTTGTTAGTGAATGGGGGTTTTCCTTAGTCAAAACCCTTATTGGTAATTAAACCTTGAAATGAAATAAAATGATGAAGAAAATGGTGAATGGACAACATGCAATGCTACAACTCATCAAACCCTTCTAAAGTATGCAAACTTGTGTGCAATGGCTGCAATGGATATGGATCTTGAACCAAAGGAATGATTTTTAATTGCTTGATTGAATCAAAACCCTACATCACAAATGTTAGCACAACACACATGATGCAAGAATATATTTGATATGATGCTTGAATCTTGATGATGGCTCCAAATGCTTGATGAAATTATCTTGAATGCTTGAATACTTGGACGCTTAGATTCTTAGATTGCTAGGTGAAAATATGAGAGAAAGAACCTTGTATTTATACTTATCTATGCTTAATATCCTGAAATTACACCACACCAAGCCAAAATATGAATTCATTAATTAAAGGAGGCTAAATATTGCCATAGTTTGAAATTAAATCCTGAAAATGACTCAAGCAAGACTAAGATGCCCTAGGTGGTGTCTTAGTCCCAAGTCATGAAACTTGGGGCACAAACATAAAAAAGAAGCCCAATTAAGATGCCTCAAAATCAAGGTCCTGAGACCTTTGGGGAATAAAGACACCCTAGGTGGCATTTTAGTCCTGACCAAAAAATTAGGGACACATAGATGAAATCATTAAATTATCATTTATGTATTGGAGAATGTCGGTATTAGCCAGAAAAAAGATATTATTCATAGGGCTTCTAGATGCAAAATAGGACCAATTAAGCCATAAATAAAGATAAATAAAGCAAGGCAGGCCCAAACAAGTGTGAAAATGCAAGGGTATGCATTTTAATACACTACATTTAGCCCCCACTTTAGTGAGAGGATGAACTTTCTTCAAACTCACACTAAAGTAGCCAACCACACAATCAAGAAGGGTTCAAAGTTACAAATGTTAGTAAGATAGGATGAAAATAACCAAGAGGGTGGCCAAGCCCCCAGGATCAAGATCCTATGGAAAACCAACATAAGCACCAAGGAACATGCTTGTGGATGATATATGAAGCCATAACCTGATTCCAAAAATACACCATCAAAGACAAGAAAATGGAAAAAGAAAAAGGAAAAAGGAAAATTGTAACGGATCAAGCTTCGACTGTCCATCCAACATAATGAACCAGGTGTAGGTTGTTTTCCCAAAAAGAAAGTTTACAAGTGGAATGTGTTTTCCACTATGCAGACAAAACAAATGCTCACAAGGGCTAGTGAAGCTAGTTGTTCACTAGGTGAGCCCCAGGGGACTATATCAAAGTCATACCTCCATGACTTTAATAAGGTACAAAAATGCATGCTCACAAGAGCTAGTGAAGCTAGTTGTTCACTAGGGGAGCCCTAGGAGGTCCATATCAAAACCATACCTTCATGACTTTAGTAAAGATAAAAGGAAAATTCAATAAGAAAGAGGATGTTCAAAGGGATTTTTCATAGTTCACATGAGGTCTTACTCTTAGGGGACATTGTTCCTAATTTCTCCAAGAGAGGACCAATCAAAGGATAAAAGATTCACCACTTAGGGGATGTCATACATTGCATCACCACTAAGAGGAATATAATATGCTAAGATAGATCATGTTCTTGAAGGAAATTACTCCTAATGTCACCAAAAAGAGGAAAACACATCGTCTGAAATAAGAAAATCATATCAAGAAACATGAAAAAGGAAAAGTGCAATCAAAATAATGCCAGTGTATGCCCCCATTTAAATAAATTCCTAACACCATGCTATGAGAAAATAATTTAAAGTAGCCAAAAATGGAAAGAAAAAAGAGGGTTTTCCCTAGAAACACATAAGGGATCTATGGATTTGGTGTCAGTATCTATCTTTGCTACAATGATATTAGAGAGCTCGAAACTATCATCATTCCCCAAATACACATAGAACTAGAAGAATTACACAAAGAGAGTGAAATCAAAGAAAGTCCTTTTGGGTCAACATGGAAGAGACATAGGGTGTCTTGAAGCCTTGCGTCATGGCAAAAAGGAAAACACAAGACAAAAAGGAAAAGAAAATCAAAGATAAAAGATCAATGAAAAAGGAAAAAGTATATGACACATAGAAGAATGAAAGTACAAATAAATGAATGCACATAGAGAGAGAGAAACATCAAAGAAAACATCACAAGGGATCATGTTACACACATGCAAGAAAATTAAAAAAGAAATTGAGAAGGAAATCAAAAGAAAAAGAAAAGATAAAAGACTAGCAAAGAACATGTGAGTCAACCATCTAGTAGGTCATCCACATCCCAGTCTTGTTTAGTATATGCAGAATCCAAATCACTAGCGAGAGGGACAACATCAAGTCTTCTACTAGGAGAATCACCAAGTTCAACACATGGTGAATCACTTGGTTTAGGAGGATCACCATGGTTGTTATCATTTAAGCTCACATATGAGGAAAATATTAAATTCAACTCATTATGCACTTCCTCATTGATTTTAGTTTTTCCCTCATCGTCATCCAAGTTAACCACAATAGGAGGATGAATGATAATATCCATAGAAGGTTCCGGTCCTGGTTGTGTTGGAGACGTAGAATTTACCGACTCGATAGTAAGAAAGGAGGCTCATCATTTATTAGTTCTAACAAGTTTGGATCATGGTTTTCAATGTTTTTTCACATCATTAATTTTTTGAAATATAGAATGACATTACACCTATGCTTTCTATCATGGGTATGTGCAGGATCATGATGGGCCAAAAAGTGGCAATATGATGGGTATGTGTAGGGTATGTGGCTGACGACCTTCTTTTTACCCAAAATTGATGAAATGAAAAGGGTTTTTAAAAGATATTCTCAGCTTTCAACCAATATAAATTATGCTATACTTTGAATTTATTAAATAATTATTATTCATTTTTTATTTGAATTACGACTAAAGTCTTGATTGATAGGCTAATTGAAAAAAATCTATACCTTTCACATGGTATTATATTTTTTGAATCCAAAACATTTGTCACATTCTATGCTTCACATACTATAGGATTAAAAAAATAAAAATTGAATTTCATGAAGTTTTGACCAAGTTAAGATGGTTAGACATACAATTTTTTATATTTTTTAAAATTTGTAATAAAAAATTCATATTTAATTATTTACTTGGAAAAAAATTATAAAAAAATATGCATCACATGTGGACATGAGTCCTCTACTTATATCTAAAATCTTATAAAAAAATATTATCATTTTATTGTGGTTAGGGTGGTCAGACAAAAACCTACTTATTTTTTCCCTGAAATTTAAGTATTACTACATTGAAATTTCAAATTTTCACCACATAGATTTTTTATTTTTTAAATAAACCTAGTAGTTTAGAAACTACATTCAATTTTATACATATTCTATTCTTACATATTTTAGAAATAATATAGATAACTTGTTCAAATTTTTATGTCAAGTTGCCTAACTCTACTTTTTCTAATTTTTTTGCCACTTAAGGGACTGTTTTTTCCATGATTTTCATTTTCATCTTATGAAGGAAGAACAGAAGAAACCATGGAAGGTTGTTCAACCACTTTCACTTTGGATTTATAAATTTTCTTAAGAGGTGGACTAGGAGTTGTTTTGTTTTCTCTAGGTCTTTAATAGGAAATAGGAAATGGATTTTTCATGGATGAGTCTTGGTTTGTTGGAAGGGCTTTAGGTTCAGCATTGGCTTCTTTAGGTGGTGGAAGTTCAAGTATGGGTGGAGGTTTGATCATAGATGGAGGAAAGTTTTCAAGGGATACTTTGGCTATGTATTTTGCTTTGAACTTTTGGTAGGATAGGGAAAGGAAGTCTTCACAGGGTCTTATAGGTTTCATGGTCTCAGGTCGAAAATAATCTAAGGAGAGGTTTCCATAGGAAGATGGGGGTCTAATGCCACAATGGTTTACTGCGAATATTTCATTTTCAACTAGAAACTTTAACCAAGTGCCTATGGACAATGAATGGGACTGCATTCATGGAGTATAGACATTTGGAGCCTAACTTCACATGAAATTGGTTTGGATTAGATATGATAGAGAATGATACATTTTATTTCTTCGGTCCTACTTGTAATGGGAGTGCGATCGAGCCCATTATAGCACAAGCAAAACCATCATGTGTTTTAATCCATGCTTTTAGTTTATCATATCTATCTTGAGTGAGTTCATGCACATATAAGAATTCTTTTGTGATCACATTCTCTCCATACATGGGATCAATTAAAATCCCATGAGTGGGCTTGTTATTGATTATGTAAACTATGTAAAGAGGACCATTAGGTGCATGTTCAATTGTTTCTTCTAAAGAGAAAGTAATGTCAATGGTTTGTTGTTTACGAGGCTCAATGTCAATCACTCCTATCATTGTATCAATAGAACTTTTTAAATTATTATCCATAGGACTTTGTTCATCATCGTCCATAGGATTTTTCATGATTGCTCATATTCTTATCATCCATGTCAACATTCATCACATCGGGCTTAGTTTCTCTAGCATTAACAAATGAAATATTATGGTTGGGCATGGGATTCATAAAGATTTGCATGTTTTGGTTGGGAGGAGCTATAGACTTATTACCTTTTTCATTCACACCTCCAATTAGGATATGATTAGAATCAATGAGGTCTTGCAAAAGATGTTTAATAACTTGTAATGTCCTATATCATGTCCTTTTTGTTGGTGATAAGAACAATAGGAATTGTGTCTAAATATCGGAGGTAATGGCTTGCTAGGGTCAAGGGATTGAATGTGAGGTAAGGTAAGCATGTTTTTGTTTAAGAGTTGGGTCATAATGTTGTGGAGTGTGTTGAGTAAGGGAGTAAATTTCCTTTGTAGATCCCCAAAAATATAAGGATTACTCTTCTTTATAGCACTACTTGGGTATCAACTAGTTGGGTAGGTTGAGAGGTGGAATTTAGTTGAAGAAAAAAATTATTTTGTCTTTTGAAAGGTTGGTAAGTGTTTTGGTTTGATGCTTCAGACTTTTGAGGACGGGTAGGGGTGGCTTTTGGTTCACTAGTACTTACAAAATTTTGATAGTCTTGAAGGGCATTACATAAATGCATGAAGGAAGGGAATTTCATCATGGTGAGCTTATCCCTTATCTTGCTTTGTAAATTTTGTATGAAAATCTTTTTAAGGTGGGAATCAAGAATCTTCACATTGATTTGGGAATAAAGTGATTGGTAGTGTGAAATAAAGTCAGTGACTTTTTCACCCTCATTTTTCTTGCGTCTCATCAAATCATCCAGCATCATTTCAAGGACCATATGCACTTGGAAATGGTTAATAAAGGCCTCAAAAATTTCATTAAATGAATGAATTGATTTATTCAATAATGCAGAAAACCAGTCCAAGGCAATGTCTTTCAAGGATCGAGGAAAAAGTTTAGTCAAAAGTTTTTAATCAAGGATAAAGTCACAACACAAAGCAATAAAGGAATTAACATGATTAGCATGATCTTCCTTTCCTCCATATTTCTCAAATCTAGGTATCTCTATACGTTGTGGCATCGAAGTTCTCAATATTTCCAAGGATAGTGGGTTACTTTTCACATAGTATGAAGGTGGACCATTTTGATTTTGATTTATAGTGGAAGCTTGATGTTGAATGGATGAAAGGCTTCATAAAAGGTGGTTAATTATAGGATTATTGCTTGTGGTTTGCGATGGAGATGAATATGGTGGTGGTGTGTATGTGTTGGAATTACCAGTCAATGGATTTCTTATGGTAGGAGATATAAGATTAGATGCCACATAGGTATAAGTAGCACTAGTGAAAATATTTGAGGTAGGAAGGATTCTACTAGTTGGTTGCATCATTGTGGTCACTTGAGGATTGGTATAGGTGGGAATTAAGGTTATGGTTGAAGAGGGAGGAGTTTGAGTTCCTCCTTGGTTTGGAATTTTGTTTGATGGTTGAGCACCATTAGTGGTGGGAGGAAGGTGTTTTCCAAATATTTGAGCTAGGTTACACACAATTTCTAGTCCCTCATCACTTTCCATCATGCGGTGAATACTATCTATGGTAGGTATGATAATGTTTGAAATGTTTTAAGTACTCATGCTATCTTGTAAATGAGCTAAGTCTTCATGCATTTTCATTATATTTTCTTGAGGAATATGATCAACAATTGTTTGGATGCTCAGCACAACACTTTTGGGTAATGTAGGCATAACAAAAGAGGTATCAAACGTATGGTCCATACCTAGTGAACTAATACCAACACCAAAAGTAAGAGAGCTTGATAACCCAAGATCCACAATGAGTATTTTATCATGGGATGCCATGAGTCTTGGAATTCATCTAACCATAGTATTAGCAGTAGGACACCAAGTACCACTACTCATACAAGGGATAAACCATAGAAAGTGCAATGAACACAATGTCTTATGCTTACAATTACACTTGAAATGAGAGAAATTAGAATAATAACAATTCTAGAAACTAAAATAAAAAAACTGGAGGCAGACCATAGAAACACAGTCAAGCAAGTTCAGACCCTAAAAACTAGAGAGTCAAAGTCAATAGGGACTAAGATGCCAAGAATGATGTCTTGGTCCTCCTAGTGAGATCTGATGTTCCAAGGACTAAACAAACAACAAATAGTAGAGAGAACCTTCTGAGGTAGAAACCCTGAGAGGGAGTAAGATGCCAAGAAGGGTGTTTTAGTTCTAGCAGAGTTTTTCTCATAAAAAAAGAAAATTCTAGATTTTCTATAGTGTTTATATATTTCCTATTTATGATGTTGATGTTTAGAAATATAAAAAATGTGGAAATGAGTGAAAGAAAAGTAACTAGGAACAAGCAATTGAATGCAATTATTTTCAATTTTGAATGCAATACAAATACAATTAAGATGGTGAACAATGCACTTTTCAATTTTTGAATGAAATGATGCAAGAAAGTAAAAATACAACCTATATGCACTTTTGCCAATGTAAATGCAAGAAAACCTATATGCAATTTCACTAAATATGCAAAAACCTAGATGCAACTTTACTAATGCAAGATCCAATGCAATCTAGGTCTAATACTTTAATGGACTCCAAATTAGAAAATGAATGCTCAATAAGGTTAGGTTCACCAAAATGAACTAGAAAGAAAATGGGATGTGGGGGTTAGACCACTCTATTTTCCTTTGGTCATTCAATAATGTCCTAGGATTCCCAATTAGATTGAGAAGAAACCTCACAAGGTGAGTCAATTCTCAATGAGCAGGACCTATGAGGGGGTTCTATAAAATTTTAGCGGTTCACCATCAAGTAAATGCTTGGAAAAGAAAAATGAGCATTCAACTCACAAAACCTAATTATGCTAGCTAAATGAGAGATGCAAATGATGAAATCATGCAACAGGGAGATAGGATATGTGTACCTAGGAAGTCTTGAGATGTTGTGAGGATTCTAAAAATGAAAAGAAGCTATCTAGATATTCCAAGGAGGATAAAGACACCTTTACTTTTGTCTTAGTCCCGTTGCTCTTTTTCAGGGCAGATGCAGAATCTTTGTATGTTAAACTAGATTTGAAGGAATTTCTAAAAAATATGGTCAAGAGGACTAAGACACCCAAGGTGGTGTATTAGTCTCATTTTGAATTTTTGAAAACTCTGAATGTGGTCCTAAGCTCCAAGGTCTACACTTGCTTCTCTTTCAATCTTAGGTTCTAAAACTTTTGGATTAAACCTGTAGGTGAGTTTTCATGAAGATGACAACTTTGTAATCCAAATTTACAACTTTTACAACTTTACACTTCAAATGATCTTCAAGTATTCAACCTAGATTTGCAATCACAAATATGCAAGATGGGAAAAACTTGTCATTTGTTAGTGAATGGAGGTTTTCCTGGGTCAAACCCCTTGTTGGTAATTAAACCTTGAAATGAAAAATAATGGTGAATGAACAACATGCAATGCTACAACTCACCAAACCCTTGTAAATTCTACAAACTTTTGTGCAATGGCTATAATGGATATGGATCTTGAACCAAAGGAATTATCTTGAATTACTTGCTTGAATCAAAACCATAAATCACAAATGTTAGCACAACAACACACATGATGCAAGAATATCTTTGATATGATACTTTATCTTGATGATGGCTCCAAATGCTTGATGGAATTCTCTTGCATGCTTGAATACTTGGATGCTTGGATGCTTAGATTTCTTGTTATATTGCTAGGTGAAAATATTAGAGAAGGAACCTTGTATTTATAATTATCTATGCTTAATATCTTGAAATTACACTACACCAAGCCAACATATGAATTCATTAATTAGAGGAGGCTAAATCCTGCCAGAATTTGAAATTAAATCCCAAAAATGACTCAAGGAGGACTAGGATGCCTTTGGTGGTGTCTTAGTCCAATCTCATAAAAATTGGGGCACAATACCAAAAAGGGGCCCAATTAAGATGCCTCAAAATCAGGGTCCCGAGACCTTTGGGGGACAAAGACGCCCTAGGTGGCATTTTAGTCCTGACCTAAAAATCAGGGACACACAAATGAAATCATTAAATTATCATTTATGCATTGGAGAATGTCGGGATTAACCAAATAAAAAACAAGTTGGGCCTAAACAAGTGTGAAAATGCAAGGGTATGCATTTTACTACACTATAACATAATCTAAATAATTGACTGCTTTTCTTCTTCATCAAGAATATACATATATGTTTCCCCTCTACACACTTTCTTTAAATAATTACTATATTTGAGGTATATTTTTTATGCTCAAATACTTTTCTTCTATCCTTTAGATAATTGCAAGGAATCTTCAAGTATTCAAAATTTGAAATTTCATAGTTCATTAGATAGTATGCTCTTAGCTTATGCTATCCATGTTATCTTGCTACAAAAAAAAATCTATAGTATATATAAGGAGTCCTCAACTTAATTAGATATTATTATTATTTTTCTATTGGAATAAAAATATTAAAATTTATAATTGAAAACATGCTTCTTAGATTTTAATTTATTAATCTTCCAAATGATAAAAAATCCTAAACATTTCAAATGAAGATATAATTTTTTAAAAATAGTCATTAATTATGATGATTGTATAATAGTTTAAATAAAATCATATTTAGCAATTATGACTATCAACTCACTCTATATGATAGTCATAATTGATAAATATGATTTTGTTATATATATTTTAGCCCTAAAAAATATATAGAATGGCTAGTAGTTTCTTCAATGATAATAACTATTTTAAGTAGTTAAGAACCGTTGAAACACCCAAGAGCAATTGTACACAAAATAAACCTTCATGAAAAGAGAGAAGCAACAAGAGAAGCTATTTCACCAGGAGTGAAAAAGAATGTATTGAGATGTGATGATATACATAATGTACAAAGTAGCTTATAAAGGCATGAAAAATACAATGGGTGTGAAAACTACCCAACATGGGAAAAAGCTACTTGAATAAACAAATGCAATATTAAGCCTAAATAAACTTAAGTAGGTGAAAAACATTCACGCTAACACCCCCCCCTTAAGTGCAACTTAGGGAAACTAAAAATGAAAAATGAGATACAAAAATGGGTCCTAAACATAAGGCCATGTTAGGTACCCATGCACAACTAAAATGAAAAAATAAATTCTCACAGTTGAAGAAAAGGAGAAAAACAATGTGGGAAAAAATGTATCTCTGAAAGAGAGAAAGAAGGAAGGAGGACTCATCAAGACCCCCAAGGACAACTTCCTTTTCCGTAAGGATTGATCTCAGCAAAAGATATCAAGGAGATGCCAGAGGTTTAGTGAAGATGTCTACAACCTGCTACTCCATAGGAAAATATTCCAAACCCATAACACTATCCTAAATGAGTTGTTGAATGAAGTGCATGTGGATCTCAATATGCTTCATGTGCTGATACTCATTTGGGTTGCAAGAAATATGTACGACACTCTGATTATCACACCAAAGAGTAGTGGGATGATAAGTAGGAAAATGAAACTCAACCATCAACTGTCAAACCCATAGAACCTCTTGACTAGCCAAAATAGTGCCTCGAGCGATACTTACCCTCGGTCAATGATAATACAATAGCAATTTTCTTTTTGCAAGACCATACAGTTGAACCAGAACCAATACAAAAGACAAAGCCTAAAGTGGACTTTCGATCATAAACATCACCAGCCCAATCTAAGTCAATGAATCCTACAATCTAAGTAGCACCTGATGTGTAATTAATGCCAAACTTTGTAGAGCCCTAAATGTACCACAAGATATGTTTGGTTGCCTTCCAATGACTCTCATGAGGATCTTGAGAGAAACATTAGACAAGACCAACTACAAAGGAAATATTAGGGTGACTATGTATGAAGTACAAAAGGCTACTAACCAACTACCGATACAAGGTAGAATCCACTAATGGAGTACTGAAATTGGAAGAAAACACAACACCTGACTGAAAAGGAGTGGGGGTTGGCTTGCACTTAGCCATTGCAAATCTCTGAAGCAAATCAAGAGAACACTTCTATTGGAAAATAGAAATACCCACAAAAGAATAATGAATTTGAAGACCAGGGAAGAAATGCAAAGGACTAAGGTCTATCATATCAAACCACTATGTCAAAGCTCTTTGAGTATCCTCAATCATGACAAGAGAACTCCCAATGAGAACCAAATCATAAACATAGAGAACAAGAATGAGAAGATCCCCCCCATTCCTTTGAATGTAAAATATAGGGTCAAAGTGACATCTACTGAATCTAAAAGAAAGCAAAAATAAATCCATCTTCTCATACCAAGCTCGAGGGGCTTGTTTGAGACCATACAATGAACATCGAAGCTTGGAAACAAGTTAAGGGTCCTACACAAATTCCAGTGGCTGCTCCATATAGATCTCCTCCTAAATATCACCATGTAGGAAAGCACTCTTCACATCTATCTGATACACTAATCAACCCTTAGATGAAATAATAGAAAGTATAGGATGAATGGAATCCATCTTGGTGAAAAAATAAAAGGTAGCTGAATAATCAATGGCCTCAACCTAAGAAAACCCCTTAGCCGCAAGACGAGCCTTGTGCTTTTCAATAGAACCATTAGTTGCAAACTTAGTACGGTACACCCACTTGATCCGAACCAAATTTCTTCCCTTAGGAAAAGGAACAAGATCCCAAGTATGATTCTTCATCAAAGAATAATATTACTCAGCCATAGCACTATCCCACTCTAGAACACTTGAAGCATCTGAACACTTTTGAGGAACACTTTTGAGGATTAGTAGAAACTGCATGAATCAAAAGATTGATACCTAAAGTCTGTGAATGAGTGAAACAAGAAGTGTTGGGATCACGTGCATGAGAACCAACCTCCTTAAGAAGAGTACAAGCCCAAAGAGGTTGTTTGGGTGTAGGCTTAGGAGATGATGGAGTTATGTCAACAAAAATACCAGCATCATTAGGAGCATCAACAACATCATCATCATCAACAATAGGAAAACAAAACATCGTCTAAAGAAGAATTGGGAAGAATTGAGGTAGAGGCCTATGATGGCAAGTCCTTCAAAATGAAAGACTCATCAAAATGAACATCACAATGAAAATGTACCTCTCTACTGACGGGATCAAACAAATGATAACCCTTCACATCCTCACAGTAGCCAACGAAGATGAACCACTAACTCTTCTTCTCCATTGATTTTTGCCTCCTTGTTGGAATGAATGTCCATGCATCACTGTCAAATACTTTGAAGTAGGAGACCTTAGGCTTGACATGAGACCAACCCTCCTCGATTCATATTATGCATTGCCTTGTGAGACATACAGTTCTAAATGTAGTTGGCACAATTGAAATCCTCTACCTAAAAACATGGAGCCATGGACCTAGAATGGATCATGCAATTGTCCATCTCATTTAAGGTTCTATTCTTCTACTCAACCACACCATTCTACTATGGAGTGTATGATATTATGTGTTGATGAAGAAAACATCGAGCATTGCAAAAGTCTTGAAACACTTGGTTGACATACTCCCTCCCATTATCTATGTGAAAAATTTGAAGGGAATGTCTTGATTAATTTTCCAAGAATGTAAGGAATGTGATGAAGAAGTGAAGAACCTTGTCCTTGTACTTCAAAAAGTATACCCAAGTGTGGCAAGAGAAGTCATCAATGAAGGTGAGCACATACTTGGCCCCCAAAAATGAAGGAGTGGGAAATGACATAAGATCACTATGCACCAACTCAAGGGGTGCTAAAGCACATGTGGCCATACCTTTTGTAAATGGATATCGATGATGTTTCCCAAGTACACAACCTAGGTGAACCCCATCAGAACAAGAGATCTAAGGAAGACCAATCACCATGTTCTATGTGCTCATCTGTTAGAGATATCTATAATTTAGGTGCCCAAACCATGTACCACAAATTTCTCATAGAATCTACATGAGCAATAAAGGATGATCTTGATGAAGGATCAAATCTATCAAACTTATACAAGCGGGATGATCTATGATCAACTACTCTAGTAGCAACAAATTTCTCAGTATTCTCCAACTCTCAAATAGTCACATCATTGAGTCAAACTTATACAAGCGGGATCTATGATCAACTACTCAAGTAGCAACAAATTTCTCAGTATTCTCCAACTCTCAAATAGTCACATCATTGAGAGAGAAATCAACAAGTCTTCCAAATCACCATGCTAACAAATCTAATAAATGGAGAGAAAATTCCATGAGATATCAAGAACAAGAAGAACATCATCAATGCAACCATCCTACATATAAACAAAGCATGTCCCTAAAACAAGAATTTGAGAAGAGTCTCCAACTATAATGTGAGTAGTATGACTATCAGAGAAAGAATCAAGAAGATTTGCATCATGAATCATGTGATGTGAGGCACCATAATCAAGAATCCAACTATCATGGGTAGAGGAAAAACCTCTTGCTGCAAGGGCTTGGCCTTTTCCCAAGGAAGAAGAGTTCAACATGGAAATGTTGTGCTTCTTCATAGCTTCTTCCAATGCTACAAGCCTCGCAAAACAATGTGCATCATTATGCCCTAACTTTCCAAAAAAGGAACAATTTTCCTTCTTCTTAGACTTGGAAGATGATTCTCCTAAGTTAGAAGGAGGAGATGCAGTCTTTTGATCATTCTTCTCCTTAGGCTTTGAGGGATTCTCACCACCTTGAGGAGAATCTATCATGCTTCTTCTTATTCTTACCCTTTCTGTTGGAAGATTGATCCATCAAGGAATCACTCTAAGGAAGAGCATCCATCTAGATCAACTTGGCTTTCTCTTGAGCCAATTTATCAAAGAATAGCTCAAAAGAAGGCATCTGAGAAGCATCTCCCATAGAATCCATGGTACAATAGAAGGTAGAAGAAAATACTAAAAATGTACCATGCAGCTTAGACATGATCAAGAAGATACTCTTTATCTGTCTTGGCATGGACACATCCTTTCAACTGTGACAGAATCAACTTAAACTATGCAAGGAAGTCTTGAATAGTGGGAAAGGAATACAAGGAGAGAGAAGTGAGATCAGGTTCGAGCTGTAAGATTCTAAATTGATTGACATTTCCATACAACTCAACAAGATTATCCCACACCTCTCTAACTATTGTACACTCCACAATATGAAACAAAATATTATCAAACACATGGAGGCATATGATTCATCTCACCTCATCCAGTTTTTTGTGATGGAAAAACTTATCAAAGTCCTTAGTGAACTCGGGTTGTTCAGCATCCAACATTTTCCAAATCCCTGAAGATTGCAACCATTGTGTCATCTTAAGCTTCCATGTGTGATAGTTTTGTGGAGTGAGTGGGTCAATCTTCAGTTTTGACATGGTGTTCAAATGAACACAAAGGGACCAATATGCTACTTATACCCCCCCAAAATGAATAGAACCAACAATGTGCAATTCTTCAAAACAAATTTTTTCCAAAAAACCCACTAGATTAGAGGCAAAATACTAGTAATAAATAGAAAAAAAATTCATGAGGGAGTGCCTCTTTCACATATTGTTTCCTATAATAATTTCAAGTTGTCACCAATATCTCCATGCAAATAGAAGTCTTCCACATAGGTAGAAGTCTCAACACTATCAAGAAAGAGATAACAATTCCACACACAAGCCTTAACTCAAACAAAACTGAGGGTGCCAAGTAATAAAAGGACTAGTTTTAATGTACTCTTCACCAATGTGGGATTAAAATCCTAGGTTCAGGACAACACCTAAATGCACAGGCCCACCTCCAAAATTTCCAGTACCCTAAATTAATATTTTAGAGAAACTTTTGAAAAATGCCCAGCAACAATGACAATACCCTCATGTGGGCCTACAAAGAGATCTTTCACACCTGAAATAGCCTCTTCAAATCGCTTACCAAAGATGCCTCTTCAATGATATAAAAATTAAATGCCTGGCAAGAGATGCACCTCCAAGAAGAAAAATAAAGCATCTAGATGCAAAAAAAGAATAATACCTGGGTATGTGCAGGATCATGATGGGCCAAAAAGTGATGATATGATGGGTATGTGGCTGACGACTTTCTTTTTACTAAAAATTGATGAAATGAAAAGGGTTTTTAAAGGAGATTCTCAGCTTCCCACCAATATAAATTATGCTTTACTTTGAATATAATAAATAATTATTATTCATTTTCTATTTGAATTATGACTAAAGTCCTAATTGATAGGTTGATTGAAAAAAATCTATAGCTTTCAAACTACTGTATCACATTTTTTGAATCCAAAACATGCATCACATTCTATGCTCTGCATACTATTGGATTAAAAAAAAAAAATCATGAAGTTTTGACCAAGATAGGGTGGTTAGACATACAAGTTTTTATATTTTTAAAAATTTGTAATAAAAAATTCATAATTAATTATTTACTTAGAAAAAAAATTACACAAAAATATGCATCACATCAGGACATGAATCCTCTACTTATATATAAAATATTATAAAAAATTATTATCATTTTATTGTGGTTAGGGTGATCAGACAAACACCTACTTCTTATTTTTTCCCTGAAATTTGAGTACTACTACATTGGAATTTCAAATTTTCACCAAATAGATTTCTTTTTTTAAATAAGCCTAGTAGTTTAGAAACTACATTCAATTTACATCAACTTGCATATTTTTGAATAATATAGCTAACTTATTCAAATATTTACGTCAACTTGCCTAACTCTTATTTTTCTGATTTTTTTTCCACTTAAGATCCTATTTTTTCCATGTTGATCCTACACATACCCACCTCTAATCTCCCTTGTAGCAGAGGATGGAGTTCAACAAAAAATCATAGCCAGATATTTCTCCTTTGCAAATAACGCACCAAGCCTAAACCAAGGAGTGGTTCCCCACCGCACCAAAGCTAAGAATGGGTCAACTGAGTAAATAGAAAAATGGTTCCTTTCAAACAATAAAAAAGATTGCCCCCTCCAAACTCAGATTTGTAGCCACCAATCACTACAAAAAATTGTGCCTCATACACTTGGATTATGAGAGTTGCTACCTCCTACAACAAATTAATTCCTAGCACCACCAACAAAAGGAAATTCGTTCCTCCAAAGCACCAAAAGTGTACTCCTTGAATGCACAGGATATCCTCTGCCAATCAACAAAGCCTCAATTCTCGCTTGGTGAAAAATATCAACTTGGAAGATGGTTGCAGTACATAGACTTTGATACCATGTTGAAGCACTCAAGAGAAACTACCCACCAAAATAAACCTTCACAAAAGGAGAGAAGCAATAGGACAAGCTATTTCCCTAGGAGTGAAAAAGAATGCATTGAGACATGATGATATGTACATAATGTACAAAGTGCCTTATAAAGGCATGAAAAATGCAACGGGTGTGAAAAATACTCAGCATGAGAAAAAACTACTTGAATAAACAAATGCAATAATAATCCTAAGTAAACTTAAGAAGGTGAAAAACATTCATGCTAACAAAAACAAATAATTTTATTAGTTTATAACCACAAACCAATATTCCCTGCCAATAATAGTGAAATAAGAAAAAAAAAATTCAAATTTTTATTACTAACACATAGAGATCAAACAATGAAAAAAATAGAATGGTTTTAGTGTATTATCAAATAGATATTGAACCATCAATTTTTAGGGGCTAAGTACTTCTCTTGCTCTCTTAGGGTTTTTCACCTAAAAGGAGAGAGATAGACTCAAGAATTGTGGTGGTTCACTCAAACTAATGTATGTATGATGGAAATATGCCTAAATTCTATGGTCTAGATGCAACAAACTGATAAAATATATTGATTAATGAATGGAAACTAAGGAAATGTAGATTTTCTGAAAACACATTATGATATGCAGAAAACACCTAGAAATGAATGCAAATTACAATAGAAATGGATGAAACTAAAAGTGTGCACCTGATATCTTGATGGAGACTAGAAATGACTTCTGGAATGTTGATGATCATGATTTTTAGGCCTGGTGGGATTCATTCACCATTCTAGGCGAATTAGTCCTAGATCTGTGAAACTGTTTTGGAGCCCGTTTTGGACAAATGGGTATCCAAAACTGTAGAAAACCAAAATCAGGCCTAGTAGTGGGACTCATTTGCCACTAATGGTGAATTATTCCACTTCTAAATTTCTGAAGATTCAAAAGTGAAAACAGGAGCCTTCGGTCTGCACTTTCTGCTTCTTTAGGTGTCTAGTTCTAAAACTATCAAATTTGGGCCTGAAAGTGACTTTTTGTTGATATTTTCCCTTATCCAATGAATATATTACTTGAGAAACTTTTCAACTTGATCTTCAATGATTTCCAAACCTCCAAGATGCCTAAATCAACAAACACACAAGAAGAGAAGGAGAAATGTTGAATGTTAGGGAATGGGGGTTTGCCTTGGTCAAACCCCTTTGTAGGTAATTAAACCAAAATGATGAAAGAATGTAATGAAGTATGAAACAATGAATTCAATACCTTTCCATGATGTTTGATCTTGAATTTTTGCAAGAAAACATGAAGAATCTACCCCTGAATACTCTTGGAAGTTATCTTGATGACTTAAATCCTAATTTGATTGACTTGAAGGAGAAGATAGATGATGAATTGATGATAAGAGATGTGTGAATGAGTTAAGACATGTAAATTATGGTTTGGAGACATATATAGTAAATTCACCTTATTCACTCGTAAATTGGATCCCTAAGGTCGACATGAAGAAAAATTAAGCTTAAATCTTAATTTTTCCTACTCAAAACTCAAAAATGGCCCAAATGGGACTCATTCACCACCTTCAAAAAATTAGTCTGACCTAGCAAGGACTCATTCACCATAGATGGTGAATTAGTCTCACAAGGGCCCATTTTTCGGTTGGGTTGTTGGGAGATAAGAAAACTAGGTTTATATAGTGACTTTGTCAATTATTTCATCAAACTATGCCTCAGGATGCACAATATGGGGTAATAGGAGCCTATTAATGATTGTGTAAAGGTCAATTAGGGCTTGGGACACAAAATTCAATGTGAAAGTGTGAATAAATACACTTTGCAACACTAAAATGAGGACCACATGGCCTAGGAAGGCACAACATCCAATGTGAATGTGTAAGACATATTACAACACTAGATTAAGATTAAGTTATTTTACAAGCCTTCTAGATTGATGTTAAAGTACATTTTATTAAGGGAAGAAGGGTTCATTAAGTCTAGAAAAGTGTGAAAGTATTTTACAACATTGTACAACACCTTTACAAGACATCATTAAATGAATTTTAAAGGGTCCAAGACCTAGTGTGGATGTGAAAAACACCAAATAAAGGCCTCATTGAGTCCAATTTATCATCAATTATTCCCCTAATCAAGCAAGTTTCCTTTTTTCTACTATACATTTTTCCCCCACTTTAGTGAGAGGATGAACTTGCTTCAAACTCACACTAAAGTAGACATTCAAGAGAGGTCCAATTGTACCAATGTGGATGGTCTAGGATAACAAAGATCAAGAAGGTAGTCAAGCCCCCAAGATCTAAGATCCTAAGTCAAACCAATCATGAGTGTAAAAGGACATGCACAAGGAAAATGATAAGCAACAAGATAAGATACATGATCATACAATGGCAAGAACTAGAAAGAAGGGAAGAGTGAAAATGAAAGGGTGTATCAAGCTTAGACCATTTGTCTAGCTCATTGTGGATCAAATCTAGGTTGTTTGTCCAAAAATGCATACTCACTTTGAGGCAACAAAATTCTTGGTTGTCCGTCAGGTGAGAAGTCCTAAGTATACTCACTCTGGGGCCACGAAACTTTTGGTTGTCTATAGGGTGAGAAACCCACAAGGTGGCTATGGGGAAAATTAATGCCTCGAAATGGACTTTCCCACTCAACCATACTAAATTTATACCTCATGATAACTTTAATAAGGAACCACAAAAAAAAATGATTTTCGAGCTCTATGAGGTAAGAAAAACTTTGTATGCTTGACACTCATAGACATTGTAAATACAAAATGGTGTAAGGAATGTTCAAAGAGATTTTTCTTAGTTCATGCAAGGTCTCGTCTTAGGGAACATTGTGCTTAATGTTTCCAAGAGAGGAAAAGTGTAAATGGCCTCATCTTGTTTCCAGGAGAGCACAAGTGCAATGTCTCATCATTGACAAAATTGTTCCTAATGCTTCAAAGAGAGGAAATTGCAAGAAAAAGAAAATCAAACAATGAAATGTGAGTGCTGATGTATGCCCCCACTTTAAAGTGGTAGCGAACACTAGTAATTTGAGCAATTTCTTTAAAGTAGAACAAGAGGAAGAGGACATGAGACCTTACGTGCAAATACCTATGGCAAGCCATATGTTTTTGATAAGCTACATCATGATAAGGGGATTATATCACATGCGAACCAACTTAAGGCATGTTGTCCACATCCCAAGCTTGTTCTTATATGTTCATGAAAGGTTAATGACTAGCCAAAGGAGGCAACAACATATGACATATGAGGACAAGGCTACTTAACCCCTTTCCCCCACTTAATGTAGGACAAGAGTGAGTTGAAATGATTGATGAAATGAATGGTAGAGTGAAAATCAATATCAATTAGAGGAATTAGGTTCCCCCACATAGGGAAGCATACCAAACTCTTTAAGATGTTGGATTTTACTACTCAAAGCCTTACATTCATTGGTGGAATGACCATGAACTCTATGATAGGCACAAAAAGCCTTACATTCATTGGTGGAATGACCGTGAACTCTATGATAGGCACAAAATGAAGTCTTGTAATAACATTTCTTATGAGTTCTTGGGGGGAGGGTGATCAAGTGATCTTGGAGAAGTCTCGAAAAGATCCCCTATTGAGAAATTGTAGAAGGTGGTCCTATAGTTTGTTTCAAAGATGCATCTTGCTTAGTATTAGATGTCATACCTATGCAAGACTCTTGAGATTGCAAAAATTTGTTCTCTCCTATATAGAAGGGTGTAAAATCTGAAGAATTTAATTCACAAGTGTGTTGCAAGATGGCATTGACATTAAGCGAAGGTTTATTTGTTTGTTTCATGTTTTGTAAAGGATGATTTTGAAGACCACTAGTGTTGATGAGTTCAAGATGTAAAACTGTTAGGGTTGGTTTAGGAAGATGTTGTGTGAGAGTGTTGATGTTGAGTGAAGGATTGGTGATTTCTATTAAAGGACAATAACCAAGACCATGAGTTGATTGATGTGTGATAGGGTCTATAGGGTGGCAGATACCTTGTTCATAGCACCACATCCTTTTCCACTATATCCAAGTTGTTTCATAACCTCATAACCTTTTCCATAAAGCTTTTTCATTGCTTTTGGATCGGTCGGTGGTTGGTGATAAGTGTTTTCAAAGGTGGTTGTGTAGTTTTTTCTTTGTCTAAAGTGGTTGAGGTGGATGCTTTTGAAGGGTCATTTTCTTTTTTGTTTCCCCTATTTGAATCTTTGTGTATGATCTTGTACTGGCCCATGAATTCATGTTTGAAATCCAAGGAGCCCCAATCAT
The DNA here is from genome assembly GCA_007258455.2 of Sequoia sempervirens. Classification (NCBI taxonomy): domain Eukaryota; kingdom Viridiplantae; phylum Streptophyta; class Pinopsida; order Cupressales; family Cupressaceae; genus Sequoia; species Sequoia sempervirens. The sequence continues at coordinate 222,534,321 of VDFB02379711.1, forward strand.
CTTCTAATAGCTTCGTGACTTGTTCAATATGTTGTTCTTTTTTGTTCTGTTGTATGGGTTCCAGTGGTGTAGTTGATGTTGATGTGTTTAAGGAATTTTATTTATTTTTCTCAAGTTGTAAGACACTATAAGGCTCAGGATAAATGTCAAGTGTGTGGACTGTGTTGTTGTAGATGTATTTCATTTTATGATGAGGAGTAGAAGGCATGCCATTCATTGCATGAATCCATGGTTGGCCTAAAATGAGATTATAAGAAAGATCATTAGGCATAATATGGACTGGTGTATCCAATGTAACCTTCCCAACTATAAGAGGCAAAGTGATCACACCAAGGGCTTGTTGTCTTACATTTTCAAATCCCTTGATAGACAAGGAATCATGTTGAATTTCTTATTTATCCACATGCAACTTATCCAAAAGATTTAGTTGGGTTTGGTTGTGCTGGTGATGGATTGTTTGGAGTGTTATATGTATGAGCAATGGTATTATTACTTAGTTGCTACAAAACATTATTCTTAGGAGGGTAAAAAATAAACATAGGCTTAGGTGGAGATGAAGGTGTATGTGACAGAGGGTAAAGGATGAGTTCAGTTTGGTTCTGAGTTGGTTGTTTGTGTGAAGGGGGGTAAAGGATGAGTTGAGGTTGAATAATATTAACATCCCTTGGCAAATGAGAATCTAACATGGGATATGTATTGTCCTCAAAGGGCATAATATCATTATTGTCAATGTTGTCTTTGTCTTGTATCATGATATCCTCCCTAGGAGGAGATTTTTTAGGAGAACAATAAGCCACAGGTTCTTGACAAGTAAGGCTTGGTTCTTCCAAAACAACTTCATTGTAACTAAGGGAGCTATTCATGGTTGAATGTGTTTGATTATTGATAGTTGGGAGATTAGGGGAAGACTCTATTTGATCATTCATTGTCTATAAGTTCTTATTCTTTGGTTCCATAGTGTCTACCCTAATAGGAGAGCTTACAATATGATCATTCAAGTTTGATGTGCGTAAAATGGCTTCATCACAAGTGGGGGAGGCATCAAGAGAAGGATTGCTATGGTTTTCATGTTTTCCAAATAGATCTTCCCATAGGATAGGAACATTAGGGAAGGGAGGGATAATATTCTCATGACATTTAATAGGTATATCTTCTAACACCAGTCTATCCTCTTTGCATCGAGGAGGGATATTAGGAGAAGGAAAAGGTGCATGGTTATGGAGATTAGGTAAGGTGATGTTTAGAAATGTTTCTATGATCTCATCATCTTGTTGTATTGTGTGATGGTCATGATTAATTATTGTGATGTCCTCTTCATTAGTAATGTTATGTCTAATAGGAGAGGTAATAGGAGAGAAACAACTTGGATTGTCAAAACTCTCATCAATTGGTTCTTCTAACACTATAATATTTGTTTCACAAGTAGGAGAGATAATAGGAGAAGAACAAATGTGATTGTTATGATTATCCAAGGTTTCTTTCACTAGAATAACCTCATCCACAGAAGGGAAGCTAGGAGAGGGATCAATGACGAACAAAAAGAGAGGGGAAAGGACCTCATATTTAGATTCACCTAACAATTTTTTTTTACAACATGCAATAAGATCTAAAAGAAGAGCATGAAATATGATAACTATAGAATTTTGTAATGAAAACATGATGTAACTATGCTAAAGTAAACATGCAAAAGAGGAATGCAATTTTTTAGATTGTAAGGATTACAATTAACTAATTATGTTATGTAACAATGTGAGAATGCAAAGTTGGAATTTAAACCATGCATGAAATGAGTGAATTTAAGCTAGATGTAATGAAATGCATGTTATAGAAGCTCAGCCAACTGATATAGTTAGGTAATGGCACTAGGCAAAAGCTTAAAAATAGGGTTTTTAGTTCTATAAAGGGTAGTTTTAGGGGTGAAAAGGGTCTAATTCGCCCAAGGTGGTGAATGAGTCCCAATGAGGGATTTTTTTAGAATTTTCAAATGTTTTGGATGGATTTTGATGTTTTTTGGGCTGCAAGATGTAGAACTAAGTTGAAAATGCATAATTTCAGAAAATTTAAATGAATTTAGATGCCTAAAAATGTAATCTAAATACACTTTTCATGAATACAAAATTTGAAAACTAGCATACAATTTAAACCTTGAAAACCCTAATGCAAGGTCAATGCAAGCTAGATCTACGATGAAGGACTAAAAATCAGAAAAGAAAGTATTCAAAAAGGAGGTTCACCAAAATGAACCATCAATTTTTTGGGGCTAAGTACTTGTCTTTCTCTCTTAGGGTTTTTCACCTAAAAGGAGAGAGATAGACTCAAAAACTATGGTGGTTCACTCAAACTAATGCATGTATGATGGAAATATGCCTAAATATAATAGTATAGATGTAGAAAAATGATAAAATATATTTATTAATGAATGGAAACTAACGAAATGTAGAGTGTTTGAAAACACATTATGATATGCAAAAAACACCTAGAAATGAATGCAAATTGCAACAAAAATGGATGAAACTGAAAGTGTGCACTTGATATCTTGATGGAGACTGGAAATGACTTCTGGAATGTTGTTGATCTTGATTTTTTAGGCCTGGTGGGACTCATTCACCATTTTGGGCAAATTAGTCCCAAATCTATGAAACTGTTCTCGAGCCCATTTCAGACAAATGGGTATCCAAAAATGTAGAAAACAAAAATCAGTCCTAGTAGTGGGACTCATTCACAACTAATGGTGAATAATTCAACTTCTAAATTTCTAAGTATTCAAAAGTGGAAACAGGAGCCTTCGTCTACACTTTCTGCTTCTTTAGGTGTCTGGTTCTGAAACTATCAAATTTGTGCCTAAAAGTGACTTTTGTTGATATTTTTCCTTATCCAATGATGAGATGACTTCAAAAAAATTTCAACTTGATCTTTAGTTATTTCCAATCCTCCAAGATGCCTAAATCTACAAACACACAAGGAGAGAAGGAGAAATGTTGAATGTTAGGGCATGTGGATTTGCCTTGGTCAAACCTCTTTGTACGTAATTAAACCAAAATGATGAAATAATGTAATGAAGCATGATACAATGAATTCAATACCTTTCCATGATGTCTGATCTTGAATTTCTATAGAAAAACATCAAGAATCTACCCTTGAATGTCCTTAGAAGCTATCTTGATGACTTAAAGCCTAACTTGCTTGAATTGAAGGAGAAGATAGCTGATGAATTAATGATAAGAGATGTATGAATGAGTTAAGTGATATAAATTAGGGTATGGAGATTTATATTTATAGGAAATTCACCTTATTCACTCGTAAATTAGATCCCTAAGGCCGACAAGAAGAAGAATTAAACTTAAAATCTAATTTTTCCCACTCAAAAGTAAAAAATGGCCCAAATGGAACTCATTTTCCACCTGGGTGAATCGGTCCTAGCTGGCAAGGACTCATTCGCCACATATGGTGAATTAGTTCCAGAGGGGCCCATTTGCCAGCTAGGTTGTTGGGAGATAAGAAAATCAAGTTTACATAGTGACTTTGTCAGTTATTTCATTAAATTATGCCTTAGGATGCACAATATGGGGTAATAGGGGCCTATTAATGATGATGTAAAGGTTAATTAGGGATTGGGACACAAAATTCAATGTGAAAATGTTATTAAATACACTTTACAACACTAAAATGAGGTCCATGTAGCCGAGGAAGGCACAAAATACAATGTGAATGTGTAAGACACATTACAACACTAGATTAACATTAAGTTTATTTTACAAGCCTTCTAGATTGATGTGAAAGTACATTTTATTAAGGGAAGAAGGGTTCATTATGTAGTGCCCCTCCGTGTTTGGCCCTTGTTGGAGTATGATTAATTTTATTTGGGTTGCTTGAATTTAAAATGGGTTGATTAGATTGTTTTGTTTAATTAAATAAATGATGTTGTTAGGTGGGGGTATATGTTGTGTTTAGATAGTTAAGCTATTAAATTAAGTGATTAAATTATAACATGTTTTACAATTAAATGTAAAGATAATTATTGTTTAATGAATGAATTTAATTAATAAATTTAAAAGTGAGAAAATATTAAAAAAAATAAAATATTTAAGTTAGTATTTATTTTTGAATGAAGATAAAAAGCAAGAAAAGAAATTAAAATATGGAAGGTTTTGCATGCAAGTCCATGCACAACTTTGAACTATTATTGAAAAGGAAACAAGATGTTTTATTATAGATTTTTGAGTTTTAATTAGAATTTGGTTTTGGTGAACAAAATAGTTTTGCTTTTTTGGTAAAATAGGAATTAAGATGCTTGGAGGTTTTCAAAAAGAAGGCAGATTTTCTTTGCATGCAGTAGAAACCCTGAAAAGCTATAGAGAAAATAGCCTATTTCAAAATTTGGGGAAATGGCATGAATTTTCAGGAGGGGAGCAAAGATAACGATAGAAGAAAGAGTAACAAAAATACAGATTCAGGAGAGAGGCTGAGCTATGAGATGGTGTTTCTCGGATCTAAACTCGTACGACCCTATAAATCAAGGATGTAACTTGTGCGGAATCTTGAGGTAAGTCGCTTGCCATTTCCTCTTGCATGGAAATTTCTAAGTTTTTTCCGTAAAGATCTATTAGAATATAACCTCCAATAGGGGTTTATCAGTCTAGTCCGTGCTACCACATTCTCTAGAACGCCATGATTATTTAGTCATTTTTTTTCTATTTTTGGTATTCTCCAGTAGATCACCATCCTCAGACAATTAAATAAATAAGGGATATGGAAATATAATGTATATGTTACGTTTGGGATCAGTATTTCATAAATATGTGCTTTTCCTTCGCTTTTGTGCTGCACCGATATTTGATTTTATATCATTCGATAATATGCTTAGATTGGAATTTGGTTCTGTGTGTGATTTTTCAATCTATGGAGCATTGGATTGTATCATGATTCGGTCTTTTCTATCACATTGTCCATGATCTTTCTTTGGTGAATCCTAGCTCGTGTTTCTTCCTCTTTTTAGAGTTTAGGGTCGGCGAACGAATAGTTAGATTTTCCTTTTCTTGGAATGTTGCTTTGATCTTCATATCTATCTAACGGTATTGAGATTTATACTTGGTGATATGGAACGCCATTTGATGGTTCTTTTTGTGTGTAAAATTGATGGTTATGCCCTTTTTACTTGACAACTGATACTTTCTTGGGGATCTTATATTATACATTGAGATTGTGTTATAGGTTTGGCATTTGCTGTTGGTAATGTTTCTTTTCACATCGATGCTGCAAGTGAAATTCTTTCTCCTGTGTGTTTACCCAACTTGGTGTATGGCGAAATTCAATCTCCTCACCATACATTATCACTAGATAATATGATTTTATTTGGAGGGTCATAGTATATTCTTTTCCCTTTATACTCTGTATTGTATTTTCGATTTTGAACATATATGTGTCCACTTACTGCGAATTGCTTAAAACGGATTTACTCTATATTTTGTGCAATCTTTCAAGAACTTCAGTCTAGGCTTGCAATTTGATTCTCGTTGCATCCTCCTTTGTGAATTTGATGTCAATTTCGAAGGTTAAACCTTTTGTCACAAGCTTGGTTATGCTTTATTGCTCTTTGGCGATCTTTATGTCTTGTATTTCATTGTTCCCTTCTATGTTCTGCGCTCGCATTTTGAGGATTGGTTGTGACTGCATTCTATTAGAAAATATATTCATCAAAGTTTTAAAATGGCTACATACCTAATTTAAATCACGTCTTCTATGCTTGTCTTTCTCGCTGTTTATGCCTCATGCAAGGTCGAGTTTATTCTTATTGATATGCTTATGATTAATAGAAACTAATACCGTATATTGTTCCTTGCAGCAACTTTAGAATATGATTTTAATAAATGTACACTCTTTTCTTGGAAGTCGTTAGTCTACTTTATACTAGCCTTCAGTCTAGGATAAATAATGCATAACTAATATGTTATTCAATTTACCTCATTCTTTGTAAAATGAACTTAAATCAGTAGATTTCATTAGTGTTTAGGGAGCAAATTATTCGCTGGTTATAAGACCCATGATTCCTTATCATCTGGATAGCTGAACATAGGGTGTTCAATACCTTTAGATCTGGGTGCATTCGATTTTCAATTATGATGTATATAAATTGAAACATTCGTTTTGATTATACAGTAGAAGAAACAAATTCCTAAATGAACAAATTGGGTATAGGGCAATTTAGAGATAAGACTTGATAAGCTTTGTATGGGTTTTTGAATGGAATTATAGGAAGAATAGTATCAATCTAGTTAGTTTTATTTGATGATTAGAGGAAAAATTTGAGTGGCTAATCAAAATATGCTTCAGACAAGTCTTAATTTAACTAATTGGGTATAGACTAGAAAAGACTTCCTAGCCTAAAGTGACTTGGTTAGTTAGTTGTTTGAATTCTCTCACTTAAGTCTAGGTTTGTGGAGTTTATATATATGTATTAGTCTCTTGAATACCTTGAGATTTATTTGAGTTCATGATATGAGTAAGACTTAACTATTGTAATGAGGATTGAGTAGTTTCGATATCACATGAATTATCTAAATAGAATTCTTAAGTCAAGTATATGCTAACTATCTTTTAGAGACTTGAACATATTCATAGTAAATGATTATGGTTAATGGGAATTCAAGAATGAGCTTGTAGGAATTCATAAACTCAGAGTTCTTCTCATATCTATAATATATTATTTACTAGGTAATAGTGTGGAGTGATTGTTCTTATTTGAAGAAATAAGAAATGTTATAAAATAAAAATATTATGATAATTGGATAAGTATCATTAAATGAGCATTTAATTGTGTATGCAATTAAGGTAAATTGATTTAAATAGATAGGTTATTTAACTTAAATAATTTAATGTTAGATGACTTAGTCTTATTTAAATCAAGGTATGTATTAGACTTTTAAATAAGATAATTTTACTTATAGATGCTAGTATCAGGAAGCGATACCTTATCTAGGAAAGGACTAAATATATGCAATTGAATTTTGAGGTGTCGTGTAAAGATGTTTTAATTATTAATAACTAATGTTATTTATATTTCATTGTCGAAGTTTGAAATTAGAAGTTGATTAGAGGGAATATCTATATCTTAAGATAAGATATAATCTTTATTTCAATTTGATCTGAGGGATTCTTATCTCAATTATTGTAAGGAAAAGGGCCTAGATTCATGCCTTCTTTTGTTGAAGTTAATTTGAACGTTAGCTATGTGTGCATTATCATGTATGAACTATTTGATTGTTAAATTGTATGTTTTGTTGCAAGAATTGTGAAGGTCTTCATGGATGACATTAATTATGTCATGACATTGGAATTTAATTTGGTCTTGTATTATTTTCTAATTTGGGGAGTTTTTTTTTTTATGCATAGTCATGTCAGGAGTTATATGGGAACCTGTAGTGTTTGAGTTACTCTTTAACTAGGAGTTTATGGATAGTTGATTTATTAAGCTTCCAGAGGCAATGGGGAAACTTGCTTTATGTTGGATTTCCATGGTTGGATTTTTGTGAATCATTTGATCTTACTTCTAATTTTTGAGCTCATGTGGGTTGTTACCTTGCACCATGATTCTGTCTTTTGATGTGATTTTGTGCTTTGAGCGGGAAGGTTCATGACCCATGTATGATTATGGTTTTATGGTTTTTGGTTCTTTGTGTGATTTGGTACACCCCTTGATGTTTTGTGGTTTTTTTTTATGCTACTAGGGAGAGTGGCTCTTCATGGGGGTCGATGCACAAAGGGGCAGCCTGGGTAACCCATGGAATATTTTTCTAAATAAGTGATAATCTAATAAATTAACTAGTGGGTTTGGGTAGGTTCACATTAAATAAGATAAGATGCCTCACCCATAACTATAGTAATTTCATAGGCTAAGGAGTGGCAAAGAAGGCTTGGTCGACAAGATCACTACCTTGTCCTCACGAAAGGTTAGTGGTCCTACATGACCCCTATGGGGTCGACGCCTAGTTAGAGGCAACCAAGGTAACCATAGATGGGGACTAATGTCTATACTATTAGAATAACTCAGGGATGGGGGTCGACATCTAGACTGCCAGGGTAACCCATGTCAAGGCCATACAATGATACTCTTCCTATAGTATCCTTGGTATTTTTCCCTTTGTACTTGTGTGCCTCTAGAAGTAGTTATCCTTTAAGCAGTCATTCTTGATGTAGTTGTTGATTATGTGTATTGTTTCTCTTGCTTGTGGAGTCTTTTTTCCTTTTTGCTTGATTGTTTTATGTTGTACCTATCCTTATAGTCATCTCCTAGCATGGCGGGTGGGCCTTAGGGTCCACATGGTCAGGTGGAATGTGCTATTGACCCCATTGGGTTCCCAGTTAGAGTTTGTGATGCAAGGAGTTGTACCTTTGTAGTGATTCCAGAGCTTCAACAGTTTTGGAGATAACATTAATGATATGTGCCCTTTTCATTTCAGTTGTATTAATCTATGTAATTGATGTATCATTCCCACTTTGTGTTGGGAAGCATTGTTGTACATTTGTAATCTTGTAACAATGTAAAATCTTTAATAAACGTAATGTGTATATATTCTTGATTATATCATGTGTTCACTTATGGATGTTATCATTGATATAATGTAATGGATGTATGAACATTGTATACTTATTCAATGTCTTGGTTGAAAAGATGAATACTTGTGATTTGTTAATCATCATTATGGGAATGGGATTAGGTTGAGTAATGCAGTCATGTTTATCCCAAAGGACGTAGTTAGATGATGTATATGTATAATTTCATTTCAAGTGTTATGTGTTATTGCATATCTTATGTTATGTTAGTTTTACTTTTAAAAAAATGTGCTATTTTTGTTAGTTAATTAGTTTTCCTTTGGGGTTTGCATGGCAAGGCATTACACATTAAGTCTAGAAAAGCATGAAAGTATTTTACAACACTTTACAACACCTCACAACACCAAATCAAGGCCTCATTAAGTCCAATTTATCATCAATTATTCCCCAAATCAAGCAAGTTGCCTTTATTCTACAGTACATATATCAACTACAAAACCTACATGCTAGATAAAATATAATAAAATAAAAAGGATTGCTAGTCATACACATTTATATTTGCAATAAATGCAACTTACCTATGATTAATTATCTTCCTATCTACTCACTATCCAATACTATTATTCTTTATCTACCCTCAACTTCCTTCCATATCCCAGAAAAATATTGATGGCTTGAATAATTTCCTCCCTCAAAATTATATCAATCTATATATGTAATAAACCCACATTATGTTTGGAATATCTCCACCTTCTACGTAATGACATGAATAACTCCATACAAAACTACTATGGACTGCCACTACCTTGCTCAATAGGGCCTTCATACTAATAATAACCCTCTCTTTAATTTTTTACGTATTTCGTTATATTTGGCTAAGAAAAACATGTGCATATGTACACAAGCCAATTACTCTTGGGAATAAATACATGAGATAGGTTTCATGACTACTATATATATATTCTTTTAAAAGTAAAAATAAAGTATATATGACATGGAAGGAAATTTTTGGCCAATCTTTTACATATTCTAGAGTATTATAGAAATTTAACTATAAAATTATTAGATATCATGGTTTAAGAGGAAAGATCAAAAGATATATAATTTTTTATACTTGAGATTATGCCAAGCATACTATTAACCCTTCATATTGCTATTGCAAGAGAAAACATTTTATAAATTAAAGACAATGATCAACCCAAAATAGTAGTATATGATTCAAAATATGAAAGGATTATAATAATCAATACATAATTATATTCCAACTAAGATACTAAAACTATGACACTTGAAAAACTATTTGTATGCATTCAATTAAATAGAAAACTTGATGATCAACTGTACATAAAAAAATACAAATATACATGTGATTGCGTGGATTCCTAGAAGCATTATACATTGGCCTCTTCTCCATAATCTATCACTCTCTTGAATTATTCTCTCCCTCTTTTGAATAAGAGGGGATATGCATCCCAACATCCACCTCATAGCCATAAAAAAGTAGTTATTTCATAAACACCCTCAAATCCATAATCAATAATTATAAATAATCTATACAACATCATGTAATTAATTCATTTAAGAAGCCCTTGGAGGTCTTCCTTTTATTAATAGCTCTATTTTTGCTACTAGTCTGTTAGGTTTGGTTGTTCTAGCCTTGTTGTTTCTAATTGGTTGTGGTGTTTGACTAGTTTATTTTGTTGAGTTGTTCAGACTTGTTGTTTGCTTTGCATGCTCAACCCTTCCTTGATTATCTAGTCAAAAGCATCATCTAATTAATATAGTACTAAATATATCTTATCATCCATGATTATTTGAATTATACTTAAGAATCAAAACATGTAGTCAAGATAATGTTATCAACTTTAAAATGTACAAAAAGGACATAATCAAGAAAAAAATCATAAATATGTAACTATTTATTCTTACAAAAAAGGAAAATAAAAAATATCTATGCATTTAATCAACTAATTAGTTACTCAAAATGTTTCATCTAAGTTGTGTAACCAAAAAAGACTACCACAAAACTTTCTTTGTGATATAAGTTTCCTTAATTTTATATATGTTTGAAGGTTTTTTTGTGATTTCTAATACGATATTTTACATTCTGATGACACACATATCAAGCTAAATTTGATAGAGTTTATAAGTATGTTTGAGGTTGCTCATGGCATTTTATTATTGTAGCATATTGAATATTTGTTTTGTATGTGCTATTCCATGTGATATATAATATCATTGGACTATATTTTAATTACATACAATAACAATTATGTGATGGATTTTACATTCCTAATTTTGATTTATACTCTTTAGCCTCAAGAATACATCCAAGTTGTTTGTCCTTAAATTAGAAATTTATCTTAAAATCATCCAATTTAGATAAAGGTACCAATAGTCCTATTGTGAAATATTCTATTACATTGTACTTAAATTTTTTGTGAATATAACCCTTTCATTTTATTTTATCTTTTGTGTATTTCTAGCTTACATAGTCTAATGAATTTGATTTGCATATTATCATATGAGTTCCAGTTAGCTAATAAACTTATAAAAGGTTATGTGTTGATATCAAATCTTTGTGTATGAATTAAGCTTTTGAAACACAAGTAGCATCAAGCGTACAATTATCCTTATTATTTGGTTACATACATATCTTTCTTGTACGCTAAAGGAAGCTAAATTAACATTCATAAACCAACACTTTAAAGCTTAGCAAGAAACTTTGGAATCATCTAGTACATAGTGTATGGTTTATGATCAAGTCTAGCAATATTTTCCTTTTCTATGTAATTATCTTATGACTAACATGAAGGAACACCATCCTAAGTTTAACTAGGATAAAATGAGAAGAATTATCCCACAATAGATGTTGATCCATTATTATTCATCATTTCTTAAATGTTAATCTTATATTTAAACTAGCCAACATTCCTAAACTTAAGCATTATATGTTTCTTCTAAAAAAGTTAAATTTACAACTTTGAATTCAAATAGAACATGTATTAACTAGTGAAGTACAAAATATATTTGAACTTAACAATAAAATATATTAATAACTTTGTCATAACAAATTATAAACAATTTTTTGAACTTTTATTATTTTCAACTTTATAATTTTCGAACTTTACATAAATAAGCAATAATATTTTTTTTTTATTCAAGGGGTAAACGCTTTTGAACCGGAGCTATGAACCGGAATACAACCATTCAACAATACCACCCTAAAGGGGTTTGAACCTTGGTGGCAAGAACAACAATGCCACCTTTAAACCATCACACCATGCCAATACCGGCAAATAAGCAATAATACTTCAAAATAACAAATTATAAACAATTTTTTTAACTTTTATTATTTTTTACTTTATAATTTTCGAACTTTACATAAATAATACTTCAAACTTAGATAGATCTTTTATTTTCTGTATTATGGAGGAGCACATTAAGCTTTGTAAGCAACGAATATCAATATTTAAAAATAGAAAATCTACTGATCATAACTTAATCATGAACTAGTAAAAACTGAATGCTCTAAAACGTAGAGTGCATAAATGATGTTACATGCTAGAAATTGAGTCGCTACTTAAAAAATGGCCCCAAATTTGGCATATGTCGCTAAAGTTGCGCACATTTCCAAACGTGAAAGGTGCAGATTCAATCCAGAGATCCCGTAGTAAATGCCATATAGCCCGGATTGCATTTACACCGTCACGTAGAATGTTTCTGACAAAATTTGAGCAACTTTAGGGAATTCTGAATCTATTAGCAGTAGTCTTCAACATTTAAAGTACAACCATTCGGTGGATAGTGCCAATCAGATATAGCAGAGAAGGGCTCCCAAAACTGTGCAGTGATTGTATTTGAATTAACTGCCATACCTTTCCCAATCGTTACTTCCCCCATACTATGATAGTCGACTGTGAAAGCATCATTAATTTCATTTCTACACGAAGGAATTTGAATGTTGTACTCTGTTGCTAACAATGGGCTGTGTAGTTGCATATTGCTTTCACTCCCTGCAAGATTCTCACCATAGCTTATGTTCCGTGTGAAGAACATATCTGTTAGGTTATCATTACCTCCTGAAGTGGCCGCTATAGAACTGAAGGGCACTGCAAAGGTACATGGCATCGCCACTGAAGAAGACTGGTGATTCGCGTAAGGCCATGGCGCACAATCAACATTGTTGAGGGCGTTGCTGAAATCATTAATGGTGGTCAGAGCATCAGAACCATTCATTATTTGCATGAAATTCTGAATGGGTTCTAGCGCCTCTTGAGGAGCGTATTCTCCTCCATTATGAGCTTCATTAGTTCCCAAGAGACCGCTGGCTATTTCTTCAATGCGAGATAATGCAGAATCACTTTTCTCCTGAAAAAATTGCTGTTTATGACCTGGCTCAGTTTCGGTTGTAGTAACCCTCTTCCTCAAATGAGTATTCCAGTAGTTTTTAATCTCATTATCAGTTCTGCCAGGAATGCGGCCTGCTATCAAAGACCACCTGCAATTCATGAGTCAAGTTTTCTTTAACTACAGCTGCGTTTCTAAGAACATTTCTAAGAAAAATCAGCAGAGTGAAATATAAAGTTGGTATGAAAAGAATTGGTAAATAAGCTGGGAAGCTTACTGAATTAAAAGTTGAGAGTTGAAGACACATTTAGTATTTTATTCAGCTTTGTGGATGGGTTTTTTATCAGACTGTTTATTATTAATCAAATAAATTCAATCTGGATAGAGTTAAGCGTCAGCCAGTGTGTCGTTGAAACCAGTATCAACTAGCTATATGGACTTGGGTAAGATTACTTTAAAGAAAGATTTAGTGTCAGTTATTTGCATAAACACCAACTATTTAAATGAAATAGTAAGCAAATATCCATAAAAGCTAAACATTATCTGTTCTACAGAGAGTTCCACTATCTTTGCAAGGTAACTGCAAGTTATTAATGTGGGACTGTTACGTTATAATACATTCTAAACTTTGATTTGTTTAGGTGGCTCATCTAAAACTGTAATAATCTGTCAATCTATTGACAAAATTAATGTAATTTAAGATGAACCATCTAAACAAATCAAAATTAAAATATACTATTTAAATCAAATTATATACGACTATAACATACAAACTATGTGCATGAAAGACCATATAAAAACTAAACATCATTTGTCCTCCATGATCCATCACCTTTGCAAGACATCACAAGATACAAAGTGTTTGCATGAGACGCCGTAAAGTGCCAATTATTTGGCTGAGCTGCAAAGAAGTGCTCACCTATTGCCAACCAACTTGTGAAGTCTTATGATTAAGTCCTCTTCGTCTGGTGTGATATTACCATGCTTGACATCAGGACGAAGATAATTCACCCAGCGCAGCCTGCACCCCTTTCCACAACGCAGCAAGCCTGTGAAATAACTCAGTAAGTACTAATTAGAGCATTGACAGCAAAGTTTCTATAAAGTATTACGTTAACAAGCAACAGAGTAATCACATAATGCAATAAACAAATTACAAACCTGCTTTCATAGGTAGAGATCGCCAGTTCCCTACTCCATGCATTTGGATATAGTTTGTCAAACGAAGATCTTCCTCTGGTGTCCAAGGCCCTCTATTCATTCCTACATATGAGCAACACGGTCTTCTTACCATCTTTTGATTCTTCCCAGCCCAGTGGATGAGAGTCCTTATTTTACTACAGTAAGCCAATGATCATAAGCTTTTTCAGATTCCTGTAATTTGTAAACACAAAGAAGAGAATAATCGAAACAAAATTTATAGGCGCCTGGCAGATTGATTAATTAGCCCATCATTTCATTAACAATACTGCTTTCAGATTTATACGTATATTGAAGTTTGGTAAAACGTTCACTAAATCAAGGAAACGGTACATGGCACGAGATGCTGCTTAAAGTAAACAATAAATGCGGTCAGATGCTACTTAAAGAAAAACGTACTAATCTCTGTCACCTCGGCTTTAATTTCTCTTCCGGACAATGGTAGCTCGTTAGCTTTCCTTCCAGTTACATCTAAAGCTTGATAGTTCATTTCTCTAAACTATCTTTGTGGTTTTAGGCCGTAATTTACAAAGGAAAATTTTGAAGATGTAGTTTGATACCTGATGTTGTGTTGTTATGGTTCCTACGTTTGAAGTTATACGCTAGTTTATAAATTAAACTAACTTACTAATAATTGAAAACGAAATAAATGATAATATTCTTACCCTTCTTCCATAAATGATATAAACACTTAGAATTTGTTGAAATAGAAATGAGTTGCAATTAATATAGATATTATAAATACATCTATATAAAAATTCTTTGTCAATTATTCTATTTGTTTTTGTGAAAATTAGTTTAATTTTTGTTCGTTAACAGATTTGTCACTTTGATTTATACTCCCTCACCCACACTAGTGACAAATGAACCAACAGTTGAGTCACTTGCAATAGTATTTGCAAGTGCTCTTCGCTTATTTTATAAGGCACAACTACTTTCAAATAATATGCAATGAATAAAAACACAAGGTATGCTTTTAACTGGAAAGCTAACATCTACTCATAACCATGAAAATAGATGTGAGAGATTGATTTAAAATGTAGTGAATGTGAACAAATAATACAAAGTTCATTTATCCCACACCCACGAATGAAGAACAAGAAAAGAGAAATGAGCAATTAACTCCCTTTCAACAGATGAATTAATCTGAATTCAATGTCTCAGAAATAAGCATCTACACAGCTTGACATAATAGATGAAACATTGAAGAATAACCATAAAGAAGCACAGTTCATTTGCAATCAAAAGAAAATAAAATTATAAGCACATAGTCTTAGAAATATCTCCTTAATTTTTCCAATGCCAAAATGTGGGTTCATAGACCCAACACCCTTGTACAATCAAAATTTGCTAAAAAGAAAATCATGTTATTCCTTTCTTCTTTTTCCCTTTTCCCTTCTTTATTTTTCTTTTTCCTTCTTTCCTTAGGTTTCGCAAAAGCCAAAATATATATTCCCAAAAATGAAACCGTTCATTTCTGGAAAATAATGGTCCACAAAAGAGACTGTTACCAAGAAACAACCTTGAAACAGAAACAATTTCATTACCAAAATTACTGTTACCACTACCAAAATTAAAATATTACATGCATGCAAGACCAAAGAAATTAATTTGCCTCTGAAACAGGAGCTCTATCCGCTTCCATTTGAATTTCCATAAAGAGGTTATGAAGCTCAACATGCTCTTCTTCTTCTTCCAAAAAAAAATTACCTTGTTGTATTCTACATAGCTAGTTTTCTCTTTCCATGCTACTGAGCACAATTGGAAGATGATGTCAATTTTCTCCTCTTTAGGCCAATTCAAATCAAGTTGCATGATAGGGAAATTTTCATCATCCCAAATTCCATCAATCGTAGGAAGCACTATTTTAAAAAATGTTCTGGTAAATTGAACTTGAGAGTACCACACCTTTCTTTGTGAACAGGCCTTTATTTCAAATGGTAGAAAATAAAGGCTTTTTATTTGATAAAAATAGTGGCCACCTCAGCAAATCCAATTTACTACACTTGTTATTTAATAGTGATATTAATGCATCATGGGTGTATTTCTCAAGAAAAGAGATTTAAGATTGAGTTTTTCATTTAAAAACTCCTGAAGGGACGTTCCACGATACACCATAAAAATCATTAAATGAACCAGTGACACTTTGAAAACTGGGAGATCTGCCATAGAGTCGTGAGGTTGTAGAAAAATGGAACCATTGAACAACATGTCGGGAGCTTTGAACTTCTAAGAACCTCCAACATGCTGATTACCTTAAATGCCAAAAAGAACTGAATCAAGTGATTTAGTGATTCTAAAACTTCAAAACTTAGTGAAAAGGTTACGAAAACCACAAAAACCGCAACCTCTCAGACATTTTGCA
Source organism: Sequoia sempervirens (assembly GCA_007258455.2). NCBI lineage: Eukaryota > Viridiplantae > Streptophyta > Pinopsida > Cupressales > Cupressaceae > Sequoia > Sequoia sempervirens. Next base: position 222,550,786 of record VDFB02379711.1, read on the forward strand.
AAGGTAAAGGATGGAAACCTATCTAATTCCAGAGGAAAAAATTGCATGTTTTTTCAAATCAAAATTTGATGGGAAGTAATTTTATGAATTATTCACTCTTATTATTTACATTTATTTAAATAATTTATTTATTGTGTTTCATGTTATATGATTAAAATGTTTGTCATGATCTTGGTTTGATCAAGGGTTTGATTCTTGCCTAAGTTATAATAAGGATATCATATTCATTCTCTATAATTTTGTATTCATTTTTTTAACAATATAACAATATTTTTATTACATCTCTTGTGTGAAAGGGTCTTGCTAGTTAGTTTCATATTTTTGTAAGTGTTTTCATTTCTCTGGCATAGTGTCAAAGCATTAAATCAATAAACTACTTATTTTTTATGAGTTGCCTCCTAGAGCATAACATACCCCATAGTTGTGCATAGAAGACATATAAACCCTTACTTTTATGTAAGGTATAATAGAGTTTGATAGCAAAAAAAATTAGTTGGTATGTTTTTTCCATAGTCCATGAAGTAAATTTGAGTGAGCTTTTGGATTAACTATGTATGATTTTCAAGACATTTCGAACCACACTCAATGGTTCATCATCAGAAAGAGGATAATGAATTTTTTTGGTGTGTTTGTGTTGCCACTTTACTAGTTTGTATGAGTGTATGATGGTCAATAAGATAACCTTGAATTCTATGTCAATTACTAGAAAATACTTTTTTTTGAAGCCTCGTTTATGTTGTGTACTATTAATTCCTAGAATGTTTTTTGATTAAAAATAATTTATCAAAAAAAAAAACTAAGAAATAAATTATTACTAAAAGTTTTAGTGGTTTTCAAGTTATCTACCCATACAGGGGTGGTGATACCTTTAGTTTGACCCATAAAGGGGTGTGATATCATGTACCACCCCCTATCCATGGCCTAGGTTGTGAATAGGGTGGTGGCCCCTTGGATAGGTACCAACAACTTTTTTTAATTAATATATTTAAATCCTTTTACTATAGTTTTTTTTCTTTTACTTTTAGATCCTCTTTTGGCATGTTTGAGTTGCCACTTTACTAGTTTGTCTAAGTTTTCCACTTTACTTTTAAATCCTTTTTCTTGTTGTGTTTGAGTTGCCACTTTACTAGTTTGTATGAGGGTATGATTTCCATTAAGATAATGATGCCAGTTACTAGAAAATACAAAAAAAAATTAAGCATCATCTACCTTGTGTGCCATTAATGCCTAAAATATTTTTTTGATTAAAAATAATTTAAAAAAAAAAATTACTAAAAAATTTAGTGGGTTGCAAGTTATCTACCCATATAAGGGTGGTGGTACCTTTAGTTTGACTCATAAAGGGGTGTGGTATCTTAGTGTACCATCCCCTATCCATGGCCTAGGTTGTGAATAGGGTGGTGGCCCCTTGGATACACACCAACAACCTTTTTTAATTAATATATTTAAATCCTTTTATTATAGTTTTTTTTTACTTTTAATTCATATTTTTGGTGTGTTTGAGTTGCCACTTTACTAGTTTGTATGAGTGCATGATTCCCATTAAGATAAACTTGAATTATATGTAAGTTACTATTAAATACAAAAAAATTGAAGCCCCGTCTACCTCATGTGCAATTAATGCCGAAAATGTCTTTTGATTAAAAATAATTTCTCAAAACTTTTTTTACTAAGAAATAAATTATTACTAAAAATTTAGTGGGTTGCAAGTTACCTACCCATATAGGGGTGGTGGTACCTTTAGTTTGACCCATAAAAAGGTGTGGTATCTTAGTGTACCAACCCCTATCCATGGCCTAGGTTGTGAATAGGGTGATGGACCCCTAGATAGGTACAAACAAATTTTTTTTATTAATATATTTAAATCCTTTTACTATAGTTTTTTGCTTTTAAATCATTCTATTTTTTTGCAATTTTTAAAATAAATAAATAAAATTTGGAAAAACCCATACAAATTTTGTTAGTATTTGATGGCATTTTTGTCATATTTGATGGTGATGTTATCATCGCATCAATACATATATTAATTTTTTTATCCCCCTTGATTGTTGACACTTTAATATTTTAGGCCTATCTTCAAATACTTTCTTCTTAAACATACAAGCTATTCTTTTGGATTATTTTCTTTTATAAATATTGTAGAATTTTTTCCTCCTACAATGGTGCAAGTGATTTTTAGTTTAGGCTTTAGATTTTTTAGAATTTTAATTTTCTTAATGATATAGTAGTCCAATTCTCATTTTGGGACTTTTAAAGGGTTGTAACTTTTGTTTATAAACCCCTTTTTTCGTACAATTTTTTTAACTAAAATATTTAATGTACTATGTAGTGGCTATTTCTATTTTCTATCATATTTCAAAAGAATTATATTTTCATATGTTTCTATTTTTAACATTATAGCAATCTATTAAATACACTTCTTAATTTATAAATGAATTGAGGTAAAGTGACATGTGTGTGTGTTTTGGGAATCTTGTAGATAACATTTTTTATTATTAGAATTACACTAATTTATAAAGTTGCAATGAGGGTTTTATTGTGTTTGATTTACCATTAGAAATCACAACTTTATCTACCTTCATGTGAGTGTTCCTTGCTTGATCATACACTTTTTAATTATAAATATATCTTATGTGTCTTTTAATATTACTTATTTTTCTTATTGCACTATGATATGACACACAAATCTAGTAGAATTGAAATAGCTCTCCCTTGATAGTATTATGGGGGTGTAATATTGTTTATTCTTATGACTCAGTTTCTATTGAGAGCACACTATATATCTAGCTTTTGTTCCTATATATATTATGTGAATGCAATAGCTAGTCACCTATGTATTTTAGTAAGATGGAATATATACCTATTGGGATTAGGGTGTCTTAATTTTTGCAATTCATTGTATTTATTCTATTATTTAATTAATTATTTTATTCCTAAGTATCAAAAAGGTCACAGGGTAGCACCAAATCCTATCACAAAGCTACATCATAGAACTTGTGGAACCTATAGTTGACAGAGGAATCTAAGCAAGAGGTGCTATATAAGGGTAACATGTCTTTAATAAAAAGGGTATAAATATATCAATATAATAGACAATAAAATATGATACTGTAAGAGAGGAGCACAAACCACATTAAGGCCCCAAGTCAAGAAGAGCCAAGAGCGGAAGGATGCCCTAACTTACCTCACTCTAAAGGGGTGTTTGAAATAAGGGACATGAATGATGAGGACTATAAAGTCCATTGATCACTCTATAGACCCTAACTTTAGCTTGGGCTAGTGAGCTAGTTTTTTTGAGTTAGTTTTGTGCCTTAGATAGCTCTCTATCTAAGGATGGCAACGCAATTTTGGGATATCAATGTGATGTGTGGCATCGCTCAGGTGTGCTGGCATCTCTCGAGTGCATTAGTGTTTGTATGACCAGAAAATAGTGAACATAGTAAAACTACCAAAATGACCTACTAATAGTCTAGCTAGTTCAAACTAGATGGTAAAAAAATGAGGAAGTATGCAAAATAGATACTAAAATGGTAAAGTAAATAGACAAGAAATAGGGTGATAAAGATAATCTCACAAAAGTGCATGTTCGCTAGCTAGCTCCAAATGCACGTCCACCTACACACAAGGAAGAGGGGAAATTTGTTGGGGTTGTATAGGGGCCTACCTTAGTCAAACCCCTGTTTTGGTGTTTCCACCTCCATGGATAGCCAAATAGAAACAATAGAGAAATGTATGATAAAGAATTAAAGAAGGAAGGAATGCCAATAACACTACAAAATAGTATATAGCTACTCAACCAAATCATAAAGGAGAGGAGTGAAACGGTACCACATCCACCAAGAGCTCACTAGCCAATAATGGAGAAAGAAGGATTGAAAAATCACCACAGCCTTGACTGCGATGAATGGAGGTGTTGAAAAACCTCAAGCCCCTGCTATAATGGCTTGCCTAACACTTGCTTTACGGAGTTGATGGAGTGTTGTTGCTACTATAATGGAGTGCTAAATTGTTGTTGAGAGTGGAGAATACCAATAGAATAAAGTTGAATTCTTGAAGATTGTGAAAAGAGACGAGGTGAATGAAGAATGCAAGAATTGGAAGGAGAAGAGAGAGAATCTACCATTTTCGGGGTCGGTTGGTTGAAGAAGGACATTACAAATTATTCCCAATAGGAAATGTAATGCCTCTACCAGCTTTAGACACATGAATCCGTTAGAGATGTAAGCACAACATGTGGATGCCAAGTGGATGGGAGTGAGCAAGTTGATGTGGAATTTTTCCTTCAGAGTTGGTTTTCTAAGGTGAGGATGTACAAAAGGAGAATTTGCATAAGGGGTGCAAATTCACTCCTATACATTTTTCCCCCACTTTAGCGAGCATGAATACTTATGAGTGCTTTGGTAAAGTAGATCAAAGAGTGAATAGGGTTAGAAATTTATACCTAAACCATCAAAGCAGTAGATCATAATTTGGCGACCTCGAAAGCGCAAGGTAGGTAAAGGAATCCATAGCACTGTAGAACTATGAAGCTATAGATTGGAAGTGTCTTATAGGCCTGTAGACCTACAAGGAGGTGACCCGCAAGATCTCTCACATGAAGGAAGCCCTGAGAAGTAAGTGCCTCATAGGCTTGCAAAACTACAAGGAAGGTGTCATCCGAGATCTCTCACATGAAGGAAACCCATACAAAATTCCCTACAAACCCACAAACCTACAAAAAAGGTGTCCTCCAAGATATATCACATGAAGGAAACCCAAAAAAAAGCACCTTACAAACCAACATACCTATAAATAAGGTGTCCTCCAAGATCTCTCACATGAAGGAAACCGAGAAGAAAACGCCTTATAGACTTGCAGACCTGCAAGGAACGTGTCATCCAAGATCTCTCACATGAAGGAAACCTTAGAAAAAGTTCCCTATAGACCCATAGACCTACAGGGGAGCGATCCCCAAGATCTCTCACATGGAGAAAGCTTAGAAGAAGTTCCCTACAGGCCTATAAACCTACAAGTATGTATCCCCCAAGATCTCACACATGGAGGAAACCCAAGGAAGGGAGACTCTACAAAGTCAAAAAGTGGCTTCATAGGTGCACCTACAAAGCGACATGTTTACCTACAGATAGAACATGTATGAAAGTGGCCACGCAAGAAAGTAAGTGAACAGTCACACAAACTATCAATAGGATGGAAAACTTTCAAAGGGGTCCCTTGGGAACCCGACATCAAAAAATGGGTCGACTCAAAGGACGCACTATTTGAAAGTACGAAAGAGATTTTTTTCTCAAATCAATTCATCATCAAGGAATCCTTTCAAAAGATGTTCACTTCATCAAGGAATTTGAAAGGAAGAAAAATTCCTCCTCATGAGGGGAAGGTCAAAACTACTCCCTCCTCGAAGGAAAGGTCTCTAGTTAGTTCTTTTTGAACCCATGATGAAAGAATCATATTCTTTTAGGGCTTCAAGTTGAGAATGTGATTCTTTGAAAAAGATTGCAAAGATTCTCAAGGAAAGATTCATTGGAAATGAATGCATTTTATAAATATTAGAGTGTCATAGAAATGGAATTGTCACACATGAAAGGGACAACTCAAGCAAAGAAGAGAGAAAGATAATAAAAGAGAGAAAAAGAGATGAACACCAACAAAAGGCATGTATAGGGGTGATCTGAATATTCGAGGTTAGAGATGCTCATATATATATATAAGTATAATAGTAGTTTATAAATGAATATTCATCAACCCCCTACTATATTAGACCATGTGAAGAATGCACGAGAAGACAAAGTAAAACTAAAAAATTGGGTCAACATGGAAGGGAAGCCTAAATTCCCCCAACACTTTGCATCGTCCCCAATTTACCAAAAATCAATCACAAACATGGAAAAATGATTATACAAATAGAAGGTTTATGACACAAAAACCACTCCTATGTCCAAGCACCAACAAGGGTGAAAAGGATCATTCAAGAACACATAGCACAATCATGGGGGAACACATCACAACACACATAAATCTAATCTAAAGATAAAGAAGAGGCCTCCCCCTAACATTGATCGACCAAGAGCTCATCTGCTTCCCACTCTAGATGATCATAATGGGAAGAATGATGAGCCTGCAGTGGTGGGATGTTAAGGGGAGGAGATTTTGACCCTCCCACAACAAGGGCTAACGAAGAAGGCCTTGTAAGGTCTCCTCCACTCGGCTCTTATGGAGCTATGGTCAATGATTTCATGAAAATCACTAACAAGGCCAGAACTTCATCCAAAGAGTTAAACATGCACTTTAGTGGAGTTCCATGTCATACCTCAACAAACAGGAAAGGTTGTGTTTGAGGTTCAGTGCTAGTCTCATCGAGTGAATTAGGAGTAGTGATGAACTTAGGGGAAGCCGAGACTGGTTCCGTTATTAAAATAAAACATGTCAGCATGGGACCACCTTTTAGAGAAGTTGTAATCCTCTTACATCCTCTATTGCTAGAAGGACCACTCTCCACCTTTTGCTTTGTCAGAGAATTTGAAATCCTAAAAGACAAGGTAAGAGGTACGGAGAAAGAGGAGGAGAAAACTGCAATAGATACCACCAAAGTATTTGACATATCTATGGGTTTTGGAAAAAGAGGGACATCTAGAAGAGACATCAATAAGGGTGGATCCACTAAAGGAGTGATGAACACCTACACCATTTTAGGGTCAAGTGCATTCATACTCAAAGTAGAATTTGGAAGAAATGCAGAGCTTGCTTGAACAAAAGTAGAGGGGAGGAGAGAGGAGGATGTGGCAGGGGGTCTTGATACAGGGGTGGTCATCTCTTCTTCCTTCCCCTATAAGGTGGCTTGCTCAGCCACGAGATTCTTTCATCAGTGCTTCCGCTTATGTGTATGGTTGTTTCTATGACTCTTCGAGCTAGATATTAGAGGTTGGGAAGGAACAAAAGGCTCTTGCTCAGTCATTAGAATTTCCTCCATAGTTGTTTCCAATGGAGGGACAGGCTCCTAAATGGGAGCAAGAGGAACAGGTTGAGAAGTAGTGGGGGGAGTTGGCTCTAATGCCTTGGTAGCGAGCCTCTTCCCATTTACTGCCTTGGGAGTAGAAGTGGTAGGAGGCCACAGAGGTCAAGACACATAATATTACCCATGGGGACCTTTCTTCCTACTATATTGGAAGGGCCTAAGCTCCGTGGGAAAAATAGGAAGCTCAAACATGAGACACTTGGACTTTCACCAAGTAGGCACCAGAGGATTCTCTTATAGAAGTAGAATAGAATTTGATGGCACCACAACAGGGTGAGAAGGAGTGTCAGACTAAAAAATGGAAGAGAAAGGATTATCTTGCAATCACTTCTCTTCTTCCCTTTACGTGCCTTGGCAACAAATCATTGTTAGCTTTTAAGCAAGCCCTATATGAAATAGTATAAGGAGATGGAGGTTATCTCACTCTCAGCATTAAGTGCCCTCTCTTGTAATTTTGATACTTAGTCTAGTGCAAAAGATCCTTCCTAGGTGGAAGAGGACCGATGGGCGTAGGTCAAGAGTAATCCAAGGAATAACTACCATGGGCAATCAGTGGTTTATAACTAGCATCATGAATTGCATGCATGAAACCCTCATGGATAAATTTTAAATAGTTATGCACAACTACTGGCACTACATTCATAGCTACTAACTAGGGGATACCCAACTTCACTCTAAAGAGTTCATATCCAGGGATTATGTTGAACAAAATCTTCACAAATTTAGGTCCAACCAAAACTAACAAGATGATACTACCCAAAGGAGGTATGAAAAGTCCATCATGCATGTGCATGGTGCTCATAGGTTCATCATACCTATCTTTATGCAAAAATTTGATGAGCATGATCTCATTAGTTATTATGATTACTTGAGACGTTAGATCAATGAGAACACCTACTACAATGTTTCCATTGATTCGCATCTAGGGATGCAGACATGAGACAGATCCTTATTAAAGCTCATCAATAGGTCTTGTGAGGTGAAGATTATACTAGTACCACTGCTCATAGGCTATGCAGAGGGGATAGGTTGATGTAGGAAAGATTCCATCACATGCAATAAACGACACTATCACAGGCCCCCCCAAAGGTTGCAAGATAGCATAGTGACCCAATTATAGTTTCAGTGCACAAAACTTTCAAAACCTTGTAACTACACCTACTAGGGGTCGTAGGTTGTGTTGTAAGGAGAAGGCTTCACAACACTCACACCTACAACACTCCTAGAATTCAAGGAAATAAACTTTGATTATTGCAAAATGGAACCAAAATGGTTCATGTTGGGTTCACCAAAATGTAAGAGAGGGGGACCAACCATGTCAAGGCCCTAGGTCATTGAGAGCCAAGAGTGAAAGGTTGCCTAACTTACCTCACTCTAAAGGGGTGTTTGGAATGAGGGATGAGAATGATGAGGACTATAAAGTCCTTCAATCACTCTATAGACCCTAACTTTAGTTTGGGCTAGGAAAGCTAGTTTTTTGGAGCCAGTTTTGTGCCTCAGACGACTCTTTGTCCAATGATGGCAATGCAGTTTTGGGATTTCATCACAATACATTGGCATCTCTCGAGCGTCCTGGTGTCCATATGGCTAGAAAAAAACTTGAACATAGTAAAACTACCAAAAGGACCTACTAACAACCTAGCTAGTTCAATCTAGATGGTAAAAATAGAATGAGGAAGTATGCAAAATAGACACTAAAATGGTAAAGTAAATAGACAAGAACTGGGTGAAAAAGATAATCTCACAAAAGTGCATGTTCGCTAGCTAGCTCCTAATACACGTCCACCTAGACACAAGGAAGAGGGGAAATTTGTTGGGGTTGTATAGAGGCCTGCCTCAGTCATACCCCCATTTTGGTGTTTCCACCTCCATGGATAGCCAAATAGCAATGATAGAGAAATGTATGATAAATAATTAAAGATATAAGAAATGCAAATAATGGTTATGTGCAGGATCATGAAGGGCCAAAAAGTGGTGATAGGATGGGTATGTGTAGGGTACGTGGCTAATGACTTTTTTTTACCCAAAATTGATGAAACGAAAAGGGTTTTTAAAGGAGTTTCTCAGCTTTATAGCAATATAAATTATGCTATACTTTGAATTTAATATATAATTATTACTCATTTTCTATTTAAATTACAACTAAAGTCCTCATTGATAGGTTGATTGAAAAACATCTATATCTTTCAAATGGTATCATATTTTTTGAATTTGAAACATGTGTCACATTATATGCTTTGTATACTATAGGATTTTTAAATAAATGAATTTCATGAAGTTTTTACCAAGTTAAGGTGGTCAAACATATGAGTTTTTATATTTTTTCAAAGTTGTAATAAAAAATTCATAATTAATTATTTACTTGGAAAAAAATTACAAAAAAATATGCATCACATCAGGACATGAGTCCTCTACTTATAGAAAAAATCTTATAAAAACATATTATCATTTTATTGTGGTTAGGGGTATGTGCAGGATCATCATGGAAAAAATAGGCCCTTAAGTGGCGAAAAAATCAGAAAAATCAAAGTTAGGCAACTTGACGTAAAAATTTGAATAAGTTATCTATATTATTTTAAAAATATGTAAAAATAGAACCTATAGAAAATTGAATGTAGTTTCTAAGCTACTAGATTTATTTTTAAAAAAATCTATTTGGTGAAAATTTGAAATTTCAATGTGGTAGCACTTAAATTTTAGGGAAAAAAATAAGGAGTAGGTGTATGTCTGACCACCCTAACTACAATAAAATGATAATATTTTTTTATAATATTTTAGATTTAAGTAGAGGACTCTTGTTACAATATGATGCATATTTTTTTGTAATTTATTTCTAAGTAAATAATTAATTATGATTTTTTTATTACAACTTTTAAAAAATATAAAAAATCGTATGTCTGGCCACCTTAACTTGGTCAAAACTTCATAAAATTCATTTTTTTTTAATCTTATAGTATGCGAAGCATGGAATGTGACACATGTTTGAGATTCAAAAAATGTGATACCATTTGAAAGGTATAGATGTTTGTTAATTAGCCTATCAATCAAGACTTTAATCGTAATTCAAATAGAAAGTGAATAATAATTATTTATTAAATTCAAAGTAAAGCATAATTTATATTGGTGGAAAGCTGAGAATCTCCTTTAAATACCCTTTTCGTTTCATCAATTTTGGCTAAAAAAAGAGTCATCAGCCACATACCCATCATACCAGCACTTTTTGGCCCATCATGATCCTGTACATACCCCCTTATGGCGGTGAGGTAGACACCTACTTATTTTTTCCCTAAAATTTAAGTACTACTACATTGAAATTTCAAATTTTCACCAAATATATATTTTTTTAAATAAACCTAGTAGTTTAGAAGTTACATTAAATTTGCTACAAATTTTATTCATACATATTTTTGAAATAACATAGATATCTTATTCAAATTTTTATGTCAAGTTACCTAACTCTAATTTTTGTAATTTTTTTGCCACTTAAGGGCCTATTTTTTCCATGATGATCCTACACATACCCTAACACTACAAAAAAATACATAGCTACTCAACCAAATTGTAAAGGAGAGGAGCGAAACAATACTAGACCTCCACCAAGATCTCACTAGCCAATGATGGAGAAAGAAGGCTTGAACAATCACCACAACCTCAACTATGATGAAGGGAGGTGTTGCAAAACCTCAAGCCCCTCCTCTAATGGTTTTCCTCTCACTTGCTTTATGAAGTTGACAAAATGTTGTTGCTATTGTAATGGAGTGCTAAAGTGTTATTGAGATTGGAGAATACCAAAAGAATGAATTTGAATGCTTGAAGATTGCAAAAAGAGATGAGGTGAATGAAGAATGGAAGAATTTGAAGGAGAAGAGAGAGAATATGCCATTTTTTAGGGTCAATTGGTCAAAGAGGGATGTTACAAATATTTCCCAATAGGAAGTGTAATGCCTCTGCTAGCTTCAGACACATGAATCCTTTAGAGACATAAGCACACCACGTGGATGTCTGCATGTTGCATGGGTGTCCTCAAAAATATTCTTCTGTCGACACAATATATAGACACCAATTGGAAGGGATTCAACAAGCCAATGTGGAATTTCTCCATTGGACTTGGTTTTCTAAGGTGAGGATTTACAAAAGGGGAATTTGCATAAGGGGCGTAAATTCGCTCCTATATAGATACAAGTGAGGAGAATGATACATACAGAATAGAGACTAAGAACTATCTTTGTAGCTAATATAATATAATATATGGAGATATAAGGATTCATATATATGTGTTATGGATGAATTTGATTCTTCTTAATGCTATATGTGGAATAGATTTTGATCTTGTTATCCCTTTTGTAGTTTCTCTTTTCTTTCTCTATATCCTCTCAGGTATAAAAAAAATACATAAGGGATAAATTAGTGTATAGATCTCAAGGCTTTAGTCCGCTTTTCTTCTTTCCAAAAATTGGTTCCATTTTCAAGACCCTAGAGAGAACAATGAGAAAAAAATAGAGAAGAAAGAGAAGTGTTAGGGGAATAGAAGAGGATAGTTAACAACACTCTAGATACAACCCTTAGGGACCACCCTTATTAGAAGGGGTAGGAACTTAAGGGAAGAAAAATGAGAAGTGGGAAGGGATCTAAAATAATCCCTCAAAGGATGTAGCTATTCAAAATTTAAGATAACCATGCAATATATAAGGATTACTAAAAAATCTAGATAAAAAAGACCCATGATAGAAGGATATAACAATAGAAAAAGATATAATATTCAAAGAATTGAATTATTAATGGAAATGAATGGAGAAGAAACAATATTCAAACGAAACCACTATCATGGTGCTACCACAATAGTGGTTTACACTTTTTGGGAGACCCTAATTTTTGCTGAAGTCGCATATTTTTAGAAAATATAATGATTTAAGCCTTGAAAAGTTCCATTTAAAGGATTCCAATTGAATAGGGTTTGATCAAACCACTTTAGACCAAACCCCCTTGGATAGAACCCCGCTAGTTTTAAACTATACCTATAACAAAGTCTGCTTTACACCTATCAAAATGTTGATAAAAAACCACTTTTGATTTACCTTGTGGGGAATCAAATGAATTCATTTAAAATTTATTTTTTGTAAGTATGTAGTCCTTATTATAAGCTTCCAAAAAATTATAATTATAATTAAATTAAATTTTATTATTATATTTATTTTTTATTTCTTGTGAATCTAGGTTTTTCACCGAAAATCAAGCTCTCTATTCTACACGTGGAAAAATAAAAGATTATTAAAAAAAAATTGAAAAATATGAGTGCACCGTATATTGGAGTCCTTGATCCAGCAACAAAAAAAATTAATTTTGATACATACAAAAAAAGTTACGCGTTATACCGTTGCGTTATGTCTAAATTGTAATTGGTTTGACTTTGAAACTTTATTAAAGAAAAAATATTCAATAAAATCTATCTAACCAAGTGTAAGCACTAGATATTGGAGTTAAAAATATAAATTTGAAAGAATTAGAATTTTATCCTTCATGGAAAAAAATTTATGCATTATATGGTGAGTGTCACTTTTTAAAAATGTTGTTTTATGAAAAAAACTAGTTTTGGAGGGAGATGGAAAAAGAACTACAATATGATTTCAAAAAGTTTGAAAAAAATATATTTAGAATATACAGACAAAATTTTATGAAACTTTAGTTTACATCATCTTCAAATTCCTCATGGTTTAGCCACTAAAGATGCCCAAAAGTTAAGATTTAGTTTTAAAAAATTATTTTAGTGTCCAGTTTGGCCAAAAATTGTAAACCACTATTGTGGGATCACCCATCAATAGGAAAGGTAGTGCAAAAGGATGGAAGAAGTAAAAAATAATGAAGGAAAGAAGCCAAGGAGATAACAATAGAAATAATGAGAGAAGAGAATACGTGCACCACTAAGAGTGCTACTAATAACATCATTGTGGGTGCAACCAAGGATATGAGGAATGAGATACTATAAAAAAATTTTAAATATGGATAGGATAAACTAAATTATAAAAAAAATAAGGAGAAATCAGTTGGTATGAATAAGTGTCTTGTACCTAGCTGAAATGAAGAAAATAGTAGTTGTATGTTTTGGGACATAGAACAAGCAATTTCCTACAAGTTTCACTCAAGGAAACCATAGAGATCTCAATCCAAGGATGGAATGAGGGAAGGAGATTTACAATAAGGTTTCCTAGGGTTTGATTAAAGGCTAGAAGGGGTTTCATCACCAAGCTATTTCTTGGAAAGACAAGAAATGTAAATGATATGCAACACTTAAGTAAATGACCTAGAAATGAACTCAAATTAGAATAGTAAACTAAGAAAGTACAAAGGTGCACTTGGAAACTGAAGAGGCTTGAATGAAGGCTTCAAATTTTGGAAATTCTTGATTTTGATGCACATTGGGAATGATATACCAGTAGGGGTGATTTAGTCCTAGTTTATGGTTTCAAGCTAAATCCAGAATTTAGAACTGCTACATCAAGATCTACAGAAAATGCCTAAAAGTAGGTATACTAGGACTCATATGCCACAAGTGGTGATTTAGTCCCAGTATCAGGGTTGATCTAAAACTCTTATATCCTCTAATTTTCTACTATAGCTTCTCTCCTATCAAATACTTGATTTTGAAACATTGAATTGCAACTTGTAAGTGAATTTCTGTGATTTTGCAAGTAAGGTGACAACTTGACAAGTTTTCTCCAATATTGCTCTTTAATAAATATTCAACCTAGATCTACAAATCACACATCAAAGAGAGGGGAAAATGTTGTTTTGTTAGTGGATAGGGTTTTTCCTTGGTCAAATACCGTTTTGGTAATCAAACCTTGAAATGAATAGAAATAGAATGAATGAACAAATATGCAATGTTGCAACTCACCAAACCCTTGAACAAGAGGCTAAAATATTGAAAGTCATGGATATCATGAATGTGGATCTTGAATATTTCTTATATAATATGGATCTTGACTTGAATGCTTGCTTCAATCATAAGAAACTACATCACAAATGTTAGCTCAAAAACAAACATGATGCATGATGACTCTCACATGGTACTTGAATCTTGAATAATGCTCCAAAAAGCTTGATAATCACTCTTGAATTCTCTTGAATGCTCTTGTAAACTCTTTTGATCTCAAATTTTTTATATTTCTTGATCTCAAAAATTTCTAGGTGACAAATGAGTGACATAACCTTGTATTTATACTTGTTTTTGCCAAATTTCCTGAAATTACAACACTATAAGCTGACATCAGATCTAGGAGAATAAAATCTCACCAAGAATTGAATTCAAAATTAGGTCTAAGCTAAGTGGGACTCATACTCTAGTTCTGGTGCATGAGTCCCATTAGGCTAAGCTTGGGACACATTTTTTAAGAAATACTTAATTTAATGTGAAATTCATATTTAGGCCCCAAAACCTAAGTGGGACCCATATGGCCAAGGTGGCGTATGAGTCCCAGATCACTAAATCATTAAATTTTTATTGGTGAATTGATATACATTGGGATTATCCTCATAAATATGCATTAATTAAGGCTTGTGGATGCAAAATAAGGCCAATTAAGGTGTAAAGAAGCTCGAATAGGGAGGGCACAAACAAGTGTGAAAATGTAAAGGGCTACATTTTTCTACATTACATTTATCCCTTACTTTAGTGAGAGGAGGAACTTGCTTCAAATTCATGCACTAATTTAGACAAACTTGCATCAAGAGGGGTCCAAGTGTACCAATGCTAGTGAGATAGGATGACAACGATCAAGAGGGATGATCAGGCCCCCAAGATCAAGCTCGTATAGAAACCCAATGTAGGCACAAAGGGACACACATGAAAATAATATAGGGAGGACCAATTAGGTACAAGCATACACTACCAAAGATATAAAGAATAAATAAAAATAAAAATAGAAAGTGGATGGATCAAGCTTTGATGACCATTTGTCTCACACACTGTGGATCAGATCTAGGTTGTTTTTCCAAGAAAGTTTACAACTAGAACACGATGTCCACTATGTAAATCAAACACACTCTCACAATGGCTAGAGGAACTTTAGGCCATCTACTAGGTGAGCCCCTAGTGAGACACATACGCATGCGACTGGTATGCACTCACTTAGACAAGCAAGTGGCTATGGGAATGTCACACCTAATTTCATATCCCATATGTACAACCATGCCAAATCTATACCTTTTGATAGCTTTGATAAGGTGCCACACAAAAATGAAATTTGATCTTCATGAGGCAAGAAAAGCTTTGTATGCTTGAAACCCATGAACCAACAAGATGGCACCATAGGAAAGCAGAGTGTGTTATGCAAGGTGGCCATATAATAGATATTGTAAATGTAAAAATAGTGTATATAATGTTTAAAGGATTTTTTATTAGTTCATGTAAGGTTTTAACTTAGGGAACATTGTGCCTAATGTCTCCAATAGAGGACCAATCGAAGAATAGAAGATTCACAACTTAGGGGATGTAATGTGTTGCCTCAAGCCACTATGAGGAATATAATATGCACTAACATAGAGAACACACTTGAGGGACATCACACCCAATGTCACCACAAGTTGAAAGACACATCACATGAAGTAAGAAGACTACAGAATGAAACATGAGTTGTAATTGAAATGAAAAATAATAATGCAAATGTATGCCACCACTTTAAAGGAATTTTTCAAACACCATGCTGTGATAAATTACTTTAAAGAAGAAAATAATAACTACTAAGAATAAAGAGGACATGAGAGGTTGTTTGGAAAGCACTATTCAAAGTCATATGTTTCCAAGTGAAGCTATGTCATGAAAATGGGTTTCCCCAAAAATGAAATCCCAAAATTACACAAGGGATACACGAATTTGGTGTCAGTATATCTTTGCTACAATGTTTTTAGAGAGCTCATAACTATCATCATTCCCCAAATACTCATGGAATAGGAAGAATGGCACAAAGAGAAAAAAAAAAGGAAAATATTTTGAGTCAACATGGAAGAGAGCTAAATGTCTCAAAGCCTTTCGTCATCCACAATAGGAAAAATAAAGACAAATGAAAAGGTAAAATGTTTATGAAATACATAAGAATGTAGATACAAATAGAGGAATGTCACAAAGAGAGAGGTGTATCAAATAGAACACTATGCAGTGATCACATTACAGACATGGAATCACACACACAACATGAAAAAGAAAACAAAGACTAGTAGGGAACA
Organism: Sequoia sempervirens; assembly: GCA_007258455.2. NCBI lineage: Eukaryota > Viridiplantae > Streptophyta > Pinopsida > Cupressales > Cupressaceae > Sequoia > Sequoia sempervirens. Next base: position 222,567,017 of record VDFB02379711.1, read on the forward strand.
TGTGAGTCAATGTCTAATAGGTGTTTCACATCCCAATCTTGTTAATTGTATGTGGAAGGTGGACAACTAGCTAAAGGGACAATCATATATGTGTTACTAGGACAAGGCTATCTAATTCTTGCCCCCACTGTGTGCCAAAAAAGAATGAGCCAAGATAGGTGATAAGAAGGAGGTCCTTGCATTTTGAAATGAATTGCAATGAATATAAAGCATGTAATAGTGAGAATGCTTGGATCCTACAACTATTAAATGGAAATGATGGGAAGTACATGCTATAAGGAACTATTTATGTGATATCAAACATTTTAAATATTTATTTTAAAGTATGACACTTATTAGTACTATGTCCAAAAATTCTATGATATTTGCAATGTAATGTGTTTGTGTTCTTAGGATTTGGAAATCAATTTTCTTGCATGGGTGGTAATGTAATAATTCCTTGAAATAGAAGTATATGTAAAGTTTTTTCAATTGTAGATGGTAGACAAGGTAATTGTAGTTTCTTTACTTTGTAAGGCCTCTTTTGTTTGCTAGATTCACCAATTTCTTCAGTTAGATGTTGAGGACTCGAATGACCTAAGACTATCCTATAATCCTTATCATCATTAAGAGGCATTGGTTGTTCTTTAGGAAGGACACTTATGTCAAGAGGAGGATCTTGATATCCTAACCCTTTGGTATCTTTAGTTGTTATTTTCTCTGAGAGTTGATAAATTTCATGTTCACTTGTTGTACCACATCCTTGACTTCTTAAGATCGTGAATACTTTTCCATATGTCCCTTCTAAGTTGATAGGAGTGTTGGTTACTTTGTTAACATAGGATTGTTGAATGTTTGCTTGACTAGAGGAAATAGGTTCACCTATTATAGGTAACTTAGGCTTAGCTTGTATTTCAATTTTAGGATGTAAATGACCAAACATCTCAAGAGTTGTTGATTGTTTCATAGAAGGATAAAAGGATGCATTAGTGAAACCCTAATGTAAAATGAATCTTGGCCACACAATGAAATTAAATCTTGGCCATTCATTTCACTTTTGGAAAAATATAAATAGGGGTCTCCTCTCATTTTCAAAGAGAGAGTTGAGTTGTGTAAAGACATGCTACAAAAATTTAATGAGAATTGCATTATTTTGATGGGTTCTTGTGTTTCTTCACATGTGTCCATGATTCTTCTCCTCAATATTAGATTTTAGCTTTGTTTTTCTAAGTTTTAAGTTGCTTTTAGTTTTTTTTCATGCTACACTTTAATGGTGAAGAATGTTATGATGTTGATGCCTCCATTGTTCATACTTTTTTCTATTTATTGATGATGAACAATAGTGTAAAGTTATTCTGAACATTACTTTATTGCTGCACTTAAAATTCATCTATTATTCATGCTTCATGGTGAATGGATAGCTGGAAATATATAGGCATTAGGAGATTACACTAGTTTCATGAGACTGTAAGCTATTTTGGTTAAGTGGAACTTAGTTTTAAGAAGAATGTCCACTGTAGTATCCTCCATTGTTATTGTTCAATATTGTAGACACACAAAATATGCATACATGTCAATCCA